>CM063503.1:78985426-79010426 GCA_032207245.1 Pardosa pseudoannulata | reverse complement strand
TTTGTTTGAGCAATAAACATCATGCACACAATCATTTAGAATGTGCATTGTGTTATGGCACGCATGCAATTGCCCAAGATTTATGGTATAAAAACTCGCCATCCAACTTACTTCGAAAATTAGTGTGCTACTATTTTTGATTTCAAAAGTTGTCAAGTGCTACTAGTTTCAATCAGGGCTTCGAACCGGAACTGAACCGAAAACCGAAAACCGGAAAAAACCGTTATTTTGGTCGGAACGAAAACCGGAGCTGAACCGAAAAAAATATCGGTTTATTTCGGTTCTTTCAGTCATTTTGTTACTGTTACCAACTTATCAATATTTTCTAATTTAACGTCAACTTTATAATTACATATACGCACTTGTATAAGATTGCAATGGTGGTTTTGGCAGCTCCAGCTACACAAGTTAGTGTTGAAAGAGCGTTTTCAGGTTTGAAATTTATTCTCCGAGACAACAGAAGTAATCTCAGTGAAACCACGTTAGAAGATATATTAATAATTAGAGGCAATTTTCATATGTTAAATAAATAATATATTTTTTACATAATTATTGCAAGGCCAAGTGCACGATGTGAGAGTCAAACGACGAATGTGGGTAATCATGAACCTAGTTGTCAAATGCGATTTTGATAATGGATAACAATGCCAATGCTCGCCGCTCTTATCGTATATGCTGTTTGTATCAATTCACATAGTGTACCAATTAAAAAAAGAATAAAATCTTCTAAATTTTGATAGATATACATTTTTTGTTTATGATAGAATTATATTTTTAGTACAAATAAGAATATACATAAAATGAAATTATTCATTTGGAACTGAAACGAAAACCGTTATTTTTGGCGGAGCGAAATGAACCGAAAACCGTTATTTTTGGCGGAGCGAAAACCGAAACTGAACCGTTATTAATTTTTTAGTTGAACCGGAACGAAAACCGGAACAAAAAAAATTACGGTTCGAAGCCCTGGTTTCAATATTCAAAAGTTGGCAGGTCTGTAAATGACAGATATATGTGTGTGTGTAATGTATTAAGAATTTAACCTAAACGCATCTAAATTATTTTTTTATTCCATTTCGTTACGACGAAAAAAAACCCTCAATCGAAAAACGCAATCTATTCCGTTTTCCTATCAGCAAAATGTTACCTTGCAATTTTTCAACTCCTTTATTCATTTCCAATCTCGAGGGATTTGATTGCGCCATTTGTACTCTAACCAATGATTTTGAAATTTTACTTTTTTATGTAACCAACTGGCCCGTTAACAAACCACAAAAAAAAGCTGGATTTTCTTTTTCATTTAAATGATTGCTGTTTTTTTGTACGAGAGTTAAGAGTTTCTATCAATTTTCTGTCGACAGACTTTTCTGGCAAACATGACAAATCAAATTTCTTCAAATTTTCAGGTAATTTCGGATGGCCACCAAAATTTCGGGAGACGGTGGACGATTTATGCCG
The DNA here is from genome assembly GCA_032207245.1 of Pardosa pseudoannulata. Taxonomy (NCBI): domain Eukaryota; kingdom Metazoa; phylum Arthropoda; class Arachnida; order Araneae; family Lycosidae; genus Pardosa; species Pardosa pseudoannulata. The sequence goes on along the minus strand of CM063503.1, from coordinate 79,008,968 downwards.
TTGGGTATGTGACATACATGATTTAAGAGGATAAGGTACGAATTCAAAAGATTTTATTATTACAATTATTACAGTACGTATTCTAATTTTTATTATTTTAAAAAATAGTTGAAAAAAATCGTAGTTAAAACTAAAACCTTTTATTTAATGCAATATAAGTCGAGATTGATAAAACAATAAAGCTATAAAGTTAATCATAATTTGATTAAAATATCGACTTACTAAATTCGGTTTGCTTTGGAGCGCTATTGTCTATTGTTTTGCTACATGAGGACTAATGAGACGGGGACCTATTGCTTAAAGTCCATTCCGAACGGCTATGAACATCCATGTAGCAGCGGGCTTCGAACTCGCGAACTCTGGTACTGTAGAGCAGCGCTCTACCATTCGGCCGACTTCACGGAAATGTCATTACTTACTAAATATTTTATGGTAGATATATATATATATATATATATATATATATATATATATATATACATATATATATATATATATACATACATATATATATATATATACATACATATATATATATATACATATATATATATATACATACATATATATATATACATACATATATATATACATACATATATATATATACATACATATATATATATACATACATATATATATATATATACATATATATATATACATATATATATACATACATATATATATATATATATATATATATATATATATACATACATATATATATATACATATACATATATATATACATACATATATATATACATACATATATATATACATACATATATATATACATACATATATATATATATATATATATATATATATATACATATATATATATACATATATATATATATATATATATATACATATATATATATATATATATATATATACATACATATATATATATATATATATATACATATATATATATACATATATATATATACATATATATATATACATATATATATATATATATATACATACATACATATATATATACATATATATATATATATATATATACATATATATATACATACATATATATATACATACATATATATACATACATACATATATATATATATATATATATATATATATATATATATATATAAATTTACTATACACTTTAAAGGGATAAAGAAAGTGAGTTTTCTTTCACTAATATCTGTAATATTTTTAAAAATCTTGTCTAATAAAATGTAATTAGAATTAATTTTAAATTATTCAAACAAGAATGTTATAAATGTTGTTAATTATATTTAAAAAATATGTAAAATAAATCTTAGAAAGCGAAAGAAATCATGGCATTGAAAACATTAATGCTCGGGTCAACGAAGTAGGATTTGTTGGTATTGGTTCCTCACATTTAAAGGGACATAGTACCTTCCGAGACTTACAACCTTCGGCATAACAGTCTTTGGAAGAACATATATATGGATAATACCTGACCATAAAACATGTTGTGAAACAGATCATTGAGTTTTTGAACTTTTGAGTAAGAGGCTTACTGATTCATGCTTAAATGACATTTTAAGAGTCACTTGTAGATACAAACCCGATCTAGATAAGCTGAAATGCATAAGGTTGTTGCTTCAAGACACATGATTGCTAATTAAAGGTTCCTCATTAAATCAACGAGCTATATTTGATTTAGTCTGACCTGAACGCGATATTCAAAATGCTAATATGGCCAGCGATCTAAATACTGGTTTGAAAAATAAACCCATTAAAATATGTTTACAATTTTTCCTATCTACATATTTTTTACTGTTTTAATGTAGTAATTGAAGCAATATCAATAATTCTTTAGGGTTTTTTTTTTTTTAGAGGGGGTGTTGTGTTATGTAAGCAATAACCAAATTTACATTTATCATGTGTTGAAAGTTTCTTTTTTTTTCATACGATCTGCTCGACATTTTTAAAGTTGAATTACGCTACTCACCCCTGTTTTAGATTATCATTACCTTTTAAACGTACATTTATTACATTTAAACGTACAGCCATTTGGTTAAAGCTTCTTTTTTTTTTCTCTAATTTCTCTTTACGGTAAAGGATTTCCTTTAAATAGCTTAAACCCTGGTCTCAACAGCATCGTTACGCAGTCTACATCGTTTAGGCTGCAGCCGTCACGAACTTCCACATGCTGAATTGAGGACTGACTACTAATTAGGGCAGTGTTTTTCCATGACTGGGAACGATGCTCCCAACACAATATCGTGATCCAATGATAAAAAAAAATAAGATTATAAAAAGGAATACAAAGGAATATTCTGAAGACCAACAGTTCCGAGGTAAATGGTGACCCATTGGGAGCCAGAATTGCTAAAAGCCTGAATTTTTAACATATAAACCAATAAAACAATTAAATGCATTATTTATGAATACAGCTAAAATCAGATATGCTCATTAAAGGCACTGCCCTTGTCATTCGGTAATCGGATTCATTTTTTGCAGTTGAAGAGTTCAATGATTTCTCGTATGATAGCATAAAACTTCTAATGGATTAAAGGCCTAGACACACATCGACTTGAAACAAAATAAATTAATTGAAAGTTTATTGCTATCCCTTGAGAATCCTGTGCACTCCTCATTCGCAAAAAGAATCCGAATACTGTCAATATATTTAATAAATAATAAGATATATTACCATAATTTTAAATATGTACTAAAACATTTTACTTGTATTGAAATTATTCAAAAAAAATTACAATATTTTGAATTACATATACACTATGAATTACATATACACTAATACTATTTTGAACAATATACGAAGGAAAAGGGCGGGTCACAATTGTGTGACGCCCTTAGAAAATTCTTCAAGTTTCACCCAATAAATTTAAAATTTAAAAAAAAAAAAACTTTTATGGACGCATATGGGTTATTTAAAAAATATTCCATAGCAGCATTTAAAAAAATTTTAAAGTTAAAAGACATTAACTGTATAATTTTTTTACTAGTATCTTTTCGTTGCAGGCTGGAAAATTTGCCCAATATTACCAGATTTTTTTCACCTGAAAGCAACTTTTTCGCCCAGGTTGATCAATTTGTGGCATTTTATAATGTTCTTTTTTACTAAAAATATTTTAAATATCAGTTTTAGAACTGTTGAAAATCTCCTTTATTTCACAAAGTGACCTTTCTTTTTCGTTACTGAACCGAACTTTCCATGATTCTATTTCAGACAGTTCATTTCAACTATGTACTTTACTAGTAACCCCATAAATTACATGCATTTCTTAACGTCTACGATTTTTTTCTTTTCATTATCCTTTCCAGATAGGTTAGGTTGCAGTTAAATTCTTAACACAGAAACCGCTGCTCAAAAAACAAGGTGGTATTAGCTTTATGTAACACCATAATTCTGGAAAATCATTATGCCCGATAAACATATTGAATCTTATGAAATTTTCTTAGTTGAATGAACTCGAAATATTTGTTCTTTGAAATTTGTACTAATGCGATCTTTGTTACGAAAGTATGGAAAGTTTCAGTGGTGTTTTAAGTAAGGATGCAAAGGATGTCAATTTGGCCGGATAACGGATTCCGGATATCTGGCAGTTTCAGCCGGATATCAAATGTTTCACACTTTTCCTTTTTGAATTTATTTTAAATAAATCAGCTTCATGTACTTTATTTTTGCAACCAAACTGTAGTATTTTTCTCCCCATTTATATTTTTTAATTAGTCAACTATTTGTACTATAATTTATTTTAAATTTTTATTTAAGTTTCAGTACTCAATATCTCAATTCGACATTATTTAATTAGAAAAATCAAATCTGAATAAAAGCATTTTTAATAGTCATTACCTTTCTTCTTTAATGGTTCTTATGTTTTTATATGAAAAATTTCAAAAACATATTCCTACATTTTTTTAGTAAATTGTCTTTGTTATTATATCCTCCAAAAAAGTATTTGCAGTTCAGACTGAAAAAAAAATTATTTATGATTTTTTGTAATGAAATGTATAAATAAACCTATTTTTTTCCATACAGCTATTATATATATATATATATATATATATATATATATATATATATATATATATATATATATATATATATATATATATATATATATATATATATATATATATATATATAATGCTCCAAAATACTTATACGCTTTGTTTCATATAGTATAATGTTTAATACTTTGTATTTTTTTGTTATATTTATCTTACTTCTCTGTGCATAATTTTTTGCCGGATGTTCTGATGATAAAAAATACTTAATACAATAATACATAATGCTCCAAAATACTTATACACCTTGTTTCATATAGTATATTATTTAACCTTTTGCATTTTTTTTTGTTTTATCTTATCTCTCGGTGTATAATTTTTGGCCGAATGTACTGCCGTATAATTGTAATATCCGCCTAATGCCAATTATCCGGTATAGTGCCCGGATATGCTGGATATAGTATGTTGGCCTGATATCCGTTGCATCCCTAGTTTTAAGTTTTTCTCACCTTTTATTTTTTAATTAGTCAACTATTTGTACTATAAATTATTTTAAATTTTTTTGAGTTTCAGTACTCAATATCTCAATTCGACATTATTTAATTAGAAAAATCAAATCTGAATAAAAGCATTTTTAATAGTCCTTTACCTTTCTTCTTTAATGGTTCTTATGTTTTTATATGAAAAATTTCAAAAACATAATCCTACATTTTTTTAGTAAATTGTGTTTGTTATTATATCCTCCAAAAAAGTATTTGCAGTTCAGACTGAAAAAAAAATTATTTAGGACTTTTTGTAATGAAATGTATAAATAAACCTATTTTTTTCCATACAGCTATTATATATATATATATATATATATATATATATATATATATATATATATATATATATATATATATATATATATATATATATATATATATATATATATATATATATATATATATATATATATATATATAATGCTCCAAAATACTTATACGCTTTGTTTCATATAGTATAATGTTTAATACTTTGTATTTTTTTGTTATATTTATCTTACTTCTCTGTGCATAATTTTTTGCCGGATGTACTGATGATCCAAAATACTTAATACAATAATACATAATGCTCCAAAATACTTAAACGCTTTGTTTCATATAGTATATTATTTAACATTTTCCCTTTTTTTATTTATCTTATTTCTCGGTGTATAATTTTTGGCCGAATATACTGCCGGATAATTGTAATATCCGGCTACTGCCAATTATCGGGTATAGTGACCGGATATACCGGATCCAGTATGTTGGCCGGATATCCGTCCGTTCCATCCCTAGTTTTGAGTTTTTCTCACCTCTTATATTTTTAATTAGTCAACTAATTGTACTATAAATTATTTTAAATTTTTATTTAAGTTTCAGTTCTCAATATCTCAATTTGACATTATTTAATTAGAAAAATCAAATTTGAATAAAAGCATTTTTAATAGTCCTTTACCTTTCTTTTTTAATGGTTCTTGTGTTTTTACATGAAAAATTTCAAAAACATATTCCTACATTTTTTTTAGTAAATTGTCTTTGTTATTCTATCCTCCAAAAGAGTATTTGCAGTTCAGACTGAAAAAAAAATTATTTATGATTTTTTGTAATGAAATGTATAAATAAACCTAATTTTTTTTCCATACAGCTATATATATATTATATATATATATATATATATATATATATATATATAATGCTCCAAAATACTTATATGCATTGTTTAATATAGTATATTGTTTAATATTTTGCATTCTTTTTGTTATATTTATCTTACTTCTCGGTGTATAGTTTTTTGCCGGATGTACTGATGATCCAAAATACTTGATACAATAATACATAATGCTCCAAAATACTTTGACGCCTTGTTTCATATAGTATATTGTTTAATATTTTGCATTCTTTTTGTTATATTTATCTTACTTCTCGGTGTATAATTTTTTGCCGGATGTACTGATGATCCAAAATACTTGGTACAATAATACATAATGCTCCAAAATACTTTGACGCCTTGTTTCATATAGTATATTGTTTAATATTTTGCATTCTTTTTGTTATATTTATTTTACTTCTCGGTGTATAACTTTTGCCGGATGTACTGATGATCCAAAATACTTGATACAATAATACATAATGCTCCAAAATACTTTGACGCCTTGTTTCATATAGTATATTGTTTAATATTTTGCATTATTTTGTTATATTTATCTTACTTCTCGGTGTATAATTTTTTGCCGGATGTACTGATGATCCAAAATACTTGGTACAATAATACATAATGCTCCAAAATACTTTGACGCCTTGTTTCATATAGTATATTGTTTAATATTTTGCATTATTTTGTTATCTTACTTCTCGGTGTATAATTTTTTGCCGGATGTACTGATTACTTGTACAATAATACATAATGCTCCAAAATTTTGACGCCTTGTACGGTTTCATATGTATCTTATGTATCTGCCGAATGTAATAATTGTAATATCCGGCTACTGCTAATTATCCGGTATAATGGCCGGATATCCTTTCCATCCCTAGTTTTAAGTTTGTAACACACTGCAACTCCGCAAGATCTTAGAAAGAAAAGGAAGAAAGAAACGATTAGACGGCTGGGAAAAAGAAAAAAAAAAGAGAGAGAGAGACGCTCCATTGGAGAAGGGAAAAAGGGGATATTCGTACCAAAAATGAGGGAAAAAAAAGTAAGGAATGCTGCGGAGCGCACACCTAGATTGTGCTTAGTATGAAGTAACCAAGCACCGACCCTCACAAAGGAAAATGTAAAATTTTGATTCTTACTAAAAATAATCAAGGAAGAAACTTAATTTTTATTTGTTATTAAGATATCTCTATTCACTATTTTTAATGGGAGCAAATGTATAAAAAATATTAATAAAACAATGTTGATATTTATTAAAATGCTTTCACAAAGAAAATATGAATTTTTAGTTTTGCAAACAGCCAGTTTCTTGTTCATACGCCAAAAACCTACTAAATTTCTGTCCTGCTATAATTAAATACTAACAAGTCAATCGAAATGTTTTACACGAATTACACATAGGAATAAAAGTAAACCACTAATTCCCATTAAAAAACAAGAATATGTAGCAGATAACGAAGTATTAACATGGAAAAAAGCAAATGAGCTAGTAAATAAAAAAAAAAAGGGAGAAAAGCAATCAGCAAAGCACACTTCTCACAGAGAATTTCAGTACTCATATTTTTAAAATATATATATTTCTAAAAATTAACACATTGTTTCACAAAATTATAAATTTAGTAACGGCTCTTGGGTTAGGTTTGGTTTGGAGTGCTACGGTCTACTATTTTGTCCACGATGGCTAACCGAGACCTACTGCTTAAAGACGATTCCGAATGGCTACGGAACATCCATCCAACAGGATTCAAACCCGAGAACTCTGGTACCGAAGAGCAGCACTCTACCACTTGGATATTGTTTAGCGCCCTTGGGTTAGTGCCAATATTTACATCCTTAATTCGGCAATGTATCTCAATTTATTAAATTTAAAGTAAATAAAATATTAATAAATAATTATGATAAAACTAAAAGTTGATATTTGCTAAAAGGCTTTCAAAAAGAAAATATGAAATTTTAGTTTGCAAAAAGAATCTTCACCGGTATTTTGTTCATAAGTCAAAAACTAACAAAAGTTCTGCCCTGCTGTGATAAAATACTAGCAAATCAAAACGTTTTACCCGAATTTAACATCGGAATAAAGATAAACCACCATAATAGCAAGTTCCCGTTAAAAACACAAGAGTATGTAGCAGTTGACGAAGTATTAACAATGAAAAAAGCATATGAACCAGAAAATGAAAGTTAAAAAAGAAAGAAAAAAGCAATCAGCAAAAGTCCGCTTCTCCATGGGGATTTCTGTTCTCATATTAAAAAAAAATGCATTTCTAAAAATTAACACATTGTTTTACAAAGTTATAAATTTAGTAACTACCCTTGGGTTAGAGCCGATTTTTTTTCATCCTTAATTCGACAATGTATCTCAATTTATTGTAAATTGTTGGTAGATTTAATATAAATAAATAAAATATTAATAAATAATAATAAAACTAAAAGTTGATATTTGTTAAAAGGCTTTTACAAAGAAAGTATGTATTTTTAGTTTGCAAAAAGAATCTCCGCCAGTTTCTTGTTCATAAGTCAAAAACCAACAAAAGTTCTGCCCTACTGTGATAACTTACTAGCAAATCAAAACGTTTGACCCGAATTTAGCATCGGAACAAAGGTAAACTTACCAAAAAAGCAAGTTCCCGTTAAAAACACAAGAATAGGTAGCAGTTAACGAAGTATTAACAATGAAAAACGCAAATAAGCCAGCAAATGAAAGTTTAAAAAAAAGAAAGAGAAAAGCATTCAAGAAAGCACGCTTCTTATTGGGGATTTCTGTACTCATATTTTTTAAAAAATGCATTTCTAAAAATTAACACATTGTTTCACAAAGTTATAAATTTAGTGACTACCCTTGGGTTAGAGTCGATTTTTCTCATCTTTAGTTCGACAATGTATCTCAATTTATTAAATTTAATGTAAGTAAATAAAATATTAATAAATAATTATAATAAAACTAAAAGCTGATATTTGTTAAAATGCTTTTACAAAGAAAATATGAATTTTTAGTTTGCAAAAAGAATCTCCGCTAGTTTCTTGTTCATAAGTCAAAAACCAACAAAAGTTCTGCCCTGCTGTAATAACATACTAGCAAATCTCAAAATGTTTTACCCGAATTTAACATCGGAATAAAGGTAAACCACCAAAAAAGCAAGTTACCGTTAAAAACACAAGATTATGTAGCAGTTAAAGAAGTATTAACAATGAAAAAAGCATATGAACCAGAAAATGAAAGTTAAAAAAGAAAGAAAAAAGCAACCAGCAAAAGTCCGCTTCTCCATGGGGATTTCTGTTCTCATATTTAAAAAAAAAAAAATGCATTTCTAAAAATTAACATATTATTTTACAAAGTTATAAATTTAGTGACTACCCTTGGGTTAGAGCCGATTTTTTTCCTCCTTAATTCGACAATGTATCTCAATTTATTGTAAATTGTTGGTAGATTTAATGTAAATAAATAAAATATTAAGAAATAATAAAACTAAAAGTTGATATTTGTTAAAATACTTTTACAAAGAAAGTATGTATTTTCAGCTTGCAAAAAGAATCTACGCCAGTTGTTCATAAGTCAAAAACCAACAAAATTTCTGCCCTGCTGTGATAACATACTAGCAAATCAAAACGTTTTACCCGAATTTAACATCGGAACAAAGGTAAACCACCATAATAGCAAGTTCCCGTTAAAAATACAAGAGTATGTAGCAGTTAAAGTATTAACAATGAAAAAAGCAAATGAACCAGCAAATAAAAGTTAAAAAAAAAAAAGAGAGAAAAGCAATCAAGAAAGCACGCTTCTTAATGGGGATTTCCGAAGTCATCCCTCCCTCTTGCTTCTCCCACACACATACTTCCATACATGCATGCACGGTTTCTTCCACTTCTCTGCGAGATGATTTAAGACTCTCGAGTGTTCAAAAACGGCTATGACTCAGAGACCTCGGGCTGCTTCTTTTACAGAAACCCTAAATTACAACAGCCTTTTAAGCGTTAAAACTTTGGTTGGGGAAATAAGAATGTGGCATTGGAATGGAATAAATAACCTTTCGACGTATTTTAAACCGCATATAACGACCATAGGTTTACCTCGCATATTATAGGGTTCTTCGGGGAAAAACTCCAATTTGAACGAAAGATATGTAAATGGGTAAAATTTAAGGATAATAATTGCACATCTTCGTGAAACAACAAAAGCACAGTAATATGACGCTTGGGGGCATAGTACCTTTCGAGACGACATATTATTAGAACGCTTTTTTTTTTTCGATTCATTATAAAATAACTCGTTACAGAGATAATGAATCAGTAATAAGAATCTAACTTTAAAAAGATTTATTTTTGCCAGTAAAGGTAATATATTTAAAAAAAAAAAAAAAAAAAAAAAAAACATAAAATATATGCACCAAAAGAAAAAAAATTACCTGGCCACAAGATAACATTTGATAAATAAAACTTTTACGAACTAAATTCATATATTGAAGCTAAATATAAAAGGTTAAATAATCATGAAAGTGATAATGATTTACATGTAAGTATTTTTCTTAAACTGACGATAAATTCTGGATTTCAATATCTGCTTAACACATTGTGTGCGGGTACTTTTCGCAGTGGAATTGTATAGGAAGCGGGCGTTTTGCGCGTAAATTTAGTTATTCAGTTAAATCTCAATAGATCGAAAATTATTTAAATTTTTAACCAACTTTTCGTATTTTATATTGAAATATATAAACAAATATATAAATAACAACCATAAGATTTTTGTAAACGAAAAATATATTTTTCTAGTGGATAAATTTATAATAGTATCCTAAATATGCAAAATCAAATAGAAATAGTAGTTTATAGTTTTAATTTTTTCCCACTCTGAGGTTCCGCATCGACTGATGTAAAAACTTTTTATTTGTCTTAATTTTCCAGAATCTATGTAGTAGACAAGAACATTCGGTTTCGTTTTCCTGTATACACCGTTATTTTTGTATCCACAAACCATGTTGTTACACTAACCCGTACTAGTATGTGACCTGCGCTCAAATATCAATCGTCAGAAAACGTACTCGTACGTGTCCCGTATACAATGTGTTAATATTGTATCAAAGTATTATAATATCGATCATTCCACTTGCCGAGCATGTTTTTTAAGTGTGTTGTAGATATGTGAACCATTTTTACTTGGGTATTTTTCATTTATTATGTTTTTTAGTATATATATGTATTTTAGTGTTACTACTTACGTTATATTAACTCTTCTTTTTCTTTTTCTGATATATAAATAAAAGCTTTGGTAGTTTCAGTGCATGGCAACAAACATGGGGAAAAAGGAGTAGAGTTTGTATTTGTTAAAAAAAAATCATATACGTAAATAGCCGATGATCGAATAGTAGAGCTGCACGGTGGAACGCGTTGCTCTTTGGTACCGGAGTGCGCGCGTTTGAATCTCGCTGCTGGCATGGTTGTTCGTCGCCGCTCGGAATCGGATTTAAGCAGTAGGCCCCGGGATAATTAGCAAAACAGACTGTAGCGCTCCAAACCAAACAAAACAAAACCTTTCTTTCTGAAGAATTTTCATGCACAAATCAAATATCTTTCGTTTTACTAGTAACTAAATTCCACTTAGAAAATATTATCACACATCAACATATGAATTATACAGTACACTGAGCTTTTGAAATTGTCATATCAGTAGTGATAAAAGTAATTTACCTAGTGGAATGCACCTGACATATATGTGACTCAACATAGTAATTAACCACCGAAAATGAGATAAGTCTGCGGACTCCAGTACTGAAAAGCAGTCCCTAACGATTTGGCCATTCCCCGGCACATCTTAAGACTGACAAAACACACGGCACCATATAAAACTCCGTTAACTTCTAAAATTCGGAACTTTGCATTTAAAAAAAGAATAATAATATTTTTTAGAGTCTACAATTGTAAATTGCATCTAATCCGAACAATATCTTTAAAAAATAAGACAGTGTTCCCGACAACGAAAAGTAGACCCTACCGATTCGGCCTTTGTCCGACACATCCTAACACTCAATTCGACAAAACACATGACACCATATAAAACTCCGTTAACGTCAAAAAGTCGGAACTTTGTAATTAAAAGAATAACAATAATAATTTATTTTAATCCTACAATTGCAAATTGAATCTAATCCAAACAACAGCTGTAAAAAATAAGACAGTGTTTCCAATATCAAAAAGTAGTCCCTACAAATTCGGCCTTTGTCCGGCAAATCCTAAGACTCAATTTGACAAAACACACAGCACCGTATAAAACTCCGTAACGTCTAAAATTCGGAATTTTTCAATTCGAATAATAGCAATAATAATTTATTTTAAGCCCACAATTGCAAATTGCATGTAATCTGAACAATATCTTTAAAAAATAAGACACTGTTCCCAATCCCAAAAAGTAGTCCCTACTAATTCGGCCTTTGTCCGGCAAATCCTAAGACTCAATTCGACAGAACCTATAACACCATATAAAACTCCGTTAACGTCTGAAATTCGGAACTTTGAAACTCAAATAATAATAATTTATTTTAAGCCCACAATTGCAAATTGCATCTAATCCGAACAATGTGTTTAAAAATAACACATGAAACCGTAAAAGGCAATCCCTATCGATTTAGCCAACGTCCGGCAAATCCTACGACTAAATTCGATAAAATACACACACCATACAAAACTTCGTTGGCGGCTGAAATTCCGAACTTTAGTTCACAATTACAGATTCGTCTAATCCGAACAACGTCTTTAAAAAAAATAAATAAATAAATAAAACTCAATTGAAATTGTTAGGATCAGTTTCACAAGATTATGCACTTTGTTATTCATTTGAAAAAAAGGTGAATTGTCACCTTCCAGATAACAGGAATGGAATTACTCAACAGCACCATGCACGGCTTAAAAAGCGCTGTTAATTGTCTCGTACGTTTCTGCTTGAATTCACTCTTCAAATGATAACTGTTAGACAGCTTCCGTTCTTTTATCACATTTAAGTGGCATTTTCGATAAAACGCACGCCAACCTCTCATATGAAACTCCGTTACCGTCTGAAATGAGGTAATTTACAATAAAAAACATGTTCAGGATACTGGGTTCTCAAGAGAGAAAGAAACACCCACGTAAGTTGTAATACATGTTTTTGCATCGAGTCGGAAGTTATTAATAATATCATTTGGCATCGATCCAGTTGACAGAATCATACTTGTTTCTAAATCACTGACGTAGTTATAAAATATATAATTATATAACCTAATATTTTACGTCATTTTATGGTTATGTGCGAACTGTTTACTCGAAAGCTTCAGCAGTTTGCATATATCACTATTTTAAAAAAAATATTAATAACTAAAAAAATTAGATTTAAACTAAAAAATTAGATACAAAAATGAGATTAAAATTAAAAAAATAAAAACAACTAAAAGTTTCCCAAAAATGGCCTCCAGACCAAAACAAAAATCGAGTTATTGAAATAAGTTATACCATTCGTATGTTTACATAGCTGATCCAAACTTTATAAAGCTATGACTTAATGAATTGATTATTAGCACAAAGTTAGGTTAGGTTTGGTGTGGAGCGCTGCGGTCTACTGTTTTGCTACTCGACGCACAAAGTTAGGAAACTGAAATATGAGGAAATTCCTTAAAGGTGTTAGGACCCTAAAACCTTCAAAATTTTCGATTTTTCAAATATATATATAGTGTGTGTGTGTGTGTGTGTTATAGATTCAGATGTTCTGCGCATTAAAAAAATAAAAAAATAAAAATAATTCCGTTTAGTTTAAAGGTTATAATTAAAAATATAAAACACACTCTAGGGATTTATGTGCTTAACAGTAAACTTGGCAGTTTTTTACTTGTTCCTTTGATTTTTCTAAGAATACGAATTTTTAATGTTGGGCACAAGATTCGTCAAAACCTACTTATTATTTTTGCACAAAATTTTTAGCAATTGAATACAATGATTCTTTTCTTGTAACTGAACTAAAACTATTGCTACGAGAATCATATTTTTTGTTTTAGAGAGGTAAGTACACGTCGAAACGACCCCAAAAAAGGGGTAAAATACATGTTTTATGTAGCCTCCACAATACGGCCAACTGTTCACCACTTCCTGATGGTGACCTTGGACTATGGTTTACGGTTGCATCCGCACAGTGGGCCAATAAATGAGCCGAGCGCGTGGATTCATCCATAGGGTCTACTGCGCACTTAAGTTGCGCATCTAGCTGCCTTTGATCTTTGGAAAAAAACCGCTTCCGAAGCCATCCTCCGCCAAGGCCCTTTTATTGTCTGCCATCGTCGACCACGATAAAGGTGGTAATGGCTTACAATGGTCCATAGTAAGGAAGGGCCTTAAAAATTATAAAATATGCTTAAACTTACGGTTCTTGTTGTTGTTGTTATATTCAATTTTAGAAGTATGTTCTACGTTCAAAACTTAAATTTAACATTTGTGTATTTGTGTCAAAATATTTCTTGTAAGCATGCGCGTTAGTGAGAACAGTTTTAAAGAACAAAAAAAAATCAAGCTAAAACCATTTCTTTAAAAAATATATTTTTTATTATTTTTATAAGTATTTAAGGTTAGTTTGCTAAAGAGATATACAATAGATTCCTACAAAAAATTTCAGAAACTTTAGTTTGAAATAAAAAAAAAGTTATAGGAAGTTGAAAAGTAGTAAGAAAACTATGGAATCCTTAATTATGTTAAACAGTCCTTAGTTAGACCCCCTTTAAAATTTAAAACAACCAATAAAAGTATTTTTGCATAAAATCAGATAGTATTTTAAAGACTTTTTTGATAATTTTTAAAATGTTCCTTGCTACTTTATTTTACCAAGTTTCCTACAAAAAAATTTAAACACTTCTAGTATACATTAAAATAAATCTATGTATGTATCCGTTTTAAATTTCGACTTTATTGAAATTATTAAAACTCAAATTCAGAAAAAACCAAAGTTGAAAAGTAGTAAGAAAACTATGGAATCCTTAATTAACTATGGAATCCTCAAATTTAGAAAAAACCGAAGTTGAAAAATAGTAAGAAAACTATGGAATCCTGAATTATGTTAAACAGTCCTTAGACCCCCTTTAAAACTTAAAACAACCAATAAAAGTATTTTTGCATAAAATCAGATAGTATTTTAAAGACTTTTTTGATAGTTTTTAAAATGTTCCTTGCTACTTTATTTTACCAAGTTCCCTACAAAAAAATTTAAACACTTCTAGTATACATTAAAATAAATCTATGTATGTATCCGTTTTAAATTTCGACTTTATTGAAATTATTAAAACTCAAATTCAGAAAAAACCAAAGTTGAAAAGTAGTAAGAAAACTATGGAATCCTCAAATTTAGAAAAAACCGAAGTTGAAAAATAGTAAGAAAACTATGGAATCCTGAATTATGTTAAACAGTCCTTAGACCCCCTTTAAAACTTAAAACAACCAATAAAAGTATTTTTGCATAAAATCAGATAGTATTTTAAAGACTTTTTTGATAGTTGTTAAAATTCAAATTTCTACTTTATTTTACCAAATATTCTACAAAAAAAAATTTTTAAACGCTTCTAGTATACATTAAAATAAATCTATGTATTCGTTTTAAATTTCGACTTTATTGAAATTATTAAAACTCAAATTTAGAAAAAACCGAATTTTTCCATTAAAATTTAACATATAAAAGTATTTTTTATAACAGAGCTATTCAATCTATTGGATAATTCCTTTATAGGAAAATGGTTATTGAATATGTTTTTATATGTTTATTGTTTATCTATGTTTATCTGTGTTTATTGAATAAGACCCAAAAGTGTCCAAAAGATACTTTTAAATAATACTAAGCTAAATTTAGAAATAAAAAGTAAAAGTTGATGCGCAAGTGAAAATTTTGAAAATTAACAAAATATTTTTTAAATGGATTATTTATTTATTTATTTTTGAAAATAATAGGATTTTTTAAAAAATAAAAAACTACATATAGATTATTTATTTATTTTTGAAAATGATAGGACTTTTTTCAAAATAAAAACTACATATGGATTATTTATTTATTATTTTTGAAAATGATAGGATTTTTTTTAAATTAAAAACTACATATAGATTATTTATTTATGAAAATGATAGGACTTTTTTAAAAATAAAAACTACATATGGATTATTTATTATTTTCGAAAATGATAGGATTTTTAAAAAAAATAAAAAAATACATACAGATTATTTATTTCTTTATGAAAATGATAGGACTTTTTTAAAAATAAAAACTTTATATGGATTATTTATTTATTTATTTTTGAAAATGATAGGACTTTTTTTAAAATAAAAAACTACATATGGATTATTTATTTATTATTTTTAAAAATGGTAGGATTTTTTAAAATAAAAAACTACATATAGATTATTTATTTATGAAAATGATAGGACTTTTTTAAAAAAATAAAAAGTACATATGGATTATTTATTTTTGAAAATGATAGGACTTTTTTTAAAATAAAAAACTACATGTGCTTAATTTAGTTATACTTTAGTGCATGTGTGTAAAAGTTTAAAAAATCTCATCAAAGTTTCCAAAAATTAATAAAAGTATTCTCATAAAAGTTATCCTAATAAAAGTTCAAAGTTTCCAAAAACGCTTTCAAAAGTCCACCGTCTCCGTAAGAGCGTTATATAAGAACTTATAAAAAATTCCTTTTAAAAGAATGTGAACTTTTCTTATGAATCTAAAAAGGCTGTTATTTTAAGTCTCGAAAAGTACTATACCTCCATAAGAAACTGACTATGTAAAAGCCTTGGGTGCGATCTGTCAAAAAAAGACAGAATTTCTATTCTATTCTAGGAATGCAACGTGGTCGTATATCGTGTTGTATGAAAAAAAAATTTTTTTTGACCTCAAAATATTTTCAGTGCGAGGCGATAATAATATATTACGCTTCAAGGACACAGACTACATCGCGATAATAAAAATGGCACGATTTTAGTGAAACGTATAGGAGCATGTTTAGTTCAGAATAGATAGAACTAAAATTTTTATTCACTACTAAATGCACGCATTATAGTTTAAACTTAATAAATCATAAATTCAATAATATAGTCATTTCTTTTATATACTGAAGCCTTTTAACTATTTTCAAAATGCTGGATACCACTTCAGATTAATTAGTAGCATTAATATATGTACAAATGTGTTTTCTTTTGGTACCGTTTGAAGTGCCACAGTCGATTTTTTTCAAAACAAGGGTTAAATAGACCGAGACACTAGAATATCCACTGGAATTATTTTGACTCCAATATATGTAAATTATTTCGAAAAATTCAATAATATGTACTTATCTATCTCTGTATATGTATGTAAATGTGTACATATGTGTGCGAGTGTTATGAAACATATGACAAGTCATAGAGCCAATGATGCCTTCATAACGTTTTTATTCATGTATATTGCACAATTTAACAGTCAACCATCAAACATGGCGGCGCGTAGCTAGCGTCCCCACTCTAACAAAAGATCTACACTCAGCGAGGATTCATGCAGCAACCCTTTCTCAAGTGTTGCCAACCATACGATAATTATCGTATATGACGATAACTTAGGCTCTGTACGATGAAAAATAATCTCATTATGTGATATAATTCTGAAAACTGTACGATAATTTCCTGATTTGTACGATAAACCAACAGTAAACTAATGGACAATTAAAAGAACAGGAAATTAACTGTAACTCTATAAAGATCAACAACAATTTATATATGATATATATATATATAATATATATATATATGTGTGTGTGTGAGAGAGAGAAAGAGAGAGAGTGAATTTAAATGTAGAGTCATCTTATATTCAATTATGAATTTTTTATACATGATCTTTACTGATAAACTTGTAAAAGTAGTTTTTATCTACAACATTTATAATGGTAGAGGGGTATTTTTTAATTGCAAAGTTACATAATGGTAAATAATAAAATCCTGCCATTTCTATGTTTTTCCACAATTTTAAAATCTATCTAATATTAAAATTAATTTGATCAAAAATATATGTTACAAGCGCCCTCTATTAACACTGTTTTGAACTAATTACAAAAATGTACGATAATTTATAAGCCAATGCCATAATTTTAGGATCTAGAATCCATAATTTTGCCTGCGAAGGTTGGCAACACTGCTTTAGACTCTCAATCCTTATGCATTAAGAGCTTTTATAATGAGTTATTAAAGATTCATGCGCCTGCATTAAAAGAGTGTTCTGCATTTTCTGCTCTCAAACCCCTAAATTATTGATTTTACGTTTTCAAACCTGACATATATCTATGTGTGTGTGTGTGAGAGAGAGAGAGAGAGATTTTATATAAGTATATACATATGTATGAATGAATAAATGTATGTATGTATATATATATATATATATATATATATATATATATATATATATATATGTGTGTGTGTGTGTGTGTGTGTGTGTTAGGTTTGGTTTGATTTAGAGCGCTATGGTCTACTTTTTTGCAACACGAGGGCTAACATTTATGCCATAGGGGGATTCGAACCCACAAACTTCAGTACTGAAGATCAGAGCACTAACCATTCGGCCATCGTTTGGCATACGTGTGTGTATGTAATCAAGGCGATTTAACGGCCGGTCACATCGAATTATAGCCCCTATTCTTTTTACTTGCCCGGGCTAGTAGGCAAGGTTAATCCAATGCATATAATTTATTAAGTATAAAGCAGTCGTGGCTCCATTGAAAGAAAAAACGCAATTCTGAGGACAACTTAAATCTTTATTGAGGAGATGCAAAAAACACATCTTCAACAGTCAACAGCATACAAGAAAACGAACATGGAAATACGTGCTGGGACATGGGTAGATCCCAGAGCGAGACGGAGACGAAATAATTGCGAATTCTTTAAAGGATAAATGTCCCCACGTTGGCTACATGGATAATGCTGCTCTCTTATAAAAATGACCAACAATAATACGGCAAAATAATGACAAGATAATTCAGAAAAGGACAAGTGCTTACAAGTTGGTTAAAAAATAATAATTTCTGTATAAATAAAACTGAGTGTATGAATGTTGTATATTTCTTGTTTACACAAATCCCCACGGTTTTTCGTACAGTCACCAAAAATTAGTCAGGTATTCTGTGACACTTCCAAGAGGTCAATGTCGATATTAAAACCTATTACGCATTCTACATAACGAAAAATCTCAAGATAACGAATTTTGATGTTCCTAAATGCCGATAGATGGCACTACTTGTGCACTCAAAATAAAAATATATATATATCCTTAAATAAAAATAACGAATTTAAAATTTTGATAGATATTTACTATATACACTTAAGATTTACACTTACTTTTTGATATACACTGAAGTACTTCTGAAGACCTACAAATTGGTATATAATTTATAATCAGGCAAATTATTTAAAATTGTAAATATTTTTAAAAATTTCTCAATAGAACGTTAGTGTTATTCGTCATCTGCAACCACGATTCCTAAACATTTTTCTGAATCTGAATATAACTTTAATATTTTATGTCTATTTCTCTTAGAGTCTACAGCTCAATATATGTTTTAAAATTTTCGATTAAGAGTTTCAAAAGTTATTGATTTCTTTAATTTTTATTATAAAGATTCTCCTATTCACTGAACATGTAATACCCGATCAATAACACTGCAACTGATAGTTTTGCTGGAGGAGTCGAAATAATTTTGTATTAATAGGAACCTTAAAATTTTTATTAATTCCTGTCAGTCACCTAGCCGTTAAGGTATGACAAGAATAAATAAATTCACATCTTTGTGTATGTTATAGCAAAACATTGTTATTATTCAGCTAACTGTAGTTTTCAATATTTTGTGTGAGTGTAAAAAAGTTAGTATTGTATAAAATACGTTTATATTAGTCTACCGCGAGGACACGCGCTAACCGGAGTTACACGAGAACGCGCACCGGGCGTCTAAGACCCCGTGTAACTTTTCTCAGACAAATACCAACAAAATTGCTTTTGGGGATGAACAGAAAATTTATATTACAATAAATACTTTATTAAAGGTGTAAAATATATTTCGGATCATTTAAAATATTAATTTTTAAAAGATCTACAGTTTAAAACTGTAGATATTTTTTTTCTTCATTCTCTTCATTTTTTCTTCTTCATTTTCAGGCATTCCGAAAGCACAAACATGAGACAAACACATGTTAAAAACGTAAATCACACCTTTATACATCACCATTTTAATAAAATAACAATGTATATTTCACAGCATCTCGGTTCCGACTATAAACAATAAATAAAAACGCAAAAGTGTATGCGCGTGTACTTTTTATTTATTCGGTCTTTGGAGCCCGAATAAATTAAAAAGATTCTTTCTGAGAAAAATATTCAGAAAAAATTGCGAAAATGCATGTGATTGGGGCCTAGAAGATCTATCAGAGCAACTGAAAATCTGAGAAATTTATTTCTATTGGATAATTTTGTGTAGGATGCTTTCATAACGCTCGCGCATCAGGGGCGTCCTTGTGGGTTAAACCTATTAAAAATACAATGTAGGAAGTACTAAAAGCATAAAAGTTGGAAAAGGCTGGTTTATAAAATATTTTTTTATACAATACGTTTCGCAAGAATTTTTTTATTATTCATACAGAAGAATGGGGACATGATTTCAACAAGCAAGTTTTCGCACATATATGCTCGTCGGATGTATTGCTCTTTTCGGAGGAAAAACAACAAAAAGAAAGAAAAAAATGAAATGATGTCTCATAAGAGCAATTTATTGCTGAATCAATAACTTTTATCGGTGATTACTACCTATTCCTATACACAAAGCTATAACAAATCGTTTCGAAGAGAAATGGCTGGTGGATGTCTGCTACAGTAGACATAACAAATACTCGATGAAATAAATTTACCTTAAATCACTTATCAGATATACGGGAGAGAATTTGATTTCTTTTATTGATTTTATTCGTTGAAAGGCGAGAGGGCAGAAACTTCGATACTAGGAAAAGCTTTGAAATTTCGGTCGAAATATAGTTTTTACCATTGTTTTTTTTTTTTTTTTTTTTTTTTTTTTTTTTTTTAAGCCTAAACAGTGAGAAAATCGAAAACTTTTCCCAGTCCAGATAAAAAAAAGTTTCAAAACGACATTTTTTTTCGACATAGTAATTAAATTTATTAACAGGTTGAATGAGTAAATATTCAAACAATAGTTGCATAAATTGAAATTGAATGCATTCATTTATACAAGATCTACTTAAACTATGGGTCACAAACTCAAATAGTGTCGCGAAAATTTAATTCAGACATATAAATTTAAAGAAACATTAGTCCTATTATTAGTCTGTCGCTTTTTACCTTTTACATTTAAACCTGAACAGTGGATATGAAATTAGATAACTTTCAGTAACCAGAAAAGATATTTCAATAACTTCAAAATGACGAAAATAAAATAAATTTTTATATAGTAATACGGTGTTTAACAAGTTGAATTTACTGAATATTCAAATGATAATCACTTAGACCAAAATTGATTACACCAGCGCTAATAAACTATGGATCCTGAATCCAAAATACTAATGAAACAATTAGTGGTATATATAATTGCTACGCGTTTATATAGTTATAGTAGATCATTGATATTTTCTGCATGGGTAAAATGATAGTCTAATGAACGTAGAATAATGTAGTGAAGCACGGGTATACAGCTAGTCAATATACATTTGGCAGAAATAATTCAGACTAAGTTAAAGAAACAACAGTTCTAATATTTGTTTTTCACTCAATACAGCATACTTATGCGAATTGACTTTTCTAGTTTAATGCTTATTAAATACAAATATCGTTCAAAGCTGAAACTGCTACAGGTTATTAAATTATGTATAGAAGAAATTAAATTGTGTATAGAAGAGATTATGAAAAATTCTAATAAGGTTTAAAAAAAAAATGGGATTAAACTGCACTAGGGTAAATATATATATTATAGAGTTTCATCATCGATATCATTTGTTTTATTCATTTTTTCTACATAAAATGAACTTTCATTAAATAAAGAGAATAACGCAAGACGTTGATAACGCGGTTTCGTATTTGAGAGCATACAAAAAGTTTTCAGCTTTTGGTCACACAAAAATGAGGGAATTTCGTTACAACGAGACTTTCACTATACAATCAAGTTTTAGTGAGAGTAAACTTGAAACAGTAAACTTACAGGCTAATAATGTCTTCAAACACTTTCGCTCAAATTTAAATCACTGAAGAAATTAAAGTTAAGCTGGAATACATAATTTCACAAATATTAAATTTTCCTGAGAAATTCTGGTCAGCTGCACAAAATAATTCTTTAAAAATCTCTCTTGAAACTTAAAATTATCGTATGGGGACAGATTCATCTTGACCAACATAATAATAACGATATTATTAGACAATGTTATATTTGTTACTAAAATGTCCCTGTCCCATTATGGGACATTACGTATAAAAACTACATCTACAAATTTATTTTTAAAAATCAGAATAAAAATAAATTCCTTACCATGGCCACTTTCTGTGTTAGCAATTGGCATTTTAAATACTCTTGGAAACAACAAATTGTCGGATAAACCTGAAATAATTTACATGCAAACTGAGTGTGAACACAATATAAAAGTATAAAAGAATCTTTTCATACTAAATGATAAATCTTAATGGCAAACGTACATAAAATGATAAATTAAGCTAAATTTAACTACAGCTTCATTTAAAAATGGTACAAGAAATAATATTAGTGAATTAAAATAAATTGAATATATGTAATTTAATTATACATACAAACATATACCGCATTCATGCACATCTTGAAAATAGTAATCAAAAGTCGCACGTAACACTAGTTCAAACGGGAAGAATCCTACTTTGAGGAAAGCACAATTCCGGCTACTGACGGAATAACAGTACCACGTGACTGTGCACAGTGGCGCTACCTAGTGGCAGAGTAGTGATAGAGTGCGTATTTAGTGTGCGTATCTAGGATATGGCGTATTTTATGTGCGTATTTAAAGGCAAGTCTGAGGATGTTTAAATAAGTAAGGAGCTGCCAATCGGAATCTGTGGATTCAAATCGCGATAATGAAATGGATCTTTGTAGCTGTTCGGAACCCACTACCACAGAAGGTTCTAGTCTAATTATTCCTCTTGTTCGAAAGAAATTATCACAGCGAATCAAAGCAAACCATTTGGCGATATTTTAAATAAAATACTGCGATATATTTCACATAGAAAAATTGTTGTAAGAGAGGTTAGCTGTTAAGTTTAACTGAACGTAACACAAAACTCATCTGTGTAAAACTTCCTATAATACTATCTATAACTTTTGCTGGTCTAACTAAATTGTGAATTATCTTACTATAATTATCCCATAATTAAGGACACGGCTATAATTAATAACAAACGAATCCATCTTTCGATTTACTTTGGTTTTATGGCTTCGATTTAGAACGCTTGGTGGAATATGGAAAAATTCTCGGGAAGGACACTGTCTTCCAGAATCGTAGTCTTAAGATAAGGTTCGAATGTAAAGGTCACACCGGCGCTCAAACCAACTCAAAAAATTTTATGAAATAAAATGTTAATTTTGTTAAAGTGAGCGAATTTTTAATAATTATCTGAAGATATCCCATTATTTAAAATATCTGTCATCTTATTTTTCTTGCAAATATTATAAATTGTGATAAAAACTAATTACATTTTTAAATATAAATGCACTAAATATATTTTTTTTTCACAGATATAATTTAAATGGATTAAAACGTATATATTTCTATAAGATTTTTAACATTGAATTTTGTATCTCAAGAACTGGTGACATGTTACTTCAAGTACAAGAAGTTTTTGATATATGGCGCT
>CM063503.1:78872926-78980426 GCA_032207245.1 Pardosa pseudoannulata | reverse complement strand
ATCAGAACACAATTTGGAACATCAATGCAGAGTAATGAAACAAAATTTAATACTCTCATGTCGACTTCATAAAAAGCAAGAAGGTAAGTTATTTTTCAAGTTAAGAGTAACCAACGCGTTGTCTAATTAAAAGGTAACTTATAGGCTAAATAAGGTAAAGGTAACAGTCTAATTAAGGTAAACTTATAGACTAGAACCTTGACATTGACTAATAAGCATTACAGAAACCGAATTTGCATAGACATAAAAAGTGCGAAATGAAGCTCAATAAAATGGTTCAAAAATGCAGAACAAAAATTAAAACATGGGGAAAACAGAAACTTCGTATATGAACTTACGAGCCGCACCACTCGCTCCCCTGCGAGACCCGTTCTATGGTCAAGCCTTCCACGGGGAAAATGCTATGAGACAACGCGCAGAAAAACGCGCTTGAAATATTTTATTTCGTAGTATAGCCACGCCTGCTATGGGGAAAACGGAATACGAAAATGTGCGGGAAATTTGTATTTTATTATGACGATTGTCTTTTATTCGCCTTTCTTTAGCTTTTTTTTCTGAATTATCTTTTGTTCATTTTTATTTAAATGAATCCAGTTTTTTTCAACTTCAGAGATCGAAGTGAAGACTCGCAAACACATAACAAGAGGAGAGGCATAGCGCAGCTCTCGAAAACGAATATTGCAGCTCTTATAAAAATAAAATATATGTATAAAATACAGTAAACTAAAACTAATCAACATCGAAATGGAATTATTTGATTTCTTGTCAGTTGAGAAATTTGATGTTAATACAAATATAAAATATAAATAATTCATTATTCTGTCAGACATTTTAGCAAAGAAAATCTTGAGAAATTTGATTCGGCCGTGGAAGTTGTACGAATGTAATCAATCTTAGAAGTTAACTATGAAATACCGTTGTCGCCGAATTGGGGATAATGTTATATTGTAGCCTAAAGGCAAAATTTTGTTTAGGTAAAGGATAACCTGATTCACATGGACCTTAGCCGAACGATAGCCGAATAGTTAGGGCTCTGATCCTCGATACCGGAGTTCGTCGGTTCGAATCCTAATGTGGAATGGATTGTTCGTAGCCATTTGGAATCGGCTTTAAGAAGTAAGTCCCGGTCTCATTAGCTCTCGTGTAGCAAAAAGTAGACCATAGCGCTCCAAAGCAAACCTCATGAACCTTTCACCCTTACTTTGGCTAAGTCCGCTACACCGGACATGTATATTTATAACTACAATATAACATAATTGTCAGTGTTCGCCACAGTGGACATTAATTATCTCAAAAATGGAAAATGATATTTTTTTTGTTTATTTTACAGAGATCCTAATGTCTATACAGACTTAAAATAACAGAATTATTAAAAAATATTCTGAAAAACATCTTGTAATTATTAAGAAACTATTCTTTTTTACAGATTCGAGAGAAGAATGCCGCATGTGGAGGTACCACGAGTAACACAGATATTGCTCAATTAAAAAAAAAAAAAAAAAAAAATAGTAACTACGTACAAACTAATACCAAATAGTTATTGTCTGATATATAGAAAATTATACAGTATAAATAAAAATTTAATTTTCCTTATTTGCGTAGATAAAATTTTTAATAATTAAGAAATAATAATACGAATACAATTTATTCTGCATATCAATTTATTCGTATGTACTTTTTGTAGATTACTACAGCTACTAATTCCGATTAGTTTCGTTTCAGGAAGCAGTAGATTTAAGTAATATGCAGAAAATACGTTATTACAATGTGATTTAACACGTTGTTTGCGGGTACATTTTGCAGCGGAATTGTACCGGGAGTGGGCATTTTGCGCGTAAATTTAGTTATTCAGTTAAATCTCAATAGATTGAAAAATTTTTCATTTTTAACCAACTTTTCGTATTTTATATTCAAATATATAAACAAATATTAAAATAGAAATATATAAATAACAACCATAAGATTTTTGTAAACAGAAAATATATTTTTTAGTTTAATTTATAATAGTATCAAATATGAAAAAATCAAATTAAAAAAAAATTAAGATACTAATGATGTAAAAACTACTTTTTAATTGTCTAAATTTTTCCAGAATCTATGTAGTAAACTTGAACATTTGGCTTCGTTTTCCTCTATATCCTGTTATTTTTGTACCCACAAACAAACCATGTTGTTACACAAACCAGTACTAGTACGTGACAAGCACTCAATTATCAATCGTCAGAAAACGTACTAGTACGTGTCCCGCATACGTGTTAACCTGAAAGGTCAATATTAAATAAAATTTTACGGTTACCCCTGGAATATCGTTGACAATGATATTTATAGAATGTCACCATTTCAATATGTTATTACTGAAATTTTTAATTATATACAATAAAAAGAATGTTTCGTTTAGCGCAAATATTTATTATTAATGAGGCATAGTATTTGGTACAATTAAACTCACAAGAAATTTAATCACTTTGCATTAATACCCTATATGTGGCAAAAAATAGGTATAACAAATGCAGTCATTATTCAAAATTTGTTCTTTTCTTTTCAGACAATAGACAGGAATTTGAAATTTTAATATTTTTTTAGTCGTTCTTCACACTATTATTCTTCAGCACAATATCTCATTAGAATATCATTCTTATTAGATGACATTGCATCAATAGCGGAAATTACATCAAAAGCGGGTACAATTACATCAAAGGCGGATATGTTATTCTGTTTTGTTGTTTATTGGTTGTTGTTTTTTTCTTTTTGCAAACCCGCTATTATTCATTATTTGATGTTAGCGTAGCAGGCGAACTACCGATTTAGTTAGTTAAATCTTAAATAGCGCCAATAAAAGACTAGACTGAAATATGAAAATAAATACAAATAAGTAAAAGAGCGTGTAGACTTTTATCAAGTCATCTTTGTATATAAAATTCTTCTATCCGTGTGTTTGTAAAAGAACTCCTCCTAAAACGGCTGGACTGATTTTGATGAAATTTTGTGTATGTAATTAAGTTGATTCGAGAATGGTTTAGATTTCCCAATTTGATCTAATGGAAAACGTTTTTTTAATAAAAAACCCAGCATTGTGCGCTTATTGATATTATTATAATGCCGCTTGAAACCTTTCACTCCCAATGTACCTGTGGCGCAGTGGTCAGCGCAACGGGCTTCAGTACAAGTCCCAGGATCGAATCCCCATACAGGCGATGTGGGAATTTTGATTTAAAATAATTACGTTTGTGATTACTGTACGCGTGCTGACGTCAAGTATTTTTAAAATTTTTTTCCTTACTTTTCCATCAAAACGTTCCAATTTATAATTTACTTAAAAACATTTTACAATTTTTGGATTTTCAGCGATAAAACAGGACAACGTCTGTCGGATCGTCTACAACACTTATAAGAAAGGTTTAAGGAAATGGCACAGGGATATTAAAATTGTTTCTTGTAACATAACACCGGAGTTATTTTTCGTACAGGTTTAAATTTAGTGTAAATACAAATTATAAATATTTTTTTAGGGGTATCGTAAAGTTTTGATAATTACTTAGAAATAACCTCGATGTACGGATAAAATCTATTCTTTATATCAATTTATCCTTATGTACTTGAAAATTACAGCTACTAAAGTTGATTTGTTTGGTTTCAAGAAGCCGTAGATTAAAATAACACGCAATATGTAGAAAACAAACTCGCAGTGTGTTTATTACAACAACTGCCTTCGAAAGATCAAGAAATGCTTAGAAAAATGTATAACTAGGAAAAGTGACTATGTAGTAAAGTCTTAATAATGACAAATAAAATTAAATTTCTATTTTGATTACTTTTTAGTAATAATTAAAATTTTACGATACTCATCGTATATAGTTGAATATAATGTCTATAGAATATTTAATTTGAAATGTTATAACTTATTCTAAATAAATGTTAACGTAAGAAAAATAATTGGGAAGATATTTTAAACACTGGAAATACATTTTAATACACATTTATGAAATAAAATACTAATAAACCAGTGGTGGGCATATATGACGTCAATATTTCTGTTTCTGTTCATATAGTACGTAAGAATATCGTATAGTTTTAATTATTACTAAGAAACAACCTAGATAACCTAGATATCTGGATAAAATTTATACAGAATTTCAATTCATCCTTATGCATGTAATGCTATAAATTCATAATTAATGTTGAATTGTTTAGTTTCGGGAAACCGTAGATTATAGTAACTCGCAATATATAATAGAAGGTAGAGATTTGCAGTGGTATAAGAAAATAATGGCTTTAGGAAAGTCTAGAAACGCGTAGTGAAATCTTAAAAATAATAAACCAAACTTGCGTTTCTATCTTGATTATTTTTAGAAACAATTTAAATTTTAAAATACCCCTCGTAAATCGTTGAATATAATATTTATAGAACATCTATACTTCAAAATGCTATTAGTTTTTCTTAATAATTTGACAGATACTTTAAATTCTTCAAATGCATTTTACTACAAAATTTCGGAATAAAATGCTAATAAACTAGTGATGGGCACACATGACGTCAATAAGAGCCGCATTCCGCTTTCTCGTATAGTATGTAAGAGTATCGTATAGTTTTAATTATTACTAAGAAGCAACCTAGATATCTGGATAAAATTTATTCAGAATTTCAATTCATCCTTATGCACATGTTATAAATTCATAATTAATGTTGAATTGTTTGGTTTCAGGAAGCCGTAGATTGAAGGAAACCGCAATCTATAGAAGGTAGAGATATGATTGGCTTGATTTCGAGTGCTACGGTCTACTTTTTGCAACACGATTGCTAATGAGACCGGGACCTACAGCTTAAAGCAGATTCCGAACGGCTACGGACATCCATGCCACAGTGGGATTCGAAAGCACGAACTCCGGTACCGAAGGCCAGCACCCTAACCAATCGGCCATCGTTCGGCTGTAGAGATTTGCAGTGGGATAATAAAATGTTGGCCTTTGAAAAGTCAAGAAACGCGCAAAGAAATATTAAAAATTATAAATAAAACTTACGTTTCTATCTTGATTATATTTAGCAACAATTAAAATTTTGTAATACCACCTCGTATATCGTTGAGTATAATATTCATAGAATACCTATACTTCAAAATACTATTAGTTTTTCTTAATAATTTGGCAGATACTTTAAATCCTGGGAATGCATTTTAATACAAATTTACGGAATAAAATGCTAATAAACCAGTGATGGGCACACATGAAGTCAATTAGAGCTGCATTTCGCTCATCGTATATTACGAAAGAGTATCACATAGTTTTAATTATAACTAAGAAACAACACAGATAACTGGATAAAATTTATTATGCTTTTCAATTCATCCTTATCAAATGTTATAAATTCATAATAAATGTTGAATTGTATGGTTTCATGAAGCCGTAGATTGAAGTAAACCGCAATATATAGAAGGTGGAGATTTGCAGTGGGATAAGAAAATGATGGCCTTTGAAAAGTCAAGAAACGCGTAGAGAAATATTAAAAATGATAAACAAAACTTACGCTTCTATTTTGATTATTTTTGGCAGCAATTAAAATTTTATAATACCACTTCGTATATGATTGAATATTTATAAAATATGTATATTTCAAAATTTTATTAGTTTCTCTTAATAATTTGATAGGTATTTTAAATTCTGGAAATGCATTTTAATACAAAATTTCGGAATAAAATGCTAATAAATTAGTGATGGGCACATATGACGGCAATAGGAGCCTCATTCCACTTTCTCGTATACTACGTCAGAGTATATCGTATAGTTTTACTACTAAGAACAACCTAGATAACTGGATAAAATTTATTCATAATTTCAATTCATTCTTATACATATGTTATAAATTCATAATTAATGTTGAATTGTTTGGTTTCAGGAAGCCATAGATTATAGTAACCCGTAATATATAATAAAAGGTAGAGATTTACAGTGGGATAAGAAAATGATGGCTTTAGAAAAGTCTAGAAACACGTAGAGAAATCTTAAAAATAATAAACAAAACTTAAGTTTCTCTCTTGATTATCTTTAGCGACAATTAAAATTTTATAATACCCCTCGTATATCGCTGAATATAATATATATAGAATATCTATACTTCAAAATGCTATTAGTTTTTCTTAATAATTTCACAGATACTTTAAATCCTGGAAATGCATTTTAATACGAATTTACGAAATAAAATGCTAATAAACCAGGGATGGGCACACATGACGTCAATAAGAGCCGCATTCCGCTTTCTCGTATAGTATGTAAGAGTATCGTATAGTTTTAATTATTACTAAGAAGCAACCTATATATCTGGATAAAATTTATTCAGAATTTCAATTCATCCTTATCAAATGTTATAAATTCATAATTAATGGTGAATTGTTTGGTTTCAGGAAGCCATAGATTATAGTAACCCGCAATATATAATAAAAGGTAGAGATTTGCAGTGGGATAAGAAAATGATGGTCTTTGAAAGGTCAAAAAACGTGTAGAGAAATATTAAAAATAATAAATAAAACTTAAGTTTCTATTTTGATTATTTTTAGCAGCAATTAAAATTTTATAATACCACCTCGTATATGATTGAATATTTATAAAATATGTGTATTTCAAAATTTTATTAGTTTCTCTTAATAATTTGATAGGTATTTTAAATTCTGGAAATGCATTTTAATACAAAATTTCGGAATAAAATGCTAATAAATTAGTGATGGGCACATATGACGGCAATAGGAGCCTCATTCCACTTTCTCGTATACTACGTAAGAGTATATCGTATAGTTTTATTACTAAGAACAACCTAGATAACCTAGATATCTGGATAAAATTTAATCAGAATTTCAATCCATCCTTATACATATAATGTTATAAATTCATAATTAATGTTGAATTGTTTGGCTTCAGGAAGCCGTAGATTATAGTAACCCACAATATATAATAAAAGGTAGAGATTTGCAGAGGGATAAGAAAATGATGGCTTTAGAAAAGTCCAGAAACGCGTAGAGAAATCTTAAAAATAATAAACAAAACTTAAGTTTCTATCTTGATTATCTTTAGCGACAATTAAAATTTTATAATACCCCTCGTATATCGCTGAATATAATATATATAGAATATCTATACTTCAAAATGCTATTAGTTTTTCTTAATAATTTCACAGATACTTTAAATCTTGGAAATGCATTTTAATACAAATTTAAGGAATAAAATGCTAATAAACCAGCGATGGGCACACATGACGTCAATAAGAACTGCATTCCGCTTTCTCGTATAGTATGTAAGAGTATCGTATAGTTTTAATTATTACTAAGAAGCAACCTATATATCTGGATAAAATTTATTCAGAATTTCAATTCATCCTTATGCATATGTTATAAATTCATAATTAATGGTGAATTGTTTGGTTTCGGGAAGCCATAGATTATAGTAATCCGCAATATATAATAAAAGGTAGAGATTTGCAGTGGGATAAGAAAATGATGGTCTTTAAAAGGTCAAGAAACGCGTAGAGAAATCTTAAAAATAATAAACAAAACGTTTATTGTACTTGGATAAAGTAAAATAAAATTTTCTGCTTTTTAATACCTCAGTTCTACT
The DNA here is from genome assembly GCA_032207245.1 of Pardosa pseudoannulata. NCBI lineage: Eukaryota > Metazoa > Arthropoda > Arachnida > Araneae > Lycosidae > Pardosa > Pardosa pseudoannulata. Next base: position 78,972,827 of record CM063503.1, on the reverse strand, counting down.
TTATCTATTTGTCATATATAAAACAGCGTTAATTTTTTTAATTATATTAACAGAACCTGTAGCGTAACGTAGCTGGTCGAGGCAAGATCAATGTAAACGTGGCCTCACTGGGTTCAATTCCAGGAAACTCTAGTTATTAAATAACTTCCCCATGTAGGAGCATCAGATATTTAAACATAGTTTGATAATATCCGTAGAATCCCATATAATAATAACCTAAGTTATCTGTCCGTCTGTCCTCGAATTTATGAAGATATTTTATTTATGTCCTGGAATGGATAGGGGAATCCATAACAAAATTCAAAGCAAGTTTTTAAAACGTTCGAAATACATCCCTCCTCCCCTCCCCTTTTCGAGCGTTTAAAGCCATTATTCCAAGTCTTTTTTCCCCCGGTTAAGAGCAGGCTATAAGTTTATCACATAATAAATAGGTAAAAATAACATTTTTTTTCTAGCATTATGACGTCATTTCTTTAACCATCTCATTTAATCATTTCTTATTTAAATATCGTCTGCATTATGTCCATACGTTTTATCACTGAACTTAGATATTTTAGATATTACGTAAATACTTTTCTTTTATATTTGGCATAAATAATAGATTAGGTACATATGTGATAATTTTGAATTTAATCATCGATTTTTTTTTTCAATTAATATTTTACTTTTCATGTTAAATAATAAAAAATGACTTAATATTTCTGTTTTATTTCTATATTAGAAAGTAAATTGATAAAATTATAACATAACGTAAAAAGTGAGACATCCCTTATATATTAATAGCCTAAATTATCTGTCCATCTGTCCTCGAATTTATGAAGCAGTTGGACCTGGAATGGATAATAGCATCCATATTAGATTCTTGATGAGTTAGGGTTAGCAAAATTCAAATCGAGTAAAGTTTATCGTTCGAAATCCACCCCTTCCCCCCTTTCCGAGTATTTAATGCTATTATTTCAAGCCTTATTTTTCCCAGTTAAGAGCAGGCGATTAAATTTATTAATTTCTCACATAATAAATAGTTAAAAATAACATTTTTTTTCTAGCATTATTTCGTCATTCCTTAAACCATCTCATTTAATCATTTCTTTTTAAAACTATTTAAATATCGTCTGCATACGTTTTATCACTGAACTTAGATATTACTAAATACTTTTCTTTTATATTTGGCATAAATAATAGACTAGGTACATATGTGATAATTTTAAATTTAATCATTGATTATTTTTGTTGCAATGAAAATTTTATTACTATTGGTATTAACAACAAATTCTTTTCATAAAAGTCTAGGAGTTTATTTCAAGGACTAATAAATATCTAGCGTTTAAGTTATACATATTTGAAAACTAAGCAGTTTGTTTTTTATACATAACCACACAGTTTGACTAAATGAATTCAGCGTGATTCTAAACTTCATTCACACTACTGGGCGACTTTAGAGGAGTATGAAAATAAACAAATTATTGAGCGTGTACCAGATAATTCTCAGCCGAAAAAAAAAAAAAAAACATTTTTTAACTGCCTCATAGGGTACTTTACAAATTCTGGAAATTAAAAATTTTATTAATCCCGTTATATGACGGGCTATGTGCTAAGTGTAGAAAGAGTCTCAAAGATTAATTATACGACCTTCGAAGGTCAAGAACCGCTGTGAAGGTGGGGGATAGTTCGGTATGTAAAACAGCGTTTCCCAACCTGTGGTATGCGTACCATTCGTGGTACGGAAAAAATTATCAATAATGGCTAACATAAAAAAGTTAAATCAAAAAATATCATAGAAACGTTTTTCCCAATAATTCATAAAAATTATTTCTTTTTTAGTGCATTTTTAAATTTAACCATTAGCTATCAGTAACTTGGTCTTTCTCTTATATAATTTTGTATTTTCATTAAAACCATTTATTAGATGAAATTATTTTGATGAAATTTTGTGTATGTAATTAAGTTGATTCGAAAATGGTATAGATTCCCAATTTCATCCCATATTTTTTTTTTATTGAAAATTCAGAATTGCGCGTGTTTTGAGATTATTATAATGCTGCTCGAAACCTTTCGCTGCCAACGTAACTGTGGAGTACTAGTCAGCGCAACGGGCTTCAGTACGAGAAATCCCAGGATAAAATTCTCGTACAGGCGGTGTGGGAATTTTAATTTAATCTAATTACGTTGGTACGTTGCTGTACGTGCGGTGGCGTCAAATATTTTTAAAATATTTTTTTTCCTCACTTTTCCATCAAAACGGTCCAATTTATAATTTATTTAAAAACATTTTACAATTTTTGGATTTACAGCGTTAAAACAGGACAACGTCTGATATATATATAATAGTTAAATCATAACGGTGTGTATATGTGTGTGTGTGTGTGTGCATATCTAATGGGTGTTTTCTACTCACTACAATCTTAGAAAGTTATCCATGTTGGATTAAGTGCAATCATTATGATTTGGTTTGGCTTGGCATGGAGCGCTACTGTCAACTTTTCTGCTACACACGGGCTAATGAGTCTTACTGCTTAAAGCCGATTCCGAACGGCTACGAACATTCATGCAGTGGGATTCAAACCCACGAACTCTGGTGATCAGCACCCTAAATATTCAACCATCGTTTGGCCGTTACGCTAGAAAGAATACAGCAAAATTTGAAGATAAAAAATGTTGACTTCATTCAGACAATCCATCTTTGGCGCTTTCCCGCCAAAACGTTTTACATTCGATTATATAGTGCCGTGAAGGCTCAAGTAAGACAGCCAATCAATATTAAGATTATCACATGATGATGGTTAGTGAAACTAAGTTACGTAGTGGAGATATAAGATTAGTTGAGCTAAGCAGAAATTAGTTCGGTGCTCTCGAAGTCAACAAAAGTTCCCACAATTAAAAGAGAAATCCCAGACAGCATGCATATTTGCATCAAGTTTGATTTTTTTCCGATAATATCTTGTCATAACAAATTTGACGCGACAAACTTGCAGCAAAATTCCTGCAAGTTAGACGGAAAATAAAGCGACCACTGCTTTGCAACGCTATTTTGCTGCAAAACTGTGGCAACCTTGTCATGACAACCTTGAAGCAAGCGAAAATTTTAAGACTCGCTGCCGTCTTGTTTCAAACTTGCAGACTTGTCATGCTGAACTTGCTGCAAACTAAATTTGCTATATGGGATACAAACATTCCGCCAAAAATTATAATTTTAGGGATAGATTCGTAAGAAATTTAGAATATAATAATTAATTAAGCTAGTTAACCATGTTAAATTATCACACACATATGTATGTATAAACACATAACACTGGTATTAGAAACAAGATATTACGTTCAAATATAACAAATTGCTACGCTGTCCCGTCTACTGCCATGTAGACTATTATATTCAAATAAATCTAAATATGATTACTATCTAAATCAAAGAATTTGTTTTTTTCAAGTGCTACAATAAAATAATACTATATATGGTTATATTTCGATTCATAATTATATTGCGTAACTATTTTAGGACTTAAATAGGAGGTAATAAAATCAGACGCAATAGTTTTCAACCTGTTTCCAAAGTAAACACTAAAAATGATATCTTTATGACTCGCATATGTTTTGCCATTAAAATAGCACGCTGTTAAAAGCTGAAAATAACTTTAATCTGCAATCAATCAATTTCTAAAACGAAAGCATATGTATAACTAGCTTTAAAATTAATTTAATATGAAGCTGTAATGCAGATATAACAACAGAAACAATATTCGACAAGTGCAGGATAGTGTTCTTGAGTTAGGCTTCATCACTCATTATTAAGTTCATCTAAAGGTTGAATAAAAGTAATAAGTATTCATTTTATTTTCACATCAGTTTCCAATGAATATTTAGTTTTAACCCAATTTTCATAATGAGTTTTAGAGATTTTTTATTATTACTCCAAAGATTAATGCAATGCATTAATCCTTTTATTTTGACTTAAGTGTGTGGCAAATAACTTAATATGCTTGTCCAAATATAAGTCATAATCAAGATTGGTAAAGTTATATCGATTTGATATAAATCATGATTTAAATCATTGGATCTTAAAAAAAATCATTAATTTAAATAATTAATACTTTTTCACATTGTGATAATGCATGATTTTTTATTGCATAAATAGAGGGCGCCACTATCAGAAATAGAATACAGTCTACTTACACTTTAGAATTTGAAACACAAAAACTTTAGAACACACAAAAAAAAAAAAAATTAAATATCCTTCCTTTTGTAAAGAAATTTCTGGCCAAATTCCTGTCAGGTATTTTTGAATTTGATATCAAATCAATAATGTTTTTACTCATTTTTTCAGTTTATTTAAATACAAATTTTTAATAATTGATTAGATAAATAAGTAGTTTTATATTTGTAAACAATATAAGTTTGTAAGGGTTTGCCTAGGATTAATGAGGAAATAATATTTCATGCAATTAATATATAATTTGTCTTATGTAAATAACATTGCACTCGTTATAACTAAGAAAATAAATAAGATAATAACTAAATTAAATAATTTTATTTGTCATATTTAGTTTGTAAAAAAAAATACAATTAACAAAACACACAATTTAAATATTATAAAATCTGATATCATTTGGTTGGTAAGTTGGTTTCAGCACTATGGTCTACTTTATTGCTGCACAAGGGCTAATGAGACCAGGACCTACTGCTTTATGCCATTTTTAAAGAGTTACAAACATCCATGCCAGCAGTGGGATATGAACGCACAAACTCTAGTGTCGAAGAGGAGAGCTGTACAGATTTGGACATCATTTGGAAATTAACTGAGAGGATTTATTTTAAAATCAAGACTTTTACCAACCTTGATTATAATGCAAGAAAACTCAGTTTCTCTTCGATATAGGAAAATTTCCAAATGAACTCATTTTTAGGGTAATGGAAGAGATTATACACATCTGAGCAAATGAAAGATAATACAGATGTGAATAAAAACCTTAGAAAATTATCTGCACAATCTGGTAATACTTTGTACAAAAAACAATATAAGAGAGAGCATATATTTAGTAACTATTCTAGGTGATTTGATAAATAAGTACTATTTAATACATTATTTAATGTTATATTAATAATTAAATAATATAGAGTGATCTGTAAAAAGTTAAAAATACTACTATAATAAATAATCCAAACACAAACTAATAAACAATATGCTGCAGAATGATAATTTTTTATTTAATCATTTACATATGTACGAAGCATTGTACGAATCTAAACATAATGAGTATTGATAAAACACAGTTTTAATTATAGGAAAATAGTAGTACTACTCAACGATAAGAATTTAAATACATGACACATGAGGGAAATTGAAAAAAAAAAAATTGAATAATATAAAAGTTTTTATTTTTTATGGATAGGATTTATACTTAAGAGAGAACTACTTTTTGCACAGTTACATTCAATTGCAATATTATTAGAACTTTTTTAACTACATAATTATTTATAAACAATCCAAAAATTAAGATTTTAACATAAACTTCAAATACTTTTATGAAACTAAACTTCATTAACAATTAAGACAACTAATATATAATTAAAGTTTTTCTTGACTAATGAAATTAATTATACAAAGTGCTTTTAAATGTGCTGACAAGTTTACTTATTACATACATAGATTGGTAACTTTCCAAAATTCTTATGGAACAGTATAAAAGATTTTCTTTTAATCTCGTTAAACTTAATATGTCCAAATTGAAAAACTGATCAAAAAAGGAACTAAATACTCAGATTTAATTATTACAACCCTGTTTAGTCGTAGGCTATAAAATGTTGTAGAAAACATATTAAAATCAGACATGAACTGAATTAGCATCAAAATCTAAACATAAGTTAATAAAAAAAAACCTAAAAATGATAATTCAACATAAATTACTATTGAAATTTTAAAACAAGTTTAAAGCTCATCTCCATTTTATGAAATAAAAATATATGTATATAGTTAATAGCACTCAAAAAATGACTTTAGTACTGAAAAAGTCTACCTTAGTTTTCGATCTTAATAGACAAATCACAAAACACAATTTTCTAACATGTATAAGGATTGTAACAGAGTAATAACATATATTAAGGTGTTACACTAAACAACTAAATATGAGTGTTTTATCATTTTTCATCACAGGATGACTGATACCTGTTTTTGGTAAATCATACATATACTTAACGTTATGTTCTTTTATGTAGACAATAATACAGTAATACTAAATTTTTTAAGTCAAAATATACATTGGAATGCTTGTCTAATTAAAAAATAACTGTGCTCCAGATATTTTATTCAAAGCAGTACACAGATATTTTAATGAACACAGATATTTTAAAGTATTTAAACTGTAAGAAAACTACTCTAAATTAAAAATAAAAGACATTTTGGAGGATTCCTTATAGAGGAATTAAAATAAAGCCTTTTTTTTCAATGAATTATTAAAACAGCACAATTATTTTCTCCGGATATAAATATTTTTGAAGTTCAAGGACCCTGAATATTAGAGACCAATTTTAATACGCTACAGCTCATTCAAAAATAAAAATTACAACGGCAAATGTTGTAAAAAAATAGGTGTAACCTTCTTTTTTTTAAATATTATTATTTTAGTGGGTGAAATTCAAAATTAATATTGAAATACTCAACAGTCTAGTTAGGTAATACGTCACCCAGAAATAATTCAAAAAAGTTATCATATAATATTAAACTTACCACTGAAGGCGACCAATAAGCATATAATATCACTTGTAACACAAATTAATATAATTTTCAAAAATATTACAAAGTTTCAAGGAGAAAATAACGATTTCTCTGAAAATAACCTTCGATGTTTAATATAGGCAACACGAAATATAAAACTTAATGACAGGATAAAATAATTAAATACCCTCAAAGACTTTAAAATTTAAACTGAGTATGAAATTGCAACATCGTTAAAATTGAATTATACATAAACATCAACAAAAACTAGTAACGTTGGTAAACACTGTGTAGCAAGTGTGGCCAGGTTTCCAATGATAAATATCCCTAAGTAGACACCCAAATGTCCCTACAATATTATCCAATCATCCCTATCGTAAAGTACATGCTCTTTGCGATATCGCAGCTTAATTTTACCTGTTGAATTGGGTGAATAAGGCCTGTAGCAACTTCGTTTTTCCCTTCCAAAATATATTAGTACAACATTTGAAGGTTATAATTCATACAACTGCAATTAAACTCTTTAAAAAAGAGGAAAATTTGTATTCATAGCATTTCAAAGTTTAATAAAGCGAGAATTCTCAATTTCGTTTTTGAGTTCATTAGACAAGAATATTTTTAGAATGCATTACCTGTTTTGTCACGTTATGACATTCATTTTTTTTCTAATGGATAATCCTGTTTATATGTGTACTTAATGTATACGTCTTCGGTAATTTTCTTTATTTGCTTCTTGAAATTGGAAGGAGAGGACACGGTTACTCAGCTTTATTTCAATGCTAATATATTAATACCGTTTGATAAATTATGCCCTTTCCCCTTTGCTACATATGCCAATGCTTTGAAAACAGTCATAAAGTTTTACCATATTTAAAGTACACGTAATAAAACATTATCTCAACGAAAGAGAGGGGGAAAAAAGAGAAATATGAATTTGGAAAATGATGCTTCATGAACAGAACAAAAAGATATTAGATGATCTAGTAGCCCGGTTTACATGTGAAAATAATCCTTCTCTATTTTACTTGGTAAATGGGATTTACTTGGAGGGCAAAGATTCCATCATTCCTTATATCGTGCTCTTGTTTACCTGATACAAAATGTGATATCTGAGTTTCTTTTTACTATTTTTAATTAATGACATGAAAAATTCGTTATATTATGATAAATTTTTTATAAGTAGAAGAGTAAGGATGATAAGGAAGGAATTAATTCGATCCGTTAGTCTGTTGTTATCAGTTACAACTGCATTTGTAAAAAAAATTTGCTACAATGGAGTCGACCATTTTAAAATCAAACGCAAAGGATCGTGGGAAAGGAATTTTAACTCTGCAATTACCCTGGTAGAAAGGTAAAATTTTGGTAAGGATAAATATTAAAAAGGGAGTACGACTCAGATTTAATCTGCATTTACATGCGCTACTTTTTGGCACATGTAAACGAAGCTAATGATGAGCATGCGGGAGTTTAACTATCGTGTAGTGTTCAAAGCTTGCAGTACCCAAACACAACATTCCATAAAAAAAATATATGTCATAGGCATAAAAAATTTCAAAATAAATCAATATTTTTCAACACATCCTAAGGCCGGCTGGTTGGCCAAAAGAACGGGAAAAATCCCCTTTGCTCCTAAGACTAGTCATGGGTAAACTGCTAGTAATAAGTTATAAAATCTAATTAAACTGAATTAATAACCTTCTTTGAGCAAAAGAATCAATGACATCATTTCAAGAAAAAGAGCAATAAACTTTTCTCGGTAATATGTAGCAAAGCAAAAATGTGAATTGTCGCAGCAAAATTTTTTAATCTTTTTAATGCGTGTATCAGCAAAATTTTCAATATATATTTTCATCGTCCATCTATAGAAAAGTTAATTCATACTGTGAGATTTTTGGGTTGTTTTTAACAAATGCTTTTCAATTTCAGGTTTATTAAGAAATTGAAAATTAACTTCTTACACTTATAGAGAAGTAACAACATAACGATTGATTTAAATATGATAGATTTTTTTCTCTCTCGATTCCATACCTGTTTCACATTGTAAAGAAATGTAATGTGAGAGGTCGTACATATGTCTACATATGTGTGTGCATATGTGTGTTAGGTATTCTTAAGTATCATCAAATGTTATTAAATTTCAGTATATTTTCAGTAGGAGTTCAATTTCCAACTTCTAGTCGACATAAAACATTTATATACCAAATTTATAAATTAAATGGCAAACATTTTAGAGGTCTTTTTCTCGATTTCTAAATTTTTGTAGACTTTTATGTAAAGTACTATATAAATTGCCAATTTTTTCCTGTATATGAATGTAAGCACGGTTGTGTAGAAACGGTGAGACTTAGATGAGATTTTATGTAATGATCATCCTTAGTCCATTACAAAATTTCTTGAAGCCATATTTTTAAAACTCGACTTAAATTTCTGTTTGAGAAATGTTTATGAGATTTATACAATCCCAATCTACGTGATGGCTTAGAGCTAAAACAATTTCCTTTCAGATAAACGCTTTCAAAAATTTGTAAAGCATGTCACTTACTCATTTTTTTCTCAAAGATTCATTTTTGGTTTGAGAAACAAAAATTTATATTAAATATTGCAAAAATTGTCCGTATTAATGCAACATTTAAAACACTGTCCTTAATATTTTTTTGAAATTTATACGTGATAGAGATTCAAGTACCCCCTTCTTCTTAAAAAGAAATAACCATTAAAAATACTTTTATGTGATTTCTTGTGCATTTTTACCTTTGAAATGATTCATATTAATTATTTCGTACGTGGTCATCTCAGCAGGAAGAATTAGCCAATAACGTACGAGTTAAATGACGTCATATGCCCTAAGTGTGCATACGTTTGAAAATACTTTCATTTTTAATATATAATATGAGTAAGGATCACAAATGGAAATTGAAGTTGTAGCATTTCAGTAATAAATTTACTTCCAGTAATAAATTTGGGAAGTTTGTACGAATTAATGACTTGTGAATTCTTTTTTTTTTCTCATTACCTTTTTACTTTAGCGGAAACATTTTAGCCTATTTTTACTAACTTTTCAACTAGTACATATGTATATACAATAAAACATCCATAGGGGACAGCATTCCGAATAATGGACTATCATTTTGGCTGAAAAAGTACAGGGTGAATCTGAAAAGGGTGATAAAATAGCTATACAAGTAATATTCGTCATAGTTAGTATGGACAGAGCAGCTAGGTGGCGTTCAAAATTGTTCAAAAGGGTTGGTTCTCGTACCCAACGATATCTCATAAAATGTAAGAAAACATAATACAGCTTGTGTAAAATTGGTCATTTCAGCTATCATTTATACCCACTCGTTCAGCTTTGCAAGAAAAACTTTAATTGGTTGTCTTTCTCAACCACCATTGACTGTTGAAATAAAATTCTAGATCCTACGATTTATCAAAACTAGTCCTTCCTGATTGAGTCTCTGATGTGAACGTATATAAATTCTCTCTAGTTATTTTGTGTTATGAATCCACTAATCCCTTTTTATCTATCCTTTCACATATTTTTACTTGTTAATTTCTCTCGTTCTCTACTGTTACAGGTTCACTGAAAGAAATTTCAGGGTTGACAGGTTAGACCCTTATAAGCCTCTTGATATTCTGAAGGTCCCAACGACATTTCCATCGTGGATTTCCAGGAGGATGGTTGATTATACGAACCAAAAAATAGCGGATATGCAGTTCGTGTACCATGCTGCAGGAAGTGTGAGTACGGATAGAGACTTTACTGGGATCAATTTTCGATAAGACTCATTCCAGATCGGGAAACTTACGAGCGTTTGCATCGTCGGCTGTGTGAAACAGGATCCTTTACAGAGGCTAAGCAGGAAGCAGGACGTGAAAGAAGTGTCAGTACAACGTAATTGCAGAAAACTTTCTGCGCAGAGGTAGGGGGCAATTCTCCAGGATGTAGCACGCGAGCGCTTTCTCGTACTGAAAACGTATCCCAAATGACGGTTTGCCGTGTTTGGTTTGGAGCACTATGGTCTACTTTTTGCAACACGAGGGCTAATGAGACCGGGACCTGCTGCTTAAAGCCGATTCCGAACGGCGACGATCAGCGCCCTAACCAATTGGCCATCGTTCGACTGGTTTGCTGTGTGTTACTAAAGGAAGGAATGGTATCTACCGAATATGGAACGTCTGTGTTATTATTTGTATAAAGACGGAGTTCCTATTCAACTATGGGAGTGAGATTACTGTGGGGTAAACATTATCTAAAAAAATGCCTTAACACTTCGGCAACTTTGCTAATTTCCCACAAGTAATATAGTACTTGTAACATGACGATGTTCATTAATTCAAATCATGGAAGATAGCTCCCCATTCATGAAAAATTTACATAATACAGGAAATTTGATAAAACACTTATCAATTGAAAGCAACTGAGATACGAAATGACCATGGAAACTTAATACATTATGTTGGGTATGTCCTGCATTTAAAATTCTAATTTTATATATGGTTTAAATTAAAATATTAATATGATATATATATATATATATATATATATATATATATATATATACACTCATGTCCATAAATTAAGGATAATGAAGTTCAGGCAATGAAAGAGACAAAAGCGAAACAAATTTGACTTATTTGTAAAGTCTATTTATTAAACAAAAGGTAAAGAACCAAAAGGATGCTATATGTTTAACATAATTAATAAAAATTGCGATTTTTACTCCCTGGAGCAAATTTCAAAAAAGAACCTAATTACAGAAAACAGTATAACATGGTTAGTATGATGGTTAATACGGAGTATGTCACCCGGACGATGCAATACAAGCGTTACAACGCCTACGCATGCTGAGTATCAGATTATCAATCTGATCTTGGGGAAAATTACACCACTCATCAAGCAATGTCCTCCGAAGTTCCGATAGACAGTTGGGAGGGGGTTGACGGGCTGCAATTCGTTGGCCAAGCATGTCCCACACATGCTCTATTGGATTCAAGTCCGGTGAGTATGCTGGCCAATCCATACGGGTGATATCCTCCGATTGAATGCATTCGTCTACAATGTTTGCACAATGAGGTCGGGCGTTGTCATCCATATACAGAAATTCAGGACCCATGGCGCCCCGAAACAAACGTACATGTTGTTCCAGAATGACATCCCGATAGATGTGGCCTGTCATCGTTACACTCTGAACATGCAGGTCAGGTCTGGAACCAAGAATAATTCCTCCCCAAACGAGCCATCCTGCACCACCGTAACGGTGTCGTTCAATGGTGTTCTCTTGGTGGTAACGGGTACCTGGAGCTCTCCATATGAAAGTCCAGCGAGAATCAGAATGTAAACTGAACCTGGACTCGCGGAAAACATCACACAAGACCACTGTTGCGGTGTCCACAATGCATGCTCTCCTGTAAAGTTTTGGCCACTTTTTCAGATCCACCCTGTATCATTAATTAGATTTTTTTTCACACTGATTGTCAATGAAATGAATTTCAATCTGGATATGCTCATTACAGAAAAATATCTTGGGTTCTATTGACTGTTTAGATTAGTAGTTCAAACATTTTCTCTAAAAGTAGTATATATATATATTCATCTTAATGAAAGAGTGTATTTTATCCCATATCATCTTGAAGAGCAGAATTCCTCTCTGAGAAAGAGTTCTGTATCTTGTAACTGCTACAAATGTTGGTTTCAGTTAAAGCCTTCTATTTGATTATATATATATATATATATATATATATATATATATATATATATATATATATATATATATATATAATTATATATATAATATATAATATATATATATATATATATATATATAATATTTTAAGTTCTAAAAGATTGAACGTTCTATAAAAGAAGTTACCCTGCTTGAGGTTAATAAGAGTTGTATTTTAGTTTCGCGTGGTATTTCTGAAATCTCTCATATGACCCAGAATTGATGTTAAAATGAAAGTTCCGTGGAAATCACATCATCTTTTACTAAAAGAAGCGCCTTTATGATACGTATTTCTCAAAATTTGGCTGCATCTTTATTTTGTTGATAACTGATAAGAGGGATGATATTCGCATAAAATCCTCAAGCGAATCTAAATTTTAAAGATTTTCTCTACAAAACAGTTAGATAGAATAAATAAAATATTTATATTTTTTATGCTTTTGAATAACATTAAGTTTCTTAATTAACAAGAAATTAAATAAAATAATAAGTTTTTGGATAGTTTAGATGTAGTTTACCATATTTCATGCATAAATTTTATTTGTACAACAGCCTTATGTGGCTCGCAAGCCATGTTATTTGAAATGGAGGGCGTGCTGTAACTCTCGAAATCGACAAACATATAAACACAAATTATGTTTTATAAAATTAAATAAACAAATAAATAAATAAATAAAAAAGAAAATTATTTTTTATCACCCATAAATTTACATTTTGGTAATATTACTTAAAAATTATTTTAAAATAAAATCCATTATTCTTGTTTCGTTTCTAGCGAAAAGGTCAACAACATTTTATACATTTATCGATTTATTGTTTGTGCAACTACAGAGCAATTTTTGTCAGCTGAAAATTATTGGTAGTGCATTGAGCAGATACTGATTTACAGTGCTTCAAAAAAAAAAAAAAAAAAATTTTTTTTACTCTCTCTAACGTTGGAAAAGAATGTTCAGGTTATAATAAAAATTACAAATTTAATACCTATAAAGTTATCCTCAAATATTTAAAGAGATAGAGTAAGTATGATAAACACTAAACTCAGCAAAGGAAGTGTTTGAAGCACATTACCACCTTGTGTATCTCACTGCGACTGAAAATGCTTGAGCACATATCAATATACCTAAGATACCACAAGGTGATAAGTCTAAATTAGCTGCCACCAAGCTAAAGCCCTCTAATAACTTGTATTCCGCTTATAAGATTTATATTTAATTGTTATATTTAATATTTTAGGAGTACATTTAAGTGCAAAATGCATTTTTGGAACAATGAAATTTCTTATTTTTAGGCATTGAAACTTTAGATGCAGATTGTTAATATATTAAAAATATTACAACATTATCTGTTTTCATCCAAACACTACTGTCCACTATGAACAATGATATAAAAATATACTTTTAAAAACCAATTAAAGTTTTGAGGGTCTTCCTAAATTTAGATTATATAATTACATAAAGTATTAGTTTTTTTTATGATGGTTAAAGGTTAGTTCTTAGTGAATTATGTACAACCTCCCCCCCCAAAATTATAATTGTTCCTACCCTTAAAACCTGACATACATGTATACAAGTAAGTACCTCTGCCATTAAAAAAATTAAAACTTAATTTGATATTTTTTCAAATTTATTATTATTTTTTTTTAAGTTTCCTTTAAATGCTTGAATTTAAATAATGTCCATAAGTGACGAGGAACCTCCAAAGATTCCTCATCACTTATGGAACTGTTAAACCTAATGGAGCCAGGTTATGTGAATAAGGAAAGTACAGTTTATACCTGAAAACCCAAATAATGAATAATAGGTAGACGGTTGTCATGCAAATCTGTCATTTTCTCTGTCACATTTTCATGATGTCTAATAGAACCCTTGAAATATAACACTGACTACTCTGACCACAAGAACACATTCTTTTTCACAATGTGCCAAAAATGAATGGTAATAAACAAAAACTTACATATTGCTTGTATCTTTTTTAAACTTCACTTAATGTATTCTCCCCAGCTTGATGAAGCATTATATGAGTCACATGATTTTTTTTCATATCAAGGAAAATTTTCTAACCCTTATTTGTTTCTAAACTGACATCACAGCTTCAAATAGACAAAATTGACTTAAGAAAAAAAAAATTATGTCATATTGGTTGTTATTAAAGAAACGTCGATCAGAATACTCGTAAGAACATTCAGTATGTGTATGATAAAGGACACTCTAACACATCAATCTGGGGCAGAGTTACAACACCATTCTGGTAACTTAACAGTTTCTCTTTGGATATGATAACATACATACATATATAAAAACCCATTAATCAAAGATAGTTATGATCTGTTTTGGGTTTCAAAATCAGAAGTATTCTCAATAACATAATTAATTGATGAAAATAAAAACCTTATCTCAAAACAGTTTATTGTATAAATAATATCTAATAATTTTCTCAAAAGTATAAAGAGTGTCTCAAGAGTTATTTTCTTCCCATATACTCAAGAACAATTATTTTTACTCAAAAACTTGTTTTTTACCATTCATAACTTATAAGAACAAAAAGACAAAATTGTGTAGAATATCAATTTAACAGATAATATGACAAATTAAGTTTACTATAGTTTTTATATATTTTCTTATACTGCTAATACAGTACATACGGCAAAATTGAATGTTTAGTATACCAAAATTTAATGTAACATATTTGGGAACTTGAATGTAAAACACTACTTGATTTGATGCTAAATTAAAATAAACACATCAATCTTTTAGTTTTACCGATGTGTACAAACAGCAAAATAAAATAACACAAAGTTTTCATCAAAATATTTATTCATATCAGTTAACAGTAAGAATATTTACATCTCAGTCTTGAAACCTCCATAAATCCTCAGAAAAGGTATAACAGAAGACAAAAATGATACAAGATAATTTTCTGTCACGCATCTTTCCCACAATAACTGTAATGCAAATGATCAGGGACATTTGGCGTTCATATCACAGACAGTTAAATTTATGTAATACTAGTCACAAAATATGTTAATCCAAGGAAATTAAAGTAATGAACAATATTTAAATATGAAATCCATCAAGAATTAACAAAAAGGCACTTAGTATTAACATAAAGGCACATTATGCAGAGATGTAAATATATCAAGTGCAATGAACAGTTAATTCATCAATTCATCACAGCATAACATTATCATTTGATAAATTAAATTATACTGAACCGAATGAATAAATTTTTAACAGTCACATTCACCCTTCTTTATATTTAGAAATTATGCAACAAAACCAAAGCAAACAATATTACATATTAACTCTTTTTGATCCCACTATGGTTGGCGATAGCCGGCACCTCTGAAACTTATACTAGCCCAATCCAGCAATGGAAATTTCCTCCACTCTTGTGAAATGACTGCTGATGTTTTCAGGAAATGCTAATAATTGATTCCTAGAACAGGGACTGTTCCCCTCAGGTGTTTATAATATGGCTTGCTGCAAAGAATGCAGTGGGTTGTTACCTCAAGATAAATAAGGTACAATTCATGTTTTTACACTGATAGGTAAACATTAAGACTCGTGGAAGGAAAACATGTACACTTTAGGCTACTGGGCTAGACACATAAAGATATACAAAATTTCAATAAGTGGATCTTAAAGAGTTAACATTTACAAGAACTAACAAATTAAATACAACAAAAACATAGGGTCTATGGAAGAAAAAAAAGAGGAAAATTTTGCAGTTTAATGGTTTATTGCTAAAGGCCTAACTGCTTTTAAAAATCTCAATATTTAAAAAGTATAGATTGAACATTAGGAAACATTTAATATAGTGTCTATTAAATGAGTTTTTAAAAGCTGTTATGACATTACCAAACTGCATTTATTATATGGTTATATTGCATCACATAAAAATCCCAAAGTTACATCTAAAACTTTCTGAAGAGTAATTAAAACATTTGTACAAAATGCTAATATTAAAAAAAATATTTTAATTTATGGATAACAAAAAAACGGAATGATATATCTATACAGGATGAAAATAAATATTTTAAATAAAAAAAAAACCTCAAAATGCATCTTTAAAAATAATATGATATAGAACATAAATACTGATAACATAGCTAAATAAAGATATCTTTATAACACCTTATAATAAAATATATTATGAAATCAGTGTTAATTGATGAAATAAAATACATAAAACCAAAATAAAACACATCCCCAAACACACGTGAACCCAAACACAGGTGACTGTAACTCTTATCACCAACATCACTTCATAAAAGGAATGATAATATTCTTTAAACTAGTTTTACACACATAAGATATTTAAAATATAAAAAACATTTTCCTAATGCATATAAAAATACTAAACAAAAATTTTGTTCCCAATTCATGAATAATGGAAATTAAAAATCTTATGCGTTGAAGACTCGTATTTAATGGCCCACTTACAAATGGTGTACATCAAATGAATTCAGGTATTACAGAAAGAACTTTCTTTCAAATACCACCATGGCATGCTTTTTATTTTCAGTTAATAAATGTTTGAAAATTAGAAGAAACAGTAAAAATTATATTAAAAATAATAGGATTTTATCAAGTAGTAAAAAGACACTTTAACAGTTCTCAATACACATGACTCTCTACATTATTTCCTGTGATTATAAATCTTAAATATTTGTCAATTTCTGTAGGAACATTGGTAAAAATCACACATGCTTTGAAAATACACAACAAAGATTTCACACATGCACATATACATATATACATATTGTGAATATGTATATATATATGCATACACATTTTTATGCATAAGTAATATAACAATAATTTATACACAACTTATTTAACAGATGAATCACCATTGAAAATAGCATTGAACTCTAATAGAAGAAATTCAACAATTCTGTTCTGGTGCATCATATCCAGGGCTATATTACTAGATGCTTGTTCTGAACACAACAGGGTTGGACCAAACACAATTGCCAAGTTTTGGATTTGCATCCGATTTTGTTTATGATATTTTGTAACTCTAAAAAAGGGGGGAGAAAATCCAATATATTATAAACATTTCTAAAAATATGACAAAATTTGAAGTTCCATGCATAATACTAACAGAATTTAAAAAAAAACAGCTTTAAGATTCTTTACCACTTTTTCTATTATATTTGAAAATCTATAATAGAAATTCTACAAGTTACTCTGCTGTATTAAGAAATCTCAGGAGATATGGAATACATACAATTATTAACAATAATTTCTGGAAGAAAAACCACAAAAGCCTTAATGCTACACTCAGTTAAAATACTAAAGGTAAATGTTGAAAATATTTTTATGTTCAGGAATGTACTTATATCTATAAACTTAAGAAAGCCATACATGAAGGGTTGGCCCTAATGTTTTTACAACCACAGGCAAACCCGCAAAATGTCACTTCCCTCCAAGCTAAAAAATAAACTTTAAAATAAAAAAACAAAATTTAAAAGGACATATTAAGCAGAAAAATGGCAAACACCTAAATTAAGAGTAATACTAATACAGATTTATGGATTTTTATTTTAATCTAGTTTTGTTGATTCTGCTGTGCCTAAATTTAGCTGTAATAAGCAGTTGTCTACCATAGAAGGATGGCCCTGACATACAAAATACTCATACTATATTACAGAAAATATTGCATTATGATATTAAATTAAATGAGAGAAGAAAATTTTACTTTTGCTAATAAAAATAATTACAGCAAACTGTACATCATATGAAGACAACAGAATTTGATTCTTTACTTTCTATATTGGAAATGTTTAGTAAATACTGATCTTAATTAGAAACTAAATGGTCCAAGCTATTTGCAATGACATCTAATAAAATATTCTGTTAAGTGTACATAAATGTTGCATCAGTAAAAATATTGTATGAACTGAAATCTTAATTTTAAACACATAAACACTGAGGCATTTCTTCTGAAAATTATGGTAATAAGAATAAAAGATGATCTATGATAAGAAAAAAATATATTAAAACCAAGCAATTTAGTTAGAGAAAAATTGATGGGATAAAATCTGGATTAAACCATTCATATGAGGAATTTGGATGAGAAGTTAGTGTGATATTTAACCCTCTATGCATTATGACTAACTTCTTTTATAAGATCCATAATCTAATGGTTAAACCTATTCTTCAACAGGTTTTCTAAACATGAAGGATTTGGCCCTATGTTTCATCTAATTCATTTTTTCATCAAAATTGAACCTAACTGGAGGACATTCACCTTTTTATAATGCAACAAAAAGAAAGAATGAAGGCCTTGAAACCTTTCTGGAGGGAAACAGAAATTTTTCTTCCAGATTAATCTTATGGCTACTGATTAGCTCAAAATAACATAATAAGAACACATACAAACAAGAAAGATGTAAGATATTTTAATGCATGAAGGGTTAATATATATTTTTTATAGGAATGAGTTCAAACAAAGAATTTTAATAAAAAGAAAAAAATAATGAACTCCATCGAAAAATATCTTTTCTGAAAAAACAATAATAGGAGACAAAAAAAAAAATCTGTTTCCAAGCAACTCTTTAACACAACGTTATACCTTTTATAATTTTCACTACTTACATCAATTACACATATCAAATAATTTATTTAAACAGCATTGAATACATTATTTTGAATATTTTTTATAAATTATAAAAATTATTGAATTTTTACATTATCTTAAAAAATTATTAGCTTATATTTATATTTACAAGCTGAATCTGAAATATAAATATGAAAAAAAAAATTGGTTTTAATAGAATAAAATATTTAAATATTGGTTAAAATATTAGTTTTATTAAGCATATAATAATTTATTATCTTGATATATTTTTCATATTAAAATGCACAGAGTAATGCTAAATCGTGTGAAATCAAAGGTGTGTATATTTAGGCGAGCTATGTAGATAAACAATATACTGTATTCAGAATAAAAGATATATGTAATTTGTGAAATGCTTTTTCAAATACAAAAATAATTTAAATTACACCAAAAAATCTTACCTAAGCAAATGTTCGAATAAGGTTTTGAGTGTCTCATAATTTGGCTCTGGCATTCTGTTAACAAGATCCTTAAGTGCTTCTAACTTACTGCTAGCATCTGGAAATGCTAAAAATTCATCCTTTAATTAATAAAACATGAAAGTGAAAGCATAAAAAGTACATAATTATTCATAATAACTATTTTTCAAAAGCTAATCCTATTGAAGCCAAAAATTATTTTTTCATTATTCAAATAACTGCAGGTTTTCCTTCCCCTTAACTGAATATTCTATTAACAATTGAATAACTAAGTTAGTGATATTTCAGTAGTAAATATACCCATCACCATTCCTTCAAGTGACCTCAGTTCATTTCAATTTTTCACAATTTTTTTGTTGCTTTGTGGTCCACTTTATAATAATGACAAACAAGCTATTTTGATAATATCTATAAAATATTGTCTTTATGTCTAATAATCAAATATATTTTGGTTTACTAATATCTAAATTCTATTGACATTACTAGATATTACCATATGCATTATACAGAATACTTAGTTTTAGCAACTGTCATATTAACAGCAATAAAGGGAATTTATCAATGTGAATGAATTTAACAAATTCATGGCTTAATAAAATAAATAACGTAAAAAAGAGGTTGATTGGGAGAGCTATGATTATTTTTTTTCAACATAAAGGTTAAGTAATATTAGGATTCTACTATTTAAAGTTTAGTCTCAGGTGTCTAATTTGATTGCTGCAAGTCTTCTGATGTTTTCTTGACATTTTAGGGATACTTTTGAAGAATTTCCTGACATATTTTAGGTTAAAAAATTTCCATATCTAATATATATATATATATATATATATATATATATATATATATATATATATATATATATATACACACACACACACATACACATATGCAATATCTGCAGAGAACTACTTTATTTTAACTTTAAGAAGATATGTAAAGATTAAAATTAGCCAAAGTTAAAAAATAAAAACAAATTATAACTATTTAAAAGATATTCCTATGATGCTTATTTTTATAATATTGATAACATAAAAGCAAATTCAAGCAAAATTATCAATACTTAAATTCAAATTTACTTTTAAATATTTATTAATTTTAATTATTAAATAGCATTTAACTTGTTTCTAAGCAAATTTATTTACACAACTGTCACAAAAAGAATAAAGGAAAAAAATCATTGAATGAGGCTGATTTTCCTAACACATTTATCATTTTTCTGACAAGAGCAGACACCCTGATTATCAATGGCTGCAAACATCCATGTCACAAGTAGGATTCAGATCCATAAACCCCAGTAACAAAAGACAGAACCTAGTTTATTCAGCCATCAAAAATGAGAAACAACGCTAAAGACCAGCAGGCTGTTTAAAAATCAAATAAAAAAATCAAGGTAGTAGGATCTCTCAGAGATACAAAATAGAATTAGCCTTTTTCAAATAAGGATTTTTCTTTTACAAAGAGGGTAATTGTGTTTTTCATCTAAGAATGCATTTATGCTTGGCTGAGTATTAAATGTTCCACTATTTAAAACCATTAAAAACATAAAAAACATACAAACTTACCTATGGCATGAAGAAATCTGTCAAACATATTAAAAGGAAATAAAGGTTCTTTCATTTCTCGGAAAAACATTTTTAAGGCTCCAGTTAGAACATGAACATCCTCTTCTTCGACTAGGCAGGAATAGTCATCTAGAAAATAAGAAATTTATGAAGAAAATGTGAATTTTGTAACTTTATAACATTAAAAATATATCATGGCATTATAACCATATTAATTTAATTATAATATATAAGTAAAAATTATACTTTATAAATTCTCTATAATAATTAAATAATTGAGGTAGTACTGACCAATACAGGAAGTCAATGGATGTTCATTTAAATTTCTAAAAATGGACTAAAAATTCAGCAGAAGAGATATTACTAAAAATTTGATTAATCCTGATGGTGCAAACTAAAAATTCATATGAATTAAACTAAATGCTTAAAATTAAACAGGCATATGAGTTATCTTTTATCCCATTAACAGCAAGGGTATTTATGAGCCCCTTTCCTTCCCCCCCCCCAAAAAAAAAGAAACCCCAGAAAATTTTACAGACTTAAATGTCAAGAGAAATACAAAAATAAGTATTAGTGAAAACAGCATTTTGGATTGGAGAAGAAGGAAAGTAAATCACTTTTATAAAAATAATAATATTCTCTTAAGTATGCTAAAAGCAAACTTATTTAAAGGGATTCAATTTTACTCTGAAAAAACATCAAAGCAGATTGTCTTAAATTACCAGGATTACTTCTTTTAAAGACAAATAAGATTTAATTTCTTTTATTAACTAATAAGACAAGTATACTCTATTGAGAATTGCCTGTACTTTCATTCATGATAAATAAAAAGTGCATTAATTTTTTTTTACAGTTTTAAACTACTATTGTGTGGTCTCATAGACTCAATTTGGTCTCCTTCCGAAGCATTTCTACCCCTCCAAATTGTAAATGATCCTTGCCCTTTTCCATATATTCCTGCAGTGCACTATCAAAGTAGCTTACAAAGTTTTAATCAATTATTCTACAATTCAGTGTCTAGTAAACCATGCAGTTGGTGGACTCTGTAAGAGTCAGAGAGGGCATGCTGCATCATTTGATTCCCTTTCAAAGTAAACAGAAAAGAGTAAAAAGGGGGAAAAATAATTTAAAATTTTATTTCTCTGAAATCCAGAGATGCACCTCTGGAATTTCAGGGTTTTCCTGGAGCAGAAATATAGTGCAGATTTCTGCTTCCCAATACAAAAGCTGGAGATACAGGGCCAAGCATTTTTTTTTTCGTAATTACAGCATTATATTAACAATACTGACATAGTAACACTAGTATGTCTGCATATATATATATATATGGGTTCAACAAACTAAGAAATAATTTAAGAGGCCTCTTTGGTTAAAAAAAAAAAGCCTATAGATAACTGCTTATTTATAAGACATACTTATTCATAAAATATAGCAAATTATCCATTATTTCTAATAGTAAATTAATATGATTAACATGGTAAATAAATTACCTTGATTAACTTGAATTCTTATTTTTTGAACTTGTGATAAGTTTCCACTAGCTCGATACAAACCATCAGCAGTTAATTCTGAAATATGCAGAAAAAATATATAAATTTGTGAATAAATTATGTAATTGCATTCAAAACATATGCATAATTTAGAATGAATAATAATGAAGTACACAAAATATTTAAATATGATTTTTTTCGAATTCTTCAACTGACAATTACTGATAAGATGAACATTCATATTATAGTCTGCTAAAATATGACATGCAAAATGGCCATTCTATGAGGACTGTTCAATAAGTAATAAAACTATATACAGAAAACAGATTGCAATTAATCTTCATATTTACACAGTATTTTTAGAAGTTAATACTGGGAGATACAATATATTTATTTGAAGAATCTATAGGCTTCTTAAACACATGCAAAAGTTCATTTAAGAATTATTTCAAAACTGTCTCTCTAGCATTTATACATGCTCTGTTCCTTTTGAAATTGCTGTTTTTTAGAGGTTCCTTAAACTGAAAGGAGAGTTAGAAATTGCATAACATGAGATCAGCAGTCTAAGGAGAGTATGGCATCTACATTGTTCTGAAGTAAAACAAATGTTGCTTTGCATTATCGTGACAGCTGTCTGCAAGTAAGTGGTAGACAATATGAAAAAAGCTTGCATTTAGTGACAACCCTGTACTATATCAGTCAATTATTATTATGATCAGTAGTTTCTTGACAATAAAATTAGTCTTATTAATTATTGAACAGCCAACATATAAAAGCTATTTTCTTATTTAAAGGAAAGTTAAAATTTGAGATTGATAATTTTCAGCTTTTATAACTTTTGGTTATAGCTGGTTGTTTTGTACAGAATGATAATCTTTAGGTTAGAATGTTATAGATGTGTATACACATTTTTTTCAACTCAGACTTCCATAACTATAAAATATGTATAAAGAAAGGTTCTCTGACAAATTCTAGAAATCAATCTACAATTAAACTCCCTTATGAAAAGTATTTATAACACTCACAGGATCTGTAAAATACATGAGTATGTATTCTTTATCCATAAAAATAAGCTTATTAGATTCTCTAAAAATTTAAATTATATGTTTCAGTTTTTTTTTGTTTTTTTTTTAAGCTGTTTCCAATATGGAACAGTTTGATTTCTGCCATTAATAGGATTTTTCATTGCATCTCAATGTATGGCTCATATTTATTTCTCCCCCTTTTTTACATTATCCAACAATACATGACACTGAAAGTTATTAAGAATGAATACCACAGATATTTTTCTACTGTCTTTCATACAGTTAGTCTAACCTAATTAAAAACAATATTCATGAAGTCACACATGTTTTAAATAAAAATAATTGAGAGACTAAATGCACTAAGAAACACACCTTTAGTCACAAATGTCGATTAAAAATTTAACATGTTTAATTATATTCCTAGTTATTCTCACAATTTCTGTACAAATAAAACCATAATTCAATACATCTTTAAGAGAAACACTATAAACATAGTAACATATGTGGTAGACTAAATAAATTTTCTCAAAAAATTACATGTAGAGAATATGAATTAATTTTAACTATTTATTAAGTGAATTATAAAAAAGTGAAAAAATACTTAATTTTATAAATTTCCCTGCAATAAGTAATCATACCTGACAAATGCCTCATAACTAATGTAAATCCACAAGGTACTAATACCATATAATTGTTATAAATCACTTCAGGTTTCAGTAGAATTATGTTGCTTGATGGAATAAAACTTGAAAGACTTATGTCAGTAAATAAAGGATTAAAGAATTAAATGCTTTCTTTTGAGAGGTTAAATATCCATACAGTCCTCAAAATAGAATTGTAATTGAATATTTTAAAAAGAATTAGCCAGCTTTGTTAAAAGTTTTCCAAAGTGTTGATACATGGTTGATTTGAAACAAACACATGAAGACATTGATACTACTATGATAAAAAAAAAGTATCAGGAAGGCTTCATTTAAAAAATATATATATACTAAAAATAGTTTGCAAAATCATATCATTTAGCATTCTTTTTAGTAATTTTTAATCATGCCCACAGAAAGACAAATATATTGCACCTATGTAATTTTAGTTTTAATCCTTCCTTAAAATAAAATAAAATTTCCTTACATCTCCAAAATCTGAATGCTTAATAACAGTTTTTATAAAAGCCGTTCATATCAGACATGTTTGTATATCACAGGGTCATTTTCATTTATAAAAGGAAATATGTTATTTAAAATTGAAACAAATTTCATAAAATTTACCTTTACGTTCTATGGCTTCAATACACTTTGTAACAAATTTTGGAACTTTCCTGTCTTCTCTTAAACACAGGTTTTCAAGATGACAACCAAAAACCAACTCATCTAAATACAGATAGAAAGAAATTCAAGCAACTTTTTAATTTTAGAAAGTGTTAAAAACTACGCAACAAAGTTATAGGGGTAACTGCAAAATCAATATAAATAAGACATAAACAAAGAAAGGTGGAACACAGATAGAAGCATTTTTAGTCAACAGCTTCAGTTATATTAACAGGGATTATACTTGTCCTGAAATTGTTTAAAAAATTAATGCCTTAAAATGAATTAAAATATGGCAATTTATCCTCAAAATCCTGAAATTTGCCCACACTAGATGATTTTTTACTAAGCAATTTTTTATAGCTTTCTAGTAAATCAAGGGGTTATATCAAAATAGTAGGATAATTATTACTAGACTATTACATTTTCAATGTTTTAAACAAAATTTTTAGTTCTATAAAAACCTGTGTTGGGAGTGTAATGTTAGGCCAAAGTGCCAGCAAATATATTATATTTATTATTGTCATATACTATGCAACTGTGGCTAACTTTAATTTTAAAGCTGTTAGCTGCTATCCAGATAGAACAACAGAATTGTCTATAGAGTTAAAAAATTTTGTTTCCAAAATTGTCAGATTTGCATTTTGAAAATATTTTAAATTTGGTAGAGTATTATTTATTATTTTATAGTATAGAATTCTATTAAGCTACCTGGTTTTATTTTTTAATTTCTAAGTTATTATTAATTATAATTTAAGTGTCTTCCTGTATTATTATTTTTGTCAGATATGACTATGGTGCTATTACAGTTAATATTAGTAGTTAAGCTATCAACAAAATTACTTGAATCAACATTGTTATTAATATTAGAGTGAGAAATGGGATATCAGCAAGATTTAAAGCTCCTTCCAAGGGGTTAATGTTATTTGTTTATCTGTCCTGTTCTAAAATTAGAATATGATAATTGACCAATGACTTTCCCACACAATAATGTTTTAAGTCTATAAGATTTGTAAATAGTTATTCAAATGCACAAAAGAAAAAAAATGCAAGGTAGATATATTACAATATTATGTTATCAGGAAATACAACAAATGAATGGGAGATATAGATGATCTTGACAAACTTTTAGGCCAATATGGATGAAATTCAACCAAGAAGTAAAAAAATAGTAATAGGATATCAGCCCAATGTACTAAATATTTCAATTGTAGCTAGTTCGTTATTTGACTGTGACTTACATGTAGTCAAAAAGATACATTTTGAATTCTGAATATAAGTAATAATCAAAGTTCTAAGAAAAGAACAATTAGAAAGTCATTCATGAACTCACAATCAATTAAAAGTAGACAAAAATGTTGGATGGACATTTTACTGTCTCTATGACTCAAAAACATTGTGCAGTTTATAAAAAAACATAATAATTTTTTTTTTCAGTGCAAAGAACAAGGTTGCTAACAATGCTTTCCTATCATGAGAATCCAAACAGTAAAAAAATTATGTTGTGGATACTTTAATACAGGTAATAGTTTAACTTAAAACAAATGGTGTTTTAAATTAAGAGCTATTAAGATAAAAGTTATACAAGAAAATTATTCAGCTTTAAAAATAACATAAACCTTTATTACAAATGTCAATGTTCTAGAAATGGTTTGGTTTAATTGCTACAGTCTACAGTTTTGTTACACAAGAATAATCAGAAGATTCCAAAAATAGAACAGCAAAGATATTTTTCAAAATTTGAACTTTACTACAGATATAAGCTTTAAAGGAATCTAAATCCAAAATATTACACGAATACTACTATCTGTTTGCAATTTGATGAAAAAAAATGGTTAAGATTAATATTAATTTCGATGGGATGATTTGAAGATAATTCAAGTAAAGTTTTAATATTAAAACTATGAAGTAACCTTTATTTAGTGCAAAATCAATCATACTACTGGAATATTTAAAGAAAAGAGTTGGGAATTAGAAGCAAGAATATGGAATTTTGTATTATCAGTAAAATTTATAATTGAAATAATGCAACTATTACCAAGAGGCAATTTTTATTAGTATGAACAACATTTAAATATCAGAAAATAAAATATTAAAATTAAGATTATTTAAAATATTTAGATCATAAGCTAACATGATTATAAATTTTTATAGAAAAATATGCTGTTTTCTTAAAATGCATTTTGTTTCTCTTGTTTAACTATTTTAAATTTATCCTACCTGGAAGTGGTTTAATGGAATTTTGAGTGTCCCTGTCTCATCTCTATTGATGACCTCATGATTTATAACTGAGTTGTAAATGTTACAATCACTACTATGTCTTAGGAATATAGATTGATGCAGCAGCTACCTATTTTGTGAATTAAGGTACAATATTTTTGGATTTATATATATGTTTTTGTATCTGAGGTGTATATAGCAGTCAGATAACTTTCACTCTCTGTATTTGATTTTTAAAATTCTACACTCATTAAACATAGTTTTTTTTTATCAACGGTAGTCTAGTAAGCACTTCAAAAAAGAATAAAAGAGGTAACAGCTATTACAGACTTTAGCTAAATGACTATGCTATGATGCCTAGTAAAATGTTATGTTAATGGAGAGAAATTGATGGAAGACAGTGGCAGGAAAGGTATTACTAGTTCATGGTGTAGGATACTTTTTTTAATATAATAGCACAGCTCCTGATAGGTTAATTTTCAATAAAAAAGACATACCTATAAGTGGGATGATTTAAGATATTGAGTTTGTCACTTTGCTTAAGATGTTTATTAAAATAGAGATAGTGAGAGGAAAGGAAATTAAAGCCTGTCAATTCTGCTGTATTTAAAGATAAAGTTTTTTCAAAAAAGTAACTTTAATAATCATACTGAACAAGCCTTCAGTTTTCTTTGCCAATTTTAGAGCTATATGTTTAACAGATGAATATTTTTAACTGCAGAATTAAGGAAGATGAGGAAATTGGACTTTATGCTGCCTGACTCAGCTAGTGAATTAGATAATACTGAAAAACATATATCAACCCAAAATTAAGCTTTTTGGCTTATTCAATTTTTACTATCAGAGTTTACTGACATTATTTAAAGTACTTATAAATGGCAGGAAGGGGACTTTCTGGTTGAAAATATTTTAAAAGAACTTTTAACAGAGAAGTCCAGAGTCAAGCACACAAGGAGGGATCAAGAAACTGTAGCCCTACAAACTCAAAAGTAGAAAGGAAACATAACTGATCTGAAAAACTTAATAACCTTTACTGAGTTTGACTGTTTTTTTAAATTTCATTATATTGTTAGGTTTCATTTATGATAAAATATTTACGAAATGTATTAATTTGTGGCATTTTCAAATATACTTTTTTAAAATAAAAGACATAACAGACTTTTAAGTGGGCTATTTTTACTGAGCATTCAATGATTATGAATTTTTTAAGCGTAACCTTCATTTTGACAATGAGGAATATGGGTAGTATAGTATATGGTAGATTACAGGTTTAATATTAGTAGCATCAATATTTCTATAATGAGCTACACTTTACAAATATTTAAAAGTTGAAAATTAAGGTCAAAGCCTAATGTAACATCTAAAAAAATGAATATTTTGTTACCAGTCCATTCCCCAATTTTTAAACTAAACATTTTTACACTTGCCTCTATTACACAATTTATTCACTTTTTTTTTTACTATACTATGCCACATAATACAAACTGTACCCATTCAGCCATTTCCAGGTTTAAGAAGAATTAGAGAAAATGTATAAGAATAAATGATCTTGTCTGACTAGTGTCATAGTCAGTGGTCTGTTTTGAAAGACTATTTAGTTTCGTTTGGTTTAGAGGGTTATGGATTGCTGATTGCCAAGCAAGGAATAATGAATCTGGGACCCCAAGATTTTAACCCCAAAACTCTGGTTCTGAAGACCTATGCTCTACCCATTCTGCCATTATTAAGCTAGGAACACTTTTTAGAGAAACTGACAACAGAGCAGGGAGAAAAAGGAGTATCAGTGTCAACAATTAAAATTTACCATCAAGCAAAATTAATTGCTTGAATTAAGGATTAAAAACTTTTTGGAGAGCTGATGATCTGATTTAATTTTAATTTTCTTTTCAACATTCTGTATGTAGTACATAGGCCAGGAAAGCTTCTCTACCAAAAATTACTCTACTCTGTGGCCTAAGATAAGTTTCTTATAGGGCAATATTAGAAGAATGCTTATTTATAAAACTTTGCCTTCATGAATATTAGGTTTAATGCTTTTGTAGTTCCATGTAAGAATAGAAATAGCCCTTCCTTGTGTAGCCATTAATAATGTAGAAAAAAATTTCATACATGCAATATATTCAAAAAGATAAATAAGATCTTTTCACTGTTGCATGTTTTCATCCTATCTTTTACATTTCTCAGTATGTGTGTCATTTCAGTAATATTATTGTATGATAACCTACATTTTAAGTGTTTGTAATAATTTGTGACAGATCTAAAATTTTATTAACTGTACTATTGCTACTTTATTTTTAGAGTTAATTTTAATATTTACAGGAATTACATTAAATTTTTTTTCTTTTAATATTGCTGCTTTTTAATGACTCAGCAAATCCTTTCTTTTGCATATTTATGGAGTATTTTGATTAAGTTGGTTAGTACTTTCCCTATATCTGTACAGATGTTTGTGATTAGGGTTACAGTATTTAACAGAGTCAATTTTTTATTAATCATTAGTCCATTTCTGAGTTAGATGATGTCTAATACATTTTGTTTATCTGGGCTATACACAAGTAATAAGACCATAAATTACTGCTTATGACAATTATAAGTCACTATGAATAACTATGCTTGAAGCAGAGTTTGTACCCAAAGACAATGGTACTATAAGTTAGAGTCCTACCAATTCAACCATCATCTAACTGGGACTGAACAAGGAGACAGAAGGGCCATCCCTTATATAGAACTCACGTAAAGCCTATTTGTTAAATAGAAGAATGCAGACATACACACACAACTGATATCAGGCTAGCGACAACTTCTAGTTAAAAAAATGTGGACAAAATACTGTATAGAAGAAGTGAGCATCTGGAAATGAGCAGAAGTTAAATAAATGGTTTTCAAATCTTAGAAATCTCAGGTATACATTAACTGAAGGAGGATTTTAATATGGAATGTTTCCCAGAAGTTAAGGTCTAGAGGAGAATGATACTCCTGAATAATCGAAACAGGAGAATAATTAAAGCAGTGATTAGAGATCCATAAAGAAAGAGACTAAGGAAGAACACTTCAAATCCTGGTTTTTAACATAATAAGGATGCTCTTTCAAGGGAAATTTTAGAGCACATATAGTGTAACTAATATAAAAAATATGGTTTTGGCAAAAGATGTGCTCATATGGGCTACATAAGAGGTAATGAGATCCCAACCTACTGCTAATGACAATTATAAGCAATTAGAAAAACCATGCCTGAAGCAGAATTTTTAATTATGGACTATGATGCTGCTACCAATTTAATTATCATCTAGTTGGGACTGAGCAAGGAGACAGAAGGTACATGAATTATAGAAAACAGATGTAAAGCCAATAAATGGAAGAATGCAGACATACACATGCACACACATCTGATATCAGACAAGTAATGACCACTAATGGCATAAAAATGGATGAAAATTATGTAAAAGTAAACATTTGGGAATGGGCAGAATTAAAATAAATGATATCCATATCTTGGAAAACTCAAGTGCAAAAGTAAAAATCATTAACTGAAGGATAATTTTCATAATATGGAATACTTCCCAGAAATCAAGATCTAGAGAAGAACGACACCCCTAAATAAGAGAATTAGAGGAAAAATTGAACAATTATTAGAGATCCACAAACAATGAGGCCATGGAAGAACACTCTAAATTCTACATTTTAACATAGCATCCATGCTGTTTCAAGTGAAATTTGAGATCCCATTTGATCTGACTAATATAAGAAAGATAGAACTGGCAAGAGATTTGATGAA
Organism: Pardosa pseudoannulata; assembly: GCA_032207245.1. Classification (NCBI taxonomy): domain Eukaryota; kingdom Metazoa; phylum Arthropoda; class Arachnida; order Araneae; family Lycosidae; genus Pardosa; species Pardosa pseudoannulata. Next base: position 78,941,978 of record CM063503.1, on the reverse strand, counting down.
TACTCCAGCAATTTAAGCATTCATCAGGGTGTTTGAAAATCAAAAAAGCAGTTTTATTGACTGACAAAAAAAAAAAAAATCCCAAAGTGAAGCTGTTTAAATTTTTTTTACAATCTACCTACTTATTTTAAACAAAAATGTAAAACAACCAAATGGTTGTACATTGAAGTTTTCTTCTTGCAGACAGAGTTAGAAAGTTTCCTGGATATGCAATCTATTAACTTAGAGGAAAAATTTAATCCACAGTACTTTAACTTTTGATTAAGCTCAGATCTAAGTACATCAGGGATAGAACAAATATTCAAAGGCTGATGAACAAAATTATTAAACACAGAAAACTTTCAGAAAGGAGGATACTATGAAATCCTATGAGACGGAAGAAAATAGAAAAGCTTTCAAAACACAGTAGTCTAAAAATTCTTAGCACTATGGATGAAAAAACATCTAGGAATGCAAGATATTCTTTTTCAGTTCTTTTTCTTATTGGATGCATAAATTAATTGAATTTATAATAGAATGGAGATGATTGACATTAACAATATTATGGTCCAGCAAGACAAAAAAGTAGTCAACATAATGAATATAAAGAGTTAAATATTTTATTTCAAATAAGGTAACTAAAAAAATAATGCATACATGTATTGCAAAATATATAGGACTATGAGGATTATTCATAGCAAGGCCATTAGTTATGCAATAGAACTGACTATTGTAAACAAGTGCAGTCTATACTATACACAAATCTAAATAAGGTAAATGAGTTAACTAATTTCAAACTACAAAAATAAAATAAAATAAAGTTCCTGTAATTTCAAATTGCAAAAATAATATATCTTGTTGAGATAATTCAATGTAGCTTCAATGGGAATATTCACAAAGATTTCATATCAAAAGGAACTCCCATATCGACAAGTGACTAGAGACAATGAAATTTCTTAACAAAAGCTAAAGAATTACAAGTAGAAAAAGAACTGTTGTTCAGAAGAGGAGAAAAAACCAATATGAAGAGCTTCACATGATTGTAAGAAGCAGCACTGATATCAGAGACAATGGACCTGCCACAGTGAGAAACAGAAGGAATCAGAGAAAATTTAATAGTATTAGAGAGAATGCAGGAAGATTTGATGGGTTATCACTTCATTAGAGCTCATCCTTTATGGATTTCTACGTAAGAGCCCACATCAATAAGTTTCTGGACTTTATGTATTATTAGCAAACGAAAGAAACTAATAATAATAATAGTTTGCATATATGTATGTGTATATGTGTATATATGTGCATAAATTACTTTACAATAAGATTCTGTGTAAAACAAGAAATGTTGGGAATATCTTATAATCAAACATAATCCTTATATTAGTTCAGTATAAATTAATACTTTAATCATTATATTATTTCAATATAAATTAATAAATCATTTATTTGGTTTAATCATGAGTAATTAACTACCTTCCTTAATCAAACTGATTTAATAAAATTATTTTTAAATTTATACACATATTCCAAAAAAATTAGCATAGTACTTCCATTTATTAAAACAGTGTCACATGAAAAGAATTTCAATGAAAGAAGAGAATTATTATGGATATTATTCCTAGCTTTCCCAGAAAAACTAAAATAAAGAGGGAAAAAAGGATAAGAAAAGCAAAAATATATACCAAGCAGAATGCCTTTTTCTCTCAAGCTTTCCAAGGTTGGTCGTCTAACAAAAAATTGACGAAGTTTGTCCCGAATTTTACGTTTTTTCTCAGCAGGTATGGCAACATCATTTTCTTCCATATTGCTTTTATAGGATGGGTAATCTGAAAAGTTTTACATGCATATTTTGATCCATAATTTATAAAAAATATTTTAGTTAACAGAAAGCAAAAAGAAAATAGTGAAAAATGTATATAATGATGATATAGCAATAAATCTGCCTATAATAATAATATGCTTATTCTCACAGAATTCTTTATTTGCTCAATATATTTTGACATGCTTATAGTGATAATCACTTTTTAGTAGCATATGTCTGCAATGATAATTTAACCTATCTAGGCTTATTTAAAACATTTTGGTAAGTCTTTTAGCAATATAATGATTAAATAGATTGGGAGCTCCTGTTTAATTCAAAATAACCACAAATATGCATGCCACTGACATGATTTCAATTCATGAACTATGGCTCTGAAAGGCAATGGCGTATTATGTCAAGTATCATGTGACTTAACCTTTTTAGAGGAATAATAATACACATATCCCCCCCCCCAAAAAAAAAAAAATTTTTTTTTTTGAAAAATCACATGCTTTAGTTCATAATGTGAGATAACAAAAGATTACAGACTAGGACTAGAATAGGGTTTGCTTTTGTTTCCAGGTATCAACTGATTTTCTTAGATTATCAAGAAGAAAATTCAACATCTGATGAGTGAAAGCTCATGTCAGAATAACAGGTAACGGGACAGCCAAAGAATTGTCAAAAGCAGCAGTGGCTCAAAATTTGGTCTTCCTGACAATTAAACTCCTCAGATCTTTACTGAAATAAAACTTAAAATGTTAATTATGGAGAAATAGTAGCAAATTTGAATTAACAGTAATGCAGGAATGCTTATCTTTTACTTTATTCCAGAAGTTTTTCTTAAACACTTGGTCAGCAACTACCTTTTTAATATAAATATTCAAGAGGCACAATAACTTCCCTGCCTACCTCCCCAGATTTAACTTAGACAATTAATAAAAGACAAATTCTACTCTTGTGTCAAATATGGAGATTGGATACACTGCATAAAAGAGTATACCCTCCATAGGGAAAAACTATTAAAGAAGATATATAACAGGAACAAGACTATTTGGCACAAATAATTGGTAAGTAAGATACCCCCAGAAGTAGGTAATGGCAATCATGAAATGGTTTGCACCTAACATCGATGACATACGAATACAACAAGCCACTAATTAACAACTGCGTTACATGTAAAGTTACAGGTAACTAACCAGTATCATAATTTATATGATTTTCCTGTGTCCATAAGTCTTAGTTTTCCATTAATTAATTTATTTGTTTATTATTTTATTCAATTATAAAAACACATAAGAGTAAACTCTAGCTAATTTTTCTATAAGTAATTACATTAGTGTGAGGTGTTATATTTTATTAATTTATTATATATTTATACATATATGTAATATATCAAAATTATTTTACTTAAAATATCTATCTAAAATTCTCCTTTTTCCCTTCTCAATCTTTTATATCTAATTTCCCAGCCATAAAATCTTAGATTTAAAGGAGAGTTCGCTGACATGAATTCTTTTTATCCATCTCCCAAAGCTAAATCTGGAATAAATACTAATTTACAGTCCACTTGCCACAGTTTCTAGCTGTTTCCAGGCAAATGGTTCACTTTTACAAAGTCTAAGTTGCTAAATAATGCTGACTAAACTACTGGTTTCATGGGAACAACTCTGTGTGATTTCCTTGCTGTGGGGCAAAATTTATACGAGAAGTGGGTTTTTATCATCATTCAATGCTTGGCTCTTGTCTGGTAGAGATTCCATTGATAGTCTGAAATAAAGTTACACCATGGACTTTGCTGTTATTAATGGAGTGACTGCAATTTACTTAGAATCTTCTCATTGCCCAGTAAGCCTGGGCAATTAAAAATAATTGGGACTATTATCACTGTGTTGCAGCAAGTATAAAATTTGCATGTTACACATATTACTAATTCTCATTATATAACCTCCTACGTACAGGGCCTACATGCAAATAAGCACAGCATGTAACATCACATTAGGACTCTGGCAAGCCCAAAGCTATTGGTTTGAAGTTGGTTGACTTGTTTTGGAAGTTGGTTGGATATATCTAAATATTCCTAAGAAAATAAATAAATATTGAAATTAAAATCCAGTGCAAACTGGACCTAAAAATATTTGACTCCGCTCTTAGACAAATTCGCTGGTAAGCTAAATTGTAAAACAAAGCACAAATTCCTTAAGTTTTTCTGCTTGGCAAACACTGACCTAAGTGACCTTTAAGTCTAGTGCATATATCCCAAAATTTAATTGTTAATTTTAATTAATTGTAACTCTTCCCTCATCTCATCAGGGGCCCACACAAGTGTTTTGTTAAATGACAAGATGGCTAATAAAATTCTTTTCCTTTCAACCTCTACAGTGAACCAAATCTAGGGATAAATAACATTAACTGTTTTCACTAATATTCTGCAGGCTTGGTCAAACTGACATTTCAGTTACAGTCTAGGTGTTTATATTTTAGCTATGTCCTTCTCATTACATGTAGAAAGAGTTTGCTTACATTTTATCTTGAACTTATAATAAGGCCCCTATTCAACCATTAGACTTTCCCTATCCCAGAGCAAGATGGTAGGTAGCCCACTAGGTAGCCACCAATCAAATCAGGAGAAGACCATTGTAGGATTAGGTCTACTATGATAAATGACTCAGCAATGTAATCTGTGTAAGCCTTGGGTCTGATTTCTGTAGCCATACTATAAGGTCTAAAAACCTTGCAGAAGCTGTGGGATTTTTATAATGTTGCCTCCAGCATCCCTATCATTTATATATATATATATATATATATATATATATATATATATATATATATATATATATATATATCATTCTCCACTAATTTAATTTTGGCCAGGATCTTTTTCACTCTCAGAACTTATGCAAGATTCTGGTGGGTATTCATTTATTTACCATATATTTCCATGTATAAGCCCAGAATTTTTTAGGCTTTTTAAAGACCTAAAGTGTGTGTGTGTGGGGGGGGGGACTGGCTGATATACGGATCTATGGACTAGATGTAATAAAGGTTTTATATGGCAACATTTTTGCAGTTGGCAACAAAAAGTAATCAAATGGTTTAAAAAAAAAAACCAATAAAGAACAAAGAAAATGTATAACGGTGAAAAGTAAAATGAAGCTTGCAAAATATTTGAAATGAGAAAAAATACAATAGAAAAATAAATTTAAAATGACTGTTATCTGTATTATAATTGCTTCAAAACTACAGTACTATAACGATAGCGGATTGGCTAATTTTCTAATAAATACAGTTTTACATAAACTGGAAGCAATCAATAATTTGCTAAGCAAAGCATTTTTTCTTTTCTTTTTTTCTTAGCTAATACTGTTTAAATTTATGAAAAAATTATCTCTATATAGGGTTACTAGGGTTGAAACTTGTTAGCTTCTAAGTAAAAATATTGCCCGCACTGTCTAGCATCATGATTGTCAAACCATACACCGCAGCAGTAATCTATTTAGTGCAAAATTGTGACATGACTTCAGATTGCATAAAAATAATTAAAATTTAAAATGTAAGTTGTTTTTCCTTGTCACTTTTAAAACATGCTAAGAGATGTCCTTGTATTTGTCTCGAGGTGCGACCAATTCTTTACATCCGTGGTACTTAAATTGGATGCCGAAGCAAAAAAGGTTTAAAAAGCATTGGTCAAACATTTTACTTTAAACCAATTTGATTAGAAAATATTTCCCCATTTTATCTGCTTGGTGACATATACAGATGGACTTATATTTGGAAATATATGGTATTTATTTTTTAATAAGCCAGGTCACAGGGATTTTGCAGGATGAGTTAGCAATCATTCATAATGACTTGAAAGGAATGGGACTGCAGTCCAGAGATATGTCTGTATCTCACTAAATTTCATGTTTTCTCTTTTGGCCAGCTGGATACCACCTAGAAGATGTAACACTCATTAATTCAATCACTGCTATGATTGTAGTCCATCTTTTGGCATGTAGGGTTTGTACTACTCTCACTAATTCCAGTGTTAAGGACAACTAGCTTGAGTAATCAGCCTTATTTAAATTTTCTTCTGTCAATAACTCTGCTGAGGCCACTTTATTGTGGCACGGGCAGCACAACAGGCATTTTGACAGATGTCTGCCCAGTACTTACAATTTGCCAACCATTGCCAGGACAAGCCTGAAGTCATTGCTAAATGGAACTGAATTGGTACATGAATGAATGTCTGCTTTAGCAAAAAGTTGCTCCTGTCTATGGGTTAGCACTATTGAATGTTCACATGGATGTTCAGTTTCAAGGACATTTGTTGTAGACTTCATCAGGGTGAATGCAATGCCTGCTGGAGAACATGTGTATGATTCTCATTTATTGAAACGACTGTTGGTTACCAGACTTCCCCTTCCACTAACACAATACACTACCAGAACAGAGAAATTTTGTAAAAATAGACAGCATAATTGTGTTACTAGGGGCTGCCTTCTTCTTAGAATTCTTCTGAAATTTTTTCAAATTTGATCCACCTTCACCTTGGTTGTTTCTGTATGAGTAGAAATACTGTCAGCTAAGAATACATCTTCCTCTATCGAGAGACTCATTTCTACTAACTGCACAATACAACTTCCTTTTCACTACTGCAAACACATGTAGTTAGAGCTATACCTCTTAAACAAACACAATGACATGTTTGAGATGTGTAAATTTCAGTACTGTATATTTTGCTGCATACCTTACATACATACATACACACACACACACACACACACACACACACACACACACACACACACATATATATATATATATATATGAAAATACAGAATTAATGAAAAGTAACTTATGTGGTTGAAAGCCTGAATTTTAAAATGTATTTTTTAAAAAACTCAATATTTAATTGAAGCCAAATATGATTATGTGAAATTAAAAATCAATTTAATACATACATTTAGTAGATTTTGAACGAGCTAACTTCACTTCTTTTTTATCCTCTGGAGTCTGAGATGCTTGTTCTAAACTTGAAGGCTGAAAAGAATGAAAATATCACAGAGTTAACAATACATTAAAAAATTAAATTAGACAAAAATATATTGATCTTTGTGATGTGCTAACTATTTGGTCAATTAATATTTTAAATATAAAAAAAATTGGTTTACATAAATCTAACAAAGATATGAATTCAATAAAACTTTTGGGGCTTGTAGCCATCCCTAAGAGAGATATTGACTGTTTTTTTATCAGAGCAAATAAATCATGAGGGGTTAAGACAGATATGAGACTACAAAAAAGTGAAATGTCCATAACAATTTGCCTGCCATCTTTGCAAGATAAATTAAAATGTATTCATTAAATCCCCTAGGCATAAAAGTGAAAAATCTGCAATTGTCTTGTGATCTTTAGGGTCATATAACTGCATTTAATACTTTAAACGTACTGAAGACAAAGGAGGCATATTCTAACTTTGAACTAGGACTTTGGTCTCATAAAATTATTATGAAATCAAAATTAGTGTGATATATGACAAGAAAAAATAAAAAATTACTACCTAGGTAATTGTTTCTAAACTGTACATGTTAAGTTTGAAATATTTCTAAAGTTGTTATATATAAATATTTAGTTTTAGTAAACATCTGTTAAGCCTTTTTTCTTAATATTGCAATTATAAGAAATGACTTATTTTCAAAAATATTTTTTTAAAACAAAGTTTCTACATCTAGAGTAGAAATAGTCAATCTTTAAAGTTATAAATAATGATTTTATTTAGTGCCATATGGTTCAGAACAGTATTTCTTATAATGGCATTTATTATTTTTTACCTGTAATATAACTATGAACTTTACTGAAACAAAGCATGACATTTATGTTCTACTAAGAAGAAGCTACTAAAAAGAGCTTCAACTTTAATTATACTTAAGTCATTTGGCTTTGTAATAATAATGATCTCAAGCTGTGATGTGATGGAAACTTTTGCTTTCTTCACATGTTGAGCCCACTTCACATTGCACCAGCAATCATCTCTCCCTCCATGTACAATACAAATATCAATGCTGCAAACAGAACAATATACATAACTGCTTGAAACTTTTGACTGTTTAAGTACTGTCCATAATGCATGCTACTGTTTAAATTGTTGTTGGTATTTTTGCTTAGACATCATATTTAATCAGCACTTAGCGCTAACAGAAAAGTACACCCAGTCAACTTCAAACTACTACTGCTCTGATCACACATTAACAGCAAAAGGATATTGAGAATGCTGATACAATACCCTAACTCAGAGAAGAAATTTACAAGTATGCACAGTAGGAATTATTGCGAGCATAATCTGCACAAAAACTTGCCTTTGACATCACTTTACTCTTCTAACTACTTAGGAAAGAAGGAAAAGCATACATTCTGCTGTCAGATGGACCTATTTAGCATTTTATATGGAATAGGGAGTGAATAGCAGAAGAACAAGAAACGACTTATGCTGTTGATAGAAATTATGAATTATTTCAATTAATAAAATATTTCCTCAAAACCAAAATTTTTATCATTTCCCACAGCAATCTGAAGAGTTTCCAGAGTTATAAAAGTCTCATATCTCTGAAGAAACTCCAAAGCAGTTGACATGTCTTATTTATAAACTCAAAATCCTGAAAATAGTTAAAAATAGTTGGTTAAATTTTTTTTCAGTAGTTCACTGCTCTCTTCATAAGAACTCCAAAAACTAAACCATTTCCTCACAGAAAAGTCAGATCTATTAGTCCCTTTACATCTAGTGTTAAGTCTAGATAAATCACAGAGGTTACTACCCATATTCTCTGCATTAAAGAAAGGCTGGTAACTACAAAAATCTTTTAGAAGTAGACAGCTTATATTTGGTAAAATGCAAGGAAAACAATGGAAACCCAGTGAAGATTTTTTGATAAACTTGTCTGAAGCCTGTTCTAATTACTTCATAGACAGTTCTATGGAACAGATAACAGTATATTAATTAGTTAACTACAATGGACACAGACTATTGATAACTTTTAAGGTATAAGGATAACTTTTTAATGAATTATAAGAGATATTCTCAAATAAGAAGGGTCAGAATTCATGATGCTACCTTTACTTCTAGTATATGTTTGGTATGGTTTGATAAGTTTGATATGGTTCTCCTTCTGTTCCTAAATTATCCTAAACAATAAGTAAAGGACTTAGATTATGCAATAGCCTTTAAATCTCTAAACTGAGGCTCCCACAGACAGTTATATATGAAATAAGAGAAACAGACTTGAAAAGAGGCTTTGTTAAATGTGAAATGTTAGACATAAAAGACTTACACAGAACCAGTTTATCCCTATCACTTTGAAAATATCCAACAAACAATGAGAAATAAGCAAAGTAATATGGATAAACATTCACATAACTATAACATTTCTGAAAATTAAACATTTATAAAAAGAAAGGTATTTACAAGTTTCAGGATAGCAGCTTGAATAGTATCAAACCATTCTCTTGTAGTCTGAGCATTATCATCTTGTAGCAAAAGTTGCTGACCTAAAACTGTACTTATCTAAAAAATGTAATGTAAATTAAAGTTAAGCAGGTATAGCATATAAATTTGGAAAGATTTTACTAAGATGTTCATCAGTTTAAACATGAATGTAAATATTGTATTAAAATCAGTAATATACATACGAATAATTGGTAAATAAAAAATAAACTTTAATTTCACTCTTACTTGAAACACGTTTTTTCTGCTTGATTTTTCAGGACACCACTCAACTAAAGCTCCATTCAAGTCAATCAAAAGTTCAGGTTTGACTCCAGGAGAACCCTGTTGAAATATCTTAACATAGAATTAATCTTATATGTCTTTTTAAACAAATATTATTTTAAGTTTAATTATTTATTTCAGCATACAGGATTTTGGACTTAAACATTGAAATGAAAGTCACAAAAGTGAGTATGAAACATTTCACATTTCTTAAAAATAAATACCTAACAAATACAAGAAAACTATTGATCAATATATTTCATATTTATTCTTCTGGAGGCAAACAGCAATCTTGTATCACACTACAGTGATTTATTTAAGAAATTTAACCATAATCACCTCTAGTGTGAAATGCAATATACTGAAGATATGTGACTTACAATTCAGATTATTCAAGAAAAAATCTAAAATGGTGGTTGATAATGATATTGAAGTAAACATACTGGAAACAGTAGAACATGATCCCAGTAGTACACAATCAGAAACAAATATTAAGAGCTTTGCCAAATTTGGTTTACAAAGCAATTTAAAACAGTGTTAAAATTGAAAGAAAACTAATTCACTGCTAATTATGGCTTTTGTGCAACAGAAATTTTAAAAACCAAGCTTGACTAAACTAGGAAATTGTAACTATATCAAAAGTCTTCCAAAAAATGTGCACAACACATGAACAATGCCACCAAGAGATGAAGAACTGACAGAAATTTCAAAATAAAGGCTTATTAAATGTATAGTCAGAGGTAAAAAATGAAATTTTATCAAGGATTCAACTTAAAATTATATTGTGTATATAACAAGCAAAAATTCTGAAGCAAACAAAGAGGTGATATCAATGGATTATAACAAATTAACAATGAAAAGATTCTAAAAGAAAGTACTCGTGTAGATACCATTTGTGAAACAATTTTCAGGATGACCTAAACTATACAAGATATAGGATGAACTAAAACATTAAAAAACCAAGAAAGGTAAAAGTATTACCCAAAAGGAGTTTGGTAACAAAAGCTCTTTTACAAAGCTTGTCTTACACACATTATTGATAAGTAAATGATATTAAAGTATCATAATTAAATTTGCCATGAATGTCTATAAATAAATTAGGTGATTTCCAAGTGTTAGTTAACTCAGCTAACTCAAATGATTATTTTAAAGACATTATTTTCTATAAATTACAAGAATTTTTACATGACCAAAAATGAAAAATAAATAAATAAAAGATAGACAGCTAATGTGAGATAATGTTCAAATTTTACTTAATTTTAGTAATCATTCCCAATATTTCAAAATTTACTGCATATCTCTAAATATTCTTCAGTAATATGCTTAAATAAGTGAACAATTTCTATGGCATATAAAAGATTAAGAAACATAATGAAAATTTCAATATTTTAAGAAAAAAATAAGTATTGAAAAGAAAAGCATCTTTCATACAGTCTATCAAAAATAATAAAGTTCAGACAAAACTTATGAAGGGAAGTAGGAAGTAATGAATAAAATATACATTTTTCTTATACTAATAAGCTCTAACTTTTCAGAAATATGGAGTAAACAAAGCTACTCCATTTCACATAATTTCTTCATTATATTTGAAATGTTTTTAGAAAATTAAAACTAAAGTTAATGTAAAATAATAAAATTACAAAGTTTTTTAGAAAGTGAAATAATCTTTTGTAAATATAAGATTTAAAAAAAAAAATACTACAACTTTCAAAAGTGCACACAAAAGAAAAACAATTGTTTACAGAGAAACAACTAGTAACTTACCAAATGTGCTGAACGCATATCTTTATAGAACAGTAGGAAAACATCTGTCAAAACTACAAAAGATGACGTCCAATTTTTTCGAATACGTCTACCACCTTCCACTAATTTTGTTTTATTTAATGTTCCTTTATGAGTAATTGACTAAAATTAAAAATTACAAATTAATAATTTAATAATGCTGAAGAATTAACATGAAAGTATTAAATATTACACATAAATACCTATGAAAACTGTAAAAACATTGATGCTTATAGAATTTTAAATATTTTAATTTTTAAGTATAAAAGTTTATTCTCTAATGGAACTTCTATAATTATGTAATTAACTTTTGATATACTAAATGTACAAAATATATAACAAGATCATAAATCCAAAGCCAATCAAAATTATTTTATATTTTAATGCAAAAATTTAATGACTTTATTTTTACCATAAAACTGATAATCAGCAATAAACTCCTTCATTTTAGTGCTTTTGTAAGAAATAATATAAAATGCAGCAACTTAAGAGAAAAAGTTCTATACTTACAACAGATATATTTCTTGTTTTAATAATCATACAATACATATAGCATAAATTACATATGTTATGCCTAGTTCTCTACAAATTTACCAACCATTTATTTTAACCAACCATTCAAGTAAAGCTAGTTATATGTTACATATTTTTAAAGACATACTGGACCAAATTTACTTTAAAAAAAAAAATTAGGATGATAAGGTTCTTCAATGGTAAATATATTTTGGCATTTAAGAAGTGATGACATAAAATCTCAAGCTTTCTAAATTTAATTAGTTCTACATTAGTCTCTAAATAAAAAATAAATTTTATACTTATAAAATGGAAACTTTAAAAGTAAAAAATATTAATAAATAATTAAAAGATGTCACCTAATTAGTATAGGTATAATTTAATGGATACTTTGAATAAAAAAATTTCAATACAGAAACATTAAGTAATACCTCAATCAATTTAGCCAATATTACAATAAATAAAAAATACTAAAGTCTTACTTGGTAATTTTAAAGTAGCAAAATAAGTAATGATTATTGAAAATTAACATGCAAATTAACAAACATACTTACAAAGTGACCATCCTGAACAGATGGCCAATAACCTTCTCCAAATGATGGTGGTAAAAAACCTTTCTCTTCTCCACTACCTAAATTAACACATTCAGGAACAACTAATGATCTTGTTTTAAATTGACGTGGCACTGGCAATTTTGGAGCTTTACGCCTCAGTTTTGGTGAGAAGGTAGTGGAATCATTGGATATCTTGGATGATGAGTCAAATGTTGAGCTAGTTTCTCTTGATTCTGATAAATTTTCATTTGCATCAGATTTCTTGGATTCCTAGATTGATTTGAATATAAGTTGTGGATTCAACACTACTGATTATGAACACATAATAAATCTCTAAAAATTTTATCTTTGAATAAATGAAGTAATTAATGATGAGACTGCAAAAATTCATATTAAAAAATTATCTACTTGAATTTATTTGCAAACACACACATTTGCATACACAAATATATATACACTATAATATAAAATAACAACTGGATACTTTCAATGTTAGATGATCTAGAAAATTTTGAGACAAATTAGCCTCAAACTTTTAAAGAGCATATTAAATGTCCTCTATTATACAAAAGTTTAGTCCTGAATGAAAAAATGGACTAGAATCAAAGCATACAGAAACGATAATTTGGGTAATTACTTCCAAAACAGTCTTGAAATATGTGATAAGTCTATACATGATTATGAAGCTGTTGTAATTATCTGTATTAATATAAGAATTGCACATATATTCAAGAAAAATAAAGGTTCATTTTAAAAAATCAAACCTTTTCTCTTAAGTTTTTTGTTTATAGCATGTAAGGTTTTTAACCAATTGCAATCAACATAAAAAATATTAAATATCTTAAGATACATGAACTTTTTACTAAATTGTCCATGCATGAATATGATATAATTGTTGTATTTGCATAATTTGATAGTCTAATATGTATTGCAAACTATATAAAAAATTTCAGTAGATTATAGTTGTAAAGATATAAGTATTTATTTGAGCACCTGTTTTCAGTACCTCAAGAGACTCTAAATCTTAAGGGAAGTCTTTCCCTTGAAGTGATTTCATATTATATGTACTGTACTTCTTTGTAGAATTGAACTATTCCAGTAATAATAACATAAAATAGCTGATTTTTTTTTTTTTAAATAAAAATAGTTACTAATAAAACTTGTTCAATTTATGCATTATATATATTATTATGCATGGTATATGATGCAAAAAATTCTTTATTATTTGCATACTTTATTGATTTTACTGAAAAAAATATGTTCAAATGAATACTGATATTTTTGATGCCTTTAAAGATATTCAACTGATATTTTAACATAATTTGTATTATATATTAGGGTATCAAATTATGCAAACATAAAAATTAAGTTAAAAATCATTTAGTAAAAATGCTTATATAATCATATAATCAAAAATTTAATATACTTTTTTTAATACTGATTGCCTCATTTTGACTTGACTGTAGTTTATCAAGTTTCTTTTAAATGGCACTGGATTGGGTGGAAAATATTATAAACAAAAAATTTACAAAATAAATTTGATTTTAAGAAACTTTTATATTTTCATAGATATGCATGCAATTATCACAGAAAATTTAAAGCAGCTCCATAATTATAAGTTAAAGCTATGACATATTTCCAGTATTATTTTATACAGGGTGATCCCAAAAACTGTTTCCGTAATTTTTGTTTTTGGTGTACTACTTTCCTTAAGGACAAAATCCTCTTTTATTTATATGACATCTGCCCTTAATATGCATATAAATAAATGCACATAATGCATATAATGCAATAAATGCATATAAATATAAATAATGCCTATAATATGCCCTTACTGACTAAAGAATCTTCTTATGTTCTATAATAAAATTTGAAGTATCCTTTCCCTTTATCTTGTTTTTGATCAATATGAAGAGCCTATTTGAATGTAAAAACACTTATTCCCTGGAAAACTTACAATATTATACTCTAACATATTAAATTTCTATATTAAGACAATAAAATTCAACAGATTAGAAAGTAACAAATTTTATAGATAACACCTATCTTTTATATGAAAGCTTGAACAGTGAAGACCTTAGCACAAATTCAAGTTGCAATTATAGAAAAAAAACTATAAAAAAAAAGTTTATATATACAGAGAAACATGCACAAAGTATTATTATTTTAATGTAAAACAGAAAATAGTAGATACCTCTAAATCAGAAGAAATTGCTAGATCTGGTAACTCCCAAACAGATTCACTACTATCTTCATCATAAAAATAAGTCCTTCCATTTTCATCCAAGGATGCAAACCACTGTAGAAATATTATGCAAAATTATATTAATTATATTTATCATAAAATAATTATTCTGTATATGATAGCAATTTAACAAAGTACCTGAGTACACCCTAAGCACAATTCTACTGAATCATAAGAAATATCACTATCATTATCAGAATTATCTCCACTTTTCATTCTTGAATTAAAGAGAATTCCTAGTTTGAAAATTATCACTGAGAACAGTATATCCACCTATGTATCAGAAATGAAATGAGGAAGTTAGGTGAGAAATCTAGAGGAAGGAAACAGAAACTTCCTGTTTCTTCATATGCAGCAGTCATTTTGTTCAAAATTATAACCCAAACATTCAAGTATGAAGCATTTACTCATAACTTTAGTAATGAAAGATGTTGTTATGCAGCAATGTTTATATACATACTAAAAGAATATTTATTTCATTGGACTAGGTAAGGATTTTTTTTATTAATCTGAAATTTTGTATTGGATAATATTAAGTATTTTTGGAACTAATGACAGAAAATAACTAAAATCACAAATATTAACTTAAGAAACAGTTTAAAAATCAACTCTTTAATAACTTCTGAGTTTAATTTTATAAACAAATTTTATCTATTCAAACTTAACTTATTTCCAAAGAATGATAGCCTTGCTTTTTATAGAATAAAGAATCGTAAAATCTGAAGAAAAATAAATGCCAATTAAAATACTCATAAACTTTGAAAATAAGATAGGAGAAATTGATTCAATAAAATTGTTTTAAACATGACATGCACTTCAGCAAAATGTGTACTTGAGAATGATCTGTTTTAATATGCTTTCTTTAGCACAATTTCTTTAATTTTGATTTCTTCATATGTCTACTTCATATATAAACCTTATTTTGTAATACAGAAACAAATAATCAAATTTTTATATTAAAGGCTGTTTTTTATATTTTCTTCGGGCCGAAATGTGCAATGTACCATCTCTCTTTTAATACATCTGACTGATTCCCACAAATATGCAAATGCAAACCAGGAAATTATTCAATACTGACTTTTTGTTATTTAACAAAGACAAATAATTATATATTAAGTTATAATTTAAAATTCAAATTTTAAGTGAAATTATTTTCAGTTTCTCTTCAAATTTTTTGAATTAAAGAAGCAGGATATATAAAAAGTTATAGAAATAAGGAAAACTAAAATAAGAATGTTAAACTTTAAAAAGCAAAATGGACCATATATATATATATATATATATATATATATATATATATATATATATATCAATGTATAAAAACTTAAATTTTGTAATTTTTGCTAAATTGAATTTTTAAATTTAAAAATGATACAATTTGATATAATTGTATATAATATATATATATATATATATATATATATATATATATATATATATATATATAGGGTGCATAGTACAAGTCTTGACCAGCCTTTTCCTCTGTAACTGTCGATTTTAGACATATACTTCCAGTTGAAAGAACTGTTTCAAATTATAAAAAAAAAAAAAAAATTTAATACTAATTTAAAAATGAAAAAATTCAATTTTGTGAAAATTACAAAACCTAAACTTTTATACATTTTCCAGTTTTTATCATTATATTTAATAAAAATTGACACTTGTCTTAAGATCCATAACATAAAAAGTTTCACTTCTCTGTGACAAGTACTGACAAACATTTAAATTAAAAATTTCAGGAACTTTTTCTCCTTTCAGAGATCAGTTAAAAATACTAATAACAGTAATTCAAAGGTAAAATCGGATTGCAATGTCCCTTTCACAGCAAAAGTTTTCCCTGATTATAAACTGGGAGTGTATTCTATAAAAGTAGATATACACTATATTATCCAGTAAAATAAGTTCTTAAGCCCATGTCCTTTTTTATCATTAAAAGGGTATTGCAACCTGATTTTAACTTCAAATTACTCTAATTAATGTTTTAAACAATCCTCCAAAAGAGGAGAAAAAAATTTTCAGTTTTCACAAACTTTGAATTTAAATATCTTAGTCAATTTTTGTCACAGAGAAGTGGAACATTTTATGTTATGGTTTTAAGACAAGTATAAATTTTTACTAAATATAATAGGTAATGGGAGGAATGCATTAAGTTAAGATTTTGAAATTACTGCAAACTTGAATTTTTAAATTCTTATCATATTTGAAGTATTTTTGTAACTAGAAGTATATGACTATGACAAACAGTTAAGAAATAAAGGCTGGTCAAGAACTTTACTTTGGATCCAGTATATATAATACCTATACATATAAATTTGTTTTAGACTATAATTCAAAAAAATATTTTTTTCTATTTTCAATATGGATAGAGCAGTAAAAATACCCTTTGTAATATGAAGTTCCTACAAGAAATTTGAAGCATTTAGGATAATTCTGTAATTTGCTAAAAATACATTAAAACTTTTGAAAATTGCAAATTTTTTCTTACTTTTTAGAAAAATATGCCAAACTGTTATAATTATTTTATTTTAGAGCAATTACCTGTAATAAGCCTGCAGTATTCCAAAAAATGTTTTATCTTTTTACTTTTTTAAATGTATTAACTGTTTCATTTTTATTTTTATTGAATTTTTAAATTATGGGATATTTATGAAAAAATTTTGAACAACTCTCAGCTTATATTAACCATAAAGTAATTAATTATTCAGAAAGAAATGCTAGGTATGACAATTACAAATATTTTTAGCTATCACAGACCACTACAAATTATAATGTTTTTGAAATTTCACAATTTATTTAAATATTTTCTAAACAATTACTTTAAAATAATATTTATCCCTTCAGTATAAACACACTCAAAAAGTGACAGCACATGTACTGGGTCAATTTGACCATAATTTTTAAGTTTAAGTACTCATTAACACATTATACAGAAAAAAATCAGACTTCATATTTGAATGATTTTACATGAAAAATAAATTTAATTGAAACTATAAGCCTAATTTTAAATATATAAAAAATATTAACTTACCTTTAATTTTCTAATTTTACTAAGAAAATTTAGTCATGCATTTTCTAATTAATTTTTTATGTACGTAAAATAAGTAATGTTTTCCATGTATAAAAAGATTGAAATAATAATACATTAGATATCATTGGTAATGTTTGTATTTGTCAATTTTGAGTAAATAAAACTTAGCATCACTATCAAACATACATTTCAGTTCCAAAATTTTACTTTCCTCTGACAAAATTAAATGTTTTATCATTCAGTACTTGCCTTATTTTAAGCATTATTTTTAAAACAATTTTTGCATATCATAAGATAATCTGCTTTGCTATGTAGGATAATAATAAAAGCAGATTCAGTTGCTGATTGCATTTTTACTCTCATGACCCAACATAAAATAAATCTAAAATGCTAGCATAGATACTAAGTCATTTAGACATGATCACCCTCTAATTAATACAACTTCCTTGTTTTTTTTTTTTTTTTTTTTGACCTAACTTAACTTTTTTGACCTAACTGAAGTGACCTAACTTATATTCCCTTCCATATCACCATCAACAAAGGTAGTAGAAATATAATCTGCAGGTGTTTAGAAATTTCTAGAAACTTTAAACAAATGAAGGCTAGCTGAAATCAAAATGACTTGGTGCATGTGCTGAAGAGTTACAAATTTTATTTCCCATTTAGGATAGAATGGCTGTAATGTTATACTATAGCATCTTCAATTATTAGACACTTGTTTTAGAGTTATAAAAAAGGATAAAAAGGTAATAAATAAGCTTACAAAATACTAGTAGCAAACAATTGAAGATATAACACATCCTAAAATAAAAAAACTTGCCAGGTCATTAAACCCGATCCCCCTATAATGACTGTAATTTCCAGTTTTTTTGTGTGTTTGATGTTATATTCCCTTTCTATGTGACCATCCAGGAGGATAATATAGAAATAATAAATAATAAAGTGTGTAGAAATTTCTTGAAACATAAAATAATAGAAGAATTGCTTGGTTAAAATTACCTGGTGTGTATGAAGAGTTAAAATTCATTTCCCTTTTAAGAGAGAGGGAAGGTAATGTTACACCATTATAACATATTAAATTTAAAGATGCTTTAAAATTATAAATAAAGTTTGGGTTGTAGTTTAGCTAATACAATTAAATGCTAATAAAAAATTTTATCAAATTATATCATCTAGTGGTCATTCACTTTAAGACATTTCACTAAATACTGATACATGTAGGAAACTAGTTGCACCTTCATCCTATGATATTTTCAGTACTAACTGATGACTTTTTTATAATAAATTTTAACTATGCACTTAATCGTAAAATGTACGAGTGCATAAGAAATAAAGAACTTCTATGTTATTATTGTTGGTACTATAACTAAAAAAATTACATCTCATAAAATATTTTAACTTCCCAATTTTTTCTCCTCAGGTAAACTTAATCAAGTTTTAATATTCAATAATTTTGATCAGTAAATTAGACAAGTTTTAATGTATTAGTGTACATAATAATGATAGACCACTTATTATATCTTGGACCATCATGCTTGTTTTACCTTTGTCCTTGTTTGTCTAAACATCATGCCTCCAAGCACTTTGAGTATAAAACAGATATATATATACAAACACTGTTAACTGAATTGTAATAAAATTTGTTTCTCATAGCTTGCCACTAAGATTAACTCTTTTAGGCATCCTAATTTACTAAAAGATTGGAAAAAAGAAACTATGCATTTATAAGTTAAAAATTACAAAAGAAATCGATAGGTCCAAGGCATCATACCTTTGATTTAATGTAATTGTTCAGAAGGATAAAAGTAGTTAAGATATAAAGAATACTATGAAATTATATGTACTTACTAAGAACCTACAGAATCAAAATATTGCATTAGATAATTTTTTCTTTGTAAGTTTAAATTAAGAAAAATGCAATTAAACCTAAAATCAGGACCAAGATGCTCTATGTACTGTAGGACCAAGCTTGCCCTATATATTAAACTTAAAAGATATAAAACAGGAAGATTAAAAAACAAACTTCATTTCATCAGAAGATTGCATGTTCAAATCACGTCTGGGTCATTTGGCGTGGGATCCATTATCCAGTAAACATGATATGATATCAACAGTTAACTGTATTTTGCTATTTACACAGAATTTTTCTCAATATGTATAGACTAACATTTATGTTTGTCTGAGTGCAACATGCAAAGGTAGACAATGGAAATGCTGTGAACAGCAAGTTCTTCACTTCTATAGGGAAATCAACCATGACCTCAGCTTGGCAAATTAGCATTCAAAGAGTTTACTTCAGTTTGTTGATGACCACGAATGCCACAAGTAAAAAGAAATTTTTACTGCATATCAGGTGAATATTCCTCTATAATTAAATCTTAGTAAACAGTAATAAATTTATGTATCAAATAATTACATAAAAATTTTTAAATATTGGGAATATAAAAATATAAAAAGCATAAAAAGGTAAGCTGGTTTGGAGCACTATGATCTACTGTTCTGCTACATGAGGGCCAGTGATACCGAATGCATAAGGAGAAAAGATTCTCAAAGACAAACTGTGTACATACATATGTACAGGAATTCTTTTTAGTAATATGTATTTTAAATACCTTCTTCTTTGTTGCTTCATTGTAGTAATATACAGCACCAGTAGCAGAATCAGATTCTTGAGACCATCCTGGAGGTAAAATAGTGAACATAGAAGATGAGGATGAAGATTCTAAACTTTCATTACTGCTATGAGCAAGTTTTTTAAGTTTTGGTTTAAGCTGCTTTGGTGGAGGTTCAGGAACTATTTTTGATGAATTACCAAATCTTGGACTGTTGGGTTCACTATTCAGTGGTGTAGACTAAAATAAGATAATAAAAAGAGACTGTATTAATAATAAATGTTTAGTCAAAGATGATTTTTAATGAATTTTTATGGAGAAATACAAACTAGAAATTATCTGAAAGTAGTAATTAGGCAAAAATAAAGCTGTTTTATAAAAGATTTCATTTATATTAAGAAAAAAAAACTGCAAATATTTAATGATAAATTTTTTTTCTAAAAATAAACATTACTATTATAAAATGACTATCAATGATTTAATTTAAATAAAAGGATAACTTTAAATGTTAAAATTTTTTTAACATAAATGCTTATGAAAAGGAAAATAATTATGTAATGGATATTTAACAATAATGCTAAGCTAGGAAATACTTACTTAGAGTAAATAAAAAATTATTATAAAATTGAAATATCAGTTAGTCTAGCTTTTAAGTATTACTAAAATACTTGAATAAAAAATATATCTTGACTTTACCATTTATGCTCATATATTAATGCCAAAGAAATAACTGTAAGCCCACTTCACAATATGTGATAGAAAAGCATAGAAATTCAGTATGTAATAGCTTAGGTAGAAAATAGAATTAGGCAAAAATAGCATAAACTGTATATGAAATAATACTAAAAATATCTATATGCTTGTTCTTTTTATAAGAATAAAACTGAAATTTTTAAGATAGAAGCAGAAGATATGCACTAAAATAAATTATTGGTTAGATATGTAAACTTGATTTTTTATGTCTATGGATGAAAATTTGTGGCATAATTACAAAGTAACTATTGCAGAATAAATTTTGAAAGATAGGAAAATGAAGATTACATGAGAGAATTAACCCACTATGATTTTCTTAAAGTAGTATGACCAAGAAGTATGTCATCAACTCTTATAATTAGTCCATGAAAACAAAGTTCCATTTTGTGTGGCTGTATCAGATGGTTTATAAAATTTTGTAGGGGTATAAATTCTCTCCTAGATAAAGAATACTTAGGAAGACTTTAGTCAACTGTAATCTCAAAATACGACAGCCATATGAAAAATATTAATCAACAATAATTGTTATGTCAACCAAATTATATGGATGAGCCTAAAATTGAATCGTAACTATGCATATTAAATTATTCATGAAGAACTCCATACGAAAACACTAGTTTGTCATTGGCCCCATAATTAATCAGAACATAAAAATGTAGATATTACAAGATGCTAAGAAAGTAAAGCATGGGTCTTTAAAGAAGATAATTCCATGCCAAGAATCATGAAAAGACAATGCAAAATGAAAAAAAAGCAATATATGATGTTTACTTCAGAAGTATAGGATTAATCTAAGATATCAAGCTGGAGGGAAGGGAGACAGTTAATACAGGTAACTTGTACTAAACTAAGTGTTTACTAGAAATTATTCAAAAAGGGAATATTAGGAAATTCATACTTTACATGATAAAGCATCTTGAACTTCCTGAACAAAAACACTTCACAGTAATAGAACATCTATTATATTCCCCTGGCGTTGCAATGAATAACTTTTGTCTATTTTTTAATTTACAGAAATATTTACATGGCTATAAAGCATATTTTTCATTGGTTACAAGAAATAAGTGGCTTAAAGTATTTTATATTTAGAAAATTCATATACAAAAGTGCACTGATGTTGGAAGGTATTACTTTGTACACTTCTCAGATTTGATAAGTTTAGCTTGTATCATTTATTTAGATATATATCTGAAACACACAGGCCTGAGGTTCAATTCCTGGTTTGGGCAAGGTTGACTCAGCCTTTTCAGTGTCTTGGCAAACTGAGTACTAAGCATGCTTGGGAACTAAACACTGGACGTTCTGGATATGGTTGACCACCTAACCAGGACATATGCTTCATACCCCAAGGCCCTCGGTCTCATAAACAGGGATTGGCACCACAGGCCTTGGCTCCCAAGTTAGGCTGTTACACTGAGGAGCTTAGCTTATATATCTCAAATATTTCAGATTGACCTTTGTAAGTTTTAAAAATTTAAAAAAGATTCCCAAAATCAAATAACTATACTTTATGTGTATAATAGAATAAAATTGCGTAGTGTTAAATGGTTAAAACAGAGTCAATAATATTGTCTGATACAAAAATATTAAAATTTTCCATTGGTATATAAGGTTTTAAACTTAGTATTTTAAAGCCTTTTTTTTTTTTTTTAAATATAAGAATTTGTCAAACCAGGTTCAACTACTTAAACCTAACTCCAAACAGAACATGAGGTTTTTGATTGTCTTAAAATCTAAAAATGTATTAATGCATAAATATACTGATGAATATATTCAATGGGAAAAACTAGGAAGGATATTAAAACATCATTAAAGACTAATTTTACATAATAATTATAAACATTAAGATAACAGCACATAAATTATATTTCTACATCAAATTTTGTTAACATATATCACATATTAAATATATTCTGAAGAGTTAGTAATTGTATTATATAAATAAGTTTGTTCATAAAAGTGTATACCTGCATATTTTCTCTACGCCTAGGAGGTTTCCAAGTAACTTTCCCAGATGATGAATGGAAATAGTACTTGCGAGCTGTTTCCTCATCAATATATTCACACCAGTCATTTGACAGTTTCCGCAATGGAATATCACTTGGTTTAGGAATAGGAGGAGCTTTGCCAATTGCCATTGGTATGTTTACATATATAGGACTCTCAGAATCCTTAAAAAGATAAATTTATTGATAGATGAAATATTAACTGCAATAATATCAGGGCCTGATTATCACACAAGTAGAGCAATAGCCTGAGGCTCCAAAATGTCTAAACTTTATATTTTAAGAATTCATTGCATTGACTAAAATAATTATAATAAAGCTAACTCTTTATATATATTAGAAAAAATAGCCACTCATGAAAATTTCTAATACTATTAATTGGGTCAGGATTATTGTTTTAAGAACTCCATTAATAAAACAAATTATCATTAGTATTCCTTTAATATTTTTTGTGACTGCATAGAAGAATGAAACATCACATAGAACAGGTATAAAAATGTATCAGAATGGTAAAATTATAGTCTACCAGCTAGCTGCCAAAAAATCAATAAGAAGGTTATTTGTCAAATAAATAATATTGCATGTTCCTCAGAATATAGTTAATGATTCTCTAGTCATGGCTACTTTGAATTAGTATTTATTTTAGATAAAATGCAATTTGTATTTATATCTACATTATCATTACAACTAATAATGTCCACTTTTTAAATTGAAGGACATTTATGCAGTTTTTTTTTAAATTTCATAAATAAATATATAAATGTCAACTTGCAAACATAGTGATTAAGATGGTTGTGATAATATAGGCAGCCTTATAATATAGGTAACCTTTTGTGTAGGACTCGTGTAAGTAGGATCAGGCCAAGAGAAAAATGTAAAGAAAGCAGTATTGCAATAATTATTTCAATTAACAAAAATATTTAGCGTATAAAGTGATAATTCAAAATAAGTTAATAAATAAATTCAAAATAATAATTTATTTACTTATGCAGATTAAGTCAACCAAAAAAGTTAAAATCCCAAGACAGTCTTAAAATATAATAGAGAACAGATGTTCGAACAGGATATAATAGGAACACATGTAGAACAGGAAAAGTAAATTATTTTTATCAAGAATTTCTTCTGATAACAAAATATAATAAATTTTGGAAATGAAAAATTTCTTGTTATGCATAGTATTAGTTGGGAATATCACAGGAATTACAAGATAAAGTGATTCACATGACCAGATAATTGTCCAAATGACTACTTTTCTTGGTTTGAAAATTCTTTCAAAAACAAAGTAACTGAAGTGATAGAACTTGCTTCAATTTTGAAAGTTTATTTTATTCTTTATATTTCATCTACAGCCTTCTTTTAAAAACCAAAAAGGTATTTCTTTTTAGACAGTGATTTTATTTCTATTGTATAACAATGGTTTTCATATCAAAACAATGATATCATACCCTCCCTGATAGTAAAAAAAATTAATAGTTTCAAAAGTAGCAAGAAAGATAAGACCTAAAATTCTATAAGTATTTTAAACCAACTTTTTCAGTCATGACAAAATTGTACGCTGAATAACTACTCAATAATATAGTCTATATAAATTTCCTGACATTTTGTAGCTTCTAACAGTGTGAGTACTTTATTGCACTTTTGCTATATAACTTTTAATATGAAACAAAATTATGTCAAGTTTTGGAGATTGTAAATGTGTCATTTAAGTGAGTTTCAAGTCATATATCAAATAATACATTAACTATCATTTTATTAAGTGGACATATTTTAACCCTACTGATTAATAATATATAATTGAACGATTTATTGGAGAAAAATATTTTCCAAAAAGTATAGTATAATTTAAAACAGTAGATAAAAAGAGTGAAAAATCATCCCTTCTTTTAAATTTTTTAAATGAAATGATATGAATATTGAAAAAATATATAATAAAAACCATATATCTGAAAGTTAAAACAATACTATACTTTCATAATATTGAAAAGCTAAAATACAGCATGTACAAAAATGATCGATGACCTCTGGCTATTATAAAACAATTACATTATATTTTAAATTTTTTATTTATACTGTATGATGAGTTAAACATTTTGTTGTGATACAACGGAACAACAATAGAAAAAATGCTCAGGTGTTGTACTCTTTAAAAACAAATTTTGATTAAACATTGAAAATGAATTATAAAAATGTGGCATACTTTAAGTAACATATTTCAAAAGTTAAAGACTATTTGATTTTTAGAATTACATGAAAATTCAGATCATGTCATATTTATCAGAAAAGATAAGAAATTGAGATAAATGCTGATAAAGTTTGAAATATATAACTAATAAAAAATGTATCTTGATGAAAAATCACATATTAAAAAGTTTATTTACCTCAATATTTTTATCATATTTCTTTGCATTTTGGTTGTCAGGTGATTTTCCAACATTAAGCTCATTAATTAAAGGCACATGCTTTTCTTTATCTTCTTTATCATAGCTGCAGGTAATAAATTCATCAGTACACAATGGATTTTTGAATGCAAGTCCATCTTTTACAGGTTTCTGATGTCCATCATTTCTTAACTTCTCTTCAACGGCATTTTTAAAAACATGGTGAGAAAACTTTGGCTTCACTATCTTTTTTGAATTATCCGTCTGTCTGTTATCTTCAGTAATATTTGAATTAACATCCACTGATTCTGATGTTTCTTTACAATTTAACCCGATCACAGTCAGATAATTCGATGGTGCATAAAAAGGATTATCTTCAGAGTTGCGAATAACTTGCCACCAGTTTTCATTAGATTTTCTGAGGAGTAATAACTCTTCACCTGCTTTTATTTTAACTTCATTTCCATCATCAGTGAAATATTTAAAATCATACAAAACTTGAACATATACTTCAGACATCACGAATTATAAAAGAATTCAGTGAGTTTCACTAATAAAAAAAAAAGAAAATATTAATTAATAAGGTCACTACAAATCAGTTTTATAGTAAAAAAATAAAATTATTATAATTCAAACAAAACAAGTATGGTATACAATTTTATTAGCACCAAATTGAAGTTCTAATTAATTTCATTATGGAGAAAAAAAATTGACTACAAAAGCAGTTAAAAAATTTCCAAATATTGTAAAACACTATTATCATGGTTAACTAGTAACAAAACGAGCATTTATATCATACAAAACGTTTAGGTCAATTTAAAGATAGATGAAAAATCTATCAAACTATCACTCAAAGACCAGTTATTTCTGTTATCAAAAGAAACAATACAAAACATTTTAAATTTAAATAAAACTCTATATATTTGGCTTAACTTAAAATTCTTACTTTTCTGTAACATCATACTCTTATCCATATCACACTTATTTAAAGAGAAAAAAAAATACTCTGCTTCAAAATGACAGAGCAGAGAAAAGATTGATTTATTTGTTAGGCATCCATAAAACTACATAATAATGTGATCACATCTGATTAACTTCTGGCAGCTATATGGTTGACAGTTTTATTGACTTATTAAGAGAAAGCATACTTACACCGGAGTAAAAACAAATTGATGTTATTATATTATCCTCTTCAAGATTTTGTTATGCACATAATGCAAACGTTGCTTTTCAATATTTTAATAACAAACATATAAATTTTAAGAAAACAAAGTACAGATAAAAGTTAAATAAGACTGTCTTTTGAAACTCAGGGAAATCATGGCTAGATAAAACAAGACGTTGATGTACACCCTACTCGTCTACTCTTAGACCATCATTTTATTGGTAAACACATATCTGACAGTAGAAGTTCGAGTCCCTAGCATATGCTACCCATCGACAGCCGTCAGGGCAGCTGTTGAAATTACTAACAGCCTCCCTGATAGGGAACTCCCTGAACTACTAAAAAATCCTACAAAATATTTTAAATTTCTACAGCTGGAACAAAAATAAATATTAATAATTTTCAACAATTTTGGACAAAAATTAATGTATCGACGAAAAGAGTTTTATGTTTTATATATATTTTTCAAAAATTGATTTTTTTCTCTCTCATCGGATTACGTCAAACATGCAAAGTTTAATTTTTTCCTGTGTCGAATATATTTATGAGAATACATTTCTAGTATAAATTAGCTATTTCGTAGCAATTAAAATATGTTTTAAAATTAGGGTATTAATCGGGGGGGGGGGTGTAAGTTACTTGATATCACAAAAGCGTACGCGTTGTGCACATAGAATGTTGTAGGTCTAACGCGAATTATTAATAAATAAACAACATTAAAACCTTTTCCCTGCAAGAATGTATTTGAATTGTAAAGATGAGCTTAATTAAAAATATAAAATAACGT
The DNA here is from genome assembly GCA_032207245.1 of Pardosa pseudoannulata. NCBI lineage: Eukaryota > Metazoa > Arthropoda > Arachnida > Araneae > Lycosidae > Pardosa > Pardosa pseudoannulata. The sequence goes on along the minus strand of CM063503.1, from coordinate 78,914,631 downwards.
CTAAAATATTTTATAAATAATTATTATTATTATTTCTTAATGTAAAGAGAGGATTTTCATTGAATTATAAAATACTATATTTTCTGGTTTTTTTTTTTAGTTTTCCAGTTAAATCATCAATAGTATCATAGTTATGCTTGTTTATAAAAGAACCATGCATTAAATTTTCATTGGAACATAATCATGATCTTTTGATATCAAACAAGGATGAATTAACTTTTCCCTTCTCTCGACTTGCAAATTACGTTGGCAAATTTTTTGTTATTTTTCCTGATGTTTCCTATTAGTGTACTTGCATTTTCGACAAGATCTCTACCCAGTCTATAACTAGCACACCAGTTGTCGATAGTAAAGTAATGACTTGTGTTCCAAATCGGATTAAAATTTCTTTACGATTTTATCAGCACCATTCTCCAAATAATAAGAACATATTGGTTGAGTTCCAATATAAATATCAAGTAAAAAGTATAAAAAGTCTTTGCATCTACTAAAATAATATAAGGTTTTTTTGGGTTCGAGGACTTAGTTATAACGAACGGGACTAGAATACTGAGGTGCCCCAAATATCTCCCTGCATACTCAGAGAGCATTCAAGAAGCTGTTGCGAATTATAAAATCACGAACTTTAATCCCATATTTTGCAGGTTCCTTTAACATGAATTTAAAAAATTAAAACTATCGAAATGGTTTTAATTATTAATCAATAATAATGTACTCCCCAAGACTACACATATTCTGGCAATTTGCCACAAACTTTTCAAACTCATAAACTCCTTGTCCTATTTGACCTTTGTTTTTATTTATGGAATATAAATGGAACCCTTAGATTGTAAACAAGGCTATGTTAATATCTGTTATCGCTAAATTAGGGGTTCTTCAAAATTTTAGACTTTAGACCTCACTCCCACGTTTAAAATTTCGAACAAACATTCCCAGACTCAGGGTAGAAAAAATATTAGGTTTAAAATTACTAAATAAAAAAATAAATTGTAACTTATTTAATTTTTAATAATACTTTGCTAAATTAAAATGAAATGCTAAATTAATAGGTATAATTTTATGCCAAATTTATGTTATATATTAAATATTTATTTAACCAATCTTTGAAGCATCTTTGGACTAAACGTATAACTGAAATAATGCATCTACAGATACACACATAAAAAAAGGGAAAGATAAAAAACTTGGAACAAATTTTAAAGCAACCTGTTTTCATTTTTACTGTAAAAGTGTTTTTCTACTATTCGCATTGGCGTCGAGACTTTTACTAGTCTGCGAGGAGCCAGACGTTTCGTTATTATGCGTTTGCAGTCACATTTGATTCCGAAATTAAAAGCAGTATCGCTATGTAATTTCGAAATGAAATTGCACTATGAGTCGGTTATAGTATTGCTTTTAGCGATATTTTTTTTTCAATTTGTAAATATGATTTACAACTCTACAGCCCGTATTATGGTTTTATAATAACACTGCACAGAAAGCGCCATGTATAAAATTAAATATATCGAACAGATTGCGATTAAAGTTTTTTTTTTTTCAGTTTATGTGATGAAATCAAATTTTCGTTGGCTGAATAATTCCATTTGCGACCCATTTAGAATAAGGATCTATAGCTTAACCTTTTAAATTACGATTGAAGTTCAAAAAGTGATATCTAATTGTTAAAATTTCGTTTAGATGCAATTATAAAGTCCATAATAAAGTTAAAAAATACGAATATTTGGCATATTTTTTAAGTAGGAAGAATGGTATGTTACGCTAGATTGAAAAAGAAAATACATGTAATTTAGCACATTGATACATGCCAGTGTTCCCTCTTGGGAACATGCAGATTTGTCCTCTTAAAGCATTTTTCTCTATATTTTCCTACCTAATTTATATCTTTAAATTGAAAGTTTACGATATTAGTATAAGCTATTTAAATAGGTATATTTATGGTATATTTATGTGACCTAATAATTGTCCTAATTTAAGAGAGATCTTTCAACAGCTTCAGTGACTGAAACTTTCTGGTTATGCTCTGATATAGTAAAGAATTCAGATTTTCTAAAGCTCAGCATATTGCTAGTTAAAAATTGTTTGCAAAGTCCAGCGCACGTAATTAAACTGGGGAAAAAACGCGACGATTAAAGTTTCTATCGATAGAAACATATTTATATATTTTTGTCCAAATATTAAGTGGTCGTTAAATGTTCAAGACATTAAATAGGAAAATAGCACTTATGTTGACAAGCAAAAGTAATAGTTTTTTCCAACGCAGTAAGTGATACAGACATTATCCTAACTCCTTAACGAGGGTGCGACCCTGTTACTCATTTAGCACCACCCGAGGAGCACGTGTAGCTTAAGATATGTTACGGACGCGTGTAACATTACCCTGGCTGGGTCTTCGTAATTTAGAAAAAGGGATCAACCAGAAGACCACCAGGCTTGACCTGCCACCCCAGCGGTATCGTTTGAGAACTTGGAGGACATTGTGACCACGAACTTATTTTACGTACCCCAGTCATCTTTAGTGAACACAGTGGATCTTAGGGTGACTCTAGCCCCGAACCCGCAACCTTTTTAGATACGAGAAAGCTGCTTTTGCCGACAGAGCTACCGCGGATCAGTAAAAGTAATATCTGTTCAGAGGTGATATGATATAGCGGTACAGACGGAGGTGATTTAACATCGACAATATACATACACGCATGCACGTACGTCGCACACACACTATATGTGTGTGTGCGAGTGTGTATTTGTGTGTCTGTGTAATATACATTATTACCCCTAAAGTTCTTGAAAATTCTTCCACTTCACGTTCTAGTTTACTAAATCCAAACTTTTCCAGCCACCCAAAATAAGTCAAGGATATGAATCATTGAGACTGGCATTCCTTCCACACTTCCCCAAATTAAAGTTGGAATTATTAATTATGGTCCATTCTTTCCTTCTGTAACCTAGCTGTTCTAGCTAGCTCCCAGGAAAAACTGAAGATCTTTACAATATTAGTGCATTTATTTGCATTTTTGCTCCAAATGTTTTAACAAGCCAAGAAAAAAACTCTGATTTAAAACTCTTTTGCAAGAGAATTTATCCATGGGATTTTCCCCTCCTCAAGACGGCATTTTCACAGATCAGATGTCCGTTTGTCTCTTGACTGTGTAAAACGCATTTGTCAGTTCTACGTCATTAAGAGGAAAATAAAGGATTTTTATGGAAAGTAGTTCGCCTTGAGTTCTAAGTGAGAGCCTTTCTTGACACGGTGACTGCATCTGAGTTACATTGCCAAGCAAGTCCTGGTATGGACTATTTCTCCCGTGTGATTGGTAGAGTTAGGAGCAGTGGAAAACACTGGGTTTTTTGGGAAGGGAATTTTGAAAATTTCCAAAACATGGGAATTTTGAAGTATTTTGAAGTCTCCAATTCCTAAGACACAATGAGAACCACCATTTTTTTCTGTCTTTATTGTAGACCTCAAAAGTTTAACTATTATATGCTATGAAAAAAATTGAATAATTGGGATTAACTAACTATATTTGGCAAGGTATCATGTTTAGCATGAAAGTATGAGTATATTTTTCCTTTGAGAAATATCCAATATTATTATTATTACATAAATATTAGGCAATAATCTGTAGTATCACAAAACCCATAAATCATTATTTTTCTTGGATAACATCTCTCTCTCTCTCTCTCTCTCTATCTATCTATCTATCTATCTATCTATCTATCTATCTATATATATATATATATATATATATATATATATATGTATATATAATGTATGTGTGTATGAATTAGACACAAATTGTAACAGTGTCATTTGACTACACCTTTAAATGATATATGCATTACAAAAAAGTGTTTTTTTTAAATTTAAAGACATTTATTTTTATTTTATAAAAGGAGAAGAAAAAGTTTAGCATAAAGCAATTTACATAATAAATAATAATAAAAAATAATGTATATAATTATTATATTAGCAATTAAAATTGAAGCAACCTGTTATGTGTTTGATAAGACTAATATATATATATATATATATATATATATATATATATATATATATATATATATATATATATATATATATATATATATATATATATATATATATATATATATATATTGACAAAAGTAACAAAAAAAATCTCCTAGAAATAATATGCTAGTTCTTAAATAGCCACTGTTGAAAAAATAAATGTAAACATTGTTAAAATGATTTCTTCCCAAAGTTCCCAAAATTCCGCGTTTATTCCCACCTCTTCAAAATTCCGGGTTTTTTTACATCTCTAGTGATTGATAAAGAATGAATTACCTGTTACATGCATATTAATACACACACATTAATATGTGTGCTTGTGTGTGTGAGAGAGGGAGAAATTAAATAATTGCCGCTTATATGTTGGGGAATCTATGATAAACTGTGTAGATTTGTATGCATAGATAAATACAAATTTCTTCTGCACATTAATTGATTGTTATATGCATAATGTTGATTTGTTTAGTAACAGGTAGCCTCCCATATATTAAAGTAAAAAGTATAGAGATGAGGGTGGCTCACAGTTTGATTACGGTAAAGTTTTAATTATAACTTTGAAATAACCTAGATATGAAGATAAAAATTATTCTGCTTATTCAGTTTTCTTTATGTGCGTAATGTTGTAAATTACAACTATTGATGTTGATTTGTTTGGTTTCAGGAAGCCGTAGATTGCTGTATGAAGAAGATAAAGCGTCGCAGTACGATTATAGAATGATGGTGTGTAAATTTATAGGGGGCCAACGAAACAAACACCATTAAAATATGCTAACTGAAGCATTTTTAGAAAAAGAAGATTTAATGAAAAGATTTAGTGAGAAACACTATTTCATTTCCTCGGTGACTTTTCGCATCTGGGAATAGCTGTCATTATCTTGCGTTAGATTTTAATAAATATTTCAAATATTTTATTTAAAAAGATTTGAAATATATTAAAGCATTTGGAAGAGAATTCTCTTTAAAAAAAATTTTAGGAATGCCAGCTAAAAAATTCAAACACATCTGTAATAGCAGGTAAAATGTAAGCTATGATGTATAATTTTGATGCCAAATTATGCTGTCTTTCAATTTCTTAAAGGAATATTAATTTAATATATAGTATTATTAGTAATTGAAAAGAAATTATATAAAAGTTTAGAATTATTAGATATTATTTATGAGCTGATAGATAAGAAAGCAAAAATAATGCAGTTTTTGGGTGCATTTTGTTACTTTTTTGGACAAAATATCCGTTATAACAAACTCTTAATATTTGGTGTGTAATTTTTTTATCCCTAGTCAATTATATGGAACAGTTATATAAACATACTCCTAAGCTTCTATGCATTGGACTAAGTTATGCATATAGTGGGAATCCTCATTGGTATGGGAGCTACCAAAAACTGCCTTGCGCGTAGGCGGCTGACTAATAGCCCAGAACCGGCTCTGTATATATATATTTCGGCCATGTTGAAATTATATGAAATAATCATATAAACATAATAATATTCTTCTTTGCACAGGAGTAATTTATAAGTTTACTTGGTTTGGTGCGCTACAGTTTACTGTACACGAAGTCTAATGAGACCTGGACCTACCGTTTAAAGTCGCTTCCAATAGGCTACGAAAATGTACGTCAGGAGCGGGATTCAAAAGGTACAAAATTAGATATTTATCCAAAAGGAAAAAGAAACGATGAACTCGGAAACAGAACACGGTAGCAAAACAACTTTTACTTCTCGGAAAACAAAACAGTTCTCGGAATTAGAATTTGAATATGGCTTCTTAGCCATTTTCTGTGAAATACACTAAACGCGACTGTTGTGTCGACATTGCAACTACGTATTAGTAAGAAGAGAGTTTTCTCACGGCTTCAGGGCATACCATAGACTTTTAAAAAGTTATAATATGGAATTTACATTTTTACAGTACGACACGTACGATGTCCACAGGTTAACCGGTGACTTATGTTCACGCGATCTTTCGATTATGGAATAAATGTCATCTCCCGATAACAAAAAACAAATGAGCTTTGAATTTAGCAATTAAGAACGTGTCATTATTTATTTATGTTTTTTCATTACACATACGTATTTATATAAAAGCTTACACACAAACACACACATATATAGTGCGAGAATTGATGAAGAGAAATGAAAACAAACCAAAATATAGAACTAAAAAACGAAAGTTTATCGGTGTTATTTGTCATCAGGATTACCTACAAACATGATTAAAAATGGAAAAGTTTTTGATATATGTATATATAACATGGACGAGTGGTTAAGGCATGGAAGGCACATTTCATTTCATATATAAAAACTTCTTTATTGTAATCCTTCTGCCCATAGCTATGCCATTTAGAAATCCTTTGTTCTCATACTTTGCCACGACAAGCGTGGAGGATGTTATCAGCCCGAGTTCCCGCTCAGAACTGTCTTTTTTGGCGTTGCTACCTAAGCAAAATTCCTATGTCTACTTCCGCGTCAGCTTTTTTACTCTGTATAGTTCCGCTCGAGGGTGTGTCTTTCTCCTATTACGTTATCGTTAATGAGTTCTAACTATTTTTAATTATAACTCGCTTAATTCTTAACCCCCATTTTTAAACCTGACACACATATATATATATATATATATATATATATGTATATATATATATATCCATATATATGTATATATATATATCTATATATATATATATATATATATATATAGATATATATATATATATATATATATATATATATATATATATATATATATATATATATATATATATATGTGTGTGTGTGTGTGTGTGTGTGTGTGTGTGTGTGACTGGATCTACTGCTTAAAGTTGACTTCTAATGGCTACGGAAAATCATGCCAGTAGAGAAATTCGAACCCTCGAACTCCGAAAAGCAGCTCCCTACCCATTCGGCCTTCGTTCAGAACATTTACTAAAGCATATTACTCAAGACTGTGCATGAAATTTTAGATATGCATAAAACAAAATTATCTATCTATCTCAATCTCTCTCTCTCTCTCTCTCTCTCTCTCTCTCTATATATATATATATATATATATATATATATATATATATATATATATATATATATATATATATATACATATATATATATATATATATATATATATATATATATATATATATATATATATATATATATATATATATATATATATATATATATATATATATATATATATATATATATATATATATATATATATATATATATATATATATATATATATATATATATATATATATATATATATATATATATATATATATATATATATATATATATATATATATATATATATATATATATATATATATATATATATATATATATATATATATATATATATATATATATATATATGGTGGGGTATGTATATGTATATAGTAATGTAATTGCTAAAATTAACATTAATATTTTGCATAATTTTTTACTAAAATTTATGTGTTTTTAATTGAAAAATAAAGAATTACCCAAGGGAGGGCGGTTGCTCAGTTCAGTTTTAACTCCCTCCCCCGAAACTAAATCCTGGCTATGTCTCTGATATGTAAACAAGGTAAAGAGAGTGAGAGAGACAAAACTTCGACTGTCAAAACCAGTGAACTCGCGGAATAATCTGCCGCTCTACGTCAAGAAGAACCGAATCTAGTGTCATGTGCGCTGCGCTTAGGTGTCTATATCATTCTCGAATCGATGAGAATGTTTTTTATATATCTTATTAACCTCGGCTGTGCATTCATTCCGTCTAAATCATCCCATGTTCTTGTGTCTGTCTCGGTAGGAGACGAAAAAAGCCGGATGTTCGCTTGGCGTTGGTCCAGCATAGCATCCTGTGACGAGATCACAGAAATGACATTTAATATTATTTCATGTATCTGATTGCTGTCGATGTGGGCCACTCAGATAGAAAAACCGCATTATATAAGACGCTTTGAGGCATTTTACCTTGATACCTGCTCATTGCTTTTCAGCGTTTTGTTCAGATGTTATGGAGACAGTAGTTGCATTAAATTAAGCTGACAGTGAATCATCAAAATTAATTAATTTTATTTTTTTATCAGTTTTAAAAATTTATTATGTTTTCTGCAATATATTTATGGAAAACTTCTTGAAAATTCAATTTAAAATTATTTATTTTAATATTTGTTAATTATTAATCATATAATTTCATGCATTTGATTGATGTCTTCTTGACATGTTGTTGCATTTGATTGATATGAGTCTCTCAGATAGAGATACGTACTATTCATGAAATATCTATAGTTTATTGCATTTTTTTAGATATAGATAAAAATATAAACTTTAATTAAATTTGTTAATTATTAATCATATAATTTGTTGCATTTGATTGATATGAGTCTCTCACATACTGTATAAGACCATAGGTGCCAAGTTCCAAAAGAGAAAAATCTGTAGTAACGATATTTTTTTAGTATATAGATAAAAATATAAATTTTAATTAAATTTGTTAATTATTAATCATATAATTTCATGCATTCGATTGATGACTTCTTGACATATTGTTGCATTTGATTGATGTGAGCCTTTCAGATAGAAATACATACTATATAAGACCATAGGTGCGAAGTTCTAAAAAAGAAAAATCTGTAGTTTATAGCAGTAACATTTTTAGTATATAGATAAAAATATAAATTTTAATTAAATTTGTTAATTATTAATCATATGATTTCACGCATTCGATTGATGTCTTCTTAACATATTGTTGCATTTGATTGATGTGAGTCTTTCAGATATAAATACATACTATATAAGACCATAGGTGCCAAGTTCTAAAAGAGAAAAATCCGTAGTTTATTTCAGTAACGACATTTTTTAGTATATCGATAAAAATATAAATTTTAATTAAATTTGTTAATTACTAATTATATAATTTCATGCATTTCATTGATGTCTTCTTGAATGTTGTTGCATTTGATTGATGTGAGTCTTTCAGATAGAAATACATACTATATAAGATCACAGGTGCCCAGTTCCAAAAGAGAAAAATCTGTAGTAACGACAATTATTTAGTATATAGATAAAAATGTAAATTTTAATTAAATTTGTTAATTATTAATCATATAATTACATGCATTCGATTGATGTCTTCTTGACATATTGTTGCATTTGATTGATGTGAGTCTTTCAGATAGAAATACATACTATATATAAAACCACAGGTGCCGAGTTCCAAAAGAGAAAAATCTGTAGTAATGACATTTTTTAGTATATAGATAAAAAATATAAATTTTAATTAAATTTGTTAATTATTAATCATATAATTTCATGCATTTGAATGATGTCTTCTTGACATGTTGTTGCATTTGATTGATGTGAGTCTTTTAGATAGAAATACATACTATATAAGACCATAGATGCCAAGTTCCATACTCATTCCCATTAGATTAGTTCGAACCACATAGATTTCCTGTTTTCAGATATTTTACCTCCTCATTAGTTTCCTGTGTTTCATTCAAATATTATAGACTAGTATATAGCCCGTCATATGAAGGGATCAATAAAATTTTTAATTTTCCAGAATCGTAAAGTACCCTATATGGCAGATAAAAAAAATGGTTTGTTTTTTGGCTGAGAATTATCTGGTACACCCTCAATAATTTGTTTGTTTTCATACTCCTCTAAAGTCTCCCGATACTGTGAATGCAGATTAGAATCACGTTGAATTCATTAACCCCTTCCGGTAAAATGACGAGTCTAGCTCGTCATTAGTTTTTCATTCCATACCGCACAATGACGAGCTACACTCGTCATGCAATTAAAGTTACTGTTAAATATGATAATTAATTTAGTTTAAAATTTCTAGTGTACTGAATTTGGCAACACTTTTATCACTTGTGAAAATCACAAGTCACTATTGTATATTGTTTACTTAGAATTTCTTGGTACAAGTCATTGCCAAAATAATGAGTCAGAATAAAAGAAAACCTACTAAGAAATGCCGTGTGTGTTACAAGAATCAAATTAAAAGTGAGACTACTTGGCGGTGTAAACAATTAAGAATTCCTTTGCACTTTGTTTTGAAAAGTACCACTAGCTTGAAGACTATTATCTGTATACCTTATTAATGTTTTGCTTTGATATTTTCTTAATTTTACTGTTTCTGATATTATTTAACACTATGTAAAAAGTAGATTTTAATTAAGAATATGTAAGAATTATAAAATGAAACAAGTTTTTTAAATAAAAATTAAATGGTTATTTCATGCACAGTTTTTCATTATTAAATCATACCGGAAGGGGTTAAGAAAGATAATTCTTAGCTAAGTCAAAATTATCGTTAATTTCTTCAAAACAATTTTTTTTCCATAGTAATTAATGGAAGTAAAGAAATGAAACTACCATTTCCACGACACCCTGGAGGTAGATACAATTTGTTAATACCGGTGATAAAATTTTCATTGAAACAAATAATAATGGGTGATTCAATTTAAAATTATCACATATGTACCTAATCTATTGTTTAAGCCAAATATAAAAGAAAATTATTTACGTAATATCTAAGTTCAGTGATAAAACGTATGAAAATAATGCACACGATATTTAAATAATTTAAAATAAGAGATGATTAAATGAGATGGTTAAAGGAATAACGTCGTAATTCTATGAAAAATGTTATTTTCTTCTACTTATAACGTGATAAATTGATGAATTTAATCATCGCCTGCTCTTAACCGGGGAAAATAGGGCTTAAAATAATGGGATTAAACGATCGAAAAGGGGAAAATGGGTGAACATTTTTGAACTCGCTTTGAATTTTGCTAATCTTAACTCATCAAGAATCCAATATGGATGCCTCTGTCCATTCCAGGTCCAACCGATTCATAAGTCCGAGGACAGATGGACAGATAACTTAGGCTATTATTATATAGGGGATTTCGAAAGTTGACTTATAACCATAGTTATCAAGTCATTACAGGACTAAGCTTTCAAGAATGGCTGCTGTTTTTTATTATCCCATTAATGGCCGAGTCATTTCTAACGAAGATTTATTGATGAATATCTTAAATCTAAATTATTGTGGACTGCACAGAGTAAAGCAAATATGAAATTAGAACATCTTTTAATATTACAGCCTGTCTTTATTAGTGATAAGTTGTTATTTTAAACATAAAAGGATGACATTTATGAAAAAGAGAAAAAGAAAAATTTAGCGAGAGAGATGTATTTGGTATCACATGTAAACAAATTACTTTACACTAAAGCTTTATAATAGATAAAGATTTTAGATATATTTTTAGTCGATGTAACTTCCAAAAGAGTATATTTATATTCGAGTGGGATAATTATAACTTATCCCTTTAATGCTCGAGTCATCTTTTCCGATTATATATTGGTGCATATCTAAGCGCAGTTATTATGGACTGTAAATAACAAAATAAATATGAAGTTTAAACATCTTTGAATACTACAGAACGTCATGTTAGTGATCAACTATCGTTTTAATCACCATATGATGCCATTTCTATAAAAGGAAAAACTTCATTAGAAAAGATTTATTTGGTATTACATGTAAAACAAGTAAAATGGGGTTTTATAATAGATAAAGAAATTTGTCATGATTTCACTCTATGTACCCACCGAAAAAGTAAATTTATGTGTGTTTTTCGAAAAATCATAAAGTGTCTATCCAAGTTAAAATTTATAAATAACAGAAATTACTTGAAAATTTTGTAGATTGTTTATAAGATTGCCCTTTACCTACTCTCAAAAGTAAAACTCGTTCTAAGAAAACTAAATTTCTAAAAGTTTTCTTTAGCGGCATCAAAAAAAAAAAAAAAAAAAAAAAAAAAAAAAAAAAAAAAAAATTGGAAGCTCGGAATTAAAGGGTTTAAGCAAACACTCAAAATACTGGTGGATTTTATATAGCATGTATCCATGCACATGATATAAAAGAATAAATATAAAAAAACAGAATTTTAAGGTATAAATAATATTGAATGTATTCTTATGAACAATAAATAATTAGTAAATAATTCAGATACAAATTAACGTATTCTCCTCTTAAAACTTCATTAGAATAAAAATTCTCCACAAAACCTGACAAACCTACTTAAAAATGACAAATATATAAACTAATAATTTTTTTAAAACAAATTTGCGTAGATCTCTTTAATTTTTAAAACTAAAAAATTAAAATTATTGAAAACTTTAATATTTGTTACGCGATTCACACGGCAACGTGTGTTCACGAGCATAAGGTTAGGAACCCCTGACTTATAGGATTGCCATTTACCTTCGCTGAAAAGGAAAACTAGTTCCAAAAAAGCATAAATTTTTTCTATTTATTTTTTAGCCGTACCTAAAAAGGGACATTAGATATTAATCTGTTAATATTCGGAATAACGGAATAACTAATTTTTAAAAGTGAGAAATTTGAAACCTTTAATAAAAGTGTCAAGATAACTTAACTGCTTTAAGTCATGCTTGAATCTCCAAAAATTTATGAATTAAATAAGGCAAGTTTGTAGAATTTTGTTCCGTGAAAACGAGAAAGTTTTCATGCTAAGACAGAACGCTTTATAAGAAAAAAAAGTGACTAATACTTTTAAGGAAATTTCGGATCTTTCGTTAAGGGAATCATTGATGCATTTAAAATTTGAGCCTTCTTAGGGGAAGTTTCCGGTATGTAATTAGTAAAAAAATAATTAACAGGATGTAAGTCTTAACATTTATATTCAAAAAAGTGTATATGTCAAAAAAGTGTAGTGGGTATATTTTTTGACTGTATAAAATGTATACAATTTATTTTTCACAAAAAATACATCAGAAACTCATATATATATATATATATATATATATATATATATATATATATATATATATATATATTATATATATATATATATATATATATATATATATCTGCCTATACATATAGATATATATTATATATACATATATATATATATATATATATATATATATATATATATATACATATATATATATTAATATATATTTATATATATATATATATTATATATATATATTTATATATATTATATATATATATATATTTGTATATATATATATATATATGAAATAGTTATATGAAGTGCTTCACGAAACTCCCGTAAGTCCATTCCAGAAATAATTCATTTATATGAACATTGAGTTATACGAAATATTTACTTACACTGAGGAATGTGAAATATTTACTTATATGGAGGAATGTTTGTACACTTCCTAAATTTTTGAACGTAAATTTTATTCAGCTATACGAAGGCAGCAAAAATTTTTCTCAGACTTTATTTTTTAATTAACACATTGTATTATATATATATATATTTATATAATATATGATATATATATTCTTGTTTATAGTATTATAATATAATATATATGTTTATTACAAATATATAACGGTATATACAGGAAAACGAAGCCGAATGTTCTTGCCTACTACATAGATTCTATAAAAAATTAGACAAATAAAAACTAATTTTTACATTAGTCGGTGAGGAACCACAGAACGGGAAGGTTGATTAAAAAAATCAATTTAGATTTAAAATTAACTTTTTATTTATCCTTGCGAAAATGATATTATATTATATATATATTTATATATTATATATATATTTGTATATATATATATATATATATATATATATATATATATTTGTTTATTTGTCCATTTATATATTATGTATTTCAATATAAAATACGAAAAATTGGTTAAAAAATGAAATAATTTTCGAACTGTTGAGATTTAACTGAATAACTAAATTTACGCGCAAAACGCCCGCTCCCGGAACAATTCCGCTGCGAAGTGTACCGCACACAATGTGTTAACATATCTCCTTATTGTTTTCTTTCTTTTACTTACAGAATAATTGTTTGTATTATCCTTGAAAGAGTGGAGAAAGATTTCAATTTGTGCTTTCCATTTCTCTGAAAACTTAAAATTATTCTAGTTTAACACCTTCCTTCTTGCTTCTTTCAATATTACGGGGTGAAGTTTCAAACCCTATTTGTTGCGTGCATGGTATTTCCGGGCTAGAGTGTTCCAAAGTATTGCACCAAAATATATTAAAAACCTACACCGGAAAATTTTATTTTTTATTTTACATATCACGACAAAACCAACTATTTTCAATGTAATTGGAGATCAGTTGGTTTATTTTAAAGTGGATATTAGTTTTATACAATTTTCTTAAGTAAAAAGATATGCACATTTTCTTTTTTTTTTAATTTTGTGATTTTTCCTGGGGAAGGGGTTAAAAGTGTTTTATAAAAAATGTTCGTATCGGCCATTCTATAGAAACGGGTGTAACACATTGCACTACTTTTTATTACTTTTTCTATAAAGGATATAATATTTTAGATATATATTTTTTTGTGAAGCAATTATAACACCTAGTAAAGAATTTTGCAAATAATAGAGAATTTCCGTTTCTTCTTTAGATGTTTAAAAAATTATAAATATGCTATTAAGAGTGTGGCAGCTGCTTCACATAAATTATATATTTGAAATATTATACTCTTTATAGAAAAAATGATAAAAAGTAGTTCAATGTATCACACCCGTTTCTATGGAATGGCTGGTATGTACTTATGTGTTTAATGGATATAGAAATTCGTAGGATTTAATGTAGATAAAAATACTAATTTTGTTGCTATAGTTAAAATTTATTAATTTAAACATAATTTTTACATTTAAACTACGTTTATTTTTACCCTGAAAAACAGCACAGTAGGTTTTTCATGGGCCGAAACAACTATTACTCAAGTATACGAATTATCCGATTATGCGAATAATTATCCCATTCCTCTATTCTTTGTTTCCTTTGTATTTCGATTGGGGTTTTTTTTTCTTTTGACATCTAATTTGTTAAGATTTCTTTTATATTCGAGCTGCAAAAGAGATTAATAGTACAGGAATAATATATATATGGTTATTAACGCCTTTAAAATCAATTTCATAGATCAGGGATGACCAACCTGCGGCTTTCGAGCCACATGCGGCTTTTTGAAGAATTATTTGTGGCTTTCGATAAATGTACCCAAGTTCCCTTTTCCTTTTTGGTGTTATTATATTTTTAAAAATTATTATCGTTCCGTATGTGTTTCAAAATGTCTTTTAAATTACTGACAACAAATATGAAAGACTAAGTGCAACGTTGTAACAAATTTCATTTCCGTCCAAGTTAATGATGATATGACTCATAGAAAACTTTTCGAACGACCATGAACGGTAGCGTAATCGCTCGTTATCGACCGACTACAGACCGATTTTGAATTTGTAAACTTGAATTAAAAAAGGCTGCTTGTCGATATATTTCAATATTCGAAACACCGTACTTATGTGAATCATTCTAATCCACTTTAACCCTTTCGTAGGCCGTGGGCAGATTACTTCCCACCTATATGATCTTACAAAATACACGTGTGGGAAGTGCAGAACCCATTATAATATATCGGTATTGCTATTATAATGATGGGGAGACTGATTCCCGCTTTAGTGTTGCGCTGTCATCTTGATTGAATATAATTGGCACTTCTGTTTTAAAAGTTTAAAAACTTCGTGAGAGAAATAAATGGCCCAAGAAAGGGATAAAAGTCTAAAAAAACAAACACCGATCAGTATTAACTAACCAGCATCTCAAAGAATTACTGAAAAGTGCTGTCACCAATTATTCACTAATTATTGTAAAGAATTATCAAGAGAAGTAAAATAAATGTGTTTAATTTTTAATATTTGAATTCAATGCACACATTGCCGAACGATGGCTGATTGGTTAGGGTGCTGGCCTTTAGATCCGCAGTTCGGGGGTTTGAATCCCACTATGACATGGATGTTCGTAGCCGTTCGGAATCGGTTTTAAGCAGTAGGTCCCGGTCTCATTAGCCCTCGTGTTGTAAAAAGTAGACCGTAGCGCTCCAAACCAAACCCATCTATACACATATTTTGTATTTTTATTTATATGTGTTCAATAAATATAATTTCTGTAAAAAAAAATTTAATATCTTTTTTGCGTACCTTTTAAATACGTATTTAATTGCGGCTCGAGAAAAATTTCAAATTTTGAAAAATGGCTCGGATTTTCAAGGAGCTTGGCCAGACCTGTCATAGATGTTGAATTCGTAATCTAGTGGTCGATACCTCCCAGTTTTGTTTACAAAGTTTTCCCGCTTAAATCCATTAAAACAGTTATTCTTTTAATAGTTATACTTATCCTTTTAAATAGTTATACTTTTAAATAAGTATTTAATTGCGGCTCACGAAAAATTTCAAATTTTGAAAAATGGCTCGGACTATCAAAGAGCTTCACCACCTCTGTCATAGATATTGCATTCGTAAAGTTATCTAGTGGTCGATACCTCCCAGTTTTATTTAGAAAGTTTTTCCGCCTAAATCCATTAAAACAGTTATCCTTTTAATAGTTATACTTATCCTTTTAAATGGTTATACTTTTAAATAAGTATTTAATTGCGGCTCACGAAAAATTTCAAATTTTGAAAAATGGCTCGGACTATCAAGGAGCTTCACCACCTCTGTCATAGATATTGCATTCGTAAAGTGATCTAGTGGTCGATACCTCTCAGTTTTATTTACAAAGTTTTCCCGCCTAAATCTATTAAAACAGTTATCCTTTTGTAGGAAGTTATTTGATTCGATATATTACACGAAACCTTTATTGCTTCCTGCTTGTTCGGTTTACGCTTGAAAATCACATTCCATCCCTGATGAATTATTTGACAGCGTTGGAAGCAGTGGAAACTTGAAACTTTTTCTCATCTGATAAATCGGATTTTCTGCAGTTGAATGCGTTTCACTTCCATTTCTCGTTGATGCATTCTAAATCATGCCGTGAAAAATGCGTGAAAGGATTTTACTTTATATCAACAACGACTTAAGTGGAAATTTGACTTAACAAAGCGTAAAAATTTCAATTCTTTCAGTAAACATGGGAATATTCTCAAAGGATACGATGAGAAAAATCCCCATGTAAATATATAGGAAGACGTACTAAGCAGACTGATTTTGACACCTTTTAGCTCACAAAATAGAACTGGGTAACTAAGTAAAACTGGCATGTGGCCCGTCATATGACGGGATTAGTAAAATTTTTAATTTTCCAAAATTGTAAAGTACCCTATGGCGCATGTAAAAATATAGTTTGCTGTTTGGCTGAGAATTATCTGGTACAAGCTCAATAATTTGTTCATCTGTACTGACCGCACGTTAGTTGCCAACTTTAATTTATCTTGTCATATTACGTGACAGGATGAACAGCAGAGGTTTTAATATTGACAGTGATTATTTGGTGGTATATATGAATGATGTTCAAAATTTAGCGAATCGATCGCTATATAACGGGATAAGTAAAATTTTTAATTTTCCAAAATTGTAAAGTACCCTATGGCGTATGTAAAAATATAGTTTGTTTTTTGGCTGAGAATTATCCGGCACAGGCTCAATAATTTGTTCATCTGTACTGACCGCACGTTAGTTGCCAACTTTAATTTATCTTGTCATATTACGTGACAGGATGAACAGCAGAGGTTTTAATATTGACAGTGATTATTTGGCGGTATATATGAATGATGTCCAAAATTTAGCGAATCGTTCGCTATATGACGGGATAAGTAAAATTTTTAATTTTCCAAAATTGTAAAGTACCCTATGGCGCAGGTAAAAAAATAGTTTGATTTTTTGGCTGAGAATTATCTAGTACACGCTCAATAATTTGTTTATCTATACTGACCGCATGTTTGTTGAAAACTTTAATTTATCTTGTCATATTACGTGACAGGATGAACAGCAGAGGTTTTAATATTGACAGTGATTATTTGGCGGTATAAATTAATGATGTCCAAAATTTAGCGAATCGATCGCTATATGACGGGATAAGTAAAATTTTTAATTTTCCAAAATTGTAAAGTACCCTATGGCGCAGGTAAAAAAATAGTTTGATTTTTTGGCTGAGAATTATCTGGTACAAGCTCAATAATTTGTTTATCTTCATACTCCTCTAAAGTCTCCCAATGCTGTGAAAGCAATTTAGAATCATGTTGAATTCATTTAGAAAGATAATTCAAAGTTTTCTTAGTTATGTCAAAATTACCGTTGAGTTCTTCCTAAGTTTTTGCCACACTAATGGAAGTAAAGGAACGAAACTATCATTTCCACTGCATCCTGGAGGTAGATAGAATTTGTTGTTTATACCGGTGATAAAATTTTCATTGCAACCAAAAATAATCAATGATTAAACTTAAAATTATCACATATGTACCTAATCTATTATTTAAGTTAAATATAAAAGAAAATTATTTACGTAATATCTATGTTCAGTGATAAAACGTATGAAAATGCATAGAAAAAATTGCATTCATGGCTATTACTCTTGAAGTAACAATCCTTTAAGCCAAATAGACTTAGGGCTTTATCCCACATTAACCTGTACGCATTGAAAGTGCAACGGATCTGATAAACAATTCCTTTCCCCGATGCTGAATGCGTGGATTTCTTGTTATACCGAACACTTTTCAATCGATTTCATCTGTTCAGGTTGATGTGTGATAAGGGGGTGTAATTAGTTAAAAATGTTAGCTGTCACACGAGATTTCTGCACATTCTTCATCGGGAAAACGAATCGCAAATTGAATTCGTTGTTTTTTCATTGCATACAGGTTGACTTGTTTTAAGGCTTTAAGTAAGTGGTTGAGAGAGTGCAATAGCAAAAATTAGAAAAGCTATCCTAACACTGGCTATTTCTGAGAAAAACGCATGCGTGGTCACCGCTGGAAAAAAATATATAATTACACGAGATATAACTCTTGTATGTGTTTCTGTTCTCATGTATGTTAACCCTTTAACGTGCAA
Source organism: Pardosa pseudoannulata (assembly GCA_032207245.1). Lineage (NCBI taxonomy): Eukaryota > Metazoa > Arthropoda > Arachnida > Araneae > Lycosidae > Pardosa > Pardosa pseudoannulata. Next base: position 78,895,748 of record CM063503.1, on the reverse strand, counting down.
GCTTAACTCGAACGCGCTAAACTGGCCAAACACTTGAGATAATTCTAGCGGCGTTGTACTTTATGTTGCTATAATTTTTCACACTCGAATGTAATCGAGAATTGAAAATATCAGTGTGAAAGAAAAAACCAATCATTCATATTTATCATTTACATGGGATTGTAAGCTATAACACTTATTTATTCAAGTATAAAATATATTTTTTTTCTACTTATCACTTATGACTTATCTCTTCCTTTTGTTTTTTACATTAAGAAAAAATTGATTTTCCTTTTAGCCGGCTTTTTTTTTTTTTAAGGAAAAAAAACTGTACATTAAGGGGTTAATAAGACTACATAATAAAAAGTTCGACACAAGCTTTATAAAGAAGATTAGGCCTAAAAATCGATAAAATAAAATGTATAAAAATAAATTCTGGGATAAATACGTGAAATTATATTATTGTAAAATGCAATAAATTAAGCTTAAAAATATATATTATCTATATATGGGGCTCTGATGTCAATATACGCTAAAAATATATTTGCAGTTCACACACAAATACGAGATTTGTTACTATAATAATCTAAAGGAAATAAGCAAATTCGGAAAAGGAAGTTTTCTAGAAATTAGATACAAAAGTATAATCGGCCGGATGTTTTATGCCTCTGCTGAAATCTTCGTCACTTCACATCCGTATAAAGCACGTTTATGTCAGTAATTAGATAGTCAAGTGGTATAATTGCTTTCTCGAATTGTGTTCCCGATAAAGGTTCATAGAAAAGTTATATTGTATACTAGCATATAGCTCGTCATATGACGGATTAGTAAAATTTTTAATTTTCCAGAATTGTAAAGTACCCTATGAGGCAGGTTTGTTTTTTGGCTGATTATTATCTGGTACACGTTCAATAATTCGTTTATCTTCATACTCATCTAAAGTCTCTCGATACTGTAAATGCAGTTTAGAATCACGTTCAATTCCTTTAGTGAAACCATGTAATTATGTATAACAAACAAACACACAAACGAACAAACTTCTTAATTTTCAAAGATATATAACTTAAATGCTAGATATTTATTAGTCCGTGAAATAGACTCTTAGACTTTTATGAAAAGAATTTGTTGTTAATACCGATGATAAAATTTTCATTGCAACAAAAATAATCGATGATTAAATTTAAAATTATCACATATGTACCTAATCTATTATTTAAGCCAAATATCAAAGAAAATTATTTACGCAATATCTAAGTTCAGTGATAAAACGTATGAAAATCATGCAGAAGATATTTAAATAATTTAAAATATGATTAAATGAAATGGTTAAAGGAATGACGTCATAATGTTAGAATAAAATGTTATTTTTATCTATTTATTATGTGATAAATTGATATATTTAATTACCTGCTCTTAACCTGGGAAAATAGGGCTGGATAGAATGACATTAAAAGCTCAAAAAAGGGAGAAGGGGTGGATTTCGAACGTTTTAAACACTCGCTTTGAATAAGGCGATTTCACGCAGTAGGGCACATCTCAGTTTAAGACAATTCTGGCTTTAGTTTCAAACGGAATGGCAGTTTCTTGTTTGTGTATTGGCTGTTGTAAATGGTTGTAAATAATGTCTATTGGCTGTTGTTAAATGGAAAGGGCAATGTAGCAGTTCATGACGTTGCGACAAATTGCTCTATTTTACTAACCCTAACTCATTAGGAATCCAATATGGCTGGCCCTATCCATTCCAGGTCCTACCACTTCATAAATCCGAGACAGACAGACAGATAACTTATTATATAGGGGATATGTGTGTGTGTGTGTAAGACAGAGAGCAAGATTAAAAATCATCCTAAATACGTTATTTTCTTTAATTGTAATTTCACATCATGGGGAAAATGAGATACCAGACTGTGGAAAAGGGAAAAACGAAACTATGATCCATGGTTTTTCCTCTTTGTACTTTTTGAAAGTTTTTCTCTTTCCGAATGGCAACGAAAAAGGAAGAACGACTTTTTTTTGTTTTTGATTTTTTGATTACAGTTGTTTTTTGTTCTTTGAAAATCTATGTATAATGTTCGTGTTGTTTTAGTGTTTCGTTAGAACGTGCTAAATAAATGTATTATTCGCTCCGAAAGGCTTCTTTAAATCGTGACTGAAGAATATATCTTTCTAGTGCTTCCCACGGAATAAGAAGGTGAAAGGGTAAGAGCCTTTTGATATTTATTTTTTCGATAATGCTCTTCCCTTAAGGTTGAAATTTACTACCAGACAGGAAAGGCAACTATTTCCGTTTCTCATGAAGAAAATGATTAACTTCTTTCTATATTTCAATGCAGTTATTTTGAAATCTGGGTGGGTCAGTTAGACTTTAAGCCTGTCGAGGCCACATTTTCTGACCATCTAGCATTTTCTAGCAAAAACAAAATACTCTGCTATGATAATTTCCAATTAGAAGTGGTTATCGGGTTTGAATCCCGCTGTTGGTATGTATGTTCGTAGCTGTTCGGAATCGGCTTTAAGCAGTGTCCAATCTTATTAGCCCTCGTGTAGCAAAAGTGTAAACCGTAGTTCTTCAAACCAAACTGAATCAAATCCATAAGTAGTAGTGCGTGTTTGGATGTCACTTCAGTGGTAGATCAGGTAGTGTAAAGAAGTAAAAACAGTGTGGTACAAGATTCGAAGGTAACGGAATTAATTAGAATTTTAACAGACTTCTGATCACGACTTCCTTTCTTTTTTAAGTTTAGCGTGTGAGTTTAATGAAGGCCTGAGACTGGGTTAAATAGCCAAGTATAGCCCTGGTAAGCTAAATATGGGCTGGAATTTTCTCCATAAATTATATTTCTATATTTTAGGCACGTAGTGTATGTATGTATAAAGAAAAAAGTAAGGTAAATCTGTAGACAAATGTACAGGGGAGACCGGGGTAAAATGGACCATCCCCTATTATTTATTTTATTTATTAATTTTAATGTTTAATACTTTGATAGATGACAGCACTGCAGTCTTGAAAATGAATGTGTAATTGTGTGTTTAGCTGACAATTTAGTCATTTTATTCTAGAAAGTTGATTTGTGGTAGTCAGAAGTAAATATTTTCATCATAATATATCTTCTTCTCTTCATTTAAGAATTGGGATTTGGAGGATTTAACTTCTCACAATAAAGAGCTAAGATGATGTATTATTATATTTAATGTAGCTAAAACAATTTAATATAAGATTAGTTCTTTTTTTCTGACACTTTTTGTCAGAATTACACATGGGGTAAAATGGACCACAAGAACCTGGGGTAAAATGGACCATGATCCATTTTCCAGGTTGTGTTATTTTTTATTTCTGTAATGCTTTCTAAATTGATTTTATGTGTAATACTTTAAAAAACATGCAGGATTTAAAGTAACAGATATATGGCAATTCAATGAAAATGTCTTTGAGGATATCCAATATCTCTCATCATATGTGACTGATCAACCGTCACCAGATTTTGAATTAACATGTACAGCTGATCGTCAACCAAGCACAGGTAATCAGCAACCAAATACATCACAATCAGTACAAAGTGAAAATCATCAGTTGAAAACAGTATAACCTTTCGAATTATGCCCCTTGGCAAAAGCTAGCATGAGCAAGACAACAAAGAAACGAAAGAAGTGTGCATCAAAAATTCTAACTGATACACCAGTGAAAACGATGATTGAAAAAATGTCAAAGAGAAGGAAGAGAAAAAATTAAAACAGAAAAATGCTGCTTTAGTTAAAGATAAGAATTTAGAAAAAATGTTAGTCTTAACTAAGCAGAAAAATGATAAAACTGTGAATTTTAAAGCAAATAAAGAAAATTTATGTGGATCAGAAAGTTCGAGTGATTCGGAAAATATGTCTGTTTATAGTGATGCACAACACAGTGATAAAGAAAGCAATTCACAGCATGATGCTAATTCTGATAATGAATTAAAAGTTGGCAAGTATGTTTTGGTTAAATTTTTGACAAAAAAGAAAGTGGTTCATTTGGTTGGTTTAATAACAGGAAAAAATGATGAAGATTATGCTCTTGTGAAATTTATAAGGCAAAAACCTAATCAAAATGTGTTCATTTTCCCTGACAATGTTGATGAATTGCTCGGAAATGTTCAAGATATTATGATGAGTCTTCCAGATTCTACTGCTTCTCAAGAAAATAGCAGACTTTCAGTAACACACAAATCTTTTGGTGTATCATTCATTAACTTCAATATTCGCTAATATTATGCTTTATGTGTACAGATTGAAGCTACAGAAAATAAACATAATACATTTTATGTTTTGTACTATTAAATAATGTACTACATTTAAGTTATCTGTAGAAATTTTTTGCGGTCCATTTTACCCCGTGCCATGGACCATTTTACCCCGGGGTCGGGGTAAAATGGTCCACTTTGTCACTTGCTATTAAAAAAATTATAATAAAAAAGTAATTATAATAATTGGTTTTGACTAAGTCTAATATAAAGCCTAATATATAGGCAATATGAATATATATTTTCAGATTCAAACAATCATTAGTTTGAGAGCAAATACTTAAAATTCACAAAAGCGGACCATTTTATCTCGGTTTCCCTATACTTTGTATGAACTCTGCACAATGGCCTCTAAAGGAATATAGTGTCATGAGCATCCGGTAAACTGATACTTGTAAGATACCAAAATAAATTTCTAGTTAAAAACCCTCATTACGGCTCCTGTAAATTCTTAGGGGTTTCCAAATCTGCGATCAAAGTCGAAAGCCCCATATGTGTCTTTTTACCTTTTAACTTCACTGTAAACTAATCACAGTTTATGCATGGTGGATCAATTAAAACTTTGTAGAGCCAAACCGGCAGTTTAGAAAATTCCGAACAAAAAGAGGATACACGCTGTTGGTGGCTGCTTTGTTTTAGAGATTTTTAGATATTTCCATAGACCTTCTAAGAATTTTAGATAGTCCATGTTAGACGATCTTCCTGTCCCTAAAAGAAGGCCGAATGGTAGAGCGCTGTTCTTCGGAACAGGAGTTCGCAGGTTCGAATCCCGCTGCGGGCATGGATGTTTATAGCCGTTTGGAATCGGCTTTGAGCTGTAGGTGCTGGTCTCATTAGCCATCATGTGCAAAACAGTAGCTATCCAAACTAAACCCTAAAAGGAAGTGAATAACCCATCCGATTGAGTCTACGAAAATCAATATTCTTTTGTGAAACAGTCTCATGCTGCTTTATCGCACCATCTGACCATGTTATGTATATATACATGTTATTACGATGCATGAGATAAAAAAGGTGGCACCGAAGAAAACTTTTGTCCTAGGACGTCATCTAAGAATGATTTGGAGCATATTCATATATTTTTATATAATAGTCTTGGAAAAGAAAACAAAATAAAATATATATGGTTACTAAAATATTTTAGTATATTTATACACATTTTAGAAGAGTAACAGAATGAATTTTTCACACACTTGCATGTTAAAATATTTTAAAAAGAAAGTAGCAAAACGCTAGTATAGATAGTTTCCTACATATTGCGTAAAGTTGGGTAAACCACGGCCGACCCAGTAAAATTCTGCGGCTTGGGGCATTATTCACGAAATGTATAATAGCTACAAATATCGCACGGATTATAGTAAATATAATTGTAATAATTTAATGTTTTAAGTATTCATCACTAAACACGCACTCACGCACACACGCGCGAGAACACACACACACACACACACACACACACACACAATGTGTTGCCGGATTAAAATGGGTTTCCAAAGCGATATACAAAGCTTTTGAGTTGGACAAACCTACTTTAGGCAAACTTTACATATAAATTTAGCAGAGACTATATTCATAAACTAGTTCATGAAACAATGTCAACCTTTAAAAAACAGCTAGATATGACACAGATGTTTTATAAATTCAAAAAACAATAACCAGTTATTTTACAATTTATATTTGTTTCATAAAAATCCTCAGATTGTTAAAAAAAATATCTAAGAGAGTAACCAGAATAACTTCAAATGAGCCTACAGGTGAGTTACACAAAACTTAAAATAAACCGAAGAAATGATGAAATAAACAAAAATATGAGTTATCAACAGTTTCGACTGATGTTAAAACAAACACTGATCGCTTGCAAAGTAAATTTGTTTCAACAAAAACGTTTGGGTCGTATCACAGATGTTTCTAAAAGTAGTCACAAGAAAAACAATAACCTAGGCAACGTAACGGGGTAAAAATTAAAAGATAATTAAAAGTTAACCACTTGCATGTTTTGCACGTACACCGTATGGGTGCGGATATCGTGCCTTTTAATGATTAACCCGTATGGTGTACGGGCAGTCTGATTTTTTTTTCGTTCTCACTGGTTTAGCAGTATCTTTGTATATTTTTTTAAGGTAAAATTAGTCGTAAAAATGTCCACAAGATGTTAGTTTTCGAAGCATATTCTGTTTGGTTTTTAAAAGAGCTGGCTTTCTGATAGGTTTTACATTACTAAGCGAGTTTTTATCATTGAGTTATTGGCTTGAGGTTTTGGGAGATTGACTAAAAGTGATTTTTTAGAGGTAATTCTTCCTACAGATAAAAAACTAAGACCTAGAAACTAGTACTATGTGTGTTCACTGAGGAAAAATGACAGCGGCAAAAAAATTAGAAAAGATACCAGGTATATTTGTCCGGACTGTGACGTTGGACCATACCTCTTTCCCTTTACCCAGATTTACTGCACTGAATCTGATCTTTATGTATCATGAACAAAAATATGCATTAAAAAATGAGTGGTTTTTGGGTCGAATTCGTGAAAAAATATGAAACTGTTATGGGGTTGAGGAAAGATGTAATTTTAAATGGACTTGTAAAAAGGTGATGTTTTGAAAAATAATTAAATATAATTTGTAAAGGAATAATATAAAAATGATTTCATACTGTGCTTATCAGTGAGTTAAAATAAAATTAAAAAAAAAAACATCCGGCAAGGATCGATATGTGAGATACGATAGAGGATTCATGTGTTAGAATATATTTCTAGAATAAGTTCTAGCATGAATACTTGATGTGTCATTGTAATGAAAAAAGATCGTTGAGACAATTGGTTGACCTTACATGATAAATGAACTTTTTTGTTAAATCACCAGAGGAATAAATAGAGTAATAAATAAAATTAATCGTATTGGTTTAGATTCTTTATTTGTTTTAAAGTAAATTAATATCTTAAGGGGACACCAGTTCAATGATAATGATATAGGTCATGGTCACATTACATCATAACATACTATTTAAAGCAAACTAAGTAGAAGACCCCATGGCTTAGGCTGCCACCTCCATAGGCATCATTTGAACTAGTAGGACATTGCGACTATGAATCTATTTTACGTGTCCCAGTTGCCATTAATAAACGCAGTGGATCTTTGGCTGGCTCGAGCCTCGAAATCACAACTCTCCAGTTATGAGATCGACATGTTTGCCAACTGAGCTATCGCGGGTCGATTAAAAATTAAATCTTCATATTCAATCGAAGTAAAATATCGATTTTATTCTGTAAACAAAAACTATGTATGACATTTATTAACTACATATGACAAACATTGTATGATATTTCAAAAATAAAAAATAGATAAAAAAATTGTTAAAAAAGTTTAAACTTAAGAAAAATTAGATTTTATCGTGGCATAAAATAAAATGTATAATAATACATTTTAAAATATTTTTTAATTATTATATTATTTAAATATTTTCGTTTATATTAATGCAAGTAATAACTTGCATTAATATAACCGAGGTTCACAAAATAAAAATGATAATTAGCTTATATTTGATATAAAATAATAGTTTCTAATTTACAAATAAATTTATCTAATTTACATCAAAAGTTAACTTGTAGATAAATGGATTTACATTTTTTTTTCTCTTGGTGTACATACAGTATGTTTTTCTTTAAAAAAATAGCTACATATAGTAAAACTAGATGATTTTAATTAAGTTATATCTTTATTAATAACCTGGCAATAATTCATTATAAGCATAACTTTTTATTTTGTATGGAATAAAAAATACACTCTTTTAAATACTTTTTAGCTTGAAAGGTTCATATGTTCCTTTATACAAAACAAATCCTGAAATCTTGAAGAATTTTGGACTGTTATAAAAAAAAAAAAAAAAAAAAAGATAAGGTAAGCCGAAAGAATACAAAAATCTTCCCTTAAAACTGATTGATTCCATAAATTCGTCATAAAAATGTAGAGCTAACAGTTATTATTAACTAAATTAAATAAACTATGTTCTTTAATGGTTGCATCACAGCTTAAAATACTTGTTATTAATATCCTCCAGTGAAGAGAAAATTTATTTTATTTTATTTTCTGAGACAGTCGTGCCATCGTTAACATTACAGCGTCATCACCATGAATGCAGAAACACTTTCAACTGCAATCTACGTTTAGAATTCAAAACAGCGAAAAAGCAAAAGCAAAAGAAAAGCATAGTAACCTCTCTGTTTTATGTTTCTTTTGGGGCTGCTTAAAGAAACATCTGATTGATTGGAAACACGTGTAACTAAAAACCTGGATATTTTACCTCAGCTATCGGTACCACTCGACTTCGGAAGTGAACACAAAATCATATGCTTTACATGTACCTCCATTACATATACATGTCGCATTCTTTTATTCTATTTTTATCAATTTCTGTATATTTTAAAAGAGTGTTTCTGTTGCAGAACAATTCGATTTTAAATGAAGACAATGTTTAAAGAATAACTTCAACTGATTGAAATTCCCTAAAATTTATAACACAGGATTTTAAATATTTTGTTTTTCCTTTTTAATCTTTTTTTATAAATATTTTGGGGTTAATTTGAAAAGTTTATAATCTGTTCTCTAAATCTAGACTGTCTCGCTGTGTTTAAATCTAATGTTTATCTCTGTGTTTTGTAATCCAACAGCTGCACCTGGTTTATAATGGCTTCATTAAATGGTTTTATTAGCAAGAACTGCATATAGAAATGCTACCCCTTACCACATCCGTTTGATCAGGGATCATAAAGGGTTCCTTCTACACACATAGAAATCGGGATCTTCACCGGTACTATAAAAATAATGTCTCAATTTTAAAGACCAATGTAAATTTAGAACATTTTGATGTCTAGTCTTAGTTGTTTATATTTGAATATATTTTATGATAGGAATATTCTAAAAAATCAAGTTATTTTATGCTAAACGTTTGATCAAAATAGTAATATATTTTCTTTAAAGCAGTTAACACCTAACCATTATAATGATATAAAAGATTTTCCAACTGTACACCAAACCAAAACAAAGTATATTAGTATTGTATATTAAAGCTTTATCATTTTTCTATGGTTTTTCAGATTCGTTTATGATATTATTAAAATCTAATATTTTTATTATATCAGGTTCTAACAAGTTATGACAGTTTTTGATTGGCTAATCAAGATTCTTAAGGGATATTTAAGTTGTTTTAATTAGTTTACTATTAGACGTTTACTTTCATTTGTACAGTTACTGAGAGTGTTAAAAATAGTTTTGATGCTGTTTCAACATTTGTAAACTAGCATATAGCCCATCATATGACTTGATCAGTAAAATTTTTAATTTTCCAGAAATGTAAAGTACCCTATGAGGCAAGTTAAAAAAATGGTTTGTTTTTTGGCTGAGAATTATCTGGTACACGCTCAATAATTTGTTTATCTTTACTAACCACATGTCAGTTGCGAAGTTTAATTTATCTTGTCATATTACGTGATAGGATGAAGAGCATAGGTTTTAATATTGACAGTGATTATTTGGTGGTATATATGAATGATGCCCAAAATTTAACGAATCGATTGCGAACCGTCTGTTAAGTATAAAAAATAAACATACGAACGGACAAACTTCTTAATTTTCATATATAACTTCAACGCTAGATATTTATTAGTCCATGAAATATTCTCCTAGACTTTTATGAAAAGAATTTGTTAATACCAGTATTAAAATTTTCATTGCAACAAAAAGTAATCGATGATTAAATTTAAAATTATTACATATGTACCTAATCTATTATTTAAGCCAAATATAAAAGAAAATTATTTGCGTAATAACTAAGTTCAGTGATAAAACGTATACATACGATATTTAAATAGTTTAAAATAAGAAATGATTAAATGAGATGGTTAAAGGAATGACGAAATAATGCTAGAAAAAATGTTACTTTTAACTATTTATTATGTGAGGAATTAATAAATTTAATCGCCTGCTCTTAACAGGGGAAAATAAGGCTTGAAATAATAGCATTAAATGCTCGAGAAGGTGTGGATTTCGAACGATAAGCTTTACTCGCTTTGAATTTTGCTAACCCTAACTCATGAAGAATCCAATATGGATGCCATTATCCATTCCAGATCCAACCGCTTCATAAATTCGAGGACAAACGGACAGATAACTTAGGCTATTAATACATACAGGATGTCGCACTTTTTTTACGTTTTGTTAGAATTTTATCAATTTACTTTCTCATAGAAATAAAACAAAAAATTAAGACATTTTTTATTATTTAACATGCAAAGTAAAATATTTTTGTGTCCACTAATAACTTGTTAGACCATTAATTATTATTATTTTGTTAAGCTACATATTTAAATCTTCACTGGCGAGACAGACACGGTGGACTTCGTCATTTCTCAACATTTCTTCCCGTTTTCAGCTAGGTTTTTTTTCTTTTGTCAGCAAAGAATATATATATATATATATATATATATATATATATATATATATATATATATATATATATAGGAAGAAGAAAAGACGCCGTAGAGGTAATGTAAACACGCAAGCGAAAGAGTGATCTCTAAGAGCCTTGAAAGAAAAACTACTTTACAGGCTTCTGCTCACATTCAGTTTTTTCATTCCTCTTTTACGTTGATTTTGATTTTTAAATTATGAATTTTTTAGATTTCAGGTATGGGTTTTTAAAAATTCATCGTAGATTGTATACTTGAGGTACCTGCTAATGCGTACACAATGTTTAAGTTAATATTATGTTTTAGATTAGTTTTGAGAACTGCGATCTACTGTTTTGCTCATAAAGGCTAATGGGACTGATATCTACAGATAAAAACAGAATCCGAAAGACTACGAACACCCATGCCAGCAGTAGAATTCGATCCCGCGAACTACAGTACTGAAGAGTAGCTTTGTACTATTCGGCCATCGTTCAGCTATGTTCCAGCTTACATTTTCGCTTAAACAGATAGCTGCAATTGGCGTTGAACATTAGTTAGTTGTAGAGCCTGAGTCTGTATCATTCTTCAGAGCAGACTAGCATATGCCCGTAATATACGGGATCAGTAAAATTTTTAATTTTCCAGAATTGTAAAGTACCCAATGAGGCAGGTAAAAAAAGGGGGCGTTTTTTGGCTGATAATTAACAAAAAGTAATCGAAGATTAAATTTAAAATTATCACATAAGTACTTAATCTATTATTTAAGCCAAATATAAAATAAAATTATTTACATACTATCTAAGTTCAATGATAAAACGTATAAAAATAATGCAAATGATATTTAAATAATTTAAAATAAGAAACGATTAAATGAGATGGTTAAAAGAATGACGTCATAATGCTAGAAAAAAAATGTTATTTTTACCTATTTATTATGTGATAAATTGATAAATTTAATCGCCTACTCTGAACCGGGGAAAATAGGGCTTGATATAATGGCATTAAATATTCGAAAAGGTGGGAAGAGGTGGATTTCGAACGTTTTAAAGACGGCAGTATTTTTCACTGTGATATGAAGCATATTTATGCCACTTTATTTAAGAATTTTGTTGATAGTTTAGGAGAAGATAAACTTTACTCACTTTGAATTTTGCTAACCCTAACTCTTCAAGAATCCAATATGGATGCCTCTATCGATTCCAGGTCCAACAGCTTCATAAATTCGAGGATAGACGGACAGATAACTTAGGCAGGGACCAAGAAGAAAATCCATAGGCTTGGTCTGCCACCTCCAGAGGTATTGATTGAGAACTTGGAGGACATTGTGACTACGAACGTATTTTCCATGCCTCAGTCACCTTTAACGAACACAGAGGATCTTAGGCCGACTCGGGCTCCGAACCTGCAACCACTCAATTGCGAGAGAGTTGTCTTTGCCGACTGAGCTACCACGGCCCTTTATTGTGCTATTTTTTTCTTTGATCTATATGTACATAATATTGTAATACATATGGATCAAAGAATTTGTTTATTACATAATATTTATTCATTATTATTCATTACATAATATTCAGCTATTAATCTCGATTTGTTTTGTTTCAGGCAACAATAGATTGACATAACGTGCCGTATGGAGAAGTACAGAAACACGCAGTGTGATTGTAGAAAGTCAGCCTTCGAAAGGTGAAGAAACGCTGGGAGAAACGCAGAACTGGATGGTGACTATGTAGAGAAATGTTAGAATGTTAAATAAAATTAGGTTTCTATCTTGATAATTTTTAGTATTAATTAAAACTTTGCGATACCCATACGTATCATACAAGTCTATACTATATATAGTTATAGTAGACTTTTATGATAAACATTGTATAAAGTAATTTAAAGTACTAGAACGCAAAGTTTTTTCTATCTTAGCATAAAATGCTTAGTTCAACGTTCTTATGTCGAATTATAGACGAATGGGTAGGACGCTGCTATTTGATACCAGAGTTCTTGCGTTCTAATCCCATAGTTGACATGGATGCTAGTAGCTTCTCGACATCGGATTTAAGCAGTAGGTCCCAGTCTCGTTGTCCTTCGTGCATCCAGAAATTATTCCATACTTCTGCAATCCAACCAACCCTATGAAATTTGTTTATATTAAGTATACTATAAAAATTTGTAAAGTTTCCTTAATCCTATGTTATCTATAATTTATATAAAATATTAAAATATCTTATTAAATAAGGAGACTAATTTATAATTTAATAGCCCAAATACAATAAAGTAACGCGTATTTAAATAATAATCAGCGGCATTGTAAAGAATTTTGTATTATTCGATACCCCAAAATTTTATAATTAAATAATATCTCTTCTCATATTGTTTCAAATGTAAAAATATTTAATATAATCTAAGTAAACCACATCAAAATGAAATTTTATGCATATGGCATTCCTCTCTTACGCCATATGAAATTATAAAAATCAGTTTATAAAAATGAAATTAACTTCTTTATCAGCAATGAACTTCGAAATGTATCTGTCCGTTATCTAAATATATCACTGTCATTTCCTGTAACGGTAACTTTAACCGAGAGAAGCTTTAAAAGGCACAATAGCTGAAAAAAAAATTCCTAAGGAATTTCATGTCACTGTATGCATGAAAGCATATTATTCATTTTTATCGTAAGCATCATCTTGGGAAGCTCATTACAACTAAACACGTAATAAGGCACGTTACTCATTAAAAAAAAAGAACAAAATCACCGTACTTTCAAGCTGATAATAATTTATTCGACATAATTATCAATTTCTACACAACTATGATTACAAATTGACAGCTATGATTACAAATTGATAGCTATGGTTATCAGAAGAATAAAATGTTTTCACAGCTGTCATCCAACGAGTGTTTTGTGTAATTTGTTCAAGGATTTTGTAGTGTAGCGGTACCCAACTAGTCAGAATCCTAGGGTTTCGCTAAAAGTGTTTGGGGTTCCCTAATTTAATACCAAGAGTTGTTTCAGATCTAAAATATGAAGCTTAAAGCTAAAACTAAAATTAACGGGATGGTGGAAGTTACAAAGCATTTATGCAAACTATTAACTTAGAGTTAACTTAGAATTGACTTAGAGTTAATGAGAATGTGCTCAAGGCGTCATGCCTTGAGCACATTCTAATTAAACAACGGTTTTCTTTATTGATGTGATGCTTTAAAATAAATTGTGAAACAATGCAGCAAATCGCTGAATTTTCAGTTTTCAGTAGAAAAGAAAGGATTGAATTTTTGAAAATTCCTATTAATATTAATGTCCAGCCTTTGCAATGAATTAACGCGTTTAATAATTTCTTATTTAAACAATAAAAAGTGCATTTCCACCGATTAAATCATTCCTTTTTCATTCCTCGCTTTAACTGGAATTTCACTAAACCTGCGTAACTCCGATCTAAGTTAGGCCATTAAAGGGGCAATCTACTAAATAACTAAATTAAACGCATTAAACATATATTTAAATAAGATAACATATTTAAAAATTCAATTTTTAAAATTTTTTATTAATTTTAAAAATATTTCTGCCAAATATTATTGAAAAAAATTGGCGTTCAGTTGAAATTCCCCAATTTTAACACAAGGTAATTTCCCCGTTACAATTTTTTCATAGTAATCACCAATATTTACATAGCTATGAACAGAAATTATAAGTAGAATAATTTTTTTAAGAACTGGTAGGGTATTACCCTTCGAAACCGGAGTTCATGGTTTCGAATTCCGCTGTGGGTATGGATGTTCGTAGTCGTTCGGAATCTGCTTTAAGCAGTAGATCCCGGTCTCATTAGCCCCCGTATGCCAAACAGTAGACCGTAATGTTGTTAACCGATGTTGTTATAAAAAATTTACTCCTTGCAATAACAGAACTGAATGTTTTTCAGTTTAGAGAATGATGAAAATTCTTATAACTAATTCGTAATAAAAGAAGCAGAACATTTTATTTCATGATGATGAGGTAAAAAGATTTTAGAATGAAAATGTTAACTCTTTGCACTCGAGGGCTCCAGAGTGGAGCCTTTTAAAATTTGTCTTCAAACTCGAGGCTCCGCTATGGAAACAATGCAAAATAATTAGTCTATACGATTTGTTTTTGTTCTTATGTTAAAAACTGAAAATTATTTGCATTATCTCCGTAGCAGAGCCCTCGGGTTTGAAGACAAATTTTAAATCGCTCTGCTCCGGAGCCCTCGAGTGCAAAGGGTTAATTCTCAACAGATATTATGGCCCCTTAATACAATCTAAGCCGCAGTAAAATTTGTTTCATTCAATATTACCTTAAAATTAGAAAGGAGACAGGAACTTTATAAATTATATTCGTTAGATGTTCCGTGGGTTCCTGGATCAAAAAGTTTGGGACCGGTTGCAGTAGTGAGTTGCTATACAATAGAATTGACTTTCCCTACCCATACTCGGTTTCTTCCCAGAAGTTGAACAGGATATTTAAATCCTCTATAACAGGGGTGAACAAACTTTTTTAATGAGAAGTACACAGATGAAAAAAGTCCATGAACTTTGAGAGCTGCAGTATGTAAGCAATTTCTAGCAAAAGCTAAATTCCCCTTAAATTTACCATCAATGTAAAAAATACAGCTCTTTTTCATTAATTGAATAGTTCCACGTAAGGTTCATGCATTGTGATTTTCACTAATTTAAAATACTCAGAATGAGAGGTGAACAAACTTTTACAAGCGAAACGCAAATAAACAAATTCCATGATTTGGCGCAGGTGCAGGATGTGATTGAAATTTGAACAAATTTGTATATAGTTACCCAAGATCATTATCCACGTAAAAATGTTATTTCTGGCTGCTTGGTTGGTTTTACTTAATAGAAAGAATCACGAAGTTCCTGCATGTAAAATATATCTTTAATTTTTTTTACCTTATTTAAAATTACAGTCATTTAAAGATATATTCTGTACTTAATGAACAGGAAGTTTAATCTTGAAATTAGAAATTAAAGTAAATTGCACAGTCTAGCGAATGTTACTTCTGGGAGGTATAAATACAGTCACCAGACTGGAGTTCGTTAACCGTGGCCGAAAAGAGTTTTAAGGTATTTTTGATAAATAAAGAGAAAAAGAAAGGCTGAGCGATAAATTGCTAAATTATCATTACATTGAATCACACTGAATTAATAGTTTAGTAAGCATACGGAGGGCAATTATTGCAACATATTTTTTTGCTTTACATAAGAGGTTAACATCCTATGAAACCCTATGAAAAACCAAAACTACCAGGATGTGAGACTTCTGTGAAGTTGGACCTACCACGATTCAAAAATATGAAAGTTTTTATCCTGGATTCATTTGGTAGCACTCAGTATGATATGAACAGCATGGTGGCTTAGAAGCTTCATAAGTTTGGCAGCCACTTAATAGATGGAATATAAAAAAATTTGTAATTACAGTAATACACTAGACATTTAAACTTGAAAATATGAGTAGATTATATATATATATATATATATATATATATATATATATATATATATATATATATATATATAGTAAAAAATATACGCATTTTGGAAGTGATTGTGTTGAAATAAAAGGATCAGTTAGACGTTTAATCGTCGTGGAAGTTTGTATGAACGACAAAAATTTTCGTTTGGGTATCTTTTTAGGAAAGACATGTATTTGAAATTTTAGACAAATTTGGGAGTCACCCCCCCCCGTCTCTCCTTATCTCACGCTACATAAGGATACAATTTTCCCTTATTATCTGATTAAGCATCGTATGAGCATGTATTGGCGAGGGAAAAAAAATCATTTCAGTTTTTTTTTATTTTAGTGAAAAGAAGTGGGAGGAGAAATATCGGGTCATTTCAAATTTTTTGGAGAATGAGTTATACAGTAAAACCCGTTTAAGAAGTTCTCGCTTAAGAAGTTTTCCCGCTTAAGAAGTTTATATTTTCGGTACCCATTTTCCCCCTATTCATACAATGTTAAAATAACCCGTTTATAAAATTTCGTTCCAAACTCTTTCCCGCTTAAAAAGTTTTCTTTCATTTCTAAGTTTACTTACAGAACGCGTTTATAGCTGCTTTTCGATTACTGTTTATTTCTCCTCTCTCTTGTTTTATACATAATAAATTTTCATGGAGACTGATTAAAGGCAAAATAAACTAATTTTAATAGTCTACAGCCACTTTAATTTAATGACTGTTCTCCATCCCCTATATAATAGTAGCCTAAGTTATCTGTCATTCTGTCCTCGAATTCATCATTCATCAAGGGGTTGTACCTGGAATTGACAGAGGCATCCATATTGCATTTTATTTGAGTTAGGGTTAGCAACGTTCAAAATCCACCCCTTCCCCCTTTAATGCCATTATTTCACGCGTTTAATGCCATTGTTTCACGCCCTATTTTCCCTGGTAATAAACTTTTTTAAGTAGCGTAAATGTTGGCTAAATATGTGATTCATCAAGAAACGCCATTTGAAAATTAGAATAATTTTTTTACGCACTCAAACAAAGTCTCATCCCTTTATTATGTCTTGCACAACATTTGGTAACTTTCTGAACAATGGTTTCGACTGTAAACGACTTTAAATTAGGAAAGTTTAATTTAGACAGGCTGTATTTCAAATTTCGACAAATGTTGGTGTCAATTTTCACCCTCCTTACCTCATCCTGAATAAGGATGCAATATCACATCACAGTTCAATTAATAATCACACAAGCGTCTATTTTTTTTTTGTAGAGGGGAGGTATCTGGTCTTTTTAAAATTTATTGATATTGGGGGATTTATTTAATCTTCCTATCACCTTTCCAAAAATGGCCACGTTATTTAATCGTTCCTCTGACATTGAGTTTTTGCGGTAATTGTTCACTCTTTTCATACAAAATAAATAAATAAATGAATAAATAAAAATGATAGTTTGGCAGATGCAATTGATATTGGCATCGTTAAAAACTTTTTTTTTTAATCACAGGTGGAATAGTTGCTTTCATCTATTGTCTATGAGTATATATTATTAATTGATTGCTTGTATTTTTCATCTAAAAATTTTATAACCTGTTCCAACTCATCTTTTAAAACTATTTGAAAAAATATTCAATTAACGTGAATTGATGTTCTAGTCAGTGAATCCGCATACGGTAATTGTTTACAATTGTATTTGCACTTTAGTTGTTAATGAAGATAAACAATTGCAACTATAATATCAGCTTAACTGTTGGTTGAAAATTTGTACGAAATTATGACTGCATTATAGGAATGCATGTTGGGCATTATAGGAAAGCATGTGCAAAGTTGGGGATTTATGGGCCCCCAATATTTGAGGCACCGGGAGGCGGCCGGTGCATCCGCCGTTAAATTTGGCCCCGAAGAAAGATATTATGTAGGCTTCAGTATGTACTCCTAAATACAGGTTTAGTTTGTTTTGGAGAGCTAAGGTCTACTTTTTGCAACACGAGGGCTAATGAGACCGGGACGTACAGCTTAAAGCCGATTCCGAAGGGCTACGAAGATCCATGCTATTGTGGGATTTGAACCCACGAACTCCGGTTCCGACGGGCAGCACCCTAACCAATCGGCCATAGTTCGGCAGCTACGGTGGCCCTAAATACAGATATAAATTCAGATATAAATTCCCATGCATATGACTAATTATATTGAAAAAATTATTTATAGAAGTGGATTACATGCATTACTTCTCAAACACTAATTTTAACTTACCCTTATTTTGCAAATTAATCACTTGCAATTGAAGGTTTGATGAAAACTCCTCAATTGTACAATCAAATGGATTTTGAAGCATTGAAATGTGTTTCGTACATCTATCAATATTCGAAAAATGGTGCTGTAACTGTAATTTAAGGTCATCTTTTTAATAAATGAAGGTATTGTAATATGTGAATGTGAAGGGTGAACTTGTACTTTTATTTTTCTAGCTTTCTTAGTTGAAAATTCGTGTGTAATGTCCTCAAAATTTGTTTTATTTCTACTTTCTTGTTCTATTAATAATATTGCTAGATTCTGCAGTCTTAACTCTCATTCTAGAAAAAGATATTTTTTATTAGCACATTGTGTGCGGGTATATTTCGCAGCGGAATTGAACCGGAAGCGGGCGTTTTGCTCGTAAATTTAGTTATTCAGTTAAATCTCAATAGATCGAAAATTATGTAGTTTTTTAACAAACTTTTCGTATTTTACGTTGAAATATATAAACAAATATATAAATAGAAATATATAAATAACAACCAAAATTTTTTTGTAAACAAAAAATATTTTTTTTGGATTAATTTATAATAGTATCATAAATATGAAAAATCAAATAGAAATAGTAGTATATAGTTTTAATTTTTTCGAATTATGTTATATATAAACATTTTTACATTATAAAAAATTAAAAGAGCAATCATAAAACTAATAATGTTTTACAGTGTGGTAACGTTCAAAGCATTTTCCTCTATGAAGAGGTACATGGCAAAATCCGTACTATTATAGTACATGACCCGCGCTCAAGTATCAATCGTCAGAAAACGTGCTAGTACGTGTCCCGCATACAATGTGTTAACTTCTGTTTAGAGAAGTTCCATTCGCATCTAGCAACACTGACGGCAGTCATTAAAATATTCCCTAGCTCTATAGGATATTCCCAAAATTTCAATACGAAATTTCATTAAATTTACGAACTTATTAAATGTACTCCCTACTAAATTCAAAAATACTTTTGAGATCATTAAATTATACATCTGTATCATTAATGTGTATTCAATTCGTACATACTTTAAAAAGTCGATAAAATCAAACAGTGCTTTATTTAGAAAAATTTCGATAAAAAGTCGCATAATTTTCGGAATCGTCGTGGAAATGTTGAGTATATTTGTAAGTCACAAACACAAAGAATGCTCAATGCCTTAATTTAATGCCCATTTTTGTTTGGAGATTACCAAATTTTCAAAACGGCATTAGCTGAAGCTGAAACTATTCTTTACTCAGATAGAACTAAAAGTCTTAAATACTTAAAAAAAAAAATGTAATTAACACGTTGACGGACACTTGCGTCTATAGCTGTCAAAGCGAAATTCACTATGTGGCATGATGGCAATGGCCGTCCAAAACGAAACGGTCGTAAACAATATTATAAACAAAAAAATAAGGAAGAAAACATCATATTGCTGCAATAATTGCATGTCAAAACCTGCACTGTGTTCTGCACCATGCTTTGAAACATTGCATACCGAAAATGCTTAATAATTATAAAATTATAATAAATATTTTTATTATTTATTTATTTTTGTTTGGTTATGAACTAACATTTCGTGTAAAACTCCCAAAAATACGTTGTTGCACACAAAAAATTGCTTATTTGAGTCATTAAACCTGTCATTTACGTTTTTAAATTTTTACTGTTATAGCCGCCATTGTCCTATTACTTAATGTCTAGAGTCCGCTGGCGCCATGACGGCTATAGTCGCAGCCTAATTAAAGGTGCTGAATCAATCAAAATTAAGTTTATTTAAGCAAAAAGAGTAAATCTATACTTCTAATATTCTAAAAATTACAAAAACATAAAGTGTTAATTTTCGAACTTCACTTGTTCCTACTGTCCGTCAATGTGTTAATATTATCAATTTTACACATATAACTATTGATAAAACTAGAAATAACTTTGTTGAACTAACAAGATACAAGTAGAGCATGCATTTGTTATTAAAAAACGTAGATTCGATAACACAGGCTTCGTCATCCCAATTTATTATCCTTCTTGTGCAGACTGAATTTGGCCCGCGGGCTGGAGTTTGTCGGTACCTGGTTTACTTATAATGAGTTTTGAAACTTTATATATAAAAATGAAAATTTTGATATGAATTTCTAGAAGCATAAATCGTTTATTCAGAAAGCTATGGTTAATTTCCCTAATATAAGTAAAAATATTTATTTTACTACAATAACTGTGGATAACAGTGGTTACTAACAGTGGAAAAAATGTTTTCCACTGTTTAGAGTCCAATTGTCTATTGTGCAAAATGCGGTCTCTGTTTTTTCACAACTGCGTTGCATATAATAAATAAAAATAATTGCTTCCCGCTGTGAGATCAAAATTCTTTCTGGGAGCTTGCGTGAAATGGTCTGTCTAAAGTTTGCTGGGTAAGGTTGCCTGGAGCAGTGAAGTTTCAATGTCCTTTTCAAACATAAATATAAAACCTTTTCACTAAAAATAAGAAAAAAAAATATAAAGAATGAGATTATTATATGAACTCCTTAAAAAAAAGGAAACATAATTTTTCGGTAGCGATGTCCCTGGATGGCAGAAACACTTATCCTATCAAAAACATTTTTTTGTAGATTTTAGGTCAGCGAATCTTTTCAGGGCACTTTCTGAATTTTTGTTTTTACCCCGTCTTTTTTTATAAATAAAATTGCCTAGTTACTGTCCGTTGCATACCTAGTTTAAATCCGTAGATTCAAGTTTCAAAAGGCAGCCTCATATTTATTCAGTAATTGCCCTGTTATGTGATTGTAAAGTGTTTTGCTTTAGCAAAATGTTCTTGATTATAGTGAAAAGAGTTTTTAGATTAATCTTGTTCACCTGTTTTCCCTTTAAATAAGTACATACACTTCCTTAATCACCCCCTCCCCTTCAAGAAACCGAAGCATCCTTTTAAAATTAAAATAACCCAATGATTTCGAAATTTTGCTTGCTCTTTCGTTCAGAGTATGGAGATGATTAACCCCTTAACGTGCACGCTCGAGTTAACTCGAGCTCGCTAAACTGGCCAAACTGCGAACACTCCAGATAATTCGAGCAGCATTGTACTTTGTGTTGCTATAATTTTTCACACTCGAATGCAATCGAGATTTTAAAATAACAATGTAAAAAAAGTTGATGTACGTGTAATATTACAATATTCGACTATTTTCTGCAATGTTATCAAAATCCAAAATTCCAATAAAAATTTTCTTTATTTTTGTATTGTTGTAATTTTTTTTGGCAAGACAACATTTTAAATTGTGTTTTTTACATTAAAAAATTTAATTTTTTGGCCGGCCTTTTTCAAAAAACTCTGCATTAAGGGGTTAAAATTTAAGACTGAAGAAGGAGATTTTCGGTTATAACATGCGTTTCTTTAGTGCATATTTAGCATGGCAAAAATGGCTCTTTCAGATATTCCTGTTTTATTTCTCAATACATTTAGAGCTTTCAATTAAATTTAGTGAAAATTTGATCCTGAATATTCCAGAAATATTTCAAATTCGCTTTAGGTTTTACTCCACTGCGATCTTGGAATATTTTTTGCATGGTGGGGCCATATAGCGATTACTCTAGAAGCTGTCTGTTGCAATTATTTTCCACCTCTTTCAAAATTTCCAATGAATTTGCCATAAAATATCTTAAATCTATGTGTAATAGTTATAACAAACATACGATGATTGATTAGCTGTGAATGATATTTCGACTTCACGAAATTCATTGTGAAGAACAACGATTTATAATGGCATGGTGTAACAAAAGTTACACAGCAAGCAATCGCTTTAAGCATGGATATTTTGATTTTGTTACAAGTTTACTAAATTCGTTTATACAAGTAGGAATAGTAATATGCTGAATTTTAAGTCCTTTATTGTCTTTCATATCTAATAACTCCAACTCCGATTCACTATTCACTTTTGCAACAAGTATTTGCTTACTGTTGATAGATGCGATAACTGTCCCTTCAATTAAAATTAAATTAAATTTTAATTTCTCATATAACAATTAAGTTTTAAATTAAACACAGTTTTTCTCATTGACCAAAACGATTTGCCCTCACCGACCTGCAGAAAAGTTACATCACAAGTTCAAACTTTCATTATCCTAGACCAGAGATGGTAAACCTATGGCACGCGTGCCACTAGGTGCCATGAAACTGCTACTTAATGAATTATTTTTATTCACTTATATTTACTTAAAACACATTAAAAAATATGTTTAAATTTTGCCGCCATCAAAGGCAAATTCATAAACAAGTACGAGACCAAGCGCCATTATGACATTTAGTAACGCAGAAGGGTAAATAGTGCCCCCCTACACTATGGAGGCAATCTGGCTTTATTTTTGAGGAAATACAAAAGTGGAATGAGTTTTAAAGAGAGAACCCAAA
>CM063503.1:78830426-78867926 GCA_032207245.1 Pardosa pseudoannulata | reverse complement strand
GACATTTTTACCTTCTTCAATATATAACCTGTGCTTTCAAAATATAATTTAAACGTTGGAAATTGTCAGCTATATGTTATGAGAAAGATAAAATCATTGCCGGCTATTTATGATTCAATAAGATAAATTTTCTTTTTTTCAATATGTGAGTGGTTTCCTACTAAATGCACAAGTCACTTAAGGTAACTGACCACGTTCAATTAGCAATTTTCATGAAAAATATCGAAAAAAATTTAAAATATTTTTTATTTTATTTTAAAGATTAGTCCTTTAGCTTTCGAAAACAGTTTCCAGCTTGTTTCTTGAGTCATTAGAAGTCATGATACAGCTGTTTAATCATCACCGGAAGTGTCGAAAAGACACCGGAAGTGAGCTGTTAAAGGGCTTGACGTGTTAGCATGAAAAAGTCTTAAATACCTTATTATAGCTTCTAAATAAATTAATTAATTAATTACTCCAACATATTTCTAAATGCTTATCAAATTATAAAGCACTTAATGAATTTATTCAATAAAATTTTTAAATTGAATTTCAGAAAAATTGTGGTTTTTGCTACACCACCACACCTTAACAGTAATAAATGCTAAAATATTTTTTACAATTTAATCAGAATTTAACTGTATGTTTTTAATGATATTATGTATGCATTGAACCTCAGGATTATAAATATATTAATATTTAAATGAGTTATGGGCATTTATGTTAGAAACTTCATTATTTTTTTCTTGAACTTTTGCCCTAAATTACTTGATTGGCTATAACTCATTTATACTTTAGAATTTTTTTATTCTGGAGGTTTAATGCATACATAGTGGATATATGTCTACATCTATCCAAGTAAAAGTGATACATTTTGCGTATTTTTTTTTAGTTAGGAGTGTTGGCGTAAAGTCAAAAAATGCTTGTTTTTTTCTCTATTTTTGCCAATTTTTAAGACAATAATATATGTAATTATGTTTATTTTCATATTTTCTATGTTTTATAACCTATTACTGCAATAACTAAAAAAAATATTTCCATAAAAACCTTATTTAAAAATTTTGGCTCCGAACCTGGTCGGTTACTTTCAACTTCATTGTAAATTGTGAATTTAAGCATGTTATTTACAAGGTCAGAGCCAGTGAGCAAATAGCCGAGTATTTTTTAGGAATTGAATAAAAGTTTAAAATCCAAATTGGTTATATACCGTTTTGTTTTCATGACAACTGCAGAATTCGAATACCGCTGTTGTTATGGAATTTTGAAGCCGTTCGAATTGGATTTTATGTCTTGATCTATTTAGCCTTCGTGTTGAAAAAATAAAGTCTGCTCTCTACTTTTACAAGCAACTATGTACTCTCGCACTAAGCATGCTGCTTGCTCGAAGCTGTGAAACTACATTATACATACTTTCTCTGACTATTTGTCCTTTACTTACATTGGCTTTGCATTTTATGTTATGTTCCGGCAAAGGTTTTACCTTCTCGTAATCTACTATAGATCATCCTTCAAAATTTAAAGGTAAGAAGTTAAGCAAATTTATTATTAATTAGGGATGTACAGGCCCATTTTTAGGTTCATTCTATTCTGGCCTCCAGCACTTTGGAGAATAAAGTGATATTTAAAACACAATTGAACCCTTATTTGTTGATGTATAAGATTGGGAATTAATTTTCTTATCAACAATTGTTATAACATTGAGCGAATATAAAGTTTGCCTTTAGAATGCAGTATATCAACTCCTTTCCATTTAGAGTATGTTAGGATTACTTTGACTTAACTAGTGGTTAATTGTTAGCTTGTTACATATATCCAATTTTTGACATTTTTGAAATTATAAACAGTCTCTTAATTGTACTAGTCGTCATTTGTAATGATCTTTTTTTATTATTTAATGTGTGTATTTTGGGTTTTTTTACATTTTAGTTTTCCACTACAGTGAAACCCGCTTAAGATGTTTTCCAAGGGCCTAACTGATTAAAACTTCTTAAGCGGGAAAGCTTTCTAAACGGGAAATCAGGTAATAAGCATTATTTATGCGTATGTATATATATATATATATATATATATATATATATATATAATATATATATATGTATATATAATATATATATAAATATAAATATATATACAGTAAAACCCACTTAAGAAGTTTTCTAAGGGAATGGAAAGAGAAAACTTCTTAAATGAAATTAATTTTTTTAAAAAACAAAATAATTACAAAGATAACGAGGAGAGATTTTTTTTCTTTGTAAAATAAATATATAAACAATAGGTTTGGTTTTTCTAAAAAATTTATCACTTAAATTTTTAACACTTAAAAAAAAAATCAGCTAATAAAGGAAAACAACATTATTACCTTAGAATATCTTTAATTCAGCAAAGAAATTTTGCTTTAAACACCACTGGAATCGATTTTATAGAAAAAAAATCGGTTATAGTTTTTTTGTTTTTGTTTTTTATTGGCAATTTGTAATTGATAACAGTCCAGCTGTCTTAAGCTTTTAAAAACTTCTTCAGGCACATTTTAAATAAAAATGACAACAATCGTTTTCAGCCATAAACATTGACCTTTACAAACAAAGAGAGAGGAGAAAAAAAAAACAGTAATCAAAAGACAGCTATAAACATGTTCTGTAAGTAAACTTAGAAATGAAAGAAAACTTTTTAAGCGGGAAAGAGTTTGGAACGAAATTTTATAAACGGGTTATTTTAACATTGTATGAATAGGGGGAAAAATGGGTACCGAAAATATAAACTTCTTAAGATGGAACTTCTTAAACGGTTGTACTGTATATGCAAATTTACTTTTGTATTTGGTCAGCCCAGTACTATATAAACAGTACCCTTTATAATACAGTATATCATTCTTCTCTCCATTTAGAGTAAGGTAGGATTACTTGGACTTAACCAGTGGTTAAGTGTTAGTTACATATATCCAATTTTTGACATTTTGAAATTGTAAACGATCTTTTAATTGTACTAGCCGTCATTTGTAATCATGTTTTCTTTAATAACTTAATGTGTGTATTTTGGGATTTTTTACATCTTAGTTTTCCACTACAGTGAAACCCGCTTAAGAAGTTTTCCAAGGGCCTAACTCATTAAAACTTCTTAAGCGGGAAAACTTCTTAAACGGGAAATCAGGCAATAAGCATTATTTATGCGTATGTATGTGTGTGTATATATATATATATATATATATATATATTTGTATATATAAATATAAATATATATACAGTAAAACCCACTTAAGAAGTTTTCTAAGGGAATGGAAAGAGAAAACTTCTTAAACGAAATTAATTTTTTAAAAAACAAAAAAATTACATAGATAATGAGAAATTTTTTTCTTTATAAAATATATAAACAATAGGTTTGGTTTTTCTCAAAAATTTACATTTTTTGCACACTTAAAAAATCAGCTAATAAAGGAAAACAACATAATTACTTTAGAATATCTTTAATTCAGCTCAGAAATTTTGCTTTAAACACCACTGGAATCGATTTTACAGAAAAAATCGGTTATAGTTTTTTTGCCTTTGTTTTTTATCGGAAATTTGTAATTGATAACAGTCTAGCTGTCTTAAGCTTTTAAAAATTTCTTCAGGCACATTTTAAATAAAAATGACAACAATCGTTTTCAGCCATAAACATTGACCTTTACAAACAAAGAGAGAGGAGAAAAAAAAAACAGTAATCGAAAGGCAGCTATAAACACGTTCTGTAAGTAAACTTAGAAATGAAAGAAAACTTTTTAAGCGGGAAAGAGTTTGGAATGAAATTTTATAAATGGGTTATTTTAACATTGCATGAGTAGGAGGAAAAATGGGTACCGAAAATATAAACTTCTTAAGCGGGAACTTTTTAAACGGGTTTTACTGTATATGCAAATTTACTCTTGTACACTCATGTCCATAAATTAAGGATAATGAAGTTCAGGCAATGAAAGAGACAAAAGCAAAACAAATTTGACTTATTTGTAAAGTCTATTTATTAAACAAAAGGTAAAGAGCAAAAAAGATGCTATATGTTTGACATAATTAATAAAAATTGCGATTTTTACTCCCTGGAGCAAATTTCAAAAAAGAACCTATTTACAGAAAACAGTATAACATGGTTAGTATGATGGTTAATACGGAGTATGTCTCCCGGACGATGCAATACAAGCGTTACAACGCCTACGTATGCTGAGTATCAGATTATCAATCTGGTCTTGGGGAAAATTACACCACTCATCAAGCAATGCCCTCCGAAGTTCCGATAGACAGTTGGGAGGGGGTTGACGGGCTGCAATTCGTCGGCCAAGCATGTCCCACACATGCTCTATTGAATTCAAGTCCGGTGAGTATGCTGGCCAATCCATACGGGTGATATCCTCCGATTGAAGGCATTCGTCTACAATGTTTGCACGGTGAGGTCGGGCGTTGTCATCCATATACAGAAATTCAGGACCCATGGCGCCCCGAAACAAACGTACATGTTGTTCCAGAATGACATCCCGATAGATGTGGCCTGTCATCGTTACACTCTGAACATGCAGGTCAGTTCTGGAACCAAGAATAATTCCTCCCCAAACGAGCCATCCTGCACCACCGTAACGGTGACTCAAGATGTGTGTGATAATTCTACAGGTGAAATTTTTATTTTAGAGCTCAACTTCTGTGTGATTCTGAATTATCCTTAATTTATGGACATGAGTGTACTTGGTCATCCCAGTACTATATAAACAGTAATTGTAGTTGGTGTGTGCTGACTTCGAAGGCTGTTTTGATCCCCTGTGTGGGTGTTATATAGTCTTATAATTTTTATTGCTCGTGGAGCAAGTTTGTAATGTTATTGTTTTTAATTTTAATGCATGTTAAATAAACGGCTTGTATTTTATTAAATGTCTGTTTTCTTCACCGTACTCGTCACTTTGCTTTAAATGTCATTTGAGACTGACAGAGTACAATATAATTTAGTGACTAATTTCTAAGATGTACAAAATTCATACAGCATCCACAAACAGATTTTAAAGATTTACTTTACACGATTGCTTGATAAAATCATTAATATATTATCTTTTTATTTTCTGAATAACATTAAGTTTTTCAACTTACAAGAAATTAAATAAAAAAAACTTCCTTTGGCCATTAATCAGGTCTAATTTACTATATTTCACTAATATATTTTTCTTTATATAAATGTCGCACTACTCGCTTAAGAGTGAGTGAGAGATACGTGAGGTTACCGAGCCGCGCTGTGGCCACACTCACTTTACCTCTCATCTCTCACTCCCACTCTCTTTTTCTCTATGTATATATACTAGCATTTAGCCCGCCGCATGACGGGATCAATAAAATTCTTAATTTTCCATAATAGTAAAGTACCTCATAAGGCAGGTAAAGAATTTTTTTGTTTTTTGGCTGAGAATTATGTGGTACAAGCTCAATAATTTGTTTATCTTCATACTCCTCTAAAGTCTCCCGATACTGTAAATGCAGTTTAGAATCATGTTGAATTCATTTAGTCAAACCGTGTGGTTATGTATAAAAAACAAACACACAAACGAACAAACTTCTTAATTTTCAAAGATATATAACTTAAATGCTAGATATTTATTAGTCCATGAAATAGATTCTTAGACTTTTATGAAAAGAATTTGTTGTTAATACCGATGATAAAATTTTCATTGCAACAACAAACAAATCGATTATCATTAAATTTAAAATTATCACTTATGTACCTAATCTATTATTTAAGCCAAATATAAAAGAAAATTATTTACGTAATATCTAAGTTCAGTGATAAAACGTATGAAAATAATGCAGACGATATTTAAATAATTTAAAATAAAAAATGATTAAATGAGATGGTTAAAGGAATGACGTCATAATGCTAGAAAAAAATGTTATTTTTACCTATTTATTATGTGATAAATTGATAAATTTAATCGTCTGCTCTTAACCGGGGAAAATAGGGCTTGAAATAATGGCATTAAACGCTCGAAAAGGGGGAAAGGGGTGGATTTCGAACGTTTTAAAGACGACAGTATTTTTCGCTGTGATATGAAGCATATTTAGGCAAATTTAGTTTTCAATAATTTAGGAGAAGATAAACTTTACTCGCTTTGAATTTTGCTAACCTTAACTCATCAAGAATCTAGTATGGATGCCTCTATCCATTCCAGGTTCAACCGCTTCATAAATTCGAGGACAGATGGACAGATAACTTAGGGTATTATTATATAGGGTATGTGTGTGTGTAATGATAAAAAAGAGTGCGATGAATTTTTAAACTCTAATTGCAAAATATTCAATTCATTTTTATCCTAATTCGGTGAAATATACTTAACGCGTAGAAAACTCAGACTTACTTTGCAAGCCCGCACAATTGTGTTGTCTTCCTGTCCCTTTGCAAATATGTGAATATTTTACAGACTATGATATCCTAGTAGTCAGCGTCCGAAGCTAAAATTTCGGGGTGTCTAGTTGGAGCACTAGCAGAAGCATATAACATCCACTTTAACACCCAAAAGATGTTCAGGATAAATTTTCAGGTCTAGATGTCCTTTCTAGTTGCTAGAATGTTGGCAGGTGGGAGAAAAGTGCTTGATCAGAAACCAAAATTCCCCTCCTCTAGAGCAGTATAAAAATTGAGGGGTGTCACTTACACTTTACACCTGTCAAGGTTAGAGGCTTTTTTTAGGTAGGGAAAGGGGCATCTGTCCCCGCATGCAGCATCGAGAGGTTGGCAAACTGATGTCACGAAATTTTAAAATGAGATCCAGCAATAACTTTTTTTTTTCCTGTTTTCGAAAAGTGTCGCTATAGAGCATTGCACCCGAACGCAGGGTAGAGTATAGATTTATGTAATAGTCTATGAGCTGTACTTTTCGTGTTTGGAAAATGGAACTATCTTGACTGCTGAAAATCTATTAGAGGAGAGAGGGAAATAGATGTCTAATTATTATATTTCATTGTAGGATGTCAGAACGCTTTATTCTGTTAGGTTGGACTATGTCCTCCAAGTTCTCAAACAATACCTATGGGAGTGGCAGGCCAAGCCTGTGGGTCTTCTGTTTGGTCTCTGCTTCTAAATTATGAAGACTTGAACAAATTGATGTCACAAAATTTTAAAAGGAGATTTTCCGACAAGAACTTTTTTTTTTCTATTTTCGAAAAATGTCGCTATAGCGCATTGCACCCGAATACAGAGTAGAGTTAGATTTATATAATAGTCTATGGACTTGCTTTTCGTATTTGAGAAATGGAATTCTCTTGACTGCTGAAAATATATTAGAGGGAAGAGGGAAATAGATGTCGAAGTATTATTTTTCATTGTAGAATATCGAAACGTTTTATAGTATTAGGTTGGACTATGTCCTCCAAGTTCTCAAACAATACCTGTGGGAGTGGCAGGCCAAGCCTATGGGTCTTCTGCTTGGTCCCTGCTTCTAAATTACGAAAACCCACTTGAGCAAAATGATGTCACAAAATTTTAAAATGAGATTTTCCAACAAGATCTTTTTTTCCTGCTTTCGAAAACTGTCGCTATAGCGCATCGCACCCGAATTCAGAGTATAGATTTATGCAATAGTCTATGGGCTGTTCTTTTCGTGTTTGAAAAAGGGAACTATCTGGGCTGCTGAAAAAAGTATTAGAGGTAAGAGTTAAATTGATGTCAAAGCGATATTTTTCCTTGTAGGACGTTTAAACGCTTTGTTGTGTTAGGTTGGACTGTCTTCGAAGTTCACAAACAATACCTCTGAGGGTGGCTGGCCAAGCCTATGGATTTTCTGATTGGTCCCTGCTAAATTATGAAGACTCGCTTAAGTAAAGTCGTTCTTTTACCCTAGATGTGCTCATTAAAACGAAATCGCACTTCTTTGCCTTAATACGAGCAGATTATGGCTCAAATCGTGCCTGGTTTGTCCAAGTGGCATTAAAAACCCCAACAACAACAAGTTGGTCTGTCCATGTGTTGTATTCCAATTGTTGTCATCTGACCATCCATATGAACTGTTATTATTGCTCTAGTCCTTTAATCCATAAACGTGTGTTTACAAAAGAAAGACATTACATAAGCATTCTCACAGTGGCGTAGTGAGAATGAAAAGGGGGTATCACGCCCCGGATGACACTTGCAGAGAGGTGCCAAATGGTTTATATTACCATATGTTTTCTTGGGGAGGGAGCACCAAAAAGGTTTCGTGCCCCCACGCCAGTCACTGGTCAGGGTAGGTGGCTAATTTCAAGCTATCAAAAGACTAGGTGGGCAACCTACTGGCCGTGAAGGAATTTTGTGTGGCCATCTTGTGAAAAGGGAATTATTTTACATTTCACTATCTTCCTAAGGTATTAACATACATTAGCCACTGATAATTTTGCCTTGCACTTGTACGCTGCTCAAACAATTTAATTATGCACGGAAATTTAATTTAACAAATTATTTAATAGACAGTTAAGTACATGCATGTCATAAAATATAGCTTGTTTCACACCATTAGACAGTTGAAAGAAACTGATATAACCGACAAAAATTGAAATCGATCTTAAATTATTTCCTATTTATTCGAAAAAAAAAAGATGTTAAAATGTATCAAAAAATAATGAGTCTACTATTTTAGATAATTCTATTCACGAATTATTAAAAGTTTACTAAGTCTTCTTATCTTAAATATGACTTACTAAGTCTTTACGCATTGTGGATCTTATTTTAAGTATTTATTCGTTTTTAACGGGGAATATTTCTTTTTTTCAAAAGTTTAGGGCAAAAACTCAAGGTGCCCGTTATACACGAAATCATTTTTACTTCTTCCTGTAATCAACCGATATAGCATAAAGTAAGATAGATATTCAAGAATTTGGTTTCGAGAGTTACGGTCTACATTTTTGCAACACGAGGGCTAATGAGACTGGGACCTACAGCTTAAAGCCGATCCCGAATGGATACGAACATCCATTCCGCAGTGGGAATCGAACACGCGAACTCCGATACCTAAGATCAGCTCCCTAATCATTCGGTCATAGTTCGGTGATGTTCAAAGGAAAAAAAAATAAAAAAGGTAAAATACCTAACTGCATCTATAATTCATTACTATTCCCCTTTATTTGTACAACACCATTTATAACACCATTAACAACATTAATTATTAATTTTGAAATCCGAATTTTCCACTTGAAGCGTCACTCACATTATCTTTCGTGTATTGAACTACTTGCAACTTATAGTCTGTTCTTATAGACTAGACTTATGTTCTTATAGTCTCAACTTATAGACTAGAAACCGATAGAGAACCGGGCTGAATGATTAGGACGCTGATCTTCGGTACCGAAGTTCGTACATTGATGCGTTATAGTACTGTAGAGCGATACATTGTAGTATAGTTTAGTAAAATATTTCATGTAATTTCCATGGAGCACACTCTAACAAAAACATTGGTTACATGTACAATGCACACAAATCTGAAGCTTAATAAATAGACTGGATTAAAATAATTTTTGTAGATCCAAAATTATAGCCAATTAATGTATAATTTGCAGTTTTTGCTTTTGGAGTACACTATACATTAAAATTTTATTATTATTATTCATTTGTAGTAGATCAGTTTTAGTAAAAGATGTAATAGAAGTTAAAATATATTTATTTGCTCAGAGTCGAAAATTACCGTAATCGAACCCTGTGTCAGCGTAAATATGATAATAACGCTTATCCTTTGCAATTAAACTATCCATATGCACAAAGCAGGTATCCATTACAAATTATTTTTAAAAATATTGAAAATCAGTCTAAATTTAAGTTATATTTTATGAATTATATATTTTAATTCCAGTGACAAATTTTGACGAATTTCTATATCCATTTCTACATCCATCGTTTTCAGATTCCGTTCCGTTTTGTAAAACATTGGATCAAGGCTCCACTGTAGCTCAAATTGTATTTTGGTTTCGTTGCTTAATAGCGCCCTCTTACGGAGAAATTTTATGGCACTGCTACTCTGTAACATAGAACGGCATGATCCAGTTAATGAAAGAAAATGACAACGTTAAATGGACAGTAATCTATAACTATAATTTTAATATTAATATATCTAAGAGTTAATTTGTTACTTTTAAATTTAGGATGTAACTGGGGTAAAACTATTAAAACTAGGATCACATAAAGCTTGTGCTTGACTTAAGACTACTCATATTTTCAGTTCAATTTGAACTAAATTTTGTATTATGCTTTTCATACTTTGGTTATAATTTTATAGCAGTAAAATTGTCTTAGAGTAAAGTAAAATGCTTTAAATGTTAAAGATAGCAAAAATAAGAAAGAAAATATTAAAAGACAAGTAATTTTTGTAGTGCTGCCATCTAGAGGCAGAAGGGAATAAAATTATGAAGTAATGACATTATTTTATAATTTCTAAATTTAAAAAGAAATTTTATTGCATTGGTGGTTATTGTTCTATATTTAACTGAATAAAATGAAACAAATTAAGTGTAAAGTGTATCTTAAACTAGCTTTGGGTGATATTATACAGTAATTAAGGTAGCACCGAATAAAATACTTTACAGAATATAAAGGACGAACGAGTATCAAGTTCAAGTTGACTCAGTTTCAATCTAAGATGATAAAAATGAATAAATAAAGTGGGTTTTTCCTTTGCAAAACTTTTTCTATAAGATACATTGACTTATTCTATTAAGGGTTCTTTCGTAAAAAGATGGAAAATCTTAAAGCTGAACTATTCGTTTTACGGGATTTGATTTTTACTACTTAAAATACCTATTCATAAACCTTTAAAATGACTTGGAATTAGTTTTTAATACATATTCAATTATTAGATATACATGTAATATATTTTTGTTCAATTTTATTAATTCTAAATGCATGCTTATAAAAAATTCTCAGTGATGTTTTATTAATAAAAAAAAAAATTCTGTACCATTGGCACAAATGATAAATGGGGGTGGTACAAATTCTAAAATATCTATTTATAATTAAAAGAAAACAAATGTTCAAAATATCAGTTATTAGAATTAAAAAATAGGGTAAATATTACACTATTATAGATTATTTTTATTATTTTAGTTAGAACACTGAACATTCTCTATATTATAGAAATATATGAGATTTATTGTGTGTCTATATTTATCTATTTGTGTGCTTTTAAATATATATATATACACACAAACACACATACACACACAGTAACGGTTTGAAAAAATAGCTTCAGTTAAGTAATAATAATGCCTTTAAAATTATATTACAATTGCATATTATATCTTGTAAAATAAAAATATGAACACAAAATTCATGGTTCTGTAAGAAGATAGTATTACATGATAATATTTCTATATTAAAACATTGTGACGAACATTTTTCAGGAGACTATTTGGATCTGTATGCATACGTATTTAATGAATTGTAAATCAAGAGAAGTAAGGAAAATATTTTTGATAGTTATTGTCATTTCTATATTTGTTTTCTAGTATTTACATAGAGACAGTTATATTAATAATTTCAATAAAAGATAAATAAACTTAAGTTAGATTATAAATACTAGATGGCGCCAGTAATACAATGGGTATTATTTTAATTTTATCTTGCGACAATGTATGCACAATTTTGCAGAGTGAGGAAATGTTTTTCTTTAGATATAAAGTTCAGGGCCAAACTAGTCGGAAAAGCTGGAGTAGAATTCTCATCTATTTCATTTAATAGCTACTTCCCTCTTGTTGGTAATAACCCAGAATTGTAAAATATCTTAAAAGAGAATGGAACAATTTCCTCAATATTTAATCTTTCTTTTTGAGAGAATCTACTAAATATTTATTAATTATCTAACTGTTGTTTATAAGTAACTCTCTCTTTCATATTCCATACACATGCAAAGAAGTAAAAGGTCATTGCTAAAATCAAATATAAAATATCAGTCTCAAGAACAATACGGTTGCGTATTTATTAAACATTTGTTGGAGGCGGTATTGTACTACGAAACTGCTATTGTTAGAATTAGAATATGGCAAAAAATTCTTTATTATTGGGAAAAATTCGTTTAAAAATGTTTTACAAAATAGTGCTTGGAGGCTTGGACCGTAATTATTTTATGTTATTTTATTTTTTATTAATTTAATTGAAATGCCAATCAGTGCAAATACTTCATATTTTACTATAGATGAATCGATTAATATCTTGGAATATACAGGGTTTTTAGAAAACATTCATTTTTTACAAACTTGTTCAAATACTAACAAAAAAATATAAATCATGTGTCATTGTAAAGAAAAACTGTAAAGTTTTGTTTAATAAGTGTTCCCTGTGACTTCATTTACTCATTGTGATATGAACATAAGACCTTTGACATATCCTCTACGGAAAAAGTTGCATGGGGTAAAGGTGAATTTGTACTTGCCATATTGGATTTCTTTCACTCAGTGTTAACCTATGAGAAGGCCAAATGGGTATGACTCTTCGTAAGATCGAGTCAAATTACTGGCATGGATTTTCGTAGCCGTTCGTAACCGGCTTTCAGCAGTAGGTCCAGGTCCCATTAGCTCTTGTGTAGCAAAATAGCAGACCGTGGCGCTCCCAACCAACCAATCAACCAATCTATGGGAAAAATAAATTTTTTCTGGTTGGCTCGCAGTTTAAGAATTCTTTTTTTTTTTAAAAAAAAAAGAGAAATATATGTATACCATGTGATTGAACAGAAAATTTTCTAGGATGCTGTTTTTATTCTTTTTTAAGAAGCATGGAAGAAAAATATATTTAATTTTAAATTATTTGTGAAACATTTTGCTATACTATTTTTCAAACGTAAGAACATTTAATAGGCATAAATTTAAAAAAAAGTAGACCATAGCTTCCCGCATCAAACCAAAATTTAATGATAGTGTAACGGTATATTTAATTTAGAATTAGTCATAATTTAAACATAATTAATTTAAATGTAAATAATTAATTTTAAAATGTTTCACTAATTGTAGATGTTATTTTGTAAATGCTTTTAAAACTTTTACTTTTTGTATTTTGGCAACACTTGTTGTTGTTAGATTTTGAAAAACCAAAACTAGAGTAGAGTTAGCGAGAGTAAATAATAAATGTGTAAGAAAGATTTTATGGTCGTATTCTTCTTTTAACACTAAACATACCATATAACGGGTCAAATGACCCATAACGTTTATGTAAAAAATGAGATGGGAAATGAATTAAAAATTCTTCTTCTTTGTGTTTGCAATACATAAAAATTGACAATATACAATTTTGTAAGTTATAATAAAGCTTATTTGTCTATTCCCTTCCAATTTTCATATTTCATACATTTATAATCAGAAAAATAAAGTCCGGTCATTTGACCCGCTATGGTAGAAATAGGTATGTATTATGTGTTGGTATGTTTAGTGTTTAAATCAGGTTGAACCATATCCAATTCTGAAATTTATCATATGTAGTTGATAATATTGTGCTTCTGAAAGAGCTGCATACCAACAATAGTACAGACGTTATCATAATACTAAGTCATAATCTTCACTTTAACACTAACACATTTCCTTTTTAAAACAGGAATCACGAAACAAGTGAGTCAACGCTCTCGTAATTTGACATAAAATAAATAACAGAAAAATAATTTTTTTTTCTTGGCTAGGTTTTTTATCTTCTGTTTTGTATTTAAGAATTCAGAGATGGTGGATTCAGTATGTAGAAGGCTTGGTGGGATGAACAAAAGAGATGAGGAACAATATAAACAAAATAGTTTATTATACTAAAGCTAGTTATTGTTAGCCGTAACTCATTCTGAATCTCTGTCTGTCTGCATTCGTTGCATTTGTCTCATTATAAACGAACTGCAGCCAACCCAGAAATCAAGTTCTTTATTTCCGGTAGACTGGCCAGTTGTCTAACCACTCAACTGTATCATGCCACCCACTGCGGGAATCTGCATGAGGCTGGAGCCAGCTCCTCGTGCAATTCTATACTTCAAATGCCTGTATGTTGATTAAGTAAAATGTTTAAAAAAGTTCTGGGGAATAAAACATCCTGTAGATCAGAGATCGCCAAACCGTCGATCATGAGCTATTAGTAGCTCAAGCGGAATTTTCGGTACAGTGATCCCTCATTTTTCGCGGTTAATGGGGAATCTTCGTGTATGAGGGTACACGAATGTTTTTAATATGTAAACAGTATTTATACTTTACACATTTAAGACAAAAATTCCAACAATATACGTATTTACTTAAATGTGTGAGTAGTTATTAAGGTTAATTACACAACCTTATAGAGTGATAAACGTTAATCAACATTGGCTTCTGAGAGAGGCGAAGAGTCTTGTTGGCGGCGGAGGAGAGGTTCTCACTTGACTCGTACAAGTTCTAGGCTCCCTCGGAGACTCTTTTGGAGACGCTGAGGGTAGAGCCAAGGGGCTTTACCTTGGAGAGAACATGGTGATGGTCTTGTTGGTGGCGGAGGAGAGGTTCTCACTTGACTCGTACAAGTTCTAGGCTCCCTCGGAGACTCTTTTGGAGACGCTGATGGTAGAGCCAAGGAGTTTTACTTTGGAGAGAAACATGGTGATGGGTAGTTTTCTTTGTTTTTCTTTTTCCTTCAAAATCCTCCTGTACAAGGATATAACACCTTCAACTCGGTTACTGAACTAGACAGCTCGAACCATTTTGTCGTCAATGTCTTGTGCAAATTTTTGCCATGTTGAACAATTGTTGCATATTCTCCAGGGTAAGGCAACGCTTTTCAGTTTGTTCTTCGTCTTCCTCATCATTTTCTTCCTCGCGTGCAGACCTTCTCATCTCAAGAGCCCGTGGTATGTACTCTGAGTCAACTCATCTCAACTCTTGTTTGACATACAGGGAACCCTTTTCTCTCGCGCATCAACATGAAACAACGCTCCTTTCAGCAATGTGGCTACCGACATGGTTGTATTTTTTATTTTTATTTTTTGAAGAATATTTTGGAAAAATCTGCAAAACATGAAGCACGAAGTGGAAAGGGAACACTGTAGATTACTTTATTACGCTCCTCATACAATACAGTACAAATCTATATCCATCTACCAACCCCATACATGGGCGTAGGAAAACGGGTGAGGGGTACGGCCCGCACAAGCTACCAGCTCA
This sequence comes from Pardosa pseudoannulata, assembly GCA_032207245.1. Lineage (NCBI taxonomy): Eukaryota > Metazoa > Arthropoda > Arachnida > Araneae > Lycosidae > Pardosa > Pardosa pseudoannulata. Next base: position 78,852,846 of record CM063503.1, on the reverse strand, counting down.
GAGGAAGTGACACGACTCTCACGCTAGTCTTTTTCTCAATTTAAAATAGTGCAACTAACGATATCGATTTTGATGAAGGAATGACAAAATAAATGTGCAGAGCACAAAATAAATGTGTTAGAAAAAATTCTGTAAGATATATTTTATAGTTTATTGAATTAAACACTAAAGAATGAAAACTATAAAGAATTCAGCTTTCACTAATTTGTATTAAATAATAAAGTCATGTACTGGCTACCATTCAAGAAAAAAAAATGGTTTCTCACATTGTACATTAAATTGGCCTATTAATAACAAAATAATTTCATTATTTATTCATAATAAAATCGTTTACAAAATACTTAGTATTTTGTCCTGTCTATAACTTAATTGAATGAGAAAATTAATTTCTCAAAAAATTTCATTTTATATTTTGGTGGACATGAGAGCGACAAATGTTTACTCCACCGGGTACAACAGCACCGTGGTACGCAACTGACCCCCATCAATTGCTTACAGTCAGCCAAGATCAAATGAGTGTTTGTGTGGGGGGGGGGGGAATCACATACACCATTCAGGTACTAGCAAATAACTAGGTACTAGGACAAGCTCGGCAGAACCAACAGGATGTTATTAAAAAAAATTCTAAGAATATAAAAGAAAATAAAACAATTTAATCAAATGAACATAGCATCAGACACATTGAGTTCCTTTCCGTAATGTGGCTACGTATGGTTGTTAGAAAATAAAATATAAAACAATTTAATCAACATTAACATTGCCATCAGAATATTTGAAACAGGGCTGTTACAGATGAATTTTGGAAAAATCCGCGAAGCACTAAAGCCACAAAACATGAAGCGCGAGGGAACATTGTACTGGGTTAGCTAGAAATGAGTTCCCCACTTCCAATGACTCTAGAATACTTCTATTGGTCCAAATGAGATACAATTGGAACTACAAATAATTCAAATGATGCGCTAGACATTTATTACATAAAAATGTTTTGCACAAAAATCCGCTTTAGGTGGCGCTGCAAAACATATGGTATTTATTTAGTTTTTTTCTGCACATCATGCCTCCGTTACAAGAAAAAACGCTGCTGGTAAAACTGTTTTACCAGAATCAGCAAAACTGCGTTGCAGCTCTAAAAGAATTTCGTCGCATGAAACGTGTAAGAAGAGGTCCAATGTCTACACGTGCCTTACGCAAAATGATCGTTCACCAGATATCCCCCCTTGCGATTTTTAGTTGTGGGTTTTCTTGAAAAGCAAGCTCTACCGTCAAATGTCAGAATCTGCGCCAGATCTCAAGGACAGCATTCGACGCCATGCTCTTGATATTCCGGCAGACTCATTCCGGTCAGCTGTGGAAAATATGGGTCTGTGATTACAGCACATTTTTGAACACGAAGGGGGACATATTGAGCATTTTTAATGCTACTTTTTAATATTATTTAGCATTTATAAACCATATTAAATATCCTTAGATGTATGACAGCGCCACCTTTAGACCGATTTTTGTACTAAATTTTGTTATGTAATAAATGTTAAACGCATCATTTGAATTATCTGTAGTTTCAATTGTATCTCATTTAGATCAACAGAGCGCATTCTAGAGTCCTCAGAAGTGGGTAACTTATTTCTTGCTAATCCTGTATAGAAAATGTATTATTGTATTTATATTGCCAGTAGACTTTATTTCTATAATTCTAGGTCGCCATGCAATAATTAAATTATCAAAAATTTTAAGCAGTGACAACAAGGTTAATGTACTAAATTATTTATTTTACATATAAAAGAGGGCTACAGCTACGACATTTTATAATATACATTTCTATATTACTAAACACACATTAATATTAATTAACTTAATCAATTAAAGTTATTTAGTAGCATAACATCAAAAGAAAAGCAATAGCTGATTTCATTTATTTTAAACACTATTAACAATGTATTTACCGTTTGAAGAAACTAAAAACTTTTTGACAACTTTTAAATACTTTACTATTATCTACATATTTTAAATATTTCAGAACTGTTTCATTTCTACATTTCTTAATACACAGCTTACTAAAAGAACACGAATATGACAAAAAGGGAAAAGGATCCCCTACTTTTCACGCTGACAATTGGAGAAATTCATTTTGGGAATCTTATTTCAAAATGTAAGGAAGCTTCCCTGATCCGTTAAAAAATAATTCAATACATGGTTTTTAAAGAGTAGATAATAAGTTGGTGTTTTTCCTTCTTATCATCTTGGATATAATGCTTTCAAGCTAGAAAAAACCGGTACTTTTTGTATGGTTAGACCGTATTGCCATATAAAATGCAATATATTTCGTGATAAATTATTTAAGAAACTCACTGAGTCGGTTAAAACTTAAGTATTTATCTGTTTCATACATCAAACAAAATGCTCTGGATAATAATAGCTATGATGTGCTAATTTCATTGATAATCTTGCTAAGTTAAAATAAAGACCAGAAAACATAACTTCTAAATTAAGTTTTATTCATATTTATATACTTAATTTAGCTAGACATTTAATAAAATAAATTTTATCTTTTAAAATATAAAAATAAACTGTTTAAATTTTTCTAGAACACCTTAAAATTTATTGTTATTTATTAAATGTTTTTTTTAATAAAAATTGAAGATTTGTTTTAGTTTTTCGCATTATTTAGTTTCGTCTTATTTATTGTTTTATATTTTCTGTACGCTCTATTTCTAGTGTGTAATGTGGAGGGGAGAGCTAAAAATTCCTTCTTACCTGACCCCTCATCTAGGGACTCCGTGTCCAGGGCTCCAAAGTGCCCTGCTTGTCTCAACCTGATCGAGACTTAGCGATAGATAACCGTTTTTACAAATCGATTGCTTGCGAGTATTCCGGTATGAACTAGTTGATTGTTTGACTGATAATTATCAAGTACGTATAACGAAGCAAACTATAGGAAATGAAATTATCCGTAGACAGACTGTCTGGGAGGAGAAAGAATTTTTGCAAATTAAAGCCGTGACGGCTGACAAAGATCAACAGGGTCAAAGAGTGCTGAATACCAATCCAGGGCAGCTGTTTAAATATGAAACTGTTACTCTCTGTATGACTCATAAGCTCCCAAGGTGGGCGGTTCTATACATTGATGGGCGCAGAAGAGATCAAGGGGTGTGTTGCTGAACCTAGGGGAAGTAGGCGACATAACTGGTCTTAACAGAGGCAGTGTGGTTAGCAGGCATTGTAAACGAAGATTACAATATGTAATCTTTTTAACGGTTTCTATAGGTAACCGACTGGGTTCGAGTACCATATTTAAAAAAAAAGCAAAAATCAATGTGTTAATAATTGTTTCTTCAGTATTTGCTCAAAACAAAACATATAAAAATGGAAACTTTTAAAAAATTCTGTAAAAAAATATCTTTTTCAAGTATTTGTTAAAAAAAATCAGGCATTATTTTACTTACCAATAAAATATAAAAATATATAAGTTTATAATAGTTTTTATATAAAAATATTATTACATAGTTTATATAATAATATTTTTATATAAAATATATAATATATATAAAAAACAGCCAATTAATAATTAAGATTACATATACACCTAAGACATCCAAGAATACAATGAAACTAGACCTTAAACCTATATTAAAATGTATATGAGATATTCATCATCGAAGTAACAATTCAGCTATTTTACACTATTTTATAAAAAAAGCTGCAATTTTTCAAGAACTGCTTTTATAATAATTTTTTTTATTTTATTATACTCACCAAGTTATGTAAATTATTTGTTATGTGTCTCGTATAGTTATAATAAAAAAATATTGTTCATTGTCACGTTATTCATGGGTATTAAATATTAAAAACAGTCCGTCGAAAAATGCATTTAAAGTTTTTTGTTGCTTGGTTTGGAGCGCTACCGAATACTTTTAGCCATGTGGAGGCTAATGAGACCGGGACCTACTGCTTAAAGCCGATTCCGAACAGCTACGAACATCCATGCCATAGTGCGATTCACACCAAGGAACTCCTGTACCGAAGATCAGCGCCCTAACCATTCGACAAAGCTTTAGTTGTAGAAAATTTTTACAAACTATTTACTGAAGCCCCTTAAAAAGCTCCAGGTTTAAAATTTGCAATTAAATTGAAAGTATCATCAGAAGTCTATTTTTAACATAAAAATTTAAATTCAATGATTTGTTTACAAATCAAATTCATTTAAGCTGTAACTTCCGGTTATTTTAATGCAAATTCCAATTTTACTGATTTTCGTTAGTTAGTTTTCTGGTTGTCATTCATCGCAAAAACAAAAGAAAAACAGTTTTGGAAAGCTAACATTATGGCCATTCAAATAAATCAATAAAAATTGTAATTTTTCACAAAAATCCTCATTTAAACCTAGTTGAATACCTAAAATAATAGAGTAAATATACATATGTTATTACTCCCTACCCAATCTTCTCGTCAAAGGCTACTGTTAAGTTTTTACATTTTTGTATATCTTTTTTGGCTATATTTAAGCCGATTAAAAACGGAATTTTCGTTTCGTTACACCATTAAAACGAAAAATTTACAGGTACAGATAATTAGTGTTGAAACTTTTAATGTTAAAGATACATTAATTTTGCTCGGAAATACTTTTCCAGAATGGGTTAATACTGAAATCGTAAAATATTTCAGAAATTGTTGAATGGTCTAGGGGGAAAAATGATTTTTTTCTTTTCACTAGCAATATGTAAAGACGTTTCAAAGATCGGGGAGTACATCTTTGTATAATATTCTTCCAAAATAACTTTTTGTATTTCTCTCAGACGTCATCATTAATAAATGAAATAATCTTTGCGTGACAGAGTTGTTTTATGAATCTTGAATTAAAACGTTCATCAATAAACCGTACCTCAAATTGAATTGGAATATCAATCATTTCCTGCAGTTTTTTTTTAAAATGGGTTATTATGAAATCATTTTTGAAAATCGGGCAGCATGAAAAGAAATTATTTTAAAGATTATGCTTAATTTTAAGAAGCAAGATGATACAACATTAGATCGCACAGGTCTCTAGTCTCCTTGCAGAATTACTAGAATTTTACAGTTAGGGTTTTCACTAATTCTTAAACTATCCATTTTTTACTCCAGTTTAACACTAAACATACCATAACTGATTGAATATATTTCATTCATTCAATCAGGAAACATAAAGTCCTGTCATTTGACCGGTTATTGTAGACATAGGAATGTTTAGTGTTAAGGAATAGATAATTATGTTTGTTCCGAAATTATTTAATTTAATACAGAAGTGAATTTTAAAGATAAATAAAAATTTTATTGCCCATGTTAAAAACACATTTCTGATTTACTTAACTCCTAACAGATTACTTATTCACCAGGGCATAGAATTGATATTAATGAAAAAAGAAAAAATACAATTATCCTAGTTCTTAATGTTTGAAAACTGTTGTTTTTGATAAACTTACTTATGTTATCATTCATGATCCTTGTGCGACATATAGGAATAAAATACTGCTTCAATAGAAACCTCTACCATCTAAAGAATAAAAATCAATGACCTTATTTTTTTCCCTTTCTTCTATTTGCATTGCCTTTACAACAATCGTTTTTAATATTTGAATTTCCAAAAATCTTGTTTCGCTTTTAGATTCAGTTCACTAACCCAATATATGCTACTGTTTTCACTTTCTAATCTCACTAACAACGCAATCAAAATATCTAATGTGACAGAAACACATGTCTCCATCGTAATGCAAATTCGCTTCGTGGTCAAACAAAGCATTTCCGTTTCAACTTCTGAAGCGTAATTTTGTTCTTTGTTTTTCTTACTGAAAGCCTCCAGACAGTCCAATTCAATTCTCTATCCATCATATCTTTAATCACGTGCTGTGTCGTCATCTATCTTCGCTATACTTCTTATTTTCAGCTTTAATGTTGTATAGATATTATAGATTTGCAATGATATTTTAGTAAAAATTGTTCTTCCCCGAATGTCTACAATGATTGATTAGATTGCCCTATATTCTTTATTTCTTTTATTCTTTATTCAATTTACGTTTGACATGGACATAAAAAGTAGAACAGGATAATTAAAAATAATTTTATTTCAGTTTTCAAGTCAACACTGTATCTTCAGAACTGTTACAGGACACCGATGTAAAAGAAAAAGGAAAAACAAAGTGCGTGGTGGTTATGCGTAAGAAGAGAAACTTTTTATAGTGAGAGAGTAATAATTATGTTTTTTGACACTCGATTAAAATAATTCTTCACGCAATATTCCGGAAACGTAATACTATATGTCAAGAAAGAACGGATGAGAAGACAATAATTTAAAAAGGAGGTTAAACAATGAATACAAAATTAATAGTATTTTATTTACAGTTATGGCATTTTTATTCATAGCTATATTGTAATATTACTCGTCTCCTTTCGTTAATGGTATGCTCAAATCTCCAATATTAACAATAGGATTATGGTAACTAAAATAGCCTATTAAATGTTTTAATTCTATTATATCAAACGTTCTTTCAGATATATCAATTGTGCTACCTTCTTTAGTTGTTGGATCATTCCTACCGTTAATAATAGTAATGATATTTTTTTATAGAAATTCGAATAATTGTGGTGGAATTTTGGCAGCGTAAAGTTTATTTAAAAATTTTCAGCAAATAAGACTAGTTGTTTACAGTAGTTAACAAGGATTTCAGGAACTTCCCTAAAGAGTTTTAAAGTACCTGCAATTGATAATGCTAGATATGATTTTCGGAGAAATAATTTAAAATCACGAATTACTGTGTTTAGAGAATTTTTTATATTGCTTTTTATTATTTTTTTCATCATTCGCTTATACTTACACCGGAGATCTTATTAACCGTTTCAGTATAGGAGCATCATATAGGGCAGAGGTTGCCAGCTGGCGATCCACGAAAGCTTATTGAAAAAGAAAAGTAAAATTATTCAGAACAGAGCCGTAGCCAGAAATTATTTTCGGAGGGGGACCAAGGGAGAAAGACATCCTTATTTGTAAATGATACTTCAATTGATGAAAGGGAAAACACTGTATTTCCGGAATATAGAGCCGGAAATACAGTGCTGTATTTCCAGCAAGACTTTTAAGGTCTGAGCAATTTTTTTCTAAGAGAATAACTGTACATGTTCATGGCCAGCTAGACAGATAGCACACATACACACAGACGTGGGACATTGTCTCTACAAAATGGTCTTTCAAAATTTCGGGGAGGGGAGGGACCAGTCCCCCAAATCCCTCCCCCTGCCTACGGCCTTGATTCAGAACTCCATACTGATTTTTTTTTTCTCGATGAAATTCATTAAAAATCACTATAGAACTCGATTCTTTACTAGCCCAACCTGGCTTTTGGTAGTCACGAACCGCTGACTGTGGGTCTGAGTGTAATCTCTACGATGACTCTATCTGCAGATACGCCGAACGCTGTCCGATTGGTTAGGGCGCTGATCGTCGGTACCGGAGTTCGTGGGTTCGAATCCCATTATGGCATGGATGTTCGTAGCCGTTCGGAATCGGCTTTAAGCAGTAGGTCCCGGTCTCATTAGCCCTCGTGTGCAAAACAGTAGACCGTAGAGCTGCAAACCAAACCTATTTGCAGATTCGTCTTTGCATCATCTTCTGAGATTAGCATTAATAGAGGTAGTGGTGGACATTCGTTAATTCATTGGCACAGATGACCATCCATAATACTCTAAATAAATTGTCGTTTATAAAGTTTTCTTTTGAAAACATTATTAGTTTTAAGTTATTCTTTTATTCTTGAAAACTGACACTGTTGAATGATCATCTTAAATTCAACCGTTTGGGAAAAATAATGGCTTTTTAAATGCTTATTTTAAATTGCATTATTTCATGCAATTGTAAAATAATTAATGACAAAAAAACTTTATTTTTTTTACTTAAAGTTGAAAAAAATTTTACATTTTGATTTCTTAATTTTTCACATAAAATGTACATTTAGTTCCAGAACCAGTTCAGAAATGTGTTTTATGATACATCTGCTTTTTTATAATTACACACGAAGTCATTTGATAAGGAATATCTATCATAATACCTAAAACATTCTCGTCGCACTAGTGTTTAATTTTAAAAATGTCGAAAAGAATAAATGACTTATGGTTAAAAATAATTAATTGTATATTTAAAAGTAATGACCATATGTTTGAAAGCAATTATATATTCAGAACTTTGGAACCTTAAACAAAAACTAACGTCATTTTTGTTTTAATTTAACATTTGCCTCAAAAGTACGTCGACATTACAGATTATTTGCTACACAGAGATAATAATTATCTTATTCGTTTTCTTACCAGTGGAACACAATGGAATGGTTTCAAGAAATTCTCAAGACCTTCGTGGCGAGAGATGAAAAATGGAAGCAATTAAAAAAAAACAGCACTATATAGATAAAATAATAAACTTATTGTTTTGCTAAAATTAAAAACGATAACCGTTTTCAGTCAAGCCTTTTAGATAAGATAGTAAATTATACAATGCGATATTTTAAATAAAAGCTAAACTGATAAAGATTATCACTTCCAAATGCGGTAGACTATTTATCTCTTAGGACATTTGCATTCTGTGGGAATCTGAAGATAGTGTCTCATTATTGGTGTTTTCAGGGTGGCATCACAGAAGAATGCCAATATTAGCTATGAATGGAATTCAGGGATACTGTGCAACGCTTAAAATGTTCAGTACAATATTAAAGTGATATAACTATGTATCTATAAATCTATATTTATCAATCTTTCATATATATATATATATATATATATATATATATATATATATATATATATATATACACACACACACACACATACACACACATAATCTAGAGCCAAAACATTGTGACCACCTGTCAATAACTAGTTGGCCCACCTTTGGCGCGCAACACAGCTTCAATACGCCGTGGCATGGATGCCACAAGTCCTTGGTAGATGGCCGGAGACAGATTGTACCAGATGTTTAAGCAACGGTTACGTAAATCCGAGATATTGCGAATGGGTGGTCTTTGAACTCTGAGCTGCCGTCGCATGACATCCGAAATGTATTCTATTGAATTGAGATCCGGTGAGTTAGGCGGCCAGGACATTAACTGGAATTCAGCATCATGTTCCTGGAACAACTCCAACACAGTTTTAGCCTTGTGACACGGGGCGTTGTCCTGTTGGAACATTCCATTTCCAGCTGGAAAAACAGAGGCCATGTAAGGGTGCAACTGGTCCGCAATGATGTTCAGATACCCTGTAGCATTCATGGTCTGCTCTACCACAACCACGGATCCCAGAGACGCCCAAGAGAACGTTCTCTAAAGCATAATACCGCCACCACCGGCCTGTGTATGACCTGCTGTACATTGAGGGAGCAACTGTTAGCCTGGAAGACGGCGTATCCTGAAACGGCCATCGGCGTGGTTAATGATAAACCGTGATTCATCCGACTCTCTCCCACTGATCCATGGACCAGTTGCGATGTTCCCGGATCCAATGTAGGCGCAGTTGGCGATGATACTTGGTCAGCAAAGGCACACGAGTGAGACGTTTTGAAAAATTTGCATCTATTGCATAGAATGCTTTGGAAAATGGGTTGGAAGAATTTTCAGTCGAGGACACTCCTTTGATTAAGACATTTTTGTAGCTGGGAGGTTTGAAGGAATTAGAATGGGAGAAAGGAGGTTTTTAAAGAAGCATTAAAGTAAAATAATTTTGATATATTACATACATGTAACATATGGATGGATAGATAGATAGATAAATGAATGTATAGATTGATGGATTACTTATTTGCTGAAATATTGTTGGTAATTTGATAAATACTATTTCTCTTGGAGGTTTGTTTATATTTTTTTTTCTTGTCTCTTATTTGGTAACTTTAGAGTTTCGTTTTAATCTACATCAGTACATAAAAATAGATTTTGCATTTTTATAAAGTTAATAACTTTTGTACCTTCCTACTACAATTTGGTAGTTCTCTTTTCTCCCTCTTTACTGAAAGAGCTGTCTGGTAATAGTAATCACAACAAGCGGGAAAAAAAATTAATGAATTTTTTTATTTAAAAAAATTATAAAATTCTTTAAAAATTGAAACAGTATATATTTCTATCTATTGTGGATTAATTGATGTAGAAAAATGTCACTCGTTCCTACTTTTCCTATGTTAAAGTATATTCCGATAGTTAACTGATATTCTTTTATATAAAGCAGATAAATCGAGATTCTTTTATATAAAACAGATATATAAAGCGCACACTCAGTTTTAAAAAATTCCCCTTCATTCCTTAGAAAAATTCTTTTGCAAATACGTAAATAGTAAAATGTTTGGGTGCATACATTAGTAATTTATTCAATTATTTATTTTTTGTGAGTGAAATGGTAGGAGCTAATAAAAATGTCACTCCTATACTTTCTGCGTTGACATATTTAAGTGATATTTTTTCTTTGAACAAATAAACTGTGTTTACCACGGTTGTCCGACGCATGCTCAGTACCAAAAATCACACTACCCCTCCCATAAGAGATACGGTCAGTTTTTTAAAACATGTGTGGTGACTAAAAGTAAGATCTATGTTAATTTTAAAAAAATCGTTTAATGTAAAAAGTATGTCTTTTACACAGTTAAGCAAATGTATTTGAGCCATTATACCCTTATTTTAAATCAAAATGTTTGCAAATACAGCGTTAATATCTCGTTAAAAAATTATGATGATATACACGAACATAAAAAAGTTATGATTTCATAAACTATAATTCACAGTTTAGATTCCTACAATTTTATTTGTTAAAAACATTCCCTTTCCCCGTAAGAGGTCACAAGAGATATAATTTTCTTCAAAGATTTTTACTATGATGCTATTTTGTTACACATCACACTGAAAAATACTATTACATTCCCCCCTCACATATTATCACTATAATTCCTCCCCTCCCCTTTACATGGAGACAGTATTGAAAACATCTGTATGAAATTCTTTTGTTCTTCAGAAGTGCAGATGCCTCACACCAAACTATTTCATGGTAAAAAGTAAGTCTTTCTTTACATTTATGGAAATTATTTATAAACCAATATAGACAGAAATTAGAATTAATCTGTTGTTGAAAATTATGTTTATATTCAGTATATAAAAATGTTATGACTGCTGAAGCAATAGCCTAAATTTCTGCAATTTCATTTATCCAAAATGGCTATTACATTGAAGTAATTTGATATAATATAGTAGAAAATACTATTGCATTCCTTTCCACAAATTATTTTCATATCACATGGAGAAAGTATTGAAAATTTCTGTATGAAATTCTTTTGTTCTTTCGCATAAGAGCAGATATCTTACACTAAAATATTTCATGGTGAAAAGTGTATTTCATTGCACAATTATACAAATGTATTTATAAACCAATATATTCATATTTACAATCAAAATATTCGCAAATACAGATATACACTTAATGAAAAATATGACATTCACTTGCCGGCAAGTTAACATTTGAGATATGTATGCTAAAAACTAAATTTTTATACCAAATTGAAGCAAAAAATGTCTTTTATGTAATATTTTTAGTTTTGGAAATATATTTGTTTATTTTAAGATATTTCATTAAATATATTTGTCTTTTACTTAAAACTTTAAATAAAAAGTTTAATCTAAATAAAAATAAAAACTTAAAAATTGAAAAAAAAATGACCGTAGCTCTCCAAATCAACGTAAAAATTGAAAATTGAAAATTTTAAAAATTAACTTTTATTATGTCTATAAAATAATGTATATCATTTGTATTGGTATAATTGAGATTCGCAATAAGAAAGATAATTAGCTTCTATTTGATATAAAAAATTAAGTTTCTAATTTACAAATTTAAATTTATTTTGCTGGTAAGTGTATTTCTATTTTTTTTTCACTTTGTGTACATACTTTACATTTTTTTCATAAACTATAGCTTCCTATAATAAAACTACATAATTTTTATAAAATTACACCTTAATTAAAAACCTGAAAAAAATTTAATTCTAAACGGAACGAAACTTTTTATTTTATTTTGATTTAAAAGTTGACTGTTATAAAGAACTCTTTTCAGATCGATAAGTACTGTCTCCTCACGAGATCTACTAAAAAAAACTTTTCATCGAAATTTTTTTTACGATTACATTGGGGTAATTTAATATAGTATGTCACACTAGAAAATACTATTGCATTCCTTTCCTATGATTTTTTCATCTTATATGGCGAAAGTATTGAAAACGCCTGTATGAAATTCCTTTGTTCTTCCGCATAAGAGCAGATGTGTTTGGAAACCTGCTGTCATTTAAATAGAAAGCTTCTCCTTTCCTACCTACCCCTGTCTATTGATGAAATGGATAAGTTCGTTCTTCATAATTCAATTTACATTAAAATCCGATAACTTGAGTTCAATATTTACGTAGGTAGTAGGGAAGAGGAGAGTTACTGGTTGCATTGTTTAATACGACTCAAGTCCGTTTACTCCTCTTATTTCCTTGAAATATATTTGGAATAGCTCAACTCTAAACGCTTTCAACTAGTAGAACAAGTTTCAGGAGTGCCTCTCTAGAAATGGGGTCATTAGAGAAACGCGCGTGTATGCATCAATGAACCAGGATGAGAAGCTGAGAAAAATTCGGAGCTTGGAGAAAAGGAGTTAATAATTTGAGCCACTCTTGTGTAGAGAGGGATTGAATATTAAGACGACCATGGATCCTCAACGTTAACTTTTATTGTTTCCAATCGATTTGCTTCAAAATTTAATATGCCGTTAGAAATATGTTTGTGTAAAAGTAGTTACAACTGCAAGGCAAAATATTAATTACTTTTGGAGTTACTTTATTATTCCAAAATTAGCTTTATTGAAAATTCTCCCTGAACCCCTGTGATTAATTTTACACATAATGAAATTATTTAAAATATGTATAGTTATTTAAAATCCATTCATATACTTTTTTTGTAAATTATATTGAAAATGTAAAAAAAGTAACGAAATGATTTAAAATTTTAATATAAAAATTGAAAATTTAAAAATGTTATGAGAATAAATAAATTATTTAATGCATAAATATGAACATACATTAGCAACATTGGTTGAGCTGTTAGGCATAGTTTTTAAAGTATATGATGCTCAGCAGTTAAAAATATGAAATCTGAGAAAAAGCATTTTCATTTTAAATTATGTACGAACGTAACACGTGATGTAAATAATTTAATTCACTATAGCTGTCGTTCACTTTAAGATATGGCAAAGAAATGTTGCATCAAAATGAGCAGAAATGATTTAGTGTAATAAATTTTAAAAATTTTGAATCTAAAATTTTGAAAATATAATGATTCCGAGATCCACTCTTTAAGTTAAAAATGTAAATATAGGACTTTTTTTCGGTTGATCAAAGTATATGTAAACACCTTAACACACGTCAACCTTTGTGTGGGAAAAATGCAACTGATTCATTTGTTGTAATGCAAGAAATCTGCACCCTTTTCACTAGTTAAAAGGAATCATAAACTAACACTTACATGTTGACGTGGGATAAAGCCTTTGTAATACCTTAAGAGAGCTTAAGAGATTGAAGATTTAAATATTCAAGTTACAAAAAGAAAAATCTCTTTAGCAATTTTTGCCCCCGAAAAAAAATATTTCCATAGAAAAATTAAAATTGCAAATGCAATAAAAGTTGTCAATCAACTCAAATTTGCATTTTTTAAAATCTGTTTTAGAACTCTTTTCGGGCTTAAATCTCAGATAAGGTTTATTGGGACATGATCACAGATCTCATTGAGAACTTTCCACTCGTAGTTAGTAATCGTAGTAAGTTAATCTGTAAGGCTTTTGCTTAACAGGTTGAGCATTAAAGTGCATGCGTTAGGTTTCGTATTTTCGTTTTTCTTCTTGGCACAGGTTGAAACAGCTGATTTCGTTTCTGTTTGCGTAGTGTATAATGTTAGTTTAAGAGCCCGGCATCCGTTCACCTACAACCTAGATTATTGGATTTGCAAGATGTCTGGTTTTGCTTTCTAAATAGGGTAAATATTTCGAATGGGATAGTAACCAATAATTAAGGAATTTTTAGTTTAGAAAATTTTAACCTCGTTTTGATGACCAAATTACCTGAAATGCTTCTAACCTAAATTTCTCTTATATTTTTAAATCGCTTGAAACGAATACTAGATTATTTAAACGACATTACCAATTAAAAAAATTAGATTGGAAAATAAAGACCATAAACTACATTTAACAGAGAGCTTCATATTTATATTACAGGTCCACCTTTTAGACCCAGCTCCAAAGTGATTACACATATTTGAAGTTACGCCTTAATCGAGAGGTAGGGCCAGTTAAATTTTTCTATAGCCCTGGTGGTCAGTTAAAGAAACTCTAAAACAAAAGGCGAATGCTTGCTGTAAGACAGATTTTTTACAGATTAGCAAAGTGTTTAAATGTGGTATGAATTTTAGAAAATTGTTGCTTAGTCCATAATCTACCACACGCCACAAATCTGGGAAGGGAAGAGCCAAGACCAAAGCAAATAGAAGTGCTAGTTGAGATCTTTTTGTCATCTTTAATTAGTGTCACTAACGTCACACCAATTTGCCTGTTATGACCTGACTGTGCAGTTTATTACACACACACACACACACACACACACACACACACACACACACACACACACACACACACTTCTTCAGTAGTATGAAAGCCATGAATGGACCCTAGCTTTCTCCACATTTCGATTCCAGGCAGTCCTATCTTTAAATCTGCATTCCCAATTAATAATTTTTAAAGTCGTTCTAAATAGCAACTCAAAATATCGGAATTGCTATTTAGAACAACGATTGCTATTTGGCCTCCTATTTTCAGGGTGCCTCTTAGTTTAGCCTTGAAAACCTTTTTTGTAGATCTGTTGTCATTCAATCTGATTATTTGTCCAGCTTATCTTAACCTTTGAATGCTGATGATACTAAATATATCTGGGGTTTTATAAATTATGTATAATTCATTATCTGTCCTTCTTCCACATACACCATTTACCAGGATATCTCAAATACTTTTAAAATATCTCTTTCAAATACTGCCATGGTTTCTTTAACTTTTCTTGTCAGTGTCTTTGTTTCTGTTGAATAGGTTAAAACAGGTCTTTTTAAAAACTTACATTGCTTTTATATGTTGTATTATATGTTGTATTTATATTTGCTTTTCCTGTTAATGAAATTATACTTTAAATATTTCTTTAAACTAAATATTTAAAGTATAATTTCGTACGCTTAAAAAGCACGCTCGCACACACACACGTATGTGTTTATGAAATGTTAAAATTTAGCTCAAGAAAATATCAGACTATAATTCCGTTTTGTCCTCTTAATCGGTATGGGAAGTAATTTATAGGCACAAAGATCGTGTGAGAACATTTTAGAATATTTGTTTTAATTAACTTGGTGCTTGGAGTTATGCACACTGCTTCAGCGTAGCTATGAAACTGCAATATAAGCGCTCTCGATCTTATATTTATCTGGATTGGGAGAGAAAAAACTGCGTATTGTGTTATGGACTTCCAATATAGTACACAGCGCTCCACATATTTGAAAATGGCGATGGTTATATATTTTCTTGGCATGACAATGATTTTTGAAGCTAAATATAGGATTTTTCTCTCAACACCGAATTTGATTTTGTCTTCAATCTTTGGATATGATGAATTAAATATGAACCTTTCTCCCGCTCTCACTCCCTCTCTTTCTCTCTCTCTCTCTCTCTCTCTCTCTCACACACACACACACACACACACACACACACATATATATATATATATATATATATATATATATATATATATATATATATATATATATATATATATATATATATATATATATATATATGTATATATCTTTACATATAAAATTCTTCTTTCTTGTTTTTGTAATATTGTGTCTTCCTAAACGGCTAGACTGATTTTGATTAAATTTTGTGTATTGTGAAGACTCTCCTTTGTTCAGAGCACGCGCCAAATCAGCTGATCGGAAATCCCACCTGTTGACCAGTTTACAATAGCGTGGCGTCGCAGAGTCTGGGATGTTGACAGTTGGATTGAATAGGCGTTACGCCCCTGATTGATCACGTTAATGAATCCTCGGGAATTCCGGAATCGGGACAGCTAGCGAATGAGAATTCAACTAAAAAAAACTAGCTGTAACCTTAGCTGGAGTTCTCAGGTAACTGGAATCGTAACTGGAAAAAAAAAAAAGACGGTTTTCGGGATCGTAACTGACCCCCAGGTATAAAAAGCCTAGATTTTTGCTACTCGGGGCGTTTCGACATTTTTTTACGTATGTGCTTTGACCTCGTGAAGGTTTTCGCGTCTTTTGACCGGAACCAGCTTTTTAGTGATTGCGTTCGGGAGACTCGTAAAGTCCGCTCATATAAGGAGCGGCAGGGTCTCGGATACCGAACGGGGGATAGATTGGGTTGCATTGCACCCTGGAAGAGCCTTCCCATTTGTGAGATTATTTAATCTTTTATTTTCCCGACTGTGATCGTCGTGGCAATTCAGTGCCAGCCGAAAATCCTCTACATTTCTACTTGTTTTGGGGAGAATTAGAATCCCGTTGTATATATAACAATATTTACTCCAGAAAGAATAAAAGTAATTTCCAGTTTTATCGTGACTGTGATACTTCTTTACGCTACCTCTTCACTCTAGAACATTGAAGTCCTCACAGCATGTAATTAAGTTGATTCGAGAATGGATTACATTACCAATTTGATCCGATAGAAAATGTTTTTTTATTAAAAATCATGAAATGAGCTCTATTGAGACTATTATAATGCCGCTTGAAAACCCCGAGTCAACGTATCTGTGGGGAGTGGTCAGCTCAACGGGCTTCAGTACGAGAAGTCCGAGGATCGAATCCCCGTCCAGGCGGTTTGGGAATTTTAATTTAGTCTAATTATGTTTGTTATGACTGCGCGCGTGATGGCATCAATTATTTTTAAAATATTTTTTCCTTACTTTTCCATCAAAACGGTCCAATTTATAATTTATTTAAAAACATTTTACAATTTTTGGATTTACAGCGTTAAAACAGGACAACGTCTGTCGGGTCGTCTATACCAGTGGTGCGCAAACTTTTTTCGACTGCGACCCCTTTTGTAGAGAGAAAATTTTTGGCGACCCCTAGAGATAAATGTTCACAAATACAATGTATATTTTGCGCATTTCTTTCGTTTCATCGAATAAAAACATCATCACATTTGACTCATATTAATTTTATTTATAATTTTAAGAAAATACTTTTTGTATAACACAAAAATCAGTAAATTGCCCTTTAATGAGATGTATGTGGCTGCATGTTTCTAATTATCTCATTGATGTTTGGATGCTTGTTGCTAATTGCAATTCGCATATCATCTTCAGGGTTTAAACGCTATCGGTATTTAGTTTTTATTGAAACTAGTTTGCTAAATCCAGTTTCACATAAATACGTTGATGCAAATTGTATTAACACTCTGATGGCATTTTTGCATAAAACGGGATATTGTTTTCCCACGGATAGCCAAATTTTTTTGGCAAGGCTGAGTCTTAAATTGATTTCGAAGAGTATAATCACTAATTAGATCTATCAATTGCTCTTTCCCACTAATTTGAACAGTTGAACTGCATATGTCAAAGGAAAATGGATCACGAATCCAACCAAGATAGTTTTCAGGAAAATCCTCGAATCTTCTCGAAAAATTTTTCTTTAACTTTTCAATGTGATTGGAAATGATGTTTTTAAATGTAAATATATCTATATTATTTTCCTTGATAAAATCGTTAGAGCAAGGGAACATGTCGGTGTTGTTTTTATTCAGTTCAGTTTACCAGAGACTAAGCTTATTCTTAAAAGATTGAATTTTAATGGCTGCAGTTATGATAGTTGAATTCTCACCCTGCAAGCTCATTTAAGTCGTTAAGTTTTTCGAAAATATCAACTAAATAGCTCATCTTCCCTAGCCAAACTTCATTGATATAATAACTTGCCAATCTATGTTTCTTTTCGATTAAAAACATGTACACTTTATTTCTCAAATCAAATATCCGTCACAGCATTCAGGGATAATGCATTTCAAAAAAATTTGGAGACCCCAAAAAAACTTTTAGCGACCCCCACAGGGTTCGCGACTCCTAGTTTGCGCACCACTGGTCTATACCATAAAAAGAACTCCTTAATTAAATTCGTGAAATTTTAATAAATAATTTAATTAAAAAACAACTTCGTCAATGTTCGTAAAAGTATATAAAGCAATTTTTAAATATTTTAAATGGAAAGAATATTTTAATAAATCAAATGTGATGACTTTAGAGAAATATTTTATTTATTGAAATACTGTAATGCTTTCCGAGAAAAATCGAAAGCAGTTGAGTCATCGTCAGCGTTGCTATAGAAATGATGACTCAGAGTTAAAGCAATCAACGCAAAATTAAATCATTGAAAAGTCGCTTCTTAAATGGAAATTTATGCTAAATTTTGAAAATTGATTTTCTAACGGATATTTTTCTTTAATTTTACTCATTGCTCAGATGTAGTTAAAAAATACGCAATTTTACCTTAATGAATTCTGTTTTCATAAATTATTACAGTATAAGGTTTAGAATTTAAGTAGGTCATTTACGCAAACCATTAAAAATACATGGTTTAATATATTCCAAAGTAATAAAATTTATGTTTTAAGTGATTTATTTTCTTATTTGTGCATTTTATACGTTAAACATATTAAAAGTTGAAAGTAAAATTATTGAGTCTTGAGGTTGCTAGTAATAAAACAATTTAGTATTTTAAAAAATATCGTTGAAAAGTGATTTCTTAGATGGAAATATATGATAAATATTGAAATTGGATTTTCTGCCAGACACTTTTCTTTCATGTTTTATATTCTTTCGCTGTATTTAATAACAAATTCTTAATCTTGACTTAATGAGCTGTGTTTTTATAAAATATTAAATTTATAAGGTTTAAATGATTAATATGCAAACCACGAAAAATATACGAAAGTTTAATATATACCGATGAAATAAAACTTACATTTAAAACTTTTTACGTTTTATTTCTACATTTTATATTCTGATTATAATAACACTTGAAAATGAAAAATATTGGGTCCTAAAGGTTGTCATTAATATAACAATAAGTATTTTCAAAAATATCGTTTAAATGTCGCTTTGGAAATGAAAATTTACGCTAAATTTTGAAAATGGGTTATCTACCACATAATTTTTCTTTAATTTTATTCATGTCTCGGCCGTATATAAAAAACTTTATTATTGCTTAATGAACTGTGTTTACATAAATTATTATATATAATTATTATAATTATTACTACAATTTAAATGAAATTTTTACACAATTCTGAAATATAGATGAAGGTTTAATATATATCAATTTAATAAAACTTACGTTTAAAGCTTAAATTTTGGAAAATGGGTTATCTATCACATATTTTTCATTAATTTTATTCATGTTTCAGAAGTATTTAAAAAAATTTCATTCTTTCTTAATGAACTGTGCTTACATAAATTATTATGTATAATTATTATGCTACTAATATTTGCTACAATTTAAATGGAATTTTTACTCAATTCTGAAAAAAAATAGACGAAGGTATTCCGCCTTAATAAAACTTACGCTTAAAACTTTTTTTTTATTTCTGATTTTTATACATTGAACACAAAACTTTAGAATAAAAATATTGGGCCCTAAAGGTTTCATTAATATAACAATAAGTATTTTCAAAAATATCCTTAAAAATTCCCTTTTTATATAGAAATATATGCTAAATATCGCAGTTGTTTTTTCTGTCAGGCCTTTTTCTTAATTTTTTACTAAACTAAAATTACATTAAAATATATGTTTGTATTTGTTCATTTTATAAGTTAAACATAAATTTTCTGACTTAACTTGCAGGTCAAGAAGTATTTTACCTATATAATAATAAGGGCTGTCAAAATTATCCAGAGCTATTATTAAAAATTATGCATTAAAATGTAATTAGACTTACATTTAAATAATTATTTTTTTATTTGTGCATTTTATAAGTTAAACGTAATAATTTTGAAATAAGAATGCTGGCTCCTAAGTGTTGTTACCAATATAAAAATAAAGGTTGTCGAAAATTATCCACAGCTGTTATTACATTCCAACTTCTCTTATTTTTATTGCTAGACATAATTACTTGAACTGGCTATACATAGCTAGAAGTGAAATAAGGTTTTCATGAGAAATACCAAAAAGTATAATGCATTAAAATGTAATTAAACTTACGTATAAAATAATTATTTTTTTATTTGTGAATTTTATAAGTTAAATGTACTAAATTTTTTAAATAAGAATATGAGTCCCTAAGTGTTGCTGCTGGTATAATAATAAGTGCTGTCAAAATTATCCAGAGGTATTATTTCATTCTAAATTCTCTTATTCCATTTCTAGACATAATTACTTATTTCAACTGGCTAGACATAACTATAAATAAGATTTTCATGAAAACCGCTGAAAAGTATAATGCGTCAAAATGTAACTAAAATTATATTAAAATTTTTTTTGTGTTTGTTCATTTTATGAGTTAAACATAAATTTTGTAATTAAGCATGCAGGTCCCTAAGTGTGTTACCTATATAAAAATAAAGGCTGTCAAAAATTATCCAGAGCAATTATTTCATTTCAACTTTTCCTATTCTCATTGCTAGACATAATTACTTAAACTGGCTAGATATAACTACAAGTGAAATAAAATTTTCAGGAACACCGTCGGAAAGTATAATGCATTAAAATGTAATTAGACTTGCATTTAAGTAATTATTTTTTTATTTGTGCATTTTATAAGTTAAAAGTAATAAATTTTAGAAATAAGAATGTGGGTCCCAAAGTGTTGTTACCAATATAATAATAAGGGCTGTCAAAATTATCCAGAGGTATTATTCACTTTCAACTTCTCTTATTACATTGCTAGACATAATTACATACTTGAATTGGTTAGACATAACTACAAATAAGATTTTTATGAAAACAGCTGAAATGTAATGCGTCAAAATGTAACTAAAATTACATTAAAAAATATTTTTGTATTTGTTCATTTTATAAATTAAACATAAATTTTGAAAATAAGAATAATGGCCCCTAAGTGTCGTTACCAATATAATAATACGAGCTGTCAAAAATTATCCAATGCTATTATTTCAGTCCAACTTCTCTTATTCTCATTGCTAGACATATTTAGTTGAACTGGCTAGACATAACTACAAGTGAAATAAGATTTTCATGAAAACCGTCGAAAAGTATAATGCATTAAAATATAATTAGACTTAAATTTAAAATAATTATTTTTTTATTTGTGCATTTTATGAGTTAAACGTAATAAATTTTTGAAATAATAATATGAATCTTTAAGTGTTCTTACCAATATAATAATAAGGGCATCAAAATTATCCAGAGCTTTCTTTCCATTGATAGCCATAATTACTTACTTGAACTGGCTAGATATAATTACAAATGAAATAAGATTTTCCTGAAAATCGTCGATAAGTATAATGCATTAAAATGTAATTGCATTCAAGATTATTTTTTTATTTATGCATTTTAAAGTTAAATGTAATAAAGTTTGGAAATAAGAATATGCCCTCCTAAGTGTTGATACCAAGCGCTGTCAAAACTATCCAGAGATATTATTTCATTTCAACTTCTCTTATTCCATTGCTAGACATAATTACTTACTTGAATTGGTTAGACATAACTACAAATAAGATTTTTATGAAAATCGCTGAAGAGTATAAGGCGTCAAAATGTAACTAAAATTGCATTAAAAATATTTTTGTATTTGTTCATTTTATAAATTAAACATAAGTTTTGAAAATAAGAATATTGGTTCCTAAGTGTCGTTACCAATATAATAATACGAGCTGTCAAAAATTATCCAGTGCTATTATTTCAGTCCAACTTCTCTTATTCTCATTGCTAGACATAATCAGTTGAACTGGCTAGACATAACTACAAGTGAAATAAGATTTTCCTGAAAACCATCGAAAAGTATAATACATTAAAATGTAATTAGACTTACATTTAAATAATTAAATTTACATTTAAAATAATATTTTGAATAATTGTAACGATCTTTAATGACCAAAAATAATGCCCAAAATGAATTTCTCGTACTCATTAGCCTGTAATAGAACCAGGTGGTCAACTACAATTGAAATTTTCCGGCTAAAGTCTCATTGTAATGTAATTGGACTTACTGTGTACTAATTATCATTTGTGCATTATGTTACAAAAATGCCATTAAGTGGTTATTAATAATTAGAATGCTACATTAAAGACAGCTGATCGAAATTATACAAGATTAATCACCCAGGCTAAGCTTCTCGAAGAAATAA
>CM063503.1:78812926-78825426 GCA_032207245.1 Pardosa pseudoannulata | reverse complement strand
GCGAAAAATTTAAGTTTTCAGGTTTCAGCGGAAATGTCCATTTTGAGAAGTTTCTGTGTTACGTTTCTACTTACGAACTAAAAACTTGCAGTACGTATACGCGTATAGCGTATACGTACCACAATTTGTTGACCTAGATAAAATTGTGGTAAATGACCTAAGTTCATCTGAATAGCTGGCCTGATATATACGCGGCACACATGATAGTTGACTAAACGGAAATGAAAGTCATCGGATCATCGCTCCTCCAACGTATGTACCTTACAGGAACTTACGTAGTACGAACAAGTTTCTTTTTCGTACTACGTTAAAGTTCTTAACAAGCTTTTAACAAGTTTAAGTTTTACTCCAAGGTAAACTCATGGAAGATTTTAGTTAGGTCAAATTGTTCAGAGGTTAGGGACAAGATGAAGGCCGAATGCTTTTTGGGCATCCATCAAGTTTGGTGACGGGATTTAAAGCACCAGTGGATATATTTTACCTTAACCTTAATTTTAAGCAGATAAGCCCCTTCAGCATATACGTGATAACTGAATTAAATTAATGAAATAAATAGGTCTGACATATATCCGGCATACGTGATAGATGACTAAACGAAAATAAAAGTCATTGCACCATAAGTCTTCCAACAACGTATTTGATTCCAATTTTTTTTGGACTTACTTTTGCTTGAAGGGGAACTCTAACTCTTGACACTGCTAATGTCTTTTCTTTCTACTCTGTCTTTTCTTTCCGAACGATAGCAGATTGGGTAGGTCGCTGCTCTTCAATACCGGTGTTCGAATCCCTCTAATAGCATGGATGTCCACAGCCGTTCCATTAGGCTTTAAGCTGTAAATCCTAATCTCATTAGCCCTCGTGTAGCAAAAATACTAGACCGTAGAGCTTCCAGCCAATCACCTCTCTATTCTGTTGACCATTTATCTAAATCATAGACCTCTTAGTGGAACTGAAGCGTTTTATGAGGGAGGTAGAGGGCATCAGAGACGTCAGTGAAGGGGGGTTGATAGTATGTATAATATTTATAAAAAATTTTATGATATCTATGTTGTTGTTGTTGTTATTTCTCATGCCACTGGAACAAACCTAACATGATTGAGCTTGCAGGCTCTCGTATTAAGGCCAAGGGGTGCCCCTTTCGTTGTAATGAGCGCCATTAAGGTGAAAGACCGACTTTGCTCAAGTAGATCCTCGTAATTTTGAAGCGGGGACCAAGCAGAAGACCCACATACTTGGCCTGCCCTCCCCAGAGGTATTGATTGAGAACTTGGAGGACATTGTGACCACGGACATATTTTACATGTCCCAGTCACCTTTAACGAACACGGCATGGTATCTATAAAAATAATCAATAAATCAATCGAATAATATTTTATTTACCATATTTTTTAATTATAATCTTTTTTATTTAAAGCAGGAGCCTTGGTTTGGCCATCTCTGGGCTAGAGTATAGAAATTTTAATCGCATTTACTTTATCGTATTAAGCTGGACATTGGCTCAGTGCAGTAGCTTAATGAAACATCACTAAATTTGGAGATTTAGGAATGATGTTAACGAAATTGGAACCCGAAGTCGCCAAACTGTTAAAACTATCTACAACTAAACCATCTCATATTTTTAATCTCTTATTTAATTTCTTTATTTTATGCTTATTTTTAAACTCTTAATAAACACTTTTTTACTACATTTGATGAGCGTTTTAATTAATTTCTTTTTTTGTGATTTTTATTAGATAGACAGGTAAAATAGATATAGATACTATAAAACAATATTTTAATATTTGATATACTTAACTATTATAGAGGAAGAGGCGTTCGAATAATTTTTTAAAGGGGGGGGGTCCAGAAAGTTTAGGAACCTCTGATCTAAACTGTCTTACAAACGAGGCCAGGCTATTGCACCATAGATATTTTATTCTTAGGTGTTTCCTGTAATTAATGGATATGGGCTATGTCTGAATAGTAAGGTCCCACCTTGCAGTACTAAAGTAGCGAGTTTGAATTCTGCTACTAGAATAGATATTCGTAGGCTTTAGGAATAAGAAAATACAGTTATCTTCAATCACCATCTCCTAAGTGCCGAACGATAGCTAAATGGTTAGGGTACTGGCCTTCGGTTCCAGGGTTCAGGGGTTCGAATTTCACTGTGGCATGGATAATCGTAGCCATTAGGAATCGGCTTTAAGTAATAGGAATCGGTCTCATTAACCTTATAATTTTTTTAAAGGGGGGGTCCAGAAAGTTTAGGAACCTCTGATCTAAATTGTCTTTCAAACGAGGTCAGGCTATTGCACCATAGATATTTTATTCTTAGGTGTTTTCTGTAATTAATGGATATGGGCTATGTCTGAATAGTAAGGTCCCACCTTGCAGTACTAAATTAGCGAGTTTGAATTCTGCTACTAGAATAGATATTCGTAGGCTTTAGGAATAGGAAAATACAGTTATCTTCAATCACCATCTCCTAAGTGCCGAACGATAGCTAAATGGTTAGGGTACTGGCCTTCGGTTCCAGAGTTCGGGGGTTCGAATTTCACTGTGGCATGGATAATCGTAGCCATTCGGAATCGGCTTTAAGTAATAGGAATTGGTCTCATTAACCTTCGTGTCGCAAAATAGTAGACCATATCCCTCTAAACTAACCCTTTGCCAAAGTCTGTTCCAGAACGTTAACAAAGGAATAACAATCGTCGACGCCATATAGCATGCTACATCCAGTTGATACTGCACTGCACATTATGAAAAAAAAATGATTAAATCTTAAAATAGTAGCACGTGAAAAATGTTAAATTCAAAAAAGAACTCTTGTACTGGAGACAAGAAAAATATAATTTTTTCAGATACGCTGCAGACATTTTAGCTTTTAAATACGTATAAGCCGCAACTTATCTACCCGAAATTATGGTAATTACGTGTTAAAATAACTCATATGTTGAACTAAACTTAGTCTATGATGTGAAAAATTATAGCTTTTTGAAATTAATATGCAGAGTATGCACAATTAATTTGCAGAATAAAATTTGTGAAGACTTGATTGGGAAATTTGTGTAATTTATTTCTTAGTAATAATTAAAACTTTGCTATAACCCTAAATATAACCTGCAGGTATTCAGAATTTCTTATAAAGTTTAAATAAAAGGTAAATAGCCAGACCAGAATAAATATGTCCGTGTGATGAGGGGTTAAACTTTTTTCACTGGAAACGTCAAAAAGAGGTAGTTGCTCTTCATTTATCTCTGTACTCAAACAATTTCTGTACTTTTTTTACTTCAATTAATTTCAGCCTTTGATTCACTCTGATATTAGTTCATTCCGTTCCCACAGCAGAATGTAATAATCCCAGCAGAATATTTAATATTCACTTCGAATTCAAGTAAATGAGATCATTATATTCTATCTTAGAGTTTACATTTTCTAGGAAAGAGTTTAAATTTTTCCGAACGCTAAATAATTACTATTCTTGTATTGAAGGTAGCCTCTGCTTTCAACAATTCTTGTTTTCCACCACTTGCCTGTTTTGCACGTATATCGTACGGGAGCGGTTACCATTCCTTGAATGATTTGCGCGTGCGGCATACGGGCAATATCATTTTTTTGTCGTTCTCACTAATTTTGCCGGATCTTTTGTATTTTTGATGTCAAATTAGTCGCATAGATGTCCAGAAGATGCTAGTTTTCGAAGTGTAATCTTTTTGGTTTAAAAGTGCGGGCTTTCTGATAGGTTTTGCATTACTCCGCGAGTTTTTATCTTGGAGGTTTTGGTTTAACTTTGACTTGAGCTTTTGGAAGACTGACCGAGAGAGACTTTTTAGAGACAATTCCACCTACAGACAAAAACTAAGACCTGAAAATAAGTGCCATGTGTGTTTAATGAAGGAAAATGACAGTGGCAATAAAATTAGAAAAGAGACTAGGTATTTTTGTCCAGACTGTGCCATTGGACTATGCCTCTTGCCCTCTTTCAAGATTTATCGCACTAAATCTGATCTTTGAAAAAACAGGTTAAGTAAATGTACTTGTAGTATTTGCATTCGAATATAATTGTGTAGTAATTGTAATAGAAAATACTTGAATTTTTTATATGCACAACTGCAAACGCAACTTACCTGTCTGGCGTACATGAGAGAGGAAAGACAACTTTCAGGGAAAACATTATTTTATTTCCTGTAAAAAAGTTGTTATACATGCTTAAAATAATTATAAATAATACTTTTAATAACATTTTCCAGCTTACAAATGTAAAATGAACAAAAATATACAGTAAAAAAATGTGACATTTTTTGGATCGAAGCCGTGAAAAAAATGAAACTGTTAAGGGGTTAAATTGCTATACAGAATATTCAAAATTGATTGAAGAATGAATTTTATCCAGATATCTACGTTATTTATTTGTTATAATTCAAACTTTGCGTTACAACTGCATATATCCTGCAGGTATTCAGATAGTCTAAGAAGGTTTGAAAAAAGAGTGAATAACCAGGATATAGTAACTTTTTTCACTAGCAGCTTCTAAAATTGGTCATTGTTCTTCATCCCTGTTCTAAAACAAATTCTGCAAATTTTTTTACCTCAATTAATTCCAGACTCGGTTTTACTTTGATATTAAAGCATTCTTTTCCAGCAATAGAATGGGGCAATTGCAATATATCATTTAACATTTACTTAGAATTCAAACAAACAAGACCATTATACTCTATCGCAGTTTGCCTTTTCTAGGGAAGAGTTTGATAGTTTTCTGAACGCTTCAATAATAATTATTACTCTTGTACTGAAGTTAGACTACGATGTAAACAATTTTACTTTTTAATTGCAAATAGATTTCCATTTTCTGGTAAATAATTATAGTTGTGTATAAAAAACTTATATACACTATATGGGATTCTGCCAGGCAAAACTTTTTAATGAAACAGCTTTTACTTACCGAAGCTGGTTTAAGATAATCATATTTGTAATGTTAAAAATCTGGCATCATGTGTTTGGAGTTTTAATGATTTTTTGAGTTTAGAAAAATAGAAATGAAATAAGACTTGAGTCCAAATACTGTTTCGTTTCGGATTTTCTAAAAACATTTTCTTTGAATCGAAGAATATAGTGATTGTAAGGAAGTAAGACAGCCTTCTACTGAAATAGAAGCATTGAACACGGATGTACATCGTGTTTCTGCACGCTAATTAAAAAAGATGTTTAGAAATTTTTATTAACCCAAAGGAAAGTACCGTACGGTGAAAAGAGACGTTTATTAACATTAGGTCATGACAGAATACCAGTACAGGGTGAACTGAATTTAAGACACGTCTTTCCTACAGAAAGGTAAAAATCGGAGCACCTGGTCCGGATGGACATGTCCCTAGTAAGCAAGATAGGTAATTTTATAAATGAGCGGTTCATTATGAATATGCAAGTACTCAAGATGCCAGTTTCCAGTAAATAAAATAAAATAATGAGGAAGTAAATGAGGATTTATAAATAATAAAATAATGTACAAAATGATTAAAAATAATAAAAATAAAAAAGGCAAAAAATAAACAAAAATAAGAAATGAGGATAAATGCGATAAAATGCGAATAAATGTGAATAAATACGATTAAATGTAGTTAAAAAAAAGTGAGTAAAAATAAGAAAATGCAAAATAGTAGTGCTCAAAATCGTAAATCGGATTCCAGCAAACTACCAATAAAATTTTACAGCAGGACTGGGTAAGATATAAAAGTCACCTCATTTGGCAGAAAATAATAATTAATATTAGAGTCAAGTAGAATAAATAATATTAGAGTTAGTGGGAGTCACCCAAGACTAAGAATAATGTCAGGATGGGTAGACGACATCAGAAAGCTTGAACTTAAAAAGGGAACATCGTATATATTTAAAATCTTTACAGGGATTGAAAAACAGCCAGTAGGAATTGATAATGGAAGGGCCAACAGAGATAATTGATAAGATAGCCAATCACATATAACACAGAAGGTGATGCTATATAAAAGAGATGATGTTATTAGGGATTACACTCCAACTGAAATGTTACGTCTCATTAAAAAATACACAGTGGAAGATATTCACAGACATATTAAGAGATAGGATGGTCAACGACTCTGAAAGAACCTTGATAGAAATGTTATATATTTGTGATATATATATATATATATATATATATATATATATATATATATACCGCTTAATGTATTTCAATCTGGGGTGTTAGTTTGGGGTGTAGTTTGGGGTTTCTCCCACACTCGTCTAAGTTGAATTGAGTTGCATCTTCAATTACTTACAGTAGTTTGAGTTTGAAACAGGTTGCAACGATCCTTGAACATCGAAAGAAGGTTGGGATTAAGTGGTTATTTTAGTGGAAATTACAGTGATTATACACTTCACTATGATTTTGATTTGGTTTGGTTTGGAGGTCTACGGTCTACTTTTTTTGCAACACGGGGGTAATGAGACTCTTGGTGCTGCCTTTATTAATAAGCGATACAGTGTATACAATACAAAACAATACAAATACAATAGATAGAGAAAATGTTCAATATATACAAGTCTTTATTCAGCTTCTTCTAATGTGATAACCTTGCATCTTTCTACGATGTCTGTGATCCCACCTGTGGACTTTACAGTATTCAGGAGGAACATCTTTAAAGTTGGCAGGAAGCGTTCTTAGTCTCATTTTTTCCATGAGCTGACACTCGTGAATGAGATGGTGTACTTCTCCCAAATTGTGTAAA
This sequence comes from Pardosa pseudoannulata, assembly GCA_032207245.1. Taxonomy (NCBI): domain Eukaryota; kingdom Metazoa; phylum Arthropoda; class Arachnida; order Araneae; family Lycosidae; genus Pardosa; species Pardosa pseudoannulata. The sequence goes on along the minus strand of CM063503.1, from coordinate 78,818,707 downwards.
CACCAACACCGACTGGAATCATCGAAGAATGTCTTTCCGTAGGCTGAGAAAGTATCATGTTGGGTGATTACTTGATTTAAGTTGAAGTCACCGTGTGTCCTCCTTGAAGTGGCCTTGGGGATGACATTAAATATAAAAATATTTTTGTATATTATGTCCTATATCAGTTTTATCTGACAATCCGTCTATTAAGAATCTAAAAGTAGAAAAAAATTAAAATAACAACTGTTAGTAACTGTAGTAACAACTGTTTATTAAAATCTTAATAAGCATGAAATCTATGAGAAATTTAAAAAAATCAATGAAATGGTCAAAGCTGGTACAGTTTTGACAATTTGTTAATATCGGGATTTCGTCAACGTTCTGTTATGTTCTTTTTTTTTTAGACAGTCATCTAGTTACTGTGCCCACGTTCAGCCAAACATGATGAAATGCAATTAAGAATTCTGTACATTACACTCCGGCTTCCGTACTATCCGGCCTAGTTTTCTTTTATCGTAATTAAAAGAAAGCTACATCGCCAAAGTATTGAAAGCGAGCTCTGCAACGATGCACCTACCTGTCTCGTGCAAAATACATGTTGTAACAAGAAAAGAGCTACGTTCTGCAAGTCGTTCATTGTTTCATCAATGTGTAACTGACCACAATTATTGCCACTGTTTCTGATTATAACTGTGCATCTCGTACAGTATTCGTTTCGGATTGGTTTGGTTTGGAGTGCTAAGGTCTACTGTTGTGTTCACAAGGACTAATGACACTGGAACCTACTGCTTAAAGCTGAATTCAAACGGCTAAGAACATCCATGCCCGCTGCGGGATTCGAACCCGCGAACTCCGGTACCGAACAGCAGATCTCTACCATTCGGCCTTCAGTATTTATATTTAGTTCTTGGGGTATGCTTAACGTTTTAGGTGTACCATAGTGAAGATTTTGAAATATGATGAAACATGCAGTGTAGAATATAAACATATATAAACTACCAGTACAGAGGCTTCTACTTTACACATTATCGTCGACTGATTCTATGATTCACTGGGTCAAAGTACATTCTACATGATTTGAGATAAGGCTTGACATTCAATAAGAAGTGAGAAATTACGTATTATAACAGTAAGTTTTAATATAAAAACTTTGTCTTTTAGAATTGAAGAGCAAAGATGAGTTTATAGAACTCCGGCCTATCTCGCATTTTTATTATCCGGTCTGCCCTTCCGCCACATTAGACAGGATACTCTAGTCCCAGGGTGACTAAACGGTAACCCTTGAGGAAATTTACGAAATTTATCTTTAAAAAACTGTCGCCTTTATTTTATAATTTTATATTTACTGCCCTCTACCCTTGTTGCCCTATTACTCCCCCCCTTCAATTTGTTTCTGAACAGGTTACCGACCCCAAAAAGGCTTCGGCGATCACTGAGAGGGGGGAGGGCAGCCCTCGTTATATTAATATTTGGACAAAATATTTTGGACAATATCAATTCTGATAAAATAATTGATAAGTTTGCTGAATTAAAGACTATTAAACATAACTTTAAAATTAAGTTTGTTCTTATTTATATACTTTGCTTTTATTAGATATTTAATAAAATAAGTTTAATTGTTTTTAAATGTATAAACATACTGTTCAAATTTTTTAGAAAAACTAAAATTTATTGTATTGCATTCATACATATGTATATATATATATATATATATATATATATATATATATATATATATATATATATATATATATATATATATATATATGTATATATATATATGTATATAATCTGAATTTTATAAAACAATATACGTGGCTTGGGGTTCAACAAACGCTCCAATGTTAATACTACCTAGACGTATTTCTGAAAGATAACGTAGCTACATTCATCTAAAGTTAAGATCGGTTACGACATTTTCCACAGGCAGTTACGGCCGGCATATCTACACCCACACTTCATAAGAAACTCGTCCTTGCCACGAAAAGCCAGTTTTTTCGGAACAAAAAAGTTTTAAAACAACAACAGATAAAATTCAACGTAGGAACAAAGTAAACAGTTTCCTGATATTAAAGACGGGCTACTGAATAAGCCTTATTAAGCATCTTACAAAGATGTTTATGAGTAGGCTATTCGAAACCGGGGTTCTTCAACCTTTTATTGACTTCGGTACACAGTGGTATTTTCGAGTGAACTTTTATCCCTTAACACATTGTGTGCGGGTACATTTCGCAGCGGAATTGTACCGGGAGCGGGCGTTCTACGCGTAAATTTAGTTATTCAGTTAAATCTCAATAGATCGAAAATTATTTAATTTTTTAACCAAGTTTTCGTATTTTATATTGAAATATATAAACAAATATATAAATAACAACCATAAGATTTTTGTAAACAAAAAATATATTTTTTAGTGTATAAATTTATAGTAGTATTGTTAATATGAAAAATCAAATAGAGATAGTAGTATATAGTTTTAATTTTTTCCCGTTCTGTGGTTCCGCATCGACTGATGTAAAAACTAGTTTTTATTTGTCTAAATTTTTTCAGAATCTATGTAGTAGACAAGAACATTCGGCTTCGCTTTCCTGTATATACCGTTATTTTTGTACTCACAAACAAACCATGATATTACACTAACCCGTACGTGTACCGCGCTCAAGTATCAATCGTCAGAAAACGTACTAGTACGTGTCCCGCATACAATGCGTTAATTAAAAGGGTACTTTAAGATTCTTTGTCAGTAAAGTATATATAATGTGTATGTAAGAGTCGTGTCCGTCTCTGTCTGGTGGTCAAGCGAACTTTTGTTCATTTTAACAATGGAAAACGGTAGTATTGTACCAGTAATGGTCTTCTTGACGCACGGACGATTGGAGGTGTTCCACACATTTGACGCCATGTTTTCTATGCTATTTTTTTAGTATCGTAAATATGAAAAATCAAATAGAAATACTAGTATATAGTTCTAATTTTTTTCCCGTCCTGTGGTTCTGCATAGACTGGTGTAAAAAGTAGTTTTTATTTCTCTAAATTTTTCCAGAATCTATGTAGTAGACAAGAACATTCGGCTTCGTTTTCCTGTATATATTGTTGTTACACTACTAGTACGTGACCCGTGTTCAAGTATCAATCGTCAGAAAATGTACTAGTACGTGTCCCGCATACAATGTGTTAAATGCTATTTTCAATGTTCTTTCAATACTGCTTCCAATTTATTGATTTGTGTATAAAACAATGTTATTGGTACTGTTGAGAAGAGGAGGGCGTAAGCATATAGATTAAATATTATAAACAAACCAGAAATGAAGCACGTGTGTAGCAACTAACTGATCTAATATTATACTGCACGACGTCCGTCGAAACAGCTCTTGACCAGGTAGACTCGTGAAAGTCAACACTGGCGCATAAAATGGCTGATGACCCCAGCTCGTCTTTGTACGGCAAAGGTTAACAATTTGATATGGTATCTTTGTCCCTTACCAATCTACAGAGGTTTTTTTTTTTTAGTTGATAAATAATTATTATTGTAAATTTAAATTTAGAATAATATATTCAAGAATTATATTTACAATAATATATTTTAAGTGCTTCCGAGCAAAATAATGAATCGAAAGAAAAGAAAAAAAGAATCAAAACAAGTAGTAACTTATTCATAATTATATAAAATTATATAAATAGTTATAGTTTGTTTTACGTTCATCACATTGTCTAACACAATTTTAAATGATTGTCGAATGGGTAGGAGGCTGCTCTTCGGAACCGATGTTCGTGGGTTTGAATCCCACTGCTGGCATGGATATTCGTGGCCATTGATAATCGGCTTTAAATAGTAAGTTTCTGGTTTCATAAACCTTCATGTAGCAAAATAGTAGACCTAACATTCCAAACCAACCAACTAACATGATTTCAGTGTTTATTTATGTATATAAGGATAAATTTATATGCAGGAATACTTAGTTATAGTTGTAAAATTAAACTTAGTTTTATTCTTATTTAAGCTCTTAAAACAAAAGAGTTAATAGAAAGAAAATACGAAGCAAACAAATCAGACCAAGTTGTAACTCATTCATGATTATGTAAAATCATAAAATAGATCTAATTTGCTTTGCTTTCATCATATTATTTAACATGATTTCACTTTTTTTTATGTATAATATAATGATCAATTTATGAGCAGAAATAGAGATTATTGTAAAATTAAACTTTACTATGTTTCTTATTAACCGTGTTAAAACAAAAAAATTTATAAGGGTAAAAAAAAAAAAAAAATCAGAACAAGTACCAATTCATTTATGATTATATAAAGTCATTAAATTGCTTTGCGTTCATCACATTATCCAACACTTTCAGAGAACAGCGGTGGAGCGGAAGTTGTGATATTTTTTATTACAAAACCAACAATCAGTAACGCAATTACGAATTTCAGTTCAAATCACAATAAGATTAATATCAGGCTGGGTCTGTTACATAAGGGGATAGGGTCGTGGAAATATTTAAAAAAAGTAGAATTTTTAATATGAAGCTTAAAGAACTGAGATCATTGAGCTGATTCTAAAATTATGTAATTTGCATAGATTCTGTTTCCGGAAAATTCAGCATTTTAAAATGAACCTTATAAATAATGATTACCCCATTTATGAAAATGGATTTATTTATGATTTCTTAAAATTACATTTCCATAATCTTTGGTACCCTTATTTTTTATAAATACTATTGTAGGCACACGTATGAAACTTCACAATATTAATACAATAACAGTCGCCCATCTACAAAATATTTCTTATACGAAGTTAAATGTTTGAAAAAGTATATAATTTCTGATATAAAAGTTAATTGTTTTTCAAATATATTTGTATGTCAGTTAAGATAAATATTTTTTAATCACGGTGTTAAATAAAGTATATGTTAAGTCCATTCATAATTTGAATGTAAGATCTTAGTTAATTTATTTTGAAAACTTTACTTTGAAATACGCCTAAGTTTTAAGTTAAAAAAAAGTTATGTCGTCTTACTGTGTTATAGAAAATGTATTTATACACTAATGTATGTATACTTTATGTAAAATATTTGCAATTATATCATTAAAAATTCGCATTTAAATTAATGTGGATTAAAAAACTATGGTTACATCCACCTATCGAAAACATACCTGCCTTTACTAACTTTGAATGATATAATATACTAAAATTATTCAATTAATAATTATATAATAAAATTAATATGGATTAAAAAACTATGGTTACATCCACCTATCGAAAACATACCTGCCTTTACTTTGAATGATATAATATACTAAAATTATTCAATTAATAATTATATAATAAAATTAATGTGGATTAAAAAACTATGGTTACATCCACCTATCGAAAACATACCTGCCTTTACTAACTTTGAATGATATAATATACTAAAATTATTCAATTAATAATTATATAATAAAATTAATATGGATTAAAAAACTATGGTTACATCCACCTATCGAAAACATACCTGCCTTTACTAACTTTGAATGATATAATATACTAAAATTATACAATTAATAATCATATAATAAAATTAATGTGGATTAAAAAACTATGGTTACACCCACTTATCGAAAACATACCTGCCTTTACTAAATTTGAATGATATAATATACTAAAATTATACAATTAATAATCATATAGTAAAATTAATATGGATTAAAATACTATGGTTACATCCACCTATCGAAAACATACCTGCCTTTACTAACTTTGAATGATATAATATACTAAAATTATACAATTAATAATCATATAATAAAATTAATGTGGATTA
>CM063503.1:78687926-78807926 GCA_032207245.1 Pardosa pseudoannulata | reverse complement strand
ATTTTTATAATGAAAAATAAAAGGTAAATAATTATTACCGAGTTACTTGCGTGTTTTCTTTGATCATAAGTTGAATAATTATTTGTGTAGAGAAAATGTGAAAAAAATTATTGAAAAGAAAGTATGAATATTACACAAAACATTTCGTAGGCTATATGTATAATATATATATATATATATATATATATATATATATATATATATATATATATATATATCAGTGGCGTGCGGTCCATATGTGCAGGGTGTGCACTGCCCATCCTGGCAAAATTATGAGGGACAATAATTTTTTGCACCTATGTCTACCTATCTTTATATGATATATAATAAATATTATTTATAATATATTCAGATATTATGTTGCTGTGCTTGCTTGTATTCCCGCAGTGCGTGCGGTACCAGGTGCTGCAACATGTAGCGCTTTCAAAAGCAAACGAACATAGGAAGTTCTGATGTATACGCACTGCGCACTAAATAGAAAATCACGCTTTATATGTATGGGCTACTGGAGAAGCTCAGCATACTATGGCACTGAGGCAAGTGCAGCTATTTTTCCTGCACTTGGCATTCAGAATCATCGGAAGGTATGGTTTATTAAGCGTTGTATTAGAGCGGGGACTTACGTGCTGTAGCGCTTTTGGTTTTTTAACTGATTAACTGGCCATACGATTTTGTAGACGGTTGATGTTTAAATTTATCTATTGTAAGATTTTGTTTTCATGGAAACATAAAAGAAGTATTTCATCAATATAAAGGGAAATGTTTTAGTATGGTAAAATAATTTCGGTAATGTATTATATTTATTGAAATAATTCGCTGAAAAACAATGTTGTTTTGTCAGACAAAAAAGAAACGAATTTTAACAGAACAGTCCAAATTTTATCATTCATTGTGTCTTACAGACAGTATATAAGTTATATCTGTAACACCATATCCCTGATTTTGTTTTTAGAAATTGTCAAGATGTTTTTCGCAGAATATATGATTTCCAAATGTTAAAAACAATCAATAAATATAATTTAATCCACTGAACGAACAAGAAACAGTTCGTTCTATTGTGTCAGCGTGCAGCGAAATCCTCTGCACGTGGAATAGACGTTCGGTTTGTCGGCACCAATGAGAATCCGGATGAGGCACCGCAGCGGTGGGTACCATGTGGTGCTACGTTTGCTGAACATATAAGTTTTTCGTGGAGGCCCGAAGAGTTGCTTTTTCGACGCCGATATGACACCATGCAACAAAAGACATGATTTTTGCTTCAGTGCTTGTAGAATTATCATAAGTTTAGCTGTTTTTATAGTTATAACTCGACTACTCGTAGGTAAATATTTTATTTATTGTAATCTTTAAATTTATATTCATAATAAATAACCCGTTTCAGAATGGAGAACTCAGATGTCTCAATAATTAAAGATTTATTGGAAAATCCATGTTCTCTGCACACCCTGCATGAAAACCTACAGCACGCCACTGATATATATATATATATATATATATATATATATATATATATATATATATATATATATATATATATATATATATACATACACTCAATGATATTTTAACAAACCAACCAACTTAATTATATTCTAAAATAAATTTCTGGCTATTCTAAATCTAAAATGACAAACTTTGGCGTCTTTGTTTCTCTTTTAATTTTGGTAATCTTTGGTGACAACGAGAACATCAAATTAATGTCTGTTTAGCTGAACTAATCTTATATAACTACTTTATGTAACATAAAGCCGCGGTAGCTCAGTCGACAAAGGCATCGATCGCTTAACCGGTAGGTCGTGAGGTTGAGGCTCGAACCTCCAAAGATCAGGCCTGTTCGTTAATGGCGGCTGGGACATGTAAACTAGTTTCGTGGTTACTGTGTCCTCCAAGTTCAAGCGATACCTCTGGAGGGGATAGTTCATGCCTGGGAGGCATTCCTCAAGCTGCACGTTCTCTCCAGGTGGTTCTAAATGAGTAACAGTTTCGCAACCATGTGTGACATAAAAATATCTATCTGTATTGCTAGCTGCATTTAAAAAACTTTACGTAACTTCGTTTCGGTTGTTAGGCTCTTCCACGTGGTATGAACTTATTACCTCTGATTGGCTCGTTCCATTGCGCTCTCATGGATTTATATAAGCGAATGTACAAAGTTTGGGTAGCAGGTCACTAAAGATGGATTGTCGCAATGAACCGTATATTATTTTTTTCAAATTTTGCTGTTTTCTTTCACGGCCTAATGCCTTTTTTTTATCTAACGTGGATATCAAGTTTATACGAGGTGTGAATGTACGTATGTATATGGATGTGTATAAAAAGGTATGGTATAAAGTTCTCGTATTCCATAACATCGTGAAGATTACCAGCATAAACGTCATTAAAAACAATTTTTAAAAAATGGTACGTCCATGAACCTAATTGAATCTGCTGCTATGGGTAGATTACAAGTTTAGTGGTCCCGCCGCCATGTTTTGGCTATATGTTTGTTCAAGTGATCTCCAAATTGTCGCCAAGTTATGTGCTGTATTTTGGGTATCTCTCTGGACGTTGTGAATCGGTTCTAACGTTCGTTATAACCTCACTTTGGCGTCCGCTTGATCGTTTGCTAGCACAATGTCCGCAAGCTGACGTCAAAGTGACGTCACAACAAACGTTAGAACCGACTCGCAACGTCCAGAGTAAGCTCCCTAGTGTTTCGTCTTGTATTAAGTTTCTACACGATTTCAAAGCGTATTTTGAAGAAAAAATTTGAAATCATGGTGAAATGAATACAGATACAAATTTCAGTTTTTAATGTATTTAAACGCTCTTTTGTACTGTTATTTACACAAAACAGTGCGGAATTTTGGAATAGGTAGAAATTAAACAAAAGCATCACTTGGTTATATTTAGGCGTAGATCGGTAAAACTCTGTTGCTTTTAATTAAATTATTTTAAATTTTTTTATTACATATTGTATGCAATTTAACCCCTTAACTTGCACTTTCGAGTTAACTCTAGCGTTCTAAACTGGCCAAACTGTGCACACTCGATAATTCGAGCGGCGTTGTACTTTTATAGATATTGTGTTGTGTGTTATGCTAAAAGAGATAGCAAAGGAAAAAGGAAAAGAAAGTCGTTACATGTGTAATACTTGCAATGTTGGGCTATGGGCTGCACCTTGTTTCAAAATATATCATGAAAAAGAAAATTTTGATTAATTTTATAAATACTAGTATTGTTATTATTTATGTTTTAAAAGTATAAATACGTATTATTACCAATAATAATGTTTATTCTAAAATGAGAATTCGAAAAGAAAGACAAAAACGTCGATGTGCTTGTAATATTACAATATTCGACTATTTTCTGAAATGTTATCAAAATCCGAAATTGCAGTAAAAATTTTGATTATTTTTGTATTTTTGTAATTTTCTTGGCAAGACAACGTTCTAAATTGTGCTTTTTACATTTAGAAAATTGAATTTTTTTGGCCGGCCTTTTTAAAAAAACTGTACATTAAGGGGTTAATTAAATTGTTTAACCTTTATCTACTGACTGTACTTTTAAGTACCACTTTAATTAATTAGTTCTAACAAATTAAATTTCGCACCGGAGATTTTTTTTCTCTTGTATATTCTCTAATAATCTAGGCAGCTAAAAAATATATATTTTTGAAGAAATTTTCAGTAGTTCGTAATGCAGTAGATAAAGGGTTAATTAATTATTGGTAAGATATTCTAATTACGTGTCATTTTCCCCAATAAGAGCAAAAAGAGCTGAGTTCTAGAATTTGACGATTATCACCCGCTCTTGGCGTGCCCACTAAACTGGAATTCGACCTCTGCTATGATCCATGAATCCTGAGGCGTGACAATTATTTTCGATGAACAAGTTAATTCAGGCTAACTAAAGCAAGACATTAATATCAAATCCTATCCAATATTAAGCGGTCGCTTTCCTTAAAAAATTACTTATTTTCTTTTCAGGATGCATCTGAACCAGAAGAGGCATTTCAGGATGCATCTGAACCAGAAGAGGCACCAGAAATAAGCTGCATGCTCGAGGAAGATCAGAGAGTGAGCACCCCAAAAAGAAAAATGGAACTTGTCGAATATACCCATAAAGAGAAAAGAGTTAAGCAAACTGATAACACATCTAACCAATCGTCTAATTTATCACAACATTTAAATGCAGAAAAAAAAGATCTTGATGGAGAAGATGGTTATGCCCTATACATAACGGAATATATGAGGTCAATGTCAAAAAGAAAGAGGGAAAAAGCAAGAATGAAAATCCAACAGGTTTTATATCATATCAAATATAATGAAAACAGTGATGACGAATAAATTATAATTTAAACTATTTCATTTACTTCAAAGAAAATGCATGATTACATATAAATCAATCTATACATGAACTGTCTAGTATAAAACAAAAACAGTTATAAATAGTTACTAAGATTGACGTTAGCAAATAAATGGGTAAAACACCTAAATATATTAGTATTACTTGCGAAAATTATGTGCAACTATCCTCAATGATATTTATGTTTATTACGTTGCCGGAGAACAGCATCAATAGAACTGAAATGCATAATACTCTTTAATGCACCTGTTTGGAACATTGACATGAATTTTGTGAGTATCGAAAGTTACAGAAGCTGCTGTTTTTATCTCTGAAGTTGCCTTTTCTTATATTCATATATTTTTAATTTCTTCACCACCTATACTGCCATTTATAATGTAATTAATTTCATTTCTTTTATCAAAAAATTGTGAAAAATACAAGTAAAGAATACGATTTTTTTTAAAGAGTTTATTAGTTTTTTATTTACTGCACTCTTAAAAATCTGAAATCAAGCAACCAGTATTCAAAATACATTTTCCTAGATTCTCCGATCTCAGGAGACTAATTGAATATCCTTTACTCTTCTATGAGACTTTTCCCTTGACAGAGTTTCATAATATTCTCACAGAGTGGTAAAACATCATTTATTACAATAACATTTAGTACAGTTAATGCACTGTTCTACTGAATACTGCACTTTGGATTTTTAAGTTTCCCAGATTCTATTAAAATTTTTGATTTATTTTTGCCCATACATCCCTACCACTAATTGTATTTGTCCCAATATCAACGTAAAAAGCATAAGGAGGTTCTGATGCTAATTTTAATTAGCAATAGGACCTGCTAATGTTAACTAAAAATTAATAAGCAAATCAGGTACCAAGAGCACCAAGTTAAAATCTCTTTTATAATTATAACAGATGGAAATAGAAAATGCAAGTGGTGTGATTTTTATGTTTTTCATCCATTGTATCTGTACTCATAGGGAGGTTCCCTATATTATGAAATCGTTCAAAAAAATTTCCCGTTCTCTTTCAGTAGATGAAACTATTAAATAACCTTGCATCAACATGCTGATATTAATACATAGCATAGCGCAGGTAATTCCAGTTAAGGTATTCTGACTATATGCCAGTGACGCCAGTGTATTTGGTATGCCAGTGAAGTCAGAGTTTCTCCTGTATGAAAAAAAATATAAAAATTAAAATAAGGATAAAAAAAAACACAAAAATTGGAAGCCGTGTAATATAAGTTCATGTTATAAATTAATAAACATTAATTTACAAAACTATTCATATACTTTTTAAGAATCAAAAAGTCCAATATATGTATCATAATATAACTTATGCATGAATATCATCTTTTATTTCTTGATAATATATATAAATGTCTCTAACCTGTTGCAAGATATCATAATACAATAAATAATCTCTCAGCTGCTGTTATAACTTCCCGCATAACAGTTTTTTTTTCTATTAATTTTGTTATTTTTTTTTAAACTAGGTTCTTAAAATCAACGCTAGTGATTCGAATCCATCGACGATAACCTTCAGCTTCGTAATGTTTTAAAAATAGAAATTACTGGTATAGATTTACGCTTATCAGTAGTTTCTTCTACTATTAGTGTTGTTATTTTTTGAACTAGAAAATCAAAACCAGCAGTAGTTATTCGAATCCACTGACGATAACCTTCAGCATCCTAATGTTTTAAAAATAGAAATTGCGTAAGTACTTCATTGATATACTGATTGTTTCTGGTTAAAACTTAAAAATTTTACATGAAAACTATCAAAATATATTAATTTATAACAATGTTATAAATTGTGTAAATGATTAAATTTGTACACATTAAATATTTAAATGGGTTGAATATAATCAGAAAATTTAAAAATTCAAACCATGACTATAAAAAGCTTAAGCGCATTAAATATATATATATATATATATATATTACAATCATTTATTACGTATAAATAAACAAATGCTCAAAAATAATTAGTCAAGTAATTGTATATTTCACTGATAAATATTTATTAACTACTAATTAAATTATTAAGTAGTTCAGTATCTCTATGGATTGATTGTACGTGCAATTTAAAAACGCATTTTTAATCATAAACACCATGTATACTAATGAAATACATACTACAGCATTTAATTAAAAGCATATTAAGCATGCAACCTATTAGTTAACTGTAATGCTAGTTCTTGGATGTAGTTTTCACAGTAGCAAAGTCTAATGTACACAAAAGTGATTAATTGTACATAATTTGGTTTGGTTTTGAGAGTAGCGTACAATTTTTATGGAATACAAAAGCTAATTAAACCAAAAACTACTGCTTAAAACGGATTCCGAACGCCAGCGAAAAACCGCGACAGCAGCAGTAATCGAACCCGTGGATTCCTGTACCGAAAGACAGCACTCTTCCCAGTCGCCCACTTTTTATTTATATATTACTTTTCAACATTCAAGGGAATGTTTCTTTTGTCAATGAAAAGTTGGGATATGTTGAATATGTAGGGTATTGCTCTTTGGTTATGATTCTGCGGTTTCAAATCTCACTGATGGCGTGAATGTTTGTAGCTGGCCAAAATCGTCTTTTAGCAGTAGTTGAGACTGATGATTATTGATCCTCCAAACAGAACTATCAATTGAAGTTAATAATAGAAGATAATGAATGAAATCCTGCATTACCTTAAGGAAAATAGATTAAAAAAAGTTAGAAGTTTTGATAACATTAAACAATATTAATAATTAAAAGAAATATGGATAAATAAAGTGGTGCAGTTTAAAATTATTAAGTTTGTTGGAGTAAAACATTGCTTTTGAATAACAGAGTCCGGACTCTACAACTGAGCAAGATGTTTAAGGCTGTACAGGATCGGCTTAAAGCAAAAGAGCTTTGTCTAATATGCCCTCGTGTACCAAAAGCTAAGGTTCCATAGCGTTCTCAACAAACTTAATGCATTGGTGACTGTTCTGCTGGATTGTAATTTGTCAATCAAATTGTAAATTGTCCTTATCCCTTAATGTAGAAAAACTGATGTTCCATAGTGTTTCCAACAAACTGATTGCATTGGTGACTGTTCTGCTGGAATATAATATGCCCTTCATGCTGTAAATTGTCCTTATCCCTCATGTAGTCCAACAAACTAATTTCATTTGTGACTGTTCTGCTGGAATATAATATGCCCTTCATGCTGTAAATTGTCCTTATCCCTCATGTAGTCCAACAAACTAATTTCATTTGTGACTGTTCTGCTGGCTTGTAATATGCCCTTCATGCTGTAAATTGTCCTTATCCCTCATGTAGTCCAACAAACTAATTTCATTTGTGACTGTTCTGCTGGCTTGTAATATGCCCTTCATGCTGTAAATTGTCCTTATCCCTCATGTAGTCCAACAAACTGATTACATTGACGACTTCATTTTTTGAATATAATATGCCCTTCTAATTCATGTACCAGACTTATAATTCCCCAATAACAAAGTTAATTATATCCGAATAAAAATAGTAATATCTAGAATACAATTAAGAAATAATGATCGTGACTCGAATGCTAATTACTGGTAGCAAATGACTAATACTATGCATCTTATTTGAAGTCTATTAATTAATCCGCTATAGTAAATTTCAAAACCTTTTTTTCTTAATGCAGAACATTTTTTCCAATCTTCACTCAGCCGTGAAGTTGGTGGGAAACGTTATTTTTAATGCCTTAGATTGTTTTTCAGAATGTTCGCCATATTTATAATTAACATGGGCTTATACAACTGATATGTATTTTTACAAAAAAAAAAAATAATGCTTCTAATCCTCAATTTACACGGCATTCAAACTTCACAGTTTTGGTTTAATAGGATTAAAGACACGAAGAAAAACTTTTATTTACACGGTATTAGTGTAGCTTAACATGTTCAAAGAAATTTGTTTTAAAAAGTTTTAAACACTTTGGTGGATAGTTTATAAAAACTATTCTCGATTAGATTTTGAGAAAGTAATAAATTTAGCTCCTAGGAGAATAAAAATGTCAGCATAGAATGTGCGAATATCGTTGAAGCAATTTTTTAATGGATAAAATTTAAAGGAAAACACTTGTTTTTTTTTAATTAAAATGAAGGTATAAAACCATGAATTTAAATTCAATTTCAATGACATTTACAAAATACAGATAAATTTTAGAAATATGCTAGTGAAAATATATATTTACGTTAAACTTTGTCAAACACATTCTAATGAATTTATGTTAAAAATTTCATGCGTATATAGCAGAGATTTTACCATTAGAGGCCTATTTAAATTAAAGCGGAAAAACTTATAATAAAGAGCATAAACTAATATACCTGCAAATACTAATTTTATAAAATTATTATAGTCTTTCTATTATAGTTTATCAGTTTCTTGTATTGTAAGACATAATACAAAAAAATGCCATTTATTTATTATTTAACATAAAAAGTTGAAAAATAAAATATTTTTTTTTATTTATATAAGGGTAATAGCTTGTTATAACATTAATCTTTATTTTTTAATAATAGAATACATACTTAAATGCAACTATAAATAAAAGTAATAAAATAGATGCATTCTAAATAAACTTATTGCATCATAGAAAATACAATAGAAAAATACAATATTTAATATAAAAGTCTGATATAGCAACGTTACAATTACGTTGATTTTCAAATTGTTGTGCTATATCACATTGTATGCGGGACACGTACTAGTACCTTTTCTGACAATTGATACTTGAGCGCGGGTCACGTACCAGTACGGGTTAGTGTAACAACATGGTTTGTTTGTGGGTACAAAAATAACGGTATATACAGGGAAACGAAGCTGAATGTTCTTGTCTACTACATAGATTCTGGAAAAATTTAGACAAATAAAAACTAGTTTTTACATCAGTCGATGCGGAATCACAGAACGGGAAGGTTGATTAAAAAAATCAATTTAGATTTAAAATTAACTTTTTATTTATCCTTGCGAAAATGATATATATATGTATATTTATATATTATATTTGTATTTATATATATTTTCCAATTTATATATTTATATATTCAATATAAAATATGAAAAGTTGGTTAAAAAATTAAATAATTTTCGATCTATTGAGATTTAACTGAATAACTAAATTTACGCTCAAAACGCCATCCCCGGTACAATTCCGCTGCGAAATGTACCCGCTTACAATGTGTTAAAAAACTGAATTTCAATTAATATGAAGAAACTAATTAAAAACCAATGACTCATTAGCCCTAGTGTAGCAAAACAATAGACTGTAGAGCACCAAACCAAACCAAGCATGTTCCTCACCTGTGGTGTATAACTTATTCGGACTAAAATATTTGTAGTGCTTCTAAAAGTTATCCCAAATTTTTAATCTTTATAGAAAGACACAATTTTTATTTTGGGAAATCACTTTAAAAAAAAAACTTTGAACTTTATTTATAATCGCTTTAAAATAATTTT
Organism: Pardosa pseudoannulata; assembly: GCA_032207245.1. Classification (NCBI taxonomy): domain Eukaryota; kingdom Metazoa; phylum Arthropoda; class Arachnida; order Araneae; family Lycosidae; genus Pardosa; species Pardosa pseudoannulata. The sequence continues at coordinate 78,798,120 of CM063503.1, read as the reverse complement.
TTTTAAAAAAGGAAAAAATTAAAAAGGTAAAAAGAAGAAAATACCTTAATCCACTGAACGGACGCGTCGACGGGGGTTCGACAGCGAATTCCTGTTCGAAAACGGACCTGTCGACCCCTTCTCGTTCGCACTCGTATAACTCGTATCGCACACTTTTGAGGAAAAAAATATTGCAAAGCGATAATAAATGAAAGAAACTAATTTTGAGTAACGGAACTCCTTTACCTTGCAGGGAAAATAATTTAAAAGTAACCTGACAACTTTTAAACCGGCAACTCTAGTATGGTACGGTAAGTTCCGTCTGGAATTTACGAAAAGGGTGACTGTTTTGAAAGGGAAAAAGGTGGGGAAGGTGGCCGGTGGAGGGGATAAAGTTCATATTACAAAGCAATGCTATTTTTTTAAGTGAAGGCAAAATGATAAATAAATAGTAAAAGAATCAGTAAATATTTTAAAATAACATCAAACGGGTATGAAAATTTTCCCCATGAGTGGGGTTCGATCTTGTGGATTCTACTAGCGAAAGTCAGCGCCCTACCTACTCGGACTTCATCCGGCACCTCGTACGTTCGCAGTAACATTAAGTGCTACGAAGATAACCATAATCCGGGCATACTTTTCCGGATAATAAAATAAATTCCCAACTTTTTGTCATTGTTATAGAAAGAAAATTTTCTGCAATTGCTTAATCAGACAAATATTTCAGCAAAAAGAAACTTATGACATACACCAAGTGCAATGTTAAAGTTTGTTTTTTATCCGTCAGAGAAGGGGAGTTAATAGATAAGGAGATATTTATTTTGTAGCGATAAGAGTTATCAAAGAACGTTATCGGCAATCCCAAATTTGAATATTCTGAAAGTCTGGAGATAATATGAGTTAAAAGTAACAAAGTTGACTTAAGAGATAACAGTGTCTTCTTGAGAGGAGAGCACGTGGGAAAAAAATCCAGTGGTAAAGAAAGTTGAATGATAATAAAACTAAAAATCTAGCATTATAATTGCATAGGTATAAAGAGAAAAATGCAATAGTTTGTTTACAAGGCAAAGCATACCGTTGTAGTCTTTGCGTAATTACATTTACATGTTTGTTATATTAATTTATATTTATGCAATCTTAACATCGATCTTTTTTATATTATTGATTTTTGTGCGCAAAAATCTTCTACATTTAAAAGACTGTCTCTGTTGTAAAGCATTAGTAAGTCTTACCATAGAACATCGTTTCAGTAATACTTTGTCTACAAGTGTAAAATAAAGTTTTTTTGTTCAGTTTTGAAAACGTAGAAAAGGATTGATCAAATGCAAAACGAAACAAAATATTCATTATAACATTTCTTTCCATTTATTATATACAATGAGAAATTCTGCATATTTAAAATAAAATTTTTACGAGTTCTACAATAAGACTGTAAATTAAAAAAATGCTTAGTTTTATTATACCCAACAATATATTTTTATAAAACATAAAATATACATCTAATAAAAAAATGTAACTTTTCTTAGACACAAAATAACTTCTGAAATATATAAAATGCAAAAGATATTTTTATGCCAAATTAAAACTAAATGTAATTTGTATTCTGTGAGCCTGAGTTACAACGATACGAGGAATATATTTTATTGTATAAGCCTGATGAATGCTGATTTTTTTATTTTTAAATTCTGAATTTTTATTTGTTTTATTTTATTTTTTAATTTCAAAATGCTAGATACCTTACAAATTTTAGATTTACTGGATAAAAAATGTTATTTACCTTCAATTTAATTTAATGTAAAAATTTAGTTTCTATATATGTATCTCAAAAGTTATCTAACCAGGTAAATATATTTCAGTTCTTTCATTTAGTATATATATATGTACGATCATAGAAAAGTTTTAACCATTACTAATAACTAAACTACATATGCACAACATTATGCACAGTAGGATAACTTACTGTGCATAAAACTTATTTTTCATATCAATTGATCTTTATGTACAGAATGTTGTGAGTTGTAGCTATTAATGCTGATTTGTAATGTTCGTTTAACCCTTTCTTTCCCACAATAACCTTCGATAGCCAAGACCTCTGCGTCCCAGAATAGCCGAAGCTATCTGAGAAAATTGCCTTACCCTCTAGTGGCATAACTGCTAATAGAGACGTGTAATGCTGATAGCAGTGAACAGAGGACTCATTGTTATTGTTGTTGTTTCTGATGGCACTTGTTTAAACGAAGAACAATTGAGCTATACTCTACTCGGACTCATTGTAAACATCCGATGTTAGCAGGTGTTTTTCCTTGAGGTTTTTACAACGCGTTGAAAAACACTACTTGTTGCTGGATAACATGAAACATTTCATTGCTATTCTATTCGATTTTGAACATGTTTACTTATAGTTACAGGTGAAAAAAAAATTACTGGGGAAAGGAAATATGAAAAATTTGAGCTATTGGGTTGGGAACTGGAGGGCAATTGAAATTCTTATATGTGGTTTTTAAAGAGTTAAGGAAGCCGTAGACTGAAGTAACCATCAAAATGGAGATGATACAAGCGCGTAGTGGGATTATTGTAAGAATTCAGTTATTAAAATATCTTGATGAAATTTATTTTACATATTAATTTATTCTTATCTATATACCGTTGTAAATTACATCTATTAATATAGATTTGTTTGGTTTCAAGATGCCGTCAATAAATGCTGAGAGACAAGTATAATTGTGGATGGTGGATATGTAGAGAATGCTTAAAAATAAAACAAATGAAAATTAATTTCTATCTTAATAATTCTTTAGTAATCGTTAAAATTTTGCTATACTCCTCCATACATGTATGAAATTTCTTGAACCTCTTTTTTCGAAAATCGAATTAGTATTTTGTTTATTTAACGTTTAAAAGATTTTCCACAAATTTTTCACATATCTTCCTCTACAGTTATTGATCGGCTGATCGTATGATCCTCCTCTAAGTGTTATCTTGCCGCTCAGAAAAGATCCTTTCGAAAAACGTTTTCGAAAATTTGTAAAACATGTCACCGAAAATTTAAAAATTTCTAAATTGTAGTCACTTTAGTCTGGGAAATGAAAATTCATTTTAAAATTACATTAAAAAACTGTGTAATAAGGTTTTAAAATTTATAAGAGTAAACCTATCCTCTTTATTTTAAAATGGAACCATTAAAAAATAACCATTTAGTGATTTTTTAATTTTATAAATTTTCGACACTAAAATGATCTAAAGATATTATTTTGTACGCAATTTTCTCAGCAGGAGGAATTTGGTAATAGAGGTCAGTGACGTCATATACTTTAAGGGACCATATATTTGAAACTATCGATGAATTAAGCTCGAAACTAGAATTCTCCGAGCTGTGATATTTTAGTATTGGTTAATCTTGATACAGAGAATTAATTATATCTTCAATAGCCTTAGCTTTTGTTGGAATTAGAAATAGTATTGTGCAAAATTATATTTAATTAATATAAAAAGTATTTATTTCATGATAACGGTCTTTATAGTGCCAACACCTCCTAGAGATCTCTAGGAGGTGACAGGACAGACTAGTGTCTCTAGGGGGCATTGATAATGTCCCCTACTTCCCTTCGATATACACTCAAGAGCCAAAATATTATGACCACCTGTCAATAACGAGTTGGCCTACCTTTGGAGCACAACACAGCTTCAACCCGCCTTGGCATAGATGCCACAAGTCCTTGGTAGATGGCCGGAGGCAGATTGTACTAGATGTTTAAGCAACGGTTACGCAAATCCGAGATATTGCGAATTGGTGATCATTGAACTGTTAGCTGCCGTCCCATAACATCCCAAATGTGTTCTATCGGATTGAGATCCGGTGAGTTAGACTGCCAGAACATTAACTGGAATTCAGCATCATGTTCCTGGAACCACTCGAACACAATTTTAGCCTTGTGGAACGGGGCGTTGTCCTGTTGGAACATTCCATTTCCAGCTGGAAAAACTGAGGCCATGTAAGGGTGCAACTGGTCCGCAATGATGTTCAGATACCCTTAGCATTCTTGGTCTGCTCTACCACAACCACGGGTCCCAGAGACACCCAAGAGAACGTCCCCTAAAGCATAATACCGCCACCACCAGCCTGTGTATGACCTACTGTACATTGAGGGAGCAACTGTTCGCCTAGAAGACGGCGTATCCTGACACGGCCATCTGCGTGATGAATGACAAACCGGGATTCATCTGACCAGGCAACTCTCTTGCACTGATCCATGGACCAGTCGCGATGTTCCCGGGCCCAAAGTAGGCGCAGCTTGCGATGACGCTTGGTCAGCAAAGGCACACGAGTGGGACGTTTGCTGCGTAGCCCCATATCCAACAGTGGCAGCTGAACAGTGTGCTCCGATACTATTCTACTTGGTCCTGCATTGTATTGGGTTGTCAGCTGAGCCACTGTCTGGTTCCGGTTTTGCTTCACAATGCGAGACAGTCTCCGACGACCTTTTTCTTTGATAGTGTGTGGACGTCCAACACCATGTCGTCTGTTGCTGGTTTCACCGTCATTCATCCACTTTGCATAAGTACTAAAAACTGTAGATAGCGAACAACCCACGAGTCGTGCAGTTTCGGAATTACTTGTTCCGAGCCTTCGAGCCATTACAATCTGCCCTCTATCAATATCGCTTAGATCCGAGGCCTTTCCCATCACACACAGATGTAAGTGAAAGAATAATTCATCATATCTTTCCGTATAAAGGGTAATTTCCACCTGATCACGTGCCTTCCACGTCATAAGCAAGGTAAGAAAATGTAGGGAGCGGTTCATAATGAATATTTTGTATATCAAGATGTAGTTACAGTAAAAATTTACACATAAAAATAGTTATACATACGATAAAAAAGAAATATAAATTAAAAAAATCAATTTAGACTTAAAATTATTTATTTATGTGAGAAAATGATGATTATAAAATAAAAATGTTTAGTAAAATATTTGTATATTTTAATATAAAATATGAAAAGTTGTTTAAAAAATTAAATAATTTTACAGTTAGAGATTAGCTGTATAAACTAAATTTACGCGTAAAGCGGCCCTAGTCCAATAATTCATCATACTGCCCAGCAGCAATTAAATACCTCTTCCACCTGATCACGTGCCTTCCACGTCATACAGGCGAGTTCATTGAAAAATGTAGGGGTGGTCATAATGTTTTGGCTCTTGAGTGTAGATTCTGGAAAAAAAAGGAAAAATATATAAATTTCTTTTTAAATTCAGCATTACGTTGGCAGATGGTTGCATATTATTTCTGTATCAAAACAGTTAGCAGCAATAAAAAGTAAAATCAATAATTTTTCCTAGTTGTCCCCCTTTATTTTAATCGATTTAATTATGGTGTTTATTTATTAAACAATGCCAGTTTATTTATGGTCATTCACTGATGTTTTTTTTCAATTTTTGTTTTTAAAGCTTTTAAGCAGTTGTAAAATCAGTATCTCTTCTTTTATATATCATAACCAAATGCATGAAATTAAAATTTAATCCACACAAACAGTGGAAGATAAAGTGTTGGAAACCTGGGCTGCATTAATTTAAAAAAAGGAAAAATATATAAATTTCTTTTTAAATTCAGCATTACGTTGGCAGATGGTTGCATATTATTTCTGTATCAAAACAGTTAGCAGCAATAAAAAGTAAAATCAATAATTTTTCCTAGTTGTCCCCCTTTATTTTAATCGATTTAATTATCGCTTCAAAATATATTACACAATTGGTCAATTTAGTTTAACTGATTTTAGTCAAATTATTTCATTAAAGGTAAATTTCAATAGAATTTTATCATCTTTTCAATTATTAGAATATTAAATATATTTAGCAACTAATAGGTTATATATATTTTGCTATCTAACATCTTTCTAATGTATCTTATATAGTGAACAAAATTTTTGGTCCCTTGAAGTTCCTTATAACAGTATTTGACTGTACATATAAATAACTCCCTGATACTCCCCGTTATCTTATTTGATTGACAATTTGGTTCTTTTCTCTTGAAAATATGCCGACGTTTGTCCAAGCATATAAAGCAGAGATTCATCTATTAAGTACCAATAGAGATTTTTCAAATGTTCCTCGAAGATTTTCGGTAAATTCTAGCACATTTAACTGTATCGCTGTATAAAATTTTCTGTTTATCTTATTTGATTGACAATTTGGTTCTTTTCTCTTGAAAATATGCCGACGTTTGTCCAAGCATATAAAGCAGAGATTCATGCGTACTAAGTACAAGTACAATAGTACACCGATTTTTCAAATGTTCCTCGAGGATTTTCGGTAAATTCTAGACACATTTGGTACTGTATCGCTGGTATAAAATTTTCTGTTTATCATGTGCCATTTTCCTTGTTCACTGCTTCCGCTATATCAGCGTTTCAAACGTATTACACCTTCTTTGCATAGGTCGTTGTTTTCTGGTGTCACTTGAACAAACCAAGCACAATTGAGCCATATGCCACTCGTATTAAAGCAAAGAAGTGCACCTTTCTTATATATATATATATATATATATATATATATATATATATATATATAATATATATATATATATATATCATATATATGATATATATATATATATATATATATATATATATATATATATATATATATATATATATATATATATATATATATATATATATGAGCGCCATTAAAGTGAAAGAATAACTTTCCTCAAGTGGGTCCTCGTAATTTTGAAGCAGGAACGAAGCAGAAGACACATAGACTTGGCCTGCCATCCCCAGAGGTATTGTTTGAGAACATGGAGGACATTGTGACCAAAAATATATTTTACGTGGCCCAGTCACCTTTAACGAACACGGCGGCTCGGGTTCTCAACCCCCAACCTCTCAGTTACGAGATTATTGCCTTTGCCGACTGAGCTACCGCGACTCTTTTTGCAAAGGTTCCTGCCAATAGGAAATGTACTTCTTCTCACGAGTTTTGCGTTCAACTTGACGAGCAGGCATTCGCCTTCAAAATCTTTGATTAGGATTTTTCATCCGAGAGCACGTCGTGCATTTTATTCTACTTAGTGTTTTAATTCTAGTAGGGTTTGTATGTCGCTGTCATAGAGAAGCGTCGAAGTAAAATTCTTTTTACTTTTCTGAATAGGCAAAGGTGACGAAAATAGCATAAAAGAAAAACAAAATATCCTCTGCAGTGAAAGTCTCAGGATTTTAAGTCAAAAAAATAAAAAAAAGGAATAAATCTTCAAACGTCCTGTGTTAATTTTGAGGTTCTCTCCCTCTCTCTCTCTCTCTCCAGGACAACATATTGTTAGGTTGTTGTTGTTGTCTTAAGTCACTTGGTCAAACCAAGCACGATACATATTCTTTGGTAAAATCTTATACTCAACTGTACTACAATGTAATGTGATAATCTTATTTTGGAATAGTTATAGTTTATTTTATACGCAGTACTGTTACTAAGTAAAACTTAGAATTTAGGGCGTCCTACACTTCAAAGTAGCTGCCCTATTATTTTATATAGAAACAAGAAAGCAAGGCTATATGTCTTTATAAAATTTAAATACCTATCTTTGTGCAAATTTTTATAGATTACATATACATCAAGCCCTTGATAAAATAAAAAAAAATATTTTTAAAATTATAAATTAAGAGTCAACAATTTTGGGCCTCTGAAATTTGTGGACCTAGGGCAAGTGTCCCATGACCCTGTCGGTAACAGGGCCCTGGGAGTTCTCTCCTCTTCGGGAGCCTCGGGGAATTGTCCCACTTGCCTGTGTGATAATCGGACCCTTTGTATTTCCACCCGTCCAAACGGCGGCGTTCAGTCTTTTAGTAAAAAGAAAATTCCCGTCTTTCTAGTGTTGAAGCAATCGTGCAGGAAGAGCCCTATTTCCAAAGGACTCCACGTGTGTATAGTTTACGTGCGACTCTTCTAACAAGAGTTCAAATATCATGTTTTCTGTCTAGTTCTATAATCCAATTCGAAAATAGCCGTCGCGTTTATCTTGGTTATCTACAACACGATCTTTTAACTGTTGACCTTTGCCGACCTATTGCTATCTTTCGAGGTTAGGCGTGATTATCGCAGGGCCTAAGGTAATACTTTGCTTTACATCCGGTTCTTTGAACCCCAAAAATATATTTAAGCAGGCTGCTTTGTGTTTTAGGAGTCGATTTTGGATTGTAAATTTACAAATTATGTACTTGCCCCAAAGTATTTTTGTTTCCATAATAATTTTCGATTTTTTCTTTAATTGCTGTTCATCTTATAAAAAACGGATTAAAATTCCAAAAGTGCTTATTCATATTTTTTCAATAACAAGAAGTGCAGTATAAATCAGGGGTTTCCAAAGAGGTTCCTGCAGACCCACTAGAGTCCGTGTGATCAATTAGGGAGTGCGTTTATAATAAACATTTAATTGGGGAACATATAAAACATGCTGAAGTCTACTAGAAATATCGCTTAAAATAAAAAAAAAATTGTAACACATTTTCGTTTTTATTAGTCTTAAAATATATAGCAATAATTAAACATGCAACTAACTTAAAACGGGATGAAGATTTACTTGCTTATTGTCTTCATTTAACGACTTTTCATTCTGACTTCAGAGAAAGATTTGAAGACATTCGTTACTTGGTTTTTGCGATTGGGTGCCAACTCTTTTGCCAGTAAGCCTATAAACCTCTAGCTTAAAGGTTACCTCTTAGGTAGCTGTTATGAAAACTGCACATAAAACTATTTGAAGCTGTACGCAACTTCAAGGCCGTATGTTCCCCACTTGTGACCTAGGGACTATCGCACTGGCTAGAATACCAGAGTGCCCATATTCTAGACAGGGTGAAAACATCTACCATCAGAAGCGAAGCAGAAGTCAAAATTAAACTGTCGAGCTTAGCAATCGTCTGTGACCAAAACAAATTTTTTTCTTTTAAAAAATATTACTGCTGGGGTCCAACGAGGTTCTCTTCTTGGTCCCACCCTTTTTAACTTTTATATTTTTTTCCTAACTGGTTTCCTAGCTGGTAATACAGGCACTATATGCCTTTATGCCAATACAAGACTGCGAAGCTGTTACCCATTTAGCATCACCGAGGAGCACATGTAGTTTAAGGTATGTTATGGAAGCGAGTAACATTAGCCCCGCTAGGTCCTCGTAATTTAGAAGCAGGGACCAAGCATCCCCCCCAGAGGAATCGTTTGAGAAATTGGAGGACATTGTGACCACGAACATTTTTTACGTGTCCCAGTCACCTTTAACGAACACAGCGGAACTTAGGCCAGCTCGAGCCCCGAACTCGCCACCTTTCGGTTACGAAATCGCTGCCTTTTTCCGACTGAGCTACTGCGGTTAGAGAACTTGGAGGACATTGTGACCACGAACATATTTTACGTGCCCCAGTCACTTTTAACGAACACGGCAGATCTTAAGCCCAACGTTTCAGTCGCGAGATCGTTGCCTTTGCCCACTGAGCTACCGCGGCTCTTTAACTTTCATATTAATGATATTCCAATATCTGAATACACGAATATTGCCGGATGACACGGCCATCTACACAGGCTCCTTATATTAATTCTGTTTCGACTTATCTTAAGCACCATCTCAGTGCTCTGGAACCGTGGCTTCAGAAACGGAAAATTAAAATTAACACTTCAAAATGTCATGCCATCTTCTTCTCACGTTCTTATAAAGCACTGTCAAGGCTTTATCTTCATAACGAGCCTATTTGCTGGGAGGACTCAGTAAAATATTTGGACATCTACATAGGCAAGCGGCTTACTTGGTAGCCGCATATTAAATGCATTGAAAAATTGATGATGGATAGTGTAATAATCACCCCACTCCGGGGGCCACGTTCAACCACCCCGCTCCGGGGGCCATGTTGTTATAACACCCTGTTCTGGACTATACTGCCTGCCTACTTTACTGGGACCTGCCCGCCTACTTTACGGGGGCAGGTAGTTCGTAGATCACCGCTGGGATGCATAGTCTAAATAAATCCTCCAAAGCTTAGACGGACAACACAAAATATTTATTTACAAAAACTGACGAAAACATAAAATATTTAAAATAAATCCAAATAACATATTGCCGTGTCTCAGGGACTGTATAGATCAGAAAGGATTCACCGAGCATTTTCATATCCAAAAATCCAATTCAGCATGCAAAACAGAGAGATGTCTACAAGTCACAGGCCCAAATCCAACTGCCCTCTCTTGCAGATCTTCCCTCTTTTCTTCGGGGGGGGGGGGGCAGCATTCGATCCCTTCCGAAAAGAGAAATCCTCCCTTCCAGATGTACTGCTGGCCTGCAAGAAAACACCAACAAGCGTAACCGAAAAGCCTTATCTGCCCCCTTTGCCGGCCAGCTCCTATTTCCCCAAGGAACGCCGGGTGAAAGGGGTCAACGGGGGCGATTTTGCAAATATCAAGAAAGACTAAACACTGGTCACGCGGTCCAAATTCCTTACAGATAGTCTCCACAATCTCCGTCTTCTAATTTATTCACCACACTTAAAGTTCAGCACACAACTCTTCTTTATAAAACAGTAATACTGCCTGATGCGTGCTATGTCGCTCCAGTATGATCACATGCATTTCCCTCTAACATCAAAATTCTCGATATAGCGCAAAATAAAAATTTAAGATGCATTATCAAGGCTCCGCGTTATCTTCGAAATAACATAATTAGACGTGACCTAAATTTATTAACTAACAAAGATCATTTCATTAAAACTTCAGAAAAATTCTTTGACTCGATTAATAATCTTCAAAACTAGCATATACCCCTCATATGACGGGATCAGTAAAACTTTAATTCTTCAATTTGTTGTTAATACAGGTAATAAATAATCATTGCAACAAAAAAATAATCGATGATTAAATTTAAAATTATCACATATGTACCTAATCTATTATTTAATCCAAATATGAAAGAAAACTATTTACGTAATATTCAGTGATAAAACGTATGAAAATAATGCAGATGATATTAAAAAAATTAAAATAAGAAAAGATTAAATGAGATGGTTAAAGGAATAACATCATAATGCTAGAAAAAAAAATGTTATTTTTACCTATTTATGTGATAAATCGATAAATTTAATCGCCTGCTCGTAACCGGGGAAAATAGGTCCTAATGATGGCATTAAACGCTCGAAAAGGGGGAAGGGCTGGAATTCGGACGTTTTAAAGACGACAGTATTTTTCGCTGTGATATGAAGCATATTTTTCAAATTTATTTTAGAATCGGATAGATAATTTAGGAGAAGATAAACTTGACTCGCTTTGAATTTTGCTAACCCTCACTCATGAAGACTCCAATATGGATGCTGCTATACATTCCAGATACAACCGCTTCATAAATTTGAGGACAGACGAACAGATAACTTAGGTTATTATTATATAGGGGATGAAATTATTGATGAACTGCAAGATTACGATTTTGTTGATCCGGAGTTCAGAAGGAGGCCTATGGCCCCACTACTTACTTATCATTTTGGCTTTTCCCTTTAAAACTTTTTCTTATTGTCATAATTCTAAAAATTATTTTTCTTGAATTTTTACAAAATGTTTTAGGCTTTTTATTATGCTTTAAACACACTAATATTCAAGTTACTTATCCCTGTCTATGCATTATAACATTGTTTTTGACTTGGGTAACACCCATTTCATAAAAAGCTTTCTTATATATACCATGCAATCAAAGTGTCAAATTTTCTGGTAGTTTTCTAGATTCAAATTCATGATTCCGAGCACAACTACTTTACTTTCGTCGAATATATACTCAATTATTAATTAATTGTATTTTAATTTATTTAATCTCATTTATTCATATTTATTTGCATTTACTCATATTTAATCCTATCTATCTATCGTTACCCTTATTTATCCACATTTATTATATCTTTTATTTTTGTATTTTTTATTTTTATTACTCATTTATTACTTTGAAATACTTATTACTTTAATTATTTTCTTCTTTTTTAATGTATACTGGCATCTTGAGTACCTATATAATGATTATGAACCGCTCATTTATTATACTGTGTATCTTTTTTACTAGAGATATCCGTCAGGATCAAATACTCCGATAATACTTTTCAATTGGAACAGAGAGTCTCTTGCAGTAAGATCATTGTGTGAAAGGGATACATATTCATGAGATCATTCCTTTCCCGGGGATGATCAAAAGTAAGAGAATTCTTCATGGAGAGAAATATTGAACGCCTATATGGTGTCTGCATAGTAAAATGATCAATACTCATGCGGTGTAGAATGAGCAAATGAGGAAAAAACAGAGCTCGCTTCTTGATAATTATAAAAAGGTTTTTTAAAAGTTCATGAGGGTCCTATCTTTTTTTTTTATTAAATGAACTTTACTACTATGACGATAATATTATAATTTATTCTAAAACTATATTGATTACCGTAATTTCGGACGTATATTCCGCAGACTATCTGTGTTTAATCTTTAATTTGGCAAAGTCTGGCCGCTACACCGGACATGTATATTTATAACTACTATATAACATAATTGTCAGTGTTCGCCACAGCGGACATTAATTATCTCAAAAATGGAAAATGATATATATATATTTTTTTTTTGTTTATTTTACAGAGATCCTAATGTCTATACAGACATGGGAAAATAACAGAAATTAAAAAATATTTGAAAAAACATCTTGTCAAATTAAGGGTTAAAAAGCAAATTTCTTCAGCCGTGGGCTATCTGCCGGTGCGAACTATCTGCTGGTTGTTCATTGCTCAAATTATCAAAATCGGAAGAAGGTGGGGGGAAAAACCACGTCGCGCGAAAGGCCGATGATCAAATGTAAACAAAAACGACTCTCGAGACGTAAAAAAAAAAAAAAAAAAAAAAAAAAAAAAAAAAAAAAACATCGTATCTGTAATAAACCATGAAAAAAAAATACAACCCATAAAACAGAACGAATCAGTAGTAGTTTAACGCCTATGATGCAGTGCCGATAGTGCACTTCAGGAAAAACAGCTCTTTAGATTATATACATTTAATCATTTACATTATTTACAGGAACTAATACAATGCATTAGCATAGCGAACAGCATCGCTCACATTCACATCACCACGTGGAATGATCTTACATGTTGCCAGATTCAACAGATACATTTTACATTTGCCAGATACATTTTACATTTCAATAAATGAGTGGCTTGACGCTAGCACCGCCACAGTAGCAAGTAGCACAATCTTAAATTGTGTCCTGGAGTACGGGAAAATATCGATAGTCACTATGTACAGCTCCGATTGACAACACCGAGTGGATGGGTTCAAGATCGAAGGTTGAGGGTCAACGGTAATTTCACCAGGAGGATCACTCGTAATAGAGTTTTGATTTGCGGTAATATTGGTTATTCATTATACCTTTAAAACATCGTCGCTGTTTTACTGCTGATTTCAAGCTGAAAGTAATTCAGAAGGTCGACATTGAAGTGGACAAGAAAGCAGCAAGAAATTGCCGCAAGCAAAAGGAAACATTAAAAATATGGGATGAAAGCGATCCAATCGTCCTGGAAAAATAAAATGGCCTGCATTAGAAGACAATTTACATAGCTGGGTTCTCGAACAGAAAAATGTAGTCCTCTCTGTTTCTACAGTTAAAATTCGTCTCCGGGCTATGGCAGAAGAAATGATTTCAAATTTTAAAGGTGGAATTAATTGAGTCTAATCCAGACTTTTCGGCACTCTACTGTACTTAAGTTTTTATTCTTAAAATGATTTAATATTGTCATACTAAAATACATATTTTTGCACGTATAGTCCGCGGGTTATCTAGTGGTACGGACATCTGATGATTTATGAAATTTTTTAAATAAAAAATCGCACCCGCGGACTAACGATGGTGCGGACTATACGTGCAAAATTACAGTATATGATGTTCTCGGAATAAACTGATCAGCATTCCATCAATGTAGAAAATACAAATACCGAAAAACAAGAGCCTGCTTTAAAAGATTTTTAAGGGAGGCAAAGGACCTTAAATGTAAATATTTTTTGAATATTCAACTTTTAACTATTTTCTTAACATGAAACCTTAATAATGATGTTTTATAAAATACGTAAGTCACTAATACTTACATGGAAAAATCTTAGATTAAAATACGAAATATTTTCTTAAAAACTGAGTCATCAAAAAATACTCATTAAAAGAGTACACTAGATATTAGCCGATTGCTTTCAGTTTCTACTATATACAATAGGATTTTAATTCGAGATAATATCAAAGTCTTAACGTTTTGTTAGTGGAAAGAGCTTCCCAATAAAACTAAAATGCATCCAAAATAATATAAATGGCACATTATTTTTTAAAAGTAGTTACATGGGCATAGATAAGATATGTATTAGCGAGATATGTGTTGCATTATAATCTAGTCAATGATGACACGGCGTGGATTGCTACATTTCCTCAATCCTTGTGATACATTTACTGCAAATTTAACTCTCTCTTGCAGATGTCTTGTTAAAAAAATATCAAAATAATAATGACAGGATTTTGCATTCAGGACATGAAAGAAGACTTTAATGACATCCGCTCAAATTCATTACCGCACTTACTGAGTCTACTTGCACCGCACTCTCTCACTCTCTCTCCCCAATTTGCGATTAAAAACTGGTAGCAGCAAGGAGAAATGCAGTCGCACGTGTGTGATCCAGTTTCGCTACGTTATCAAAGCATATCGTTCGATGAAAATGTTTTTAAACGTTATCACAAAAAGAAAAGTAATGCCTATATTCAGAAAGAAAGCGTTCTAAAGTATGTGCGATTATCTTTCCCTGATATTATTTTGATAAAAAGTGTTTTTATTACTGTTGCTGAGCTTACTTAGAAATTTTAGAAGTACCAGTGTATCTTCTCTTACTGACATTTCGATGGTAAAAAAAAGTTTTAGCACTATCGCAGGAGCTAAATGGAGATTATTTTTTTTAATCTCAGCTGTACTGCTTTGATAACTTATCGTCTCTTTAGAAAAATATGAATTTTTTGCAGCTTTTATAAATTAGTTGCTTCATTAGTGCCGAAATAGGCAAAAATTTACCATTGCTGAAGCAGATCTAAGGTGATGAAGTACATTGTTTATTGAAACTATGAAACAGCAAAATTTTTTCAATTTTCATTCAATCGATGTGCCTTAATCATGTTAACACAGACTTTTTTCTAAAAATGTTTTTAAACGTTATCACTAAAAGAAAAGTAATGCCTATATTCAGAAAGAAAGCGTTCTAAAGTATGCGCGATATATCTTTCCCTGATATTATTTTGATAAAAAATGTTTTAATTACTGTTGCTTACTTAGAAATTTTAGAAGTACCATTGTATCTTCTGTTACTGACATTTCGATGATAAAAAAAAGTTTTAAACACTATCGCAGGAACTAGATGGTGATTATTATTTTTTTTAAATCTCAGCTGCTTTGATAATTTATCGTCTCTGTAGAAAAATAATATAACTCTCTCTTGCAGATGTCTTGTTAAAAAAATATCAAAATAATAATGACAGGATTTTGCATTCAGGACATGAAAGAAGACTTTAATGACATCCGCTCAAATTCATTACCGCACTTACTGAGTCTACTTGCACCGCACTCTCTCACTCTCTCTCCCCAATTTGCGATTAAAAACTGGTAGCAGCAAGGAGAAATGCAGTCGCACGTGTGTGATCCAGTTTCGCTACGTTATCAAAGCATATCGTTCGATGAAAATGTTTTTAAACGTTATCACAAAAAGAAAAGTAATGCCTATATTCAGAAAGAAAGCGTTCTAAAGTATGTGCGATATTTCTTTCCCTGATATTATTTTGATAAAAAGTGTTTTTATTACTGTTGCTGAGCTTACTTAGAAATTTTAGAAGTACCAGTGTATCTTCTCTTACTGACATTTCGATGGTAAAAAAAAGTTTTAGCACTATCGCAGGAGCTAAATGGAGATTATTTTTTTTAATCTCAGCTGTACTGCTTTGATAACTTATCGTCTCTTTAGAAAAATATGAATTTTTTGCAGCTTTTATAAATTAGTTGCTTCATTAGTGCCGAAATAGGCAAAAATTTACCATTGCTGAAGCAGATCTAAGGTGATGAAGTACATTGTTTATTGAAACTATGAAACAGCAAAATTTTTTCAATTTTCATTCAATCGATGTGCCTTAATCATGTTAACACAGACTTTTTTCTAAAAATGTTTTTAAACGTTATCACTAAAAGAAAAGTAATGCCTATATTCAGAAAGAAAGCGTTCTAAAGTATGCGCGATATATCTTTCCCTGATATTATTTTGATAAAAAATGTTTTAATTACTGTTGCTTACTTAGAAATTTTAGAAGTACCATTGTATCTTCTGTTACTGACATTTCGATGATAAAAAAAAGTTTTAACACTATCGTAGGAACTAGATGGTGATTATTATTTTTTTAAATCTCAGCTGCTTTGATAATTTATCGTCTCTGTAGAAAAATATGAATTTTTTGCAGCTTTTATAAATTAGTTCCTTCATTAGTGCCGAAACAAGCAAAAATTTATCATTGCTGAAGCAGATCTAAGGTGATGAACTAGATTGTTTATTGAAACTATGAAACAGCAAAATGCTTTTCAATTTTCATTTAACTGATGTGCCTTAATCATGTTCGAACAGACTTTCTTCTGTGTTTGTTCTGTTGTTGTCTTTTATTTTCTCTCTTTATTCTTAAAATATGTTCACACATACAAATACCCTTGAAGTCAGTACCATTATCAAATGAATAAGTTGAAAATGTTGTCTCCAGGTTTAAAAAACTTATATTATCAAAAATTGTTAGTTATTATCAATTAAATTCATAGCATTTCTCAGCTCATTATAGAAAACATTCACTTGTTTACAGAAGAGAGAATCGTGTGTATTTAGCAGCATAATGAGAATAAGTTTGAAATGAAGTTGCACTCTAGTTTTTGTTTTTCTTCTTTAAACCACTTACCTCAGCGGTTCTCAAAGTGCACACATCCATGTTCTTTGGAGCCTCGTATTCTTCGTAGACCGTGGACATATTACATAATATTCATCATTTTATTTACATTTTTAATTATATTCCATAGATTACGACATTAACTATTTAAAGTTCAGGTACGTAATATTATGTTGAACAACCCTAGTGGAAAAAATTATCTGTAATGTTACGGGCATGTTTTGTTTTTTTAAACATTATATTTTCACATTACATAGCGGTATGAAATTTATCAGTCTCTTTTTGACAATCATTTTAAAGAATATTTAAATTAAATAATACCTTTTTTTAAACCAAATAGAGATCTTAAGGGGTTAAGGAGATATACTACTTTTAGAATGGCCGAATGGTAGAGCGCTGCTCTTCAGTACCGGAGTTCACGGGTTCGAATCCCACTGATGGTTTGGATGCTAGTAGTCGTATGGTATCGGCTTTAAGAAGTAGGTCCCGGTCTCATTACCCAGTAACAAAACAGTAGACTGTAGCGCTCCAAACCAAACCTACCTTCAGAGCTGAAATATAACCATTATAACAGCGATCTTTTCGATACATCTGAAAATAAAATGTTCTACTCATTTTAGAATAAAAATCTTATGTATAACCTTTAGCTGCTCTTGCGTGGTCTCACAGATTTCATCCCTAGGCATTTTTCATCTTTCTAAATCAAGCATGTCAGTTTCAAAGACTAATACGGGCCAAATGAAAAAGGCCTAAAACTACGTGGGCCGCAAAAAATTAAATCTTAAATTTTTAATGTTTAGGTTTTTTACAATCAATATAGTTCTTCATTGTCACTCTTCTTTCTACTTACGAGAAATCTTGTCCGCAGCTATTCTGAAAATTGTCGTGGGTTGAATGATGCTATCTTGATCATCAGAAACAAAAAATCCGCGACAATTTCTAATTTAATGGGATAATTAATTAAAATAAATAACTGCATGGGAAAGAAAGTTGAGAGTAGCAAAATATTCGATTACTACTTCATCAGCGAATAACTTATAAGAAAACATCTGCGCATACTCATCAAAAATGCGAGTGAGACATAAGATTGGAGCTGGAAAAACAACACTGACAAACTGAATTGAAAGTAATTTTAAAAGTTCTTTATGAATTTTATACTAACACCTCTCATAGTTACTGTTATATTGGTTGGGCCGCAAAACATTTATTGTGTAGCGTGTGTATTGATGTCGCGAGTTTGACATCCTTGAACTAAATCATAATAGAAACGTGACTTTTCGCTGTACTTTCTTGCAGCCTACTATTGAGATCAATTATCAAGTCGCAAACCAGTTAAAAATTAATTTTAATGGACAACTGGAGATAGTTTTATTCCACAAATTACATCCACGCTAGTTAAAAATTAGTAAGAGTAAAGTGTTAACCGATTTTTTTCTGTATTTGTAAATTTAAATCCTCAATTTTGCAAAAATTGAATAATCTAAATTTTTAAAATTCCCCCGTTCCTAATTTATATTTAGTAAAAATTAAAACTCGTCCTAAGAGCATTGATACAGAAAGCTCCCCTTCTCTGCGATCAAAGACTAACTTTAATATTAAAATTCAAATTTTGCTACAACTTAAATAACTTTTTCTCCTTCTTTCGGGGATCGGTTAATAGATTAATTAGAGTAATTCTAGGTTGAAATCAAGTTGCAACGTCCTTTTCGTGTTAAAATTCCTTTGAATGTTAAATTCCCTAGTGTTAAAATTCTTTTCAAAAGTTTTTTTTTTATATATAATTCATATATATTCTAGTCTTAAATATCAAACTAATAAAATAATCGAGTGACTTCATAATGAATAGAAACAATGAAATATTACATTATAAAGCCATCCTATACAGGTTCCCTGTTTCAGAATTATAAAGCTTTTTAACAATAAAATAGAGATAATATCAAAGAACTCGAGTTAAACTGTGAAGCAAGGGCTCTGAAAGAAGCAATACTAAAATTGACTAGACATGAAGCTAATCATTCCCACTTAAAATGCGTATGCATTAATAAGGAAGTGATCCATATTCTTTTTTCCCTTGCTTTATGTATGCAGTAAAATCATCTGATTGCTTCGTTTAGTTCAAACATTCATCTGTCAGTTCAAGGTTATGTAATTATTTTACAACTGACGTTCAGAAATGATCTTAACAGTAATAGTACTTATTCCTATGATTGGTAAAATAATATAGACAGAACTCATAAGTAATTAAAGGCCGTTTTACCAATGTGATCTCTGAAATTTGGAATATATGTACTAAAATTCATAACTTCTAATCTCGAGAGGATAGTGGCTGAATTTTAGGATAATACTTTTTGCAGGTTCGAATCCCACTGCAGACATGGATGTTCGTAGCCGTTTGGTTTGGTATAGAGCGCTGCCATCTACTATTTTGCTGCTGAAAGGCTAATGAGACCGACACCAACTTCTTAAAGCCAAATCCGAAAGGCTACGAACACCCATACTACAATGGGATTCGAACCCACGAACTCCGGTACCAAGATCATTACCCTAACCATTCGGCCATCGTTTGGCCCTTTTACAGAATAATAGTGAACGCGATTTTGATACACAAAAAAAAAAAAAAAAAAAAAAAAAAAAAAAAAAAAAACCCACCACGTGAAAGGACCGAGATTCAAAGCCACGATCTCTGGTACGAAATTACAGTGCCCTACACATTTGCGCCATACTAATAGAGTTTTTCCAACAACTGCTATTCTTCTTTTAAAACTAAATGTATACAAAAACAAAAACAAAAACAAAAAAAAAAAAAAGAAGAGTGATATTACAAACAAAGTCTGTTGTTTTAGAGTAGCAGATGCTCTCTGTGAGTGAAAGTAAAATAAAAAGTTGTAAGCTGTTCTCTGTGAGAGAAAATGAAATTGCAAAGTTTATTGATTGACATGGTTGAAGTAAAATTATCCAAATCTAAGTTTAAAATAACGCCATAAGTTAAAAACAATCTAAGCTAGAAAGAAGACGAAAGAGTGACTAAGAAGAAAAAGGTTTAAATTAACTGAGAAAGCTTTGAAATCTTTAAAAAAAAGTATCAATAGAAGTCTATACTCTAAAAAAAAAAAGGACTATGTCATTTGATGTTATAAAATTATTGGAGTAAATCATGACTATTTTATAGCCCTCGTGTAGCAAAACAGTAGACGGTAGCGTTCGAAACCAAACCAAACCATGACTATTTATTTTAATCATCCCTCTTATGTTTTAGATCAACTGTAGAACATTTACTTTAACTAAACCTCTTATGATAGAATTTTAAAAGTCCCCCTCCCCCAGCCAGGAGAATTTTTTAAAATCACATTCTTTCTTTAGCTACTTTACAAGAGTAAAAGAGTTGTTTTACGGCGAGAACAATTTTTTTATTACTATTCAGTAATCTTAAACTTTAAACAAAAGCTTCCATTTCAACCTATGGATTTTTATCACTACTGTAAAAGACGGAGTTACATTACTGCAATAGAAAGAAATCTTCATATTCAAATTAGTTAGGCTGCTTCATTCAAAATCTTTAAACTTACTATTTACTACTTTACAGTTATCTGTCTTTTATTTATAACTTGGTAAATACTAAAGCGAAGACATATCTGATATAGCTACGTTACCAAACGAGATGCGTAAACGACCTCCGACTAACTTTGTCAAGGTTAAAAATGGAATATTCATTCAAAACAATCTGGTACGCGTTTTTATTGAATTGGCCTTGGGATTAAATGTTATGTATTCGTTACAAGACATGGAAGTATTATTCTCCATTATGAAAGTTTGCCAATTATAGTAAAATTGTGGTAACATAAGTGAGTTAAAATTGTTAGTTGATTTTCAGAATATATTGCTGGAGTTTATAATCATACGCTGTCTCTCTGAATTCCTCTTTCAAACTATTGAAAGTAACTGCTATCGCATTTTTTAAAGCAGTTTACAGTTTAATTTCTATAGGGTGGGGGGAGGCAGATTAAAGTTTTAATGTTTTTCTTTAAAAATAGTATCACAGCTGCTCTTACACGATATATTAAATTTGATATACATTCTATCAAACTAGTACAGTATGAGTTTTCCATTTAATTTGAGATTTTTAAAGTAAAAAACATTTAAAATATACGTACTCAATAAAGTACTAAACTAAAAATTTTATGTTTTTAAATTTTCTAAAAATCATTTTTTTTTTGTGTGTATGTGTACGAGATTTATTGAGACCCTTTCTTTCTATGCACATCTAAATAAGTACTGCATTGTTTAAATACGGCGTAAGGCATTAAGTTCTTTATGCAGAAAAACATTAATAGTTTTATTTCTTATTTAAGTAATATGAGTCAAAACTTTCCTTTTTAAAATCTCAAGCTGAATAGAAAAAGGCATAGTTTACGAGTTTGAGGGACTGTACTTTGACTAATAGTTAGTAGCTAATATTCAGAAACGCCTACGAAAATTGACTCTTTATTGAAACATCATAGCATTTCAAAAAAGGGCGCGTAATAATCTTTTCATGATAATGAAATTCATATACTTGATTGTTATAAAAATAGATTGTTGTAAAATTTTAAGATTATCACTGAATAAAATTTTTTCTTTGATTCTATTTATATTCTGAGTATTTTAAAAGTTGGGTATTCAAATTGAAGATAGTTTTCTAATTCTCATATTCAATTCGATTAATCAACATATGTTGTTCATGAATAAATATGAGCTAGAACATATGAAGTTCGTCTTCTCTATGTAAAATAGTAGAAATCCTGTCGAATAGTTTAAGTGCATATTATGAAATCAACACAATTATTGTTTTCATTTTTACAGTTAAATTAAATGGAATACTTATTTATGCCTCTCCTGTGAAAAATAGTATTCATTCTTAATCAAGAAGGAAATCGTTATTTGAACATATTGACTTAGTCCCGGAACAACTATTTTCAAATAATAGTAATGGAAATTTCAAGTCTTTGAGATAACATTCACAAGGTCGAAAAGGAAAAAAAAAATGTTTCAAGATGTAGTTCCGTCACGTAAAAAGGAAAAGAAAAATATTTCTGAGGAGAGGGGAAAAAAAGGATTATATATATTTTCCCTAATGACTTCTGCTTTCACTAAAATGAAACAGGTTATTATTTTATTACTGTACGTAGCTAGTATGTAACCATTAAAGTTTCATTTTGAACTGATTATCTAGCGACAATAAGATCTTCCTAGTACCGCAAAGTTTGGTTTATAACAAAGCAAAATGTACTTCTAAGGGCTTGTTTTATTTATTTAAAAGTTAATTTTCATTTAAAATTTGATGTATAATTATGCACACTTGATTGACTGGTCTTTATTATTTATTTCTTTTCACTGAGTATGTGTCATATGTCAGTAAAAATCTTATTGTTTAGAAAATTTTGTTATCTTAATATCTGTGAAATTCGGCCTCAAAAACATTAAAATGACAGCAATGAATTCCAGTATAAATTTTGCATATTTTGTTCGGGCATTCACCGTTATCTTCTCAAATATGTTTATTACTTACCAAGCTACAAGAAAACTTAATTTTTATGAATATTTCAATTTTAAAATATCTGTAAACAGCTAAAATAAACAAAAGAATAAACGTTATAAATTTGATAATTTTTAAAGAATTTTTTTAAACTAAGCACAGTATGTTCTATGTGTTTTGAAGTTATTATGCCATTGGAGTTCATTACATTTTTATTTTTCTTTCCTCGAGCATCTGCCAAACAAATGGAATTTTTGGCAACCAACATTCAATTTATTCATCACGTGTTACACCTGCTTGTCACTGTGTGTCTGAATAAAGATACAACTGTTTGGCAAAACACGTTTCCCTAAAGTTTAAAAAATAAGTGTTCTTAATTTTTTATTTTTATTTATTTATTTATTTTTCTCCAATTATAAACATTTACCACTGTTTAAAAGATGTTTAGGGGAAATGTTAAATTTTTCTTGTTTAATTAAAAAATATTTTTTCTCCTTTCTGTTCTTTGAGAGTTATATGAGAGATTTTAAAAAATACACTACATACTATTTAAATTAATTTAAAATGACTTTCAGTTGTTTCTTTATTTAATTGATAAATCTAATAAAAATAAAAATTTTGTTTTTACTACTTCAGATCATGATAAAAATGTATTGATTTCGGGTATTTTAGAAAAACATTAGTACTCACAGATTAAATGAAAGCTGTGAAAACACAAACAAGCAATAAATAAATAATCCTATTTATTCGTCTATTTTTCGAGATTCGGAAAAAATAAAAGAACATGATTTTAACACTGAAGTGCACACTAATTTTGAAAGCACATTCTATACATACTGATAAATAAAATGAATTCATTATCCCTCTTACACTATATGCAAATAGTGTGCTTGGCTGGCATATACGCACATTGTTTCTACGGGGGTAAATTTGGGACCAAATCTGTCAAACCATCAATGCGGTAAAACAAATATTACGGAAACGACAGGCTGATGCACCACTGTGTTTTTATGTTGATGTAAAAAAATTCCATGATTAAATTAATTTATAATTGTTAAAGTTAGATTATTTATTTAATACGCTGAGCACGACATCAAGAGGACTAACAATTGCCTTTTCGTTCGGACGGTGTCAGTTTCAGAAGACTGACAGTAAACTTTCCCTTTAGAAGTCCACTCTCAGTCGCAAGGAACAGACGCCGCCTGACTGAAAAGTTCACTGTTTCCAAGGGCATACGTCAAATCGAATATGCTAAGCATAATAAAATCAGCTGTTTTACAATACTCATTTGAAGAACACATAAACAGCAGTTTCTGTAGTTTTATTGAACTATTTTTCTCAAATAACAGCATAAATTTCGCTTGTTACCCCATACGAAAAATTTTTTTGGCTACGCCTTGAATGCAGAGAATTTAAATAGATATTACTAGAAACAAGATTTCTTCAACCCAGAATCTAAGTGTTTTGAAACAGCTTACTGCACTTAGACAAAGACTTTTTTTTAAATTTCTGTCATGTAATAAAATAATATCGGTTACATTTTTTTAAAAAATGAAGGGAATCCGGTCAATTATTTAAAAAATTATCTTGCTTTTGATCTTTGTTTAATTTCCTTATCAGAGAAGGTAACAAACCGATTGTAGAATAATAATGATTGATAGTTTTAGACTAATATTAAGAAACATTATCCGAAAGTAAAAAAGTTAAGCTTTGTTTTTAAGCAACAAGCATCAAGTATTCACTCAACTATAATTAACTGCGAAATGAAACGTTATCTCACAAGAGATCTCACTCTGTGTAAAACTAATTACAAGTGATTAATATCTTAAGCAATTTTCTAGTTAAACGTTAAGGATTAGCAACACATGCAATTTTCTAGAGTCAAAATTTCTATTTAAATTAAAACAGTCTAAATTATTAATAATAATGTATATTTAGATCTCTTATACGTATATTTTTTGGTCTTGTTGAGCTAGTAATTAACTCAAAACTTGTTGCTACCCTTTAATTTCCTGCATCAGTTTCTGTTCTTATTATGTATTTTCAATATGCTTTAATATGTGAATTATAAGTATTAAAATACGTGGAATGCCTACAAATTTACCACAAATACATATTAAGGTTCGGTTGAAATAGTGTTTATATCTAAATTTTAATCAATCTTTGAAAAATCTTTCATTTTTAAAAAAAATTTCTGTCTTTTTTATTTTTTTATCATTTTGACTAGTTTTTATCGTTTGTATCATCCTTCCTTTAATTTATATTTTGGAAAATGGACTACTAGTGTCTATACTATATTGGTGTTCAAAATTAAGATAATTGGAATATTTAGTCGAATTGCATGAAAAAAAAACTGAACTAAAACTACTGCTTCAAAGCAAAGATACATATCTTGTGTGTCGGATACGCAAGTACTTTGGTCTTGCTGATCTAGTAATTAACACAAAACTTGTATGGGTGGACCTAAAACAGGTTTTATAAGCAAGTTGCAAAATCTGCATTTCTTTTGCTCTCACATCTCAACGAATATCACCAAGAGCAGTAGTTGGTTAAATTCAAAACAGTAAAAATGAGTAACCACCACCATTTAAATTATGGAATGAGGGTGTGAATCATGGGAAAGTTAGAAGCAGGTCAGTCTCAACTCCAGATTCGTAGATTCTTCAATGTAACTCACAGCTTCATGTCCAACTTAAGGCAACAGTTTCAAGATATTGATTCCATCAAGAGAAAGCGTGGATAAGATCGTCCAAAAGGATTCTCCAAGAAGATCACTATTTGTCCATTACTGCAAGTCGTAACAGGCATGCAACATTATCTTTGCTCTCTCTTTGAGACCACAGGAAACCAAGTTTCAAGGGATACCTAGATTACTCAGATTGCTAGATGAGAGAGGTTTGTTTGCAAGAAGACTGTTGATGTTTTTCTTACTTCTACGAACAGGAGAGGGCATCCAGTTCCGAGTTTGTAAACCGACAGATTCTTCTTCTGCAACTTCTTCACCAGAATAATAACTCTTTCCACTACCTGATAGGCTTTTGCGAACATATCCCTGTAGCCGTCGAAGTTTGCATTTTCGGGCACAAGTTTGTATGAAAATCTTATTCGTTATGATATGACAGACACGATGTTAAGTTTGTATACAATCATTCGAAACACTCTGCAAAGGCTGGGTCTAGAAGTTTTGCAACTAAAGACAAAGATGTCAAATGCCGATCTTCCTCCCCTCCCCCCCGGCATAAAACAAATTGCTGTAAAATTTTCCCAAGTGATTCGAACTGTTTATGAAAAACTGTGTCTAAACATAAACTAGGTATTTATTTTACTCATCTCAAATTTACAAATTCGATTACGTATTACCATGAATTGCCGAAACAAAACACTTGTGCACTTGCTACACTTAACGTAGTAATAGCACAAATAAAACTCGAATCACTGCTGTTCCTTTTATAACACAACAGTGAGAATCCTGACAAGACAAGCATACGTACCTCTGTTGCCTAACTATGGTTGAATGGGTAGGGCGCTGCTCTTAGGTGTTCGTGGATCCGATTCCCACTTCAGACAGGGATGTTTGTAGTCGTTCGGAATTACCTTTAAACAGTAAATCAGTGTTTCATTAGCCCTCGTGTAACAAAGCAATAGACCGTAGCACTCCCATCCATCCCACCTATGTTTCGTTGCGTACTTGATACAATAAATCGCTACGAAGCGAATTTTTTTTTTGTATAAAATACATATTTTACACATTTTACTTGCACTGGTTGGCATTTCAATTAAATCTAATAAAATAATTAGGCTCCAAATTTTCAAGCTATAGAGACTTTATATTTTGTAAAATATTTTTATACAATATTTTTCCCTAGTATTTCAGATATGCGAGATAAAAATGCCACCAGTGGATCCAGTTCTGAGTCCCAGCTCACTCCATAGAGCAACTCTTAACATCTTGTATACACAAGCTTTACTAGCTTCCATAGCGTGACCTTGGATTTTAATTTCAAATACAGATAGGAAATACGATATACAGTTCAACTCCAATTATACTAACTATTCCGACTGGTTTGAAGGGGGTAGGGGGAGAATTAAAAAACAAAACAAAAAAAAAACACCAGCAGACGGTAATCTATTAAGTGGATGGTATAACTGGAATGAAATGAGCATAAACCGTTAAATTATTGATTTTGATTATTATGTTCAAGAAATATTATTTTAATAGAGTATGCAAGTTTAAAAAATGTAAATAACGTTCTCGTTAATTTAATATGCTAATTAGTAAATTTCGTGTTTCTCTAAGAAATAACATTTTTTTCTCAGTCATCCGGATATTCAATTTTACGGTTCAGATCTGGTCCAAATCGATCGGGATAGTTAAGAGATTTACTGCATAGTGATATTTAAAAGAATTTTCACTTTAATTTTAAAAAAAAGAAGAAATTATAAGTATGTTATATATTGCCTTTTAATATTTATTTCATACGGTTTTAATTTAAAGGCTTCAGCAAATTGTGGAAAGCAAATATTTTTGGAACCCTTTATTTCATCTACCTTATTCAATGTTACCTAATCAAGGGAAGAGACGTGCAAATTAAAATTATAATTAATCTAAAATTTTAAAAATAAACTAAACGGCGAATCATAAAACTGAACAAATAGTGGTTTGGGTTTGGTCTGGCTTGAAGAGCTAAAGTCTACTGCTTTGTTACATGAGGGCAAATGAGACTGGGACCTACTGCTTAAAGTTGATTCCGATCCGCTAAGATTATTTATACCTCGACAGCATTCAAACCTGCCAACTCAGGTACAGAAAAACAGCGACCTACCAATTCGGCCATCGTTCGGCAATAGAGACTTCGTTTTATTAAAATAAGGTTGTTTCAGCTTCAACTGGAATAGCTGTTTAAAATAGCAATTTATTTTAGATTCTAAACAACCAAATTTCTTGGACTTTAACTAATTCTTAAAATAAATTAAATCAATGCATTTTTCAATTTTATCTCACTAGCATCATGCTGCTAAAATTCATTATTAGTTAATTCAAGTCTTAATCCTGGATGATATTATTTTCACTGGAATAACCCACATTTTTTTTGCTTTGCACATGATCATTTTGTCTTACTTCAAAATATCCAATAGCTTATCTAAAATGACGAGTATCTTATCTTGTGACAATGCTATTGAATGCCTATATCAGCTAATCTATACAATTACAAAATTATTATATTCATGCGTAAAATCTATCAGAAACAAAATAAACATTAAAAATTCTAAATTAAAAGAACTCATAAAATTATGAAATCATTTTTGTTATTTTGGGTTCTCTTTAGAACGACTCTTGGATCCATCCCAGAACTTTAAAGGTATTTGACTCTCTATTTTGCTATGAAAAAATGATACGTGTAATAAATCATAAAAATAAATACGGCTTTTTAATTAGCAAGGCAGATAACTTGCCCTCATCTCTTTCCGAGTCACTGACATTATAGCGTTGTTGTTTACTCACTAGAATATCATTAGAATCGTAGTGCTGTTTTCCCCTCAGACCTCTGTTTACAGTCCGCAATATGAATATTTTCCCTCCATCCACGTGCTCCTGCACCACGCTTCTACAGCTACTAGCAAAGGGGAGCTGAGGAAGTCTTCAGATTCAAGGTCAAGGTCAGAATCCTTGTCGGGACCGGCTCATTCTTTTGTAGTAGGGAGGTCCGGATTCTCAGAAGAGCGGGAATATCGATTTTGTATACACTCTCGCGTGGCGCTTCCGTAATATATTTTGATTTCGAAGACCAGCTTGCTCTCTCGCAACACTTTCTAGGGTAACGAGTGTTATGTCATTGCATTGTTAATACTCGTAATAGCATGTTTATTTTACTTCGCTGTTACTTTTGCAAAAGATGTCATTTATTTATCTGCTGCTCTAATGCAGTAAACAAAGATGTCATGGCACTCTAGCGTAAATGCTAATCTTGCAGAAAACGTGTCAGAGCCGAAAAATCAAGTTTATATGAACTCAGTACAGATCTTTTATTGACATGTTTTAGGGAGATGATATTTGGCATATGTTTTACATGGATGTTAAAATAACATTGAATTTAGAATGTACGTATCTCTTACTTGTTTCAACATCATAATAGTCTTAAAATCATATATATATATATATATATATATATATATATATATATATATATATATATATATATATAACACTTATTAGTTTAAGGGTGGCATTTGTTGACACCCTTGGCCAATGATAAAGTAGTGCCAAATTTTTTGTTTGTGAAATCAAAGTCGTTGAAATTCATCGATGCAAATTAATTGTGACGGGAAATATAAGCAAAGTAAACAAATTCAAACTTCTAAAATATGACAGATTTCACTGCCTTTAAAATATTTTGTTAAAAATTAGTAAAGTTTAGATTTGAGAAAAACCTTTTTATATAATGCTCTTCGAGTGTAGGCTTAAATTTTTCAAGTGACAGCTAATGTTTTAAGAATATTACATACATTATATGAAATGGTATTATAGTTATTAAACTAGCTTCTTTGCAATGGGCTAAGTTATAAATCTACTAAAAATCTGTATTGATAGGGGGCGACCAAATGCGATCTTGCAATAGCCTAGAACAAGCCATGTATATATATATATATATATATATATATATATATATATATATATATATATGTGTGTGTGTGTGTGTGTGTGTGTGTGTGTGTGTGTGTGTGTGTAATGGGCAATTTAGCTCATCACAAGGGTTAGAAAATCCACTCTGGCTTCAGTGCAGTCGTAATTAAGGTGGTCGAAAGAACGAATAAGAGAATTTTGAGTACTAGAAGTACAGTGTATTATAGCATCTTTTCCCGAAAACTTCTGGAAGGAGGAAACCCGTACATGCCAATTTATAGGTATTGAGCCAGCCAATCAGTATTTTAAGGATTAGCCATGTGATGACGTACAGAAAGAAGCTAATTATATAATGAGTAATATAAAAACAGCTTATGGAAGAAGGAATTAATTTTGGTGTATTCGTACTTGCCAACTCTAAAGGAAAGAACAAAAGATATTCATCAAGATTTGCCATTAAAGGATAGTATCACCCGGAAATTGTTTTAAGGTATACTTATAATTACGTTGAAAAGTTTAAGGTTAAAAATATCACTACACACACACATCTATCTATCTATCTATCTATCTATCTATATATATATATATATATATATATATGTATATATATATATATATATATATATATATATATATATATATATATATATATATATATATATATATATATATATATATCAGTTGTATGAAAATAAGAAAATAATGACTAATGTTTGTCCTTTAAAACAACTCATTGTGATTAATAAAATAGTAATTCCGATCGTAAATATTTATTAATAGTTATTATTAAAAATATATAATTTATATTTATTAGTAAACAATCTATTAGAATTTTTAAATTCGATCCCGAAAAGAAGTATTTACGTTAGCAATGGAATTCGAACCTAGGGACTAGTGTGAAATGCCGATATTACAGGTATTCATTCATCATGCGAGATATGTTGGACTATTCATTTTGAAGAGTACATATTAATGAGAGCGTGAGCACAGATGATGTGACCATGTCAGCATGCGTAGAAAATTAGGTCATTTGTAGACCGGGTAAATATCAAAATAGAAAGGGAGATCCATTTAGTGTAGTAAACAATTATGGTTTAAAACCTTATCCGAAAGTGAGTCAGTTTCCACCACACTTTATATGTTTAAGTTCACGTAACAATTGTTAAGGATTAATTAACTCAGAAATTTGCATGTAGAGAGTATATTTTCAATGCTAATTTATTTGCTTATTTATGTATTATGTTACTTTTAATTTCAGCTTCCACGTTGCATTTTGGCATAATGCCAAGACAGGTTAAAATAATTAATAGGCGTTAAGTGAATATTAGCGGGAATTTTGATTCTGGCTCGATGTTTGGTGGGGATGAAAGTGCTTTCCTCGTCTCAATCTATTAAAAAGATTCCTTATGCTTGCATAACAGTGAAGTCGTATTATTGAAGATATCAATTTTCAATGTATAAGTTCGAATGAAGCAGATGGAAGGGAGTCGGTGTAAACAACAATCAGTGACGAATTAGTACAATCTACGTTCGACTCCTATCCAGATCTAACTGAACAGGTAGGGTACTGCCTTTTCGTATTTGAGTTCCAGGTCGTAGCGAGAGGGGGGGGGGGGCTCGACGTGCTCGAGACCCTCTTTTCCCTTCACGAAATTCTGGCGTATTTTCTTTATTTCATTTTAACATTGAAATAATGGTACATTTTTAAATGAAAAAATTAAAACTACATACTTAAAATTAAAATTTTAATTTTGTAAATTTCAATCTATTTTTTAAAATTTTTATGTATTTACTATAAATTGTTTTATACTAAAGCATATCATACAAGGTTATGCTTAGATTTATATATATATATATATATATATATATATATATATATATATATATATATATATATATATATATATATATATATATATATAAATCCATAAAATGGATAAAATGTAAGGAAAATTCTCAGGGGTTTTCAAAACTTAAATCAAGGGCTAAAAATTCCCGCGTCATTTTGCATTCCCCTTTTTAACCCCTAACCTAAATTGACCACTGGGGCTACAGTTTACGCCCTCAGAGAAGGGGCCTGACCAATTATCCTACATGGTCCTAGCGGACAATTTAGGAAATTTCCAAATAAAAAGGAGATACACGCTGTCGGAGGCAGATTTTTCTAGAGATATTTTCCCACAGATGTTGACTCAGGTTTTAGGGGTCTTGTACATAGAACTTCATGCTAGCTGACCCTTCATTTTTTCCTGTACCTATGATGAAGTGGGAACCCGTCCTCCAACGTTATCTTAATAAAGGTCTTTAGCTAAAACGGTATCCTTTTTATGGCCATGACTGCAACCACCCATCGAGAAGTCCGTCTCATTACACACACACACACACACACACACACACATATATATATATATATATATATATATACATAAAATTTTATACATTTTTAATGCAGTTATTTGTTAATACTAAGTTAATTATGTTTATTTTTTATGTAATTATTAATATTAAATATCTATAAATTATGTATTTTTTAGTTAAAAAATAGGGCAGTTTTGGAGGGTCAATCCTGTTTGACTTCCCCATCCCTCTTGAAACTAGATCCTTTTTGCAACCAACTAACCACTCAGGCAAATTATCGCGTTGTGTGCGACAATCAAACTAAATATTCACGGTAATCTGTTTGCTTAAAATTGCAACTTTCAACTATCCATTGATTTTAGAACATTATTCATATCTTAAATATTTTTTAGCAATTGTTTTGTGTTATTTACTCGACTTTCACAATTTTATCAGTATGCAACACATAGTATAAAAAAGTTATTATTTCGTTTTATAATAACAAAAATCGTTTGACCCTCGCTTTTTGACAGTAGAATGGAAAAATTAATTTAGTGATCTTATGAATGACATTCTGCAGGTGGTATTATTTTATAATGCATCCTATATTCAGAATAAAGACCGGATGTACATAATTCGGGATCACAAGAATATTATCCCGCAAATAAAATGAAGCTGTTTCTTTTTTCATCGTAGCAACATGTAATAAGAGAACATTAGAAAATACAAGAAAAATTCTACATCTCATTCATGAGTAGTCATTTTTAGAGAAGGGTAAAGATCTACTATAAATGCATTGTTTTTCATTACCGTCTAATAATCCATTAGTCTTATTGTATAAATACAATTTTAAAGTATTCATAAACAAATATCTGAAAATTCAGCTGTAATGCACATTTAATTGAAGAATATGCAATTAATTGATCATCATCACTTTGCTTCGTTTCACTTATCTCCTACAACAGTGATGGACAAATTACGGTCCACGGTTTAGATGCAGCTCTTTTAGAGATTCTGTCTGGCCTGTCACACATTTTAATACAAAAATAAATTTCAAATTTATAAACTTATAAATTTTAAATTTCGATTTCCTAAAAAAAATTATTTAAGTACATGTTCCTGTTTGTTGAAATTTCCATAAAAATAAAATTTTTTAGATATAAAAAATGCAGTTCCGAGCATTTAAATAGATACTGACATAGAAACATTTGCATATGCAAAAAATCAGGTGTAGCATCTTCTCTACTTTTTCGCATACTCATATAAAAGAAAAGTAACTATTTTCGTTATTAGTGTTTTCGTTTTTGCTTTTACAAAACATGAATACTATTACATAAATAAAGCCTTTCAGCACGTTATTTTATGAACTTAAATAACAGCATACGAAACTGGATAGTGTAAAGAACTACTACTTCTACCACACTAAAATAATAATAATAATAATAATAATAATAAACTATTGTTCTCTTAGAATGTGTTCTAACTGAGAAATGTTGTGTTCGTAAGCTGCTAGGCTCGATTATGGGTCAGTGCGATTTTATTAAGTTGTGAATCATTAAAGTGTTCTAAAATTTTATTTGTGGATTTTATGTTTGACTGGTGACTGTATTGCTAGGCAACGCATCTACCATGAATATGAAAACAGATAATTCACGACAGTAGTAACCGTAAGTAGTCATTCAGTAACCTGAAATAAGCCAAAAGTTGATAGAAATCTATAAAATTTTTTCTCTCTAAGTCGAAACATTCTCGCGTTAACGTGTTCGCACAGACACATATACACTCAGACATAATTTCAAATATAGTCTTTTTGGATCTCAGAGAGGTCCAATATCAATCAAAATCTCGAGGTTAAACTTTTGGACTTTTCCTATATTACGTATAGGTGAAAGTAAAATGGGAACACATCTTTATAAATATGCATAAAATTATTACATTATTCTTACCTGTATTTAACTTTACAAAATCTAAACAAAATTTTGAAAGAAAAATGTAAACTGGCCATTTACTAGTTCATTTTAACCACACACGCAATTGCAAATATAGCAGTACTACACGGCACCAGGTCATTAGGTCCCTAATTTTTAATTACTCTTTAATATAAGTGTCCTTCCATGGTGCCTAACGTAACATTCCTATTATGTGGAGGCAATAAATTTACAATTCTTTTCGGTGGTATAATATGACTATTGGGTCGGAACTCATAGAAATTTTTAATATTAATTTTGCACTTAATTGCATTGTTTTTTTTATCAAAATTAATAAGTGTGTGACTAACGTAACATTTTTTTTTTCAACTTGATGAAAGGTTGCTTTATTTGTCAATATTATTCCTCTGAAACTTGTATGCCAAACTTTCATCTATGTATTTTTTACATTATGTATTTTTGAAACAGGTAGGACACCTCCACCACGATAATTTATAGTTAACTTTCAATTGTAAAACTTATTTTTATTTAAATTTTTTAAATAAAATTTTGGCGGGCATCTTAAAAGTGTAACACCAGTAGGTACGCTGATCCCTGTTACAAATTTCAAAACAACTATGCCAAATATATTATTGCGTAAGCTTAACAATTTTGCAATTTTAAGCTGATAAAATTTTAGAATTTACTGACAATTGAGCTTTGTAGCATTTGAGACAAACCAAAATAAACTATGCCCAATTACTCTACATAAGTATGTTTCCGTTTTGTTTTATAACCAACAAAGTTCAAATGTCCTTCAAATAACAGATTTCGAGTCCCGTCTCATAATATTCTCATTAAGGAAGTGTTATTTGATAAATTTTTTCACATGGTATTAATAGTAAAATTTTATAAAAAAAATATAATTTAAATTTAAAAAAAATCCCAAGTACTTAATGTAATTAAAAAAATTATGTTTTAAGTGCAGTTGAATTCGACGTTCGTAATTTAAATGACTAGTAGCTTATTTGATAATTCACTTAAATGCCACTAAATCAACTTAAAAAAGCTAAATAGGTTTTGCAGTCATGACTTGCGTTAGGGAAGGGGGGGGGGATTCATTAGGGTCTGGCAAATTTGACCGCTGCCCGGGCTGGTATTTTGTCTCGTATTTATAAAATACTTTATTTGTTAAGAAAAAATTATTTGAAAATATTTTATAGAATTAATTCGTTACAGCTTGGAAACCAGGAATATAATTATTTATAATTATTTTCTTACACTTATTTCAAGACCTACTAGTGCAAGTAAAATGTGCAAGGTACGGATTTACACACACACACACACACACACACACACACACACACATATATATATATATATATATATATATATATATGTGTGTGTGTGTGTGTGTGTGTGTGTGTGTGTGTAATCCATTTTTTATAAAACTCCTTGACAAGGAGAAAGCTCAACAGCTAGCAGTAATAAAAATGCAGTCGGGCCGACATTGAAGAGAACGGCACCAGTCTAATTGAAACTTTATTCCAGAGCTGCTACAACGCACATCTTTTCTACTTCACGACAGACAAAGAAAAGCCACAGAGCTCACTCTGATCGAACAGAGGTGCACCCAAGAGCGAAGACAGAAACAATTTTCCCACGGTAAAAAAAAAACCATAATAAGCAAATTAAATGCAATATCAGCAAAACGTGAAACCATTTGACGCCGACAGCTGGGTAGTGTGCTGAGTAGACAGAAAGTTTACATTTTTAGGATAGACAGCTTTATGAAGAATTTTAAGTGGAAAACACTCCTTTGATTAAACTATTTAGAGGCTGGGAAAAAGATTTAAATGAATTGGAATGGGAGAGAGGAGGTGTTTAAGGAAATATTAAAGTTAAATAATTTTGATATAGTATATATATATATATATATATATATATTAAAGAAAAATTGGATGGGTAGCAATATATTGTGATAAGTATACAATGTTTAGACAGGATTTTCGATGGCCTATTAAGGAAAAGTGACAGTTCTATTGTTTAGTATGTACCATTATTACGTTAATGTTGATAAGTGCGTACAAAACTGTCTCGTTTAGGCAATCCATAGTAATAAGAAAAAATAATCAGTTTGTAAAATGTTTGAAATGAGCAAAATTGTTTTGCAAAAAACTCTGGAGGGAGCAGCATTTTACGTCTTTGTCTGGGACTGCAAAACTGCCAGACCGGCCCTGTTTACTTTAATAAAAAAGTACAATAGAGGTGAAAAAAAATCCATGAAGATCCTCAGACTAATAATGTTTGGGTAGGCCACGTTCTTGTCTGGGTCTTATCCAGCCTCACTCACGTGCTTTGTCTCTCAGTGAGCTGAATATCTCGCGGATGTTTTGCTTTTTTTCCAGTCTAAACCGGGATGTGTGGGTTTGAGGGGAAGAAATTTCTCTGTCCCGAAAGCTTTAGAAGCTCGAGTTGGCATAAATACGGGGGGCAGCTAAAGACCTTGAAGAATTCTGAAAAAAAAAAAAAACATAAACAAACTCTCAGTCCCCTGAATAGATATCGGATGTCGTGATTGCGTCAGTGCAGCATATCATCAAATGTGATAATGTGCGAGTGTTTTTGAAAAAAATATAAATAAAACAAAATTTCTAAAAATAAGTGAAAACTGATTGAGAAAAACTGTTTACAAAGTTTTTCAAATAATTATCTCTAAACTGCTAGATGTTTGATAACAAACACAACCTTATCCAGAATTACAAACAAAGAAATACACAAAATAATCTTTCATAGGCAGCATCAGTAGAACCTATCCTAGCGATTTTGTCGTCTTAGGTAGACTTCAAAAATGCCACCAACTTTAAAATCTTGAAAAGAAAAAAAAACCAGTTATTAAAGACCCGTGTTAATCGGAAAAAAGGACATGCATTTGAATTAAGATAATGCTAATACAACTTCACGGATATTTGTTTTATTGAAAAACAAAATTTGCATTTATGATGTAGGAATTCCCAAAAGTCTCTCAATTAGGGTTTGTTTAATTTTATTACTCGTTTATTTTCTAGATTCAAGCAATTAAAAAATATTTTTGTGGGTTGATTTATTAAATTTATTTTACTCCGTTATTTATTTGTTAATTTATAATTCATACGCTTTTGTTGGCATAAGCAGTCGCTTACTTCTAGAGAAGGGGTGGGCAAATACTTTTAAGCCCGGGCCAAAATGAAATTTTAAAATGTCTCCCGGGCTGGAGGACTATACCGCGTACGCTGTGCACACGCGAATGTTTTGGGTGGAGTTTTTTCCTGCTCAAGAAATTTTTTTGACAAAAACACTATAAGTATCATTTTAAACCATTTGGACAGAGAAATTTTACAGTTAATAAAAGATAATAGTAATAATAAATTGTCTTACTTAGATGTATATGCGAACAAATAAAATCAATGTATTAAAATTTTACCTACAAAAAAAAACCACTTTTTCAATTTATTATTATATTTGCAAAATAACAAACATTAATCTCAAAAGAAATGACAAGTATGCGACTAGTGCTAAATCAAAATAAACATCACGCGTGCTGCGGTCTGTCGTCCCTCGAAGAGTGACAGGAAAGCACGTTCAATTCTATGTAGTAAGCCGACCACACGCTTTATGAGAGTATGTATGTTGCATACATTAAAGTAAGGATATGGTTACAGCTGTTCAAATTATAATACTCTCTATTATTTATATATTTTTCATTATTTACATGTATACTACGCATACAAATACTGTTGATTTCAACAAAATCGCATATGAGAGATTCAAAAAATTGCATGCAGGATTTTTCAACAGGCCGAATAAAGTAAGCAAAAGGGCCTGCTTTTGCCCACCTCTGGTATAGAGCCAGCCCTGTATATCTCATACAGCATTACATGCAACTGAAATGCGATTAAAGAAACTATATCTTGTTTATGTCGTATTAAACGTCATATGATAACATATTTTTGTAAAAAATAGATTTTATGATCAATCAAACAATTGACTAGTACTGTATTAGATGAAATACATGTGCTACCTCACATATCTTTAGCTTACATTCTCGTTTACGTACTTTTGACAGGTGAAACATAATTTGTGCAGTACAAAGCATTGGTATTCTTTTCTAAGTAAAGTATGATCATAAAAGTCAGAGTTTAATCAAGCATCCAAAATTACTTTCCAGAAGGAGTAAAAGAAGGTTAGTACTTTGGAATAGGAACTTTTCGACCATAACTGATGAAAATTCGTACTGACATTAACAGCTTTCTCTCTATCTCTCTTTTTTTCCCTTTGCCAAATTTTAAGCTGTGGGGATAAAATCTTCTTCTCCTCAATAAACTTAGAATTAAATTATGTCAAAATTTTCAGAAGTGTAAAACTTACGCCACCAACTTTAAAGTTTATCAGTGCATTAGTTGATTATGTTCACCTAGCTCTGTTTTAAAGTTAGTGTAAGTTAATAGAAAAAAACATTAAATAAATAAATATTAAAAAATAGATTATAAGACCAAGTTGATAACTTTATTTTTTTTTCTTCGAGACAAAGGGAAATGTTAGTCAGATTAACATTTAAGCCTGTAAAACTATAGACTGTGTTTTTTAAACAGTCACGTCATTTTCCTGCTACGTTTATCAGCATTATTATATTCATTTATTTATATTGTTATGGTTGTAGCTCAACACAATAACTGCTTCTTCCTTTATAATTATTACTGCATTACTACTATTGTTACCTTTCCTAAACCAAAATTGTAAGTTCCTGTCTCAGTAGTCTCGTAATGTGATTTTTATCGCAGTACCCTAAACCAAACGTAAACAAAAGCTGTCGTATATTTATTGAAACCAGGTATTTGTTGACAAATATACCTGTCTTTAAGACTTTTGTTTATAATGCGTATAACTATCTGTGAGCGATTTCCTATGATTTCTCGTTCCTTGCTGCTTTGATATCATACGTAACAGATGGAAATACTAACATTCACAGACGTTCGATAATGTTCTACCATTACTCCTTCTCTCTCGCTGAATGAATTGCGCAATCACAAAACATTTTTCGTTTCGCTTGAGAAACGCCCCTGATATTAATATATAAAATCGAATTGTAAACGGCAGCGCCATAACGGAAAGCAAAACCTCGTTCTGACTTTGCAGTCAATGTTTATTTACATCCCGCCAAACTTCCGCGAGGCGGAGATAATAAAAAAGGCAATTAAAAAAAGGAGAAAAATCGCTTCCTGTCTCACTTTTCTAAAACCAGTTCCATCGGTGTAGAAGATAGGCCGGAACAACGTCGCCGCGGGCGCAGGTGTTTTTTTTGTTTTTTGTCTGGCGGATATAAAAGATATTTTCACTGGAATGAAAGTTTTTGTTTGTATAGTACAGATTTTGAGAGAAGCTTTTTGTTTCGTTTTGTTATGAGTCAATCATCTTGTAGTGACTTAGAATTTTATTAAATAATGGCTTACCGTGTTTTGATTTCTGTTGGAGAATTTTCGTCTTAATTTATTGCTGTTTTGACTCAAGAATATAGAGAGAAAAATATAAAAATGAACAGCAGATTATTTTTTCTGTTGAGAAGAGTAATTATAAAATGTTGGTCACAATAATAATCGAGTCATTTTCGACAAATTATCATTCTCTGTTAAATAACAGTCTACAGGGATGATATCTATACTAGGGACACTTGTTTTTTTTTTTTCAGTATTTTGAAGATATTAATATATGTTTGGTTTTGGTTTGGAGCGCTACGGTCTATTTTTTGCAACACGGAGGCTAATGAGACCGGGACATAATGTTTAAAGTCGATTCTGAACGGCTACGAACATCCATGTCACAGTGGAATTCGAACCCACGAAGTCCAGTATCGAAGATTAACGTCCTAACCATTTGACTGTCGTTTGACGGTCGAATGGTCGAGTTTATACTTAAGATTCACAAATTATTTTGATACAGATCAAAGTTTAAAAAAGAGAGAGAGAGAGAGAGAGAGAGAGAGAGTGTGTGTATTGGTGCATGTTAATATTGCCTCAAGAAGATTAAGATGTTAAATATTTTAATGTAAACAGTTTTTTTCAAACAAACTGTTTACATAAAAATATTTACTGGGCCTTTTTGTCACGGTGTATCCAAATTTTACATAAATATGTTTCTATTTACTAAAATGTGATGGCGTTTTGAATTGCTCTCACGTACTATACTGTATGTACGTTTTCTAAAAGAAAAAAAAAATCTCAATCAGTAACTTATGTAGGCAGAGTATACAACATAAAAGCAATAAGTGATAGCCCATTAGCTGCATATTAACTGAGAGTAGAATGTTTTAAATTTATTTTAATTGAAAGTATCTGTTGGCAACGATAGCTCAATAAACCAAAAAAGTAAGAAACTAATTAACAAATGACCCAGAGTGGACTATATCTGTTAACCAGTTTATTGGCAGAATAACTAAAGCAAATACTTCAAAGTATAAAGAAGTAGAGTATATCTTAAAAAGGGTTTGCTGGTTTGAAGCGCTATGGTCTACTGATTTGGTTCACGAGAGCTAATGAGACCGAAACCTACTGCTTAAAGTCGATTTCGAAGGCTACAAACATCCATGTCAGTAGTGCGATTCGAAACCACAAATTCTGGTACCGAAGAGCAGCGCCCTATCCATTCGACTATCGTTTTGCACCGCAAGAAGGGAGTTTTCAAACAATGGCAAGTTCGGATCCCCATAGAGTAGAATGTTGTGTTTGGCAACGACCAACTAACAACTACCTGGACAATTCTCACCAAATAACGTCCAGGATGTACAAACAAGCACTTACAACTTAATACGAACATGTTCCCCCACGTTGCATGTTTATGGTATGCAAAACATGATTATCATAATTTTTTTATATTTGTTAAAAACCCTGATTATATGTACGTAATAATTTTACTAAACAATTTTAAAGAAATATAGAAAAATACACATTTACAGCCCTTACACAAATAATACATAAGTTATTTACGCCATTTAAAACATATACCATATTTACTAACAATATATCAAATTTTCATTAAAATGTAGTGATAATAGATAATGTTAAATACAGTTATTCCTTTATTGGAAGTAAACAAATCTTTGATATGGATCGTTTATAAATCCCCCATTGAGTTTTAATCGCAAATAAGCGAAATTTTGTCAACTGGACCAAAAAATACTTCTGTAATTGAACCAAGTGGTTAAACACACACAATAATATTATCCTCTTTAATTAGTCCTTAATCTCCTAATTTTACATTATCTTTTTTTCAAAAACTATTTATTTCTTTGTTGTAAAGTATTTAAGTAGCTATTAATCCAGTTTAATTTTGAGTTAATTTTGTCATTTCTTGCCACGATGTTAATTTTTTATTTTAAATGGTCTTGATGTTAGGTTGTACAAGAAAATTAATAGGCCTTCCCACAAGGAAATAGGCATGTGTTAAAACCCCTAAGTCGTCTAAATCAAATGAAAACGGGATAAGTGGCTTTGAATTAAGGATACCTTTGACTTGTGTGAATATTACTAAAAATTCCCCATAAGGGAATTTAAAATTTCTCACTTTCAAGGAGATATTTTGTGGATTTTACTCCTTCCTGCAGACTTCCGAAATTTGAATTCCAGAGTTAAAGAAACTTCCAATCAACATCCTCAGATGAGAAGCCTGCAAGAGTGTCATCAGGATGAGAAACTAATTTATGCATTAGTTGCATTGTCAGGGACAAGGTCGTAACTAGGCGTGGCAGAGGTGGCATTTGCTACGAGCGCATCAGTCATAGGAGCGCCGCACGTGAGGAAAACGGGGTCCGAAAGAAGACGATTCTCCCCAAGTAGAAATAAGAAAAAGTTTAAAAAAAATATATTTTTTATTATAGAATTTTTATTTAAAATCCAATGTGTTTAAAAATTAGTGTTTTGTGAATTTTCTTATTTTTTAAAATGCTCCTAGAGACAAAACTTGTTAAAGATTCTTACAAAATGTTTACCAAACACTCTTGATATATCTTTATATAAATCCGGGTTTTAGCTTTAAATTTTAAAATTATTAAAGTTATTAAAACTAAATTTAAATTTAGAAAATCATCAATTTTTTATGAAAATTCAACTTACAACTTAAAAAATATCCCCCTCAAATAAACTGTTCAGTTTATCAACAAAATAATACCCTTAAAGTGTTCGAAAATATTTTTAAGTATTAATAAAATAAATATAGAAGAAAAAATTAAAAATTAATATACTAGGGACATTTTAAGAATTAACAAATTATTTTGAGTTCCTTCTAAATATATGATATAGAAAAAAACATTTATATATTTTCGCACTATATTGGGTGGTTGGGGCGCAGATCAGTTTTTTGCCACGGGCGCTAAAAGACCTAGTTACGGCCCTGGTCATGGACCAGTTTTACTCATTTGCCTCTTTTAACTATAAATAATTTGAGGGTTGCAATAAATGCTGCAGAAGTCACATCAGCGATTGTATCTAAGTGCATGACTTTTGTTGAAAAACAAATAAAAACCCATCTTAGTAAGCTTTCGTAAAACAACAAAAACGTAAACTTTTGTTGAAAGTGCCTTTTCTTTGATTACGGTATTTAATGAAAAATGTGCCAGTATAGTCAGCATTTGAAATAAGCAAAAGGAAGTTTTTAATTACACTCAATGGGTAAATAACCCATATATTTATTTGCTGTGCTATCATTGGTATTACTTTGTAACAAGTTATACATTAGTTAACTACTATCCACATACTGCATCCATTTATAATCCAGAATCTATCTCTAATGTGATTTGCCAAACCTTAAGCACTGACATTTATGTACTTACGATGATAGTATGCAACAACTAACTAATTTCTGTTGTAAAGGTAAAATAATTGGGAACTTTTAATTGATGTTGAAGTCCCCTAAACATTGTTGGCGACAAAACATTTTAATATGTGAGTTTCTGTTTTTATCCCTTCCGATGCTATTGTAGATTTAGTATATAGAAGATCTTCATCAATTGGTGTCTTCAAGGATACACAAACCTTGATTATCAGTTAAGAGAACAATTGGCAGGCACAGAGTTCGAGCCACCATATCGAAATAACTTTAAGAAGACTCACTAGCTATTAGATCAGATGCCACATTGTTTTTAGTTTTGATTTCTAAATACGTGACAGCTCTATATGTAGATTCTGAAGCATATGAAAATCCTTGAAGTACGACTAGTGTGTAGCTCACTAAAGGCCTTATCACACGAGTCAAAGATACGAACTGACAACTATTTCGAGCTGCCGTTGAGTAAAATTAAACGTGTGATAGAACATTTTCACTCGACTGCATTACGAAACAGTAGCATGAAACAGTTGTCACTGCTTATATTCGCTCGTGTGATACGGTCTTTAAATACGGCATGTGTCAATCTTATTTTCCTCCAGACGTTTCTGGACAAACAAATGTTCCGTTAACTGGGGGGGCTTACTCAGGACGTTGCGAGTCGGTTCGAACGTTCGCTGTGACGTCGCTTTGACTTCAGCTTGATCGTTTGCTCGCATAATGTCCTCAAGCTAACGTCAAAGGGAAGTCGCAACGAACGTTCGAATCGAACCGCAACGTCCAGAGTAAGGAACTGGAACAAAGAAGCCAAGAGGATCGAAAATATAATAAAGCTATGATGGGCAAAATTTGCTTTTTGTGTAAATCGATTTTTGAACTATCGATACATTGAACCAGAATTGATCTTATTGGGATTTTCAAATCATTTCTAAAGTTTTCACAGTGTGGTATACATCTGACGTGAAATGGAGCTTGATAAAGTTGACAATTCAACTTCTGATTTCCGAAAATCCAGGCAATTCAACTTTTGTTTTGTTTATTTTTATGTTTTGTTTCGATTCGTTGTGTTAGGTCCGTGCTTAATATAGTAGAACCTCGATTATCCAAGATAAATGGGACCTGTAGTACCTCGGATATCGGAAATCTCGGTTAATAGAAACCATGTATAAAAACCTTCCGTGCTTGCGAATTTAACTAACTTTTAAAGTAAAAAAACTATAGAACGTTCTTTAAATGATAAAAAATAAACTTATATGAACTTATGTTTCATAGCTAAAAAGATTTAAAAAAGAAATTAACTCTAGTAGAAAATTTTAAAAAGTAAAATGAAATTTTTTTAAACTATACTTAGTTAAATATCGAAAGACGCATTTTCAAAAATAACACAAATTTCAAGAAAATATTGTATTTTTAAAATTTAATGTACATTAATATGTTAAATTTGCATTCTTTTAAAAAAGTCTATTACTTTTAGTT
This sequence comes from Pardosa pseudoannulata, assembly GCA_032207245.1. NCBI lineage: Eukaryota > Metazoa > Arthropoda > Arachnida > Araneae > Lycosidae > Pardosa > Pardosa pseudoannulata. Next base: position 78,754,460 of record CM063503.1, on the reverse strand, counting down.
GCAAAAGTTCAGAATTTCTATCGTGGGCAGCCCTATCTCCCTAATTTTTGAGCAACGGGAGGTCCATCGGTGTAGCATCGTTTCTTTGCTCCAAATGTTTTTGGCAGTTGTCAATGTTTGAACACTTTCACTATGACTTATAGTCGTAGAATCTTTAAAGTCCTTATCTTCATTTTCTGCGTCATTAATGTCCGTTGAAGGATTAACAGCTTGTATGACTTCTTTGTCATTGAGAATTTCAAAATTTGGGATGTTGATTTTTAACGTCCAGCCACTCGCAAATGTCCTCTTCCAGAACTTCCTCACATCCTTCAATTCCATTGATGTCAGGAAGTTCCCTGGAGGTGTGTTTTCCGTCTGCTGGGATTCACCCTGTCTCCTCTTTTCAACAATTATTTTGTTGAATGATTTACGAACTGTAGTTGGATTCACTAATTGCCATGCCTGGTCAATCATGTTGGGGGGAAGAAGTGCCTGTAACACGGACAACGAACAAAAATTTGTATATTTTTTCAAGCTCATTTTGGAAAGGAGAAAAAAAAATTAGACTTCGTTATTGACTCGGTTAACAGAAACCTCAGTTAATCGAAGCTCGGTTAATGGAGGTTCTACTGTATAAAGAAGACACTAAGTCTCATTAAAGCTCTCTTCTAATTATCTTAACTAAATCCTTAAAGTAAGTTCGTTAAATTTCCCAGTGTTTTTTATTTGTGTGATGCAGCTTCAGTTGTGGAATTACGTTGAGAAAGCCAAAGGTAAGTGACCTTAACCCTATTTACTTCTGTTTAATTTCGAACGAATTCGAATTCTATTCAAACGATTCTTACAAATTCTAAGTCTATTCTATCTATTTTTAACCGTGCTCATGAGGCTGGTTTGAAGAACAATTTAAAAGTTCACCGAAATTAGAATGTCATTTATGGAAGGTGCATTTTGCGGTTGTGCATCATTTCGATCAATTATGTTTGTGATTCCTTAGCGTGTTTTAAATCGTTCGTTCTTACATATCCTTTGTTTCCCAGTTTCCCTATTTAGTAAGTCAAATGAGGGTCGAAATCGGTAGAGCTTAGTTATGAGTAAAATTAAGTGGTGCACATACTTGTTTCGATTATTGCGGAAATTTGTAAAATTTATAACATTTTGACGTCTGGTCTTATTTGTCCACATTCAAATATATTTTATGATAGGAAGATTTCCAAGAATCAAGGTATCATATAATAAATGTTTGAGCAAAATAGTAATATATCTGTTTTAAATACATAATGGTGGTTTCATTTCAAATTCGAAAGCATAGAGATATGTAGAATATTTTTTGTCGTTAACTACAAGAATTCAGTATAGCTGAATTAGAGCTCACGTTTGAGAGAATGTTCATTTTAAACTTCGTTCATTGTCTTATTAATTCCGTGCAAGTTCTAATATTACTTATTTCATTCTGTAAACTAGCTTACAGATTGTGCCACCGTGAATAGTGGTAAAATTATTAAAAAATAGAGTTTTGCTGGTACTTCATGGCCGTAACTAGGTCCTTTAGCGCTTGTGGCAAAAAACTGGTCTGGGCCCCTATCACCATATACTTAAGAGCCAAAACCTTATGATCATCCCTATATTTTGCAATGAACTCTCCTGGATTACGTGGAAGGCACGTGATCAGGTGGAAGCGGTATTTTACTGCTGCTGGAGAGTCTTAAGAATCATTCTTTCACTTACTTCTGTGAGCGATGGGAACGGTTGTGGATCTAAGCGATTTTCATAGAGGGTAGATTATAATGGCTAGAAGGCTCGGAACAAGTATTTCCGAAACTGCACGACTCGTGGGTTCTCTCTCGACGGTACCGGTTTTTCGCGATCTACAGCTGTTAGTACTTATGTAAAGTGGATGAATGACGGTGAAACCAGCAATAGACGACATGGTGTTGGACGTCCACACGCTATCAAAGAAAAAGGTTGTCGGAGACTGTCTCGCATGGTGAAGCAAAACCGGAGCCAGACAGTGGCTCAGCTGACAACCCAATACATTGCAGGTCCAAGTAGAACAGTATCAGAGCACACTGTTCAGCTGAAACTGTTAGATATGGGGCTACGCGGCAAACGTCCCACTCGTATGCCTTTAACTGACCAAGCGTCATCGCCAATTGCGCCTACGCTGGGCCCGCGGACATTCCAGCTGGTTCATGGATCAGTGGAAGAGACTTGCCTGGTCAGATGAATCACTGTTTGTCATTCATCACGCCGATGGCCATGTCCGTCTTCCAGGCGAACAGTTGCTCCCTCAATGTACAGTAGGTTATACACAGTCCGATGGTGGCGGTATTATGCTTTGGGAGACGTTCTCTTGGGCGTCTAACTCACCGGATCTCAATCCGATAGAACACATTTGGGATGTCAAGGGATCGCAGCTCAGAGTTCAAAGACCACCAATTCGCAATATCTTGGATTTGTGTAACTGTTGCTTAAACATCTGGTACAATCTCTTCTTCCATCTACCAAGGACTTGTGGCATCCATGCCAAGGCGGGTTGAAGCTGTGTTGTTCTCGAAAGGTGGGCCAACTCGTTATTTACAGTGGTCATAATGTTTGGACTCTTGAGTGTATATAATAAGAAAATATTTAAACATGTTTTTTTTCTCTATCATATATTCAGAATAAACTAGCAAAATATTTTGCTAATTTTTAAAATGTTCCTAGTACATTCATTTTTAATTTTCTTCTACTTTTGTCTTATTAATATCTGAAATATTTTTAAACTCTTTGTAGATATTATTTTACTAATAAATTGAATGGTTTTTTAAGGGAATATTTTTTATTTGAGCGTCGAATTTTCATAGGAAATTGGTAAATTTCTAAATTTAAATTTAGTTTTAATAACTTTAAAATTTCAAACGAATACACAGATTTGTATTAAGGCATATTTAGGAGTATTTGGTAAACATTTTGTAAGAATATATAACAAGTTTAGTCTCTAGAAGCATTTTAAAAAATAAAAAAATTCACTTAAAAATCATTTATAAAAACATTGGGTTTTATAAAAAAAAATTTTTTTTTCAACTTCCATTTATTTTTTATTTCCCAGTTTGTTCTACTGGGGGCGAATCGTTCTCTTTCGGACCCCATTTTCTTCATGGTGTGGTGCCCCTAAAACTGATGCGCCCGAGGCAGATTCCACCTTTGCCAATCCCTAGTTACGGCCGTATGGTACTTGTTTAGATTATTGTAAAAATTTGTAAAATTTATAACATTTTGATGTCGTCTTAGCTGTCCATATTCGAATTCAGCCGATACGAAGATCAATGGAAAGGTATAATTCTTCGTGCAAATTAACACTTCGTACATGTGAATAGTAGTAGTTTTCCCTTGTTGTGTTATTCTGTTGTGTTGTTTTTCTGTTTTTTCTTAAATAAATAAACGCAAAAGTTTAAACGTTTACAGGTAAACAGGATATTTATATAAATTTCTGAAATTATAACAACAAAATTAATTTTTTTCGTGTGCATTAAATACGGCAAGTTTCTGCATTCATTTATATACATACATAGATAAATCTTTATAGTCCATTTTGACCATTTCTGAACTACTTTTTACTAGTTTTCTCTTGGCGTCTGTTCTGTATTACGTATGTATCTCGTATAACTTAAAAACTATTAGCTGTAAAAAGGTCGAAATTTTAGTAGAACTGTTATAACGTCTAGTTCTGCAACTCCCCTTTTGGTGGCATGGTTCCCGGTGAATCACCCATTCTTACGGCTGTCTGTATCAACCAGAGCAGTCTCAACTGGAATACTGTTAATCACTTCAAGAGTAACATATCTAAAGTATTCAGGATATTGTGAGGACTTATTTGTACAGGTGGATAATTCTGTATGAAAAATACCCCAGGCAACTGGTTCAGGAGCTTTATTTCTTGTTGTTGTTGTGTTATGCCACTTGGTCAAACCAAGCACGATTGAGCCAGATGCTATTAGTATTAAGGGAAAATGGATGTGACTTTCATTTTGACGAGCACCTCAAGGGTGAAAGTATGACTGAGGCTCAAGTGGGTCCTCGTAATTTTGAAGTAGGCACCAAGCAGAAGACCCATAGGCTTGGCCTGCCACCCCAGAGATATTGATTGAGAACTTGAAGGACATTGTGACCACGAACCTATTTTACGTGCCCCAGTCACCTTTAACGAACACGGTGGATCTTAAGTCGGCTCGAGCTCCGAACGGGCTAAAGTTACCCAATTCCTTCTGTCCCAACCTTAAAATGTCGGATTTAAAAGAGTGTTCGCTGATATAAATGTTTTTTACCCTCCTCCCAAAACTGAAGCTAGTATAAATGCTAATTTTCTGTCTACTGGCCATATTTTTCAGCTGCCCCTGAAAAATAGTTTCACCCTGCCTATAACTAAACTGCTCCCTGTGTGGTATTCGAGCTAACTTAAATGATCAAGGTTCCCTCTTGACTCCAAAAAAATGCTGAATAATTTTAAGTATGTTGAGAAACAATTCACGTGATCGCTTTTTCACGTGTTCGAAATTTGTGAAATATGTATTTTTCTTGAGCATTCGAAGCAAAGACTGACAGAATCAATAAATGTAAAGGACTCAATAAATTTAAAGTTCCACAACGTCGACTTCGCTTTTTTTAATGGCTGCGCGACTGCAAATTACTCATGTATATTTATCGCCCTGTAAACCTGTCAATTCAAATAATAAGGACTAATTTCTCGTGTAATCGGTGAAAGATAATTTCCCTTCTCTCTCTCTCTCTCGCATCCAGGTTTACTGGGCGATAAATATACCTGAGTAATTTGCAGTCGTGCAACCATTAAAAAAAACGGAAATTGACGTAGTGGAACTTTAAATTTATTGAGTCCTTTACATTTATTGATTCTGTCAGTCTTTGCTTCAAATGCTCAAGAAAAATACATTTTTCACACACACACGTGTGTGTTTGTAGTAAATGTTACAAGATTTTTTGTGACATAACTGTTAATTCAAAACAAATTATTACTTTTTTTCCAAATATTAAAGGCTATTACTAGTAAACATTTTCAGAATTAAAAAAATGCTGGACGGTGAAGAAGTATTAGAAATTATTTCTATTCATTACTAGTTCATTTTTTCTTTGATATAAAACATCATTAAATTACTTCTGTAAAAAATGAAAGAGAAAAGGAAAACTTTTTTTTTCCGTCGAAGTTTTTTTTTTAGGTTTGCGGAGTTTTTACTCCTTAGTGTCCTGAAATAAGATCAAATTATTTGGTATGGTTAACAAGTACCATTAATATTTTCATTCACAAATTCACTAGATCTTTTACTTTTTTTTTTTTTTTTTTTTTTTTTTTACTCTGGGAATCTAGAGTTTACAGCGTACCCGGACAGAAGTTGTTCACTGAATAGTTTCACATATCAGATTCTTTTTCCCTTTTTTTAAGCTTATCTTTTTTTTACTGTCTAAAAAAACCGCTGTATCAGTGTTGGCAGGTCCGGTTATTTTGGAATTACGGAGCCTCAAGCAAGACAATATCCATTAATTATACCAAAAATTCTTTTTGTGACACTATCACTGTAAACGTTCTTGGGGCTTTTTCATAAACAGAAGACAGCGACTTCTAAAAGGATTCAGATATGTAAGATTATGACGGGTGAGACACATGAAGTGTTTGACCCAGTAAATATAGGAATTCGTTATTGAAATAATTGTGAATATTTGCATTTGTTTTGCGAATGAAAACAAATGCCTGCAACTTTATTTCTAAAAAGTATTACTACCATGTAAATGTAGTATAATGTAGTATGTGGCTACAACAACAAACTATTTTGTGTAGTTACTGCAAAACTACACTCACAAATGGTTATTTTCTTATATCGAAAACAAGAAGCCTCAAGCAAGATGATATGCATTAACACTAAACGTACCATAGCCAGTCAAATGACTGATAATGTATATGTAAAAAATGGGATAGGTAATTAATTAAAAATTGTTATTCTTTATGTTTGTAATACATAAAAATTGACAATATACAATTGTGTTTAATTATAATAAAGTTTATTTGTATATATCGGAGACAAGAAGCCTCAAGCAATATATATATGCATTAACACTAAACATACCATAACCGGTCAAATGACCGGTAATGTACATGTAAAAAATGGGATGGGTAAAAAATTAAAAATTGTTATTCTTTGTGTTTGTAATACATAAAAATTGACACTATACAATTTTGTTTAATTATAATAAAGTTTATTTGCATATATTGGAAACAAGAATCCTTAAGCAAGATAATATGCATTAACACTAAACATACCATGACTGGTCAAATGACCGGTAATGTATATGTAAAAAATGGGATGGGTAATGAATTAAAAATTGTTATTCTTTGTGTTTGTAATACATAAAAATTGACAATATACAATTTTGTTAAATTATAATAAAGTTTATTTTCATATATTGGAAACAAGAATCATCAAGCAAGATAATATGTATTAACACTAAACATATCATAACCGATCAAATAACCGGTAATGTATATGTAAAAAATGGGATGGGTAATGAATTAAAAATTGTTATTCTTTGTGTTTGTAATATATAAAAATTGACAATATACAATTTTTTTTAATTATAATAAAGTTTATTTGCACATATCGGAGACAAGAAGCCTCAAGCAATATAATATGCATTAACACTAAACATACCATAACCGGTCAAATGACCGGTAATGTATATGTAAAAAATGGGATGGGTAATGAATTAAAAATTGTTATTCTTTGTGTTTGTAATACATAAAAATTGACAATATACAATTTTGTTTAATTATAATAAAGTTTATTTGCATATATTGGAAACAAGAATTCTTAAGCAAGATAATATGCATTAACACTAAACATACCATGACTGGTCAAATGACCGGTAATGTATATGTAAAAAATGGAATGGGTAATGAATTAAAAATTGTTATTCTTTGTGTTTGTAATACATAAAAATTGACAATATACAATTTAAATTTAATACAATTTAAATTTAATCAATTTAATTTAAATTTAATACAATTTAATTTTAATTTAATTTTTTTAATTATAATAAAGTTTTTTGTTTCCTTCCCAGTATCCTTATTTATATGTTCAATCAGAAAACATAAAGTCCGGTCATTTGACCGGCTTTGGTGCAAATAGGTATGTATTAATTTTTGGTATGTTTAGTGTTAGTTATCCGAGAAAATCATTGCGATGGGACCCTTAATTTTTCAAATGATGAATGCTGGGAAACTGAGAATCCAGGAACGGTAAATCGAGGTTCTACTGCATTTTAAAGTAGATGTCATGAAGATTCTTTAAATATTTTTCATGCTAAATTTTTTTTAAATGTTTGATATCCAAAAGAAAAAAAAACATATAATGTATTTAAGGTAATGATTCTAGATTTATTCATATAAGAAATATTTATGAAAAAATAATAGCTAGATAAATTTTCCTTTCATATGTGACTATCCTAAAAATATGACAATGATGCAATACACAATAAAATAACGTATTATAAAAAATATTATAGTACGTTACTTCATTAGTTAATAAGGGAATAACTATTTTTTTGTTATATTCGAAATAAACCAAGAAACTAAGTAAATAAAGAAGGGGAAGTATGCTATATACAGTAGTCCATAGTTTACTTTCAATCATTCAGAAATCTTTAACACCAGATTGCTCAAGGAAGTCATTTTGACTGCTTTTTTTATTTCAATTAGAAAGACAATTATGTATATAATGACACAATTTCTTAGAATTTTGTGACTTTTTGTACTACATATTAATAACCGCATTTATATGTTGTAAAAAAAATCACAAAATTCTAAGAAATTTTTCATTATATACATAATTGTTTTTCTAATTGAAATTAAAAAACAGTCAAAATGACTTCCTTGGGCAATCTAGTGTTAAATACATAAAATTTAGATGTATAATTTTTGACTTCATCATTCCAAGTAAACAGACAACAGTTTAACACATTAATTCAGACTTGATAAACTTTATAATGAATATGTTACAGTAAACTATCATTTATACACTTTTTCTCAGTTATGTATCTGTCTGGTCGCGGCGAAGTTTTATGGAAATCATACTAGTAATGATTACATAGTTTTATTAATTTATTGCATTGTATAGAAATACAAAAAAAAATTTAAGCCACTTACTTATTACACATAAATAATTGACCCGCGGTAGCAAAGGCAAAGGAAACGCCCTCGTAACTGGAGGGTTGCGGGTTCGGAGCCCAACCCGGCCTAAGATCTCCCGTGTTCGTTAAAGGTAACTAGGGCACGTAAAATATATCCGTGGTCACAATGTCCTCCAAGTTCTCAATCAATACCTCTGGGGGTAGCAGACTAAGATTATGGGTCTTCTGCTTGGTCCCTGCTTCAAAATTACGAGGACCCACTTGAGCCTGAGTCATACTTTCACCCTTGAGGTACTCTCAAAACGAAAGGCGCACCTTTTTGCTTTGATACAAGTAATAGGAATTCTACCCCGACCCGGCGTGAAGCCATACGGAAAACTGAATGTAGTCGCCGTAACGTAACCACAACACCACAGGGTGCTGCTGACCTACAAGAGGTCCGTCGTGGCTCGAAATTAATGTAGACGACCCCAGTAAGGAACAATACTACAACAGTAAGTTCGGGACTACCAGGGAAGTCGGAAGAGAAGGATCACGCAGGAAACCCCGGGTTCGTGACACCCGAGTATACCTAAAGGAGGTATACCTCTTGAGGCTTTCAGAGAACTATCATTGGCCTAGGAGGGACACTCCTAGTTACCAGGGGGCGCCACGAGGAGGCTGATAGCTATCCTAGGTGAGGTACCGTAGTACAACACCCTGTTGCTCTTCCCCAGAGCCGCACCGAAGCACGACAAAGGTGAATCATTGCAACCCCCCCCCCCTTTGATACAAGTAGCCTCCGGCTCAATCTCGCTTGGTTTGACCAAGTGACATAAGCAACAACATAAATATATTGCAACATAAAATATTTTTTTTTTCGCATAAGGGTACTTGCTAAAATATGAATCTTTAATTTTTAACAAACATTCTAGATATGTAAATACCACTTGAAATAAAAAAAATACACATTTAGTACACATTTTGAAATAAATTTATTACATTCTAAAGAAATACATAATAATAATAGGTTATAAAAACAAGTATAGCAACAGTACAATTCTATTAAATTTCAAATTGTCTTAATATATATAACTAAATATTAATTTATACAAAAGCTAGATTTTTTTTAAATGGCACATAAGAATCGCACGGAGACCACATGCGGCCTCAGGTCCGCACGTTCCGTACCTAATGATATGCAGTTTGAATTTTTTATTCATTATTATAACTATAATTATTTATATATAATCCCTTAATCGATCTATTGCAAATTTATGAACAAGATAATTATAATCTGTAATAATAATGAACTGGTTAAAATTTTTACCTAAAAAATTATACACACACAATGCTGCCTTCAGGAGTAAAATCCATTTTAAAAGTGGCCCTCAAAATATTTTGGGTTGGATCAAGACAATACCGAAAGGGGGGGGTTGTATGTGTTTAGAGCCCCCACAGAAAATATATTATGTAATAGAGATTTTCGTGTGTTAATTAGATGTTTGCATAATTTGTGCAGTGTAATTAATATTATACTTAATCATATTCTGCAACATTTGAAATAATCGTAGGCCAATTCAACCGTTACATTGTAAGAAAATTTTATAAACTAATATTATAAAATTTTGACAGTTTTATAAAATCAATTATATTTTACATGCTCTTGATTTTCTTTTGAATTCATTATGATTTTTTTATACACCTCTTTCAAACTATTCTTGTGACTTGTGACCCAAAACTCTTTATAACGGATATTTGTGTTTTTGATGTTTAGCTTCTTAAAACCCTCGAAAATTATCAAATGTTGTTTAAAAGTTGAATCGAAAAAAAAGGTTTTAAAGGATTATGAAAGAGATCATGGTCTCTTGTTGTCAATTTCAAATACTGATTCAGAATATGAAAATGATAAAAAGAAAAAGAAAATCACTAAGGACAAGGGGCAAGATTTTTTTACTTATTAACACATTGTTGATCTGTCACGAGTTAACTCGTGTTTTTATGGCCTAATGTTGCTGACCGGCCACGAGTAAACTCGTGATGCGTTTTTTTTCGCATCGTTGTTGTTTTCTCTGTTGGCAACCATGCAGTAATTGTTGGTCAGTATAACACAATATGTTTCTCTCGCTTATAAGACCCGCCAAATCTTTTGTTGTAAAAAATATTTAATAATTAAAAAAATTTAAAAAACGATGACGGAACGTAATGAAGAATCTTTCAATGAATTATACGCGGATGCTTTATCTGATTGTCCGAGTGATTATGAATCAAATTGTGCTAATAGCCGGTGACATGAGATAAATTTTCAGTAAAATTGCCGGTCAACAATGTGTTAAATTAAAAAATTAAATATGATTAATTTATAATATTATTTAGATTAATACATGAATAATTATTTTTCATTTAGGATAGCAATGAAAATAACGATTATAATGAGCTCTGATAATTATAAGAGTACTTCTTTTTTAATATCTTCTTAACAATCGTATTTATTTTTTCAAAAAATTAACATCCAAGAAATATTCTCCACCTGTAAGCCGGACCCACCATTAAATTATTTTCTGGGTACAGACTTCGGTTGTATAAACCAGATTTGGATGAACTGAACAGGTTGAGTCGTTTTCAATTCAAAATTGTTCCTCAAATTTTGTTGAAGAACTTCTTTTTACAGACTATAGATATGAATTCACAGAAAACAAACAAACAAACAAATAAATAAGAAGAAATCCGGTTGTGTTTTTTTCCCTTTGATTTATCACTGGATCAGAGATTTTTTTCCCAGGCATATATAGCCCCAAGGAATATGAAAGGATAGGTGTGGCGAGAAAATCAGCGGTATAAGATGTTCACTGACGCTAGGTGATACACGCATAGGGGCTCTGTAGGGGAATTTTAATTTAGCTACACTGACGTGTGATATTGAGGTCAAACTCTTCAACGACCGTGTTGGAATTTTTACCTCTGATGAAACGATATTAGATATTTTTTCTAGATTGACAATATGAACTTATACCGATGTGTTGTCAAGAGAAAAGTGGGATTGTAGAATTTTAGAGCTTTAGAGCAGAGGCCTGTCAATCTACGGCTCTCCACCTGTTTTTAATCCGGCCCGCGCATGTAAATCAAAGGAAACAGCATGGCTGGCCTTATCAAATCTAAGTTTTGAATAATGAACACGAATGGTGACATTTGCGTGTTGTTAACCCTTTGACATAAAAATAAAACGGGATTTGACGCGCCTGAAAAATACTACTTAATTTGGTTCATAATGCTCTTTAATTTGGACAGATGAATAAGCTGAGAAAGAGGATGTTTGTGAAATTTGGATCGTTATAAAGCATTCATTTGACGAAAACATTGTCATTTCTGTTAGTTGACACAATATTTGACTCTCTGTTTCAAACATTGTTTAGTATGGCATTCGATGTGCGATAACACTTTTTATAAAACACTTTTAAACTAAAATAATATTAAATGTCAAGAGATATAGAAAACACGAATTGAAAACTCTCTCTACTTTTGCTCATTTCCTATAATATAATAAATTTTAGATTCAGAAATTTATGCAGGGATTGAGTATTCCTTCGTATAAGTGAATGTTTCATGAAACTGAATATTCGTATAATTGAACTAGCATATAACCCGTCATACGCGATGACGAGGTTGATATTAGTTTAATTATTTCATATTTGCTGTTCTACATATACATAGATATATACATATATGTATAAATTCATATTTCGGAGAATGAATAAAATTATTGATTTTTGTTCACAAAATCTCTCTCTCTCTCTCTCTCTCTCTCTCTCTCTATATATATATATATATATATATATATATATATATATATATATATATATATATATATATATATATATATATATAGGGGAAACTGGGGTAAAATGGTCCGCTTTTGTGAATTTTGAGTATTTACTCTCAAGCTAATGACTTTTTGAATCTGAAAATATATATGCATATTATCTATATATTAGGCTTTGTATTACATTCAGTCAAACCCAATTATTATAATTACTTTTTTATTATAATTTTTTTAATACCAAGTAACAAAGTGGACCATTTTACCCCGACCCCGGGGTAAAATGGTATATGGCATGGGGTAAAATGAACCGCAAAAAAAATTTTTTAAAGATAACTTAAATGGAGTACATTATTTAATAGTACAAAATATAAAATGTATTATATCTATTTTCTATAGCTTCAATCTGTACATATAAAGCATAATATTAGCGAATATTGAAGTTAATGAATGATACACCAAAAGATTTGTGTGTTACTGAAAGTCTGCTATTTTCTTGAGAAGCAGTAGGGTCTGGGAGACTCATCACAATATCTTGAACATTTCCAAATGATTAATCAACATTGTCAGGGAAAATGAAGACATTTTGATTAGGTTTTTGTCTCATAAATTTCAGAAGAATGTAATCTTCATCATTTTTTTCCTGTTATTAAACCAACAAAATGAACCACTGTCTTTTTTGTCAAAAATTTAACCAAAACATACTTGCCAACTTTAAAGTCATTATCAAATTTAGCATCATGCTGTGAATTGCTTTATTTACCACTGTGTTGTGTATCACTATAAACAGACATATTTTCCAAATCATTCGACCTTTCTGTTCCACATAAATTTTCTTTATTTGCTTTAAAATGCACAGTTTTATCATTTTTTTTCTATAGCTAAGACTAACATTTTTTCTAAATTCTTCCTAGCTTTAACTAAAGCAGCATTTTTCTGTTTTAATTTTTTCTCTTCCTTCTCTTTGACATCTTTTTCAATCATCGTTTTCACTGGTGTATCAGTTAGAATTTTTGATGCACCCTTTTTTCGTTTCTTTGTTGTCTTGGGCATGCTAGCTTTTGCCAAGGGGCGTAATTCAAAAGGTGATATTGTTTTCAACTGATGATTTTCACTTTGTACTGATTGTGATGTATTTGGTTGCTGATCATCTATGCTTACGCTTGATTGTTGATCACCTGTGCTTGGTTGACGATCAGCTGTACTTGGTAATTCAAAATCTGGTGACGGTTGATCAGTCACATATGATGAGAGATATTCGATATCCTCAAAGACGTTTTTATTGAATGGCCATATATCTGTTACTTTAAATCCTGATTGCATATTTTTTAAAGTATCACACATAAAATCAACTTAGAAAAGCATATGGGATACAGAAATAAAAAAAAACACAACCTGGAAAATGGACCATGGTCCATTTTACCCCAGGTTCTGGTGGTCCATTTTACCCCATGTGTAATACTGGCAAAAAGTGTCCGAAAAAAAAGAAAAAATATTATATTAAATTGTTTTAGCTACATTAAATATAATAATTCATTATCTTAGCTATTTATTGTGAGAAGTTAAATCCTCCAAATCACAATTCTTAAATGAAGAGAAGATATGTTATGATGAAAATATTTACTTCTGACTACCACAAATCAACTTTCTAGAATAAAATGGCTAAATTGTCAGCTAAACACACAAATACACATTCATTTTCAAGAATGTAGTGCTGTCATCTATGTATAAAAATATTAAACATTAAAAATAATAAATAAAATAAATAATAGGGGGTGGTCCATTTTACCCCGTGGTCCATTTTACCCCGGTCTCCCCTATATATATATATATATATATATATATATATATATATATGTGTTTGTGTGATAAAACAACATCACTCACATTGCACAAAACAGGAACATTTAATTTGAAAGCACAAAAACATAACAATTAAACGATTAAACATAAAATAGACATTAATTCGTTTTGATTAAAATCATCATAAATCGTCATTGTACTCTCACTCTTCTGCACACACACGCTCTGTTTCAGTATCTCTCTGTGGCGCGCGCTTCTTCGCGTTGCCATTCATAGTTTGTAAAAGTCTAGTCGTCTAGTCCATGGAGTTGTGTTCTGCTATTGCTGCGCCTTGACATATATATATATATATATATATATATATATATATATATATATGTATATATGTATAATGTATGTATATATATGTGTATATATATATATGTATATATGTATATGTATGTATGTATGTATGTATATATATATGTATATATGTATATGTATGTATATATATATGTATATATATATGTATATATATATATATATATATATATATATATATATATATGAATGTATGTTATATATTTATATTCTTTTCCTTTTTTCTTGTTTCAGAATTTCTCAAGCGAAAATTTATTAATTTAAAGTCTTATTATTATAAGAAAAAAAAACTTTTGAGTTCTTTTAAAAGTGGCTCTGGAGCCTTAGATGTACAGCTTAAATGGGGGCATTTCGGCATTTCGGGTGATTTTAGATGACGAGGGTGAACCACAAGAAAGTTCATCATATGTTGACATTCCTGTAAAATGCGAAGTAATTCGGAGGTAAGATTTCCCTGGACTTTTTAATAAACAGTGGAAATTTTTTTAAAATTTCCTGTTGAAAGAAATTTATCAAAACAGCATTTGATAAGTTTCAAAACTAAAATTGTTATAGCTTTAAAGAAAGCAATGATATTTCAACATTTTCCTTACTTTATCCATTGATTTGTCTTAATTTGATCACATTTTCTGTCTTTATTTCAAACATACAGCCTCCAAAACAAATTTTAATGTATATGTGTTTTCACTTTGTACCACAGCTTTGCATCATTTTCTTAGTGATGATTCCAAACTGTTTGTATCAGTGATTCCCAAACCACATACCCCAAAAATATTTCAGTACTAGCATATAGCCCGTCATATGATGGGATCAGTAAAATTTTTAATTTTACAGACTTGTAAAGTACCCTAATGAGGCAGGTAAAAAAAATGGTTTGTTTTTTGGTTGAGAATTATCTGGTTCACGCTCAATAATTTGTTTATCTTTACTGATTGTATGTTAGTTGCAAACTTTAATTTATCTCGTCATATTGCGTGGTAGGATAGACAGCAGAGGTTTTAATATTCATAGTGATTATTTGGCGGTATGTATGATTGATGTCCAAAATTTAGAGAATCGATTGCAAACCGTGTGGTTATGTGTAAAAAACAAGCACACAAACGAACAAACTTCTTAATTTTCAAAGATATATAACTTAAACGCTAGATATTTATTAGTCCTTGAAATAGACTCCTAGACTTTTATGAAAAGAATTTGTTGTTAATACCGGTGATAAAATTTTCATTGCAACAAAAAATAATTGATGATTAAATTTAAAATTATCACATACGTACCTAATCTATTATTTAAGCCAAATATAAAAGAAAATTATTTAAGTAATATCTAAGTTCAGTGATAAAACGTATGAAAATAATGCAGACGATATTTAAATAATTTAAAATAAGAAATGATTAAATGAGATGGTTAAAGGAATGACGTCATAATGCTAAAAAAAAAATGTTATTTTCACGTACTTATAATGTGATGAATTGATGAATTTAATCGCCTGCTCTTAACCGGAGAAAACAGGGCTTGAAATAATGGCATTAAACCATCGGTAAGGAGGAGGGGGGATTTCGAACTCGCTGTGAATTTTGTTAACCCTAACTCATCAAGAATCCAATATGGATGCCTCTATCCATTCCAGGTCCAACTACTGCATAAATTCGAGGATAGACTGTTTTGAAAAAAAAGTTGCTAAAGCTAAAAAAATAATTATACATTGTTAAATGCATAATATTTTAATTACCCTTTACCATTTACTACGGTGTATTTATTTTTAATTTAATGTGCTTTTTTAATTTATTTTTAATTTGTAGCGGGTACAATTACGCCCCTCTCCTTTTTTTTACGATAGGTGGCGCTAGAAAGCCATCGAGTGTGTGTTCTAATATAGTGTCAGTGCTCTATGTGAGTGTGTTTTGTTCTCTTTGTTGTTTGTGTTCTGTGATGTGGAACTTTGCAAGAAAATAAAAATGGTTCCTAGAAAAATAGACTAAATTATTTTCTAAACTTCTTTTGATATAAGAGTGTCGTCCTTCTACAGTGGCGCCCAACGTGAAATTTTGAAAGAATGGAAAAGTGTCATCCAGACACATGCCATGTTTCTTCCCGTCCTGGGAAATAGTAAAATTCTGTCAAAGTATCGATTGATCTCGACATGTGTTGCCCTAACACGATGTGAAAATTTTTGTGTGTTTGTTCTACGGTGATTTTTGCCGCTTTCACCAAGAATTGTGTGCTTCAGCTTGTGTGTGCTTTCGTTTCAGTGAAAGTTCCGTTTTCAACGAAATTGATTCTTTCAAGAATTTTGTGTTGCATTCTCATAAAAATGAAATATCCATAAATCTGCGTTCTGAAAATCATCTTTATAATTAAATGTATTACTACAAAGTAAAACCATAGTCTCGTCCTTCTACAAATTTAGAAAACAGTAAGATATGTACTTAGGTATAATTTGCTTTGTTATTTTGTATTGTTTATTATGTATGTAAATTACACATGCGTGTAATTAGCATGTTAACATCTAAAACCATGCTGTTGCTCCTGACTCGGGTGCCTAAATGTTGGAATGACTGTCCTAGGCCCGTTACCCACTGGTTACAAAATCGAAACCACAAAAACTGTTACTGTATATGACATCTGTTTACATACGCACATATAAAAAAATTTGATTAAATATGAATGTGAGATTAGTTTGTATATGTATGGCAAAATATTAAGTATATTTTGTCAAAAGTAATTTTTTTGCAAAAAGTAAGTATATTTTATTAAAGTAAAATATTAAGTCGTTTCATAATATTGTTTAAAACAACCATTATGTAACCTTTTTATTCATCTAATACGCAAAATTAAGCAGGAAAATAATTCCATTTTTGAACGGATTTTTATGCTATAGTGTTAATATCCCCTATATAATAACAGCCTAAGTTATCTGTTCGTTCTATGTTATCTGTTCCCGAATTTATGAAGAGGTCAGACCTGGAATGGATAGAGGCATCCATATTGAATTCTTGAAGTTAGGGTTAGCAAAAGTCAAAGCGAGTAAAGTTTATCTTCCCTAAACTATCAATCCGATTCTAAAATAAATTGGTATAAATATGCATCATATCACAGCGAAAAATACTGTCGTCTTTAAAACTTTCGAAATCCACCCCTTCCCCCTTTTCGTGCGTTTAATGTCATTATTTCAAACCCCATTTTAAGAGCAGGCGATTAAATTTATCAATTTATGTGATAATAAATAGGTAAAAATAACATTTTTTTCTAGCATTATGACGTCATTCCTGTAACCATCTCATTTAATCATATTTTATTTTAAATTGTTTAAATATCGTCTGCATTATTTTCATACGTTTTATCACTGAACTTAGATATTACTTAAATAATTTTCTTTTATATTTGGCTAAAATAATAGATTAGGTACATATGTGATAATTTTAAATTTAATCATCGATTGTTTTTTGTTGCAAGATAATTCTCAGCCGAAAAAACAAATCATATTATTACCTGCCTCTTAGGGTAATTCTGGAAAATTAAAAATTTTACTGATCCCGTCATATGACGGGCTATATGCTAGCGCTAAATAATAATTAGGAAAACCCCATTGAAACCATTTTTTTAAATGACAGCGCTTCAGAAAAAAAAAAGAGTTTCAGACCTAATCCACTTAAAGTGTTTAGCTTTCTGATAACGTTCCAGAGATATTGAAGAATTTCGAATATAATCAGTCTTTCACCTGGTTGGAGGTTTGCTTCCCTAGTTTGTTCAGTCGCACTTGAACTCTCCTTATGTCATTTTCACCTTTTTTATCTCTTGTAGAAAAGCATATTGAAAACACATTTCTAATCAGTCACGTAAGAGAGATGTTTTAAAATAACAAAATAACTGGAGTTTCGATTCTTTATTTTGAACTTATGAAACAAATAGATAAAATCCATTGCTCTAAATAAGGAGAAACATTTTATTTAAGTGGACATAGTTACATATACGAGTACGTATGACTTATCTTTATATATAAAATTCTTCTGTCCGTGTGTTTTTAATAGAACTCCTCCTAAACAGCTGTACTAATTTTGATGACATTTTGTGTGTGTAATTAAGTTGATTCGAGAATGGTTTAGATTCACAATTTGATCCGTTTAAAAAAATTTTTGTTAATTAAAAATCCAGAATTGCGGGCTTATTGAGATTATTATAATACCGCTTGAAACCCATGACTGCATCGTATATATATATATATATATATATATATATATATATATATATATATATATATATATATATATATATATATATATATATATATATATATATATATATATATATATATATATATATATATATATATATATATATATATATATATATATATGCATATATATATATATATATGTGCATATATATATATATGCATATATATATGCATGTAAATAAATGTGTGTGTGTGTGTGGTTGTTTGTTTGTTTGTTTGTTGGTTAATTGGGTAAGTGTTTGTGTGAATGTTTTTTACCGACTGCAAACTTAGACTGGTATCGAAGCTGGACACAGTGCAATGAAAAAAATCATGAATATTTGAAGATAAAAAAATGTTGAGTTTATTCAAACAATTCATCTTTGGCGCTCTTGTTTCAAACCGTTTTACATTCATTTAATCTAGGGGCTAAAAACTCTGAAAATTCAAAAACTAAAGAAGCCACGCCCTTGTCCATACCCACACAGGCTTCTGTCCTTTATAAGGTCGAAGTTTAAAAAATGTCTGTTTTATTTTTTGCATAATTCTAATAAGTATTTCATGGTTTATTATTGTTTATATTTTGATTTACGTATGTAAGAGAAAACCAAAATCTTAAGTGGTTTGGGTTTCTAAGGGTTTTAATCTGTATTCGAGGCAAGAATATCGAGTGTTCTTTTCCATAGATATTCCATCCTGATTTTTTACAGTTCTCGGCGACTTTTACGAATATTATTAAATACTGTCCGTTTAAAGTAATGCTATCCTAAAGCTAGTAAAGTATTTCAGTTCCAATTTTTCTAAAAGAATACGATTTTAGAAATGAATGTATACCTTGTTTACTTTATTTTACAAATATTGTAGCTAGTTCCCCTCCAATCTTCTCCCGATATTAATGAACTGTGAATAGGGCAACTACAGTAAATATTTGCCTGAATAATTTAGTGAGGTCAGAGATGTGAGCACAATATGCTTATTCCAGTAGCGCAGCCAAAATGTCTGTCTGGAACGAGCTAATATCATACTGCAATCTTAGTTGACGATTCTCCAACCTGTGATTTATAGATTTATTTATATTAATATTATTTTTATTTAGCCAGATCTAGAGAGAAAAGAAACAAATACTTTATTTAACCGCTGAAGTTTCCAAGTTGCTGTCGGCAGAAGATTGTAGGTTCACTTATACACAATTGTAACATTAGATGCAAAGTCAACGTTTGAAAGGCAAAAATCCCCTATATAATAATAGCCTAAGTTATCTGTCCGTCTGTCCTCTCGAATTTATGAAGTGGTTGGACGTGGAATGGATAGAAGCATCCATATTGGATTCTTGATGAGTTAGGATTAGCAAAAGTTTATCTTCTCCTAAACTATCGATACGATTCTAAAATAAATTGGTATAAATATGCTTCATATCACAGCGAAAAATGCTGTCGTCTTTAAAACTTTCGAAATCCACCCATTCCCCCCTTTTCGAGCGTTTAATGCCATTATTTCAAGACCTGTTTTCTCCGGTTAAGAGCAGTCTATTAAATTTATCAATTTATCACATAATCAATAGGTGGAAACAACATTTTTTTCCAGCATTATAACGTCATTCCTTTAATCATCTCATTTAATCATTTGTTATTTTAAATTATTTAAATATCGTCTGCATAATTTTCATACGTTTTATCATTGACCTTAGATATTACGTAAATAATTTTCTTTTATATTTGGTTTAAATAATATATTAAGTACATATGTGATAATTTTAAATTTAATCATCGATTATTTTTTCTTGCAATGAAAATTTTAAAACCGGTATTAACAATAAATTCTTTTCTTAAAAATCTAGGAGTCTATTTCACGGACTAATAAATATCTAGCTTTTAAGTTATATATCTTTGAAAATTAAGAAGTTTGTTCGTTTGTGTGTTTGTTTTTTATACTT
Source organism: Pardosa pseudoannulata (assembly GCA_032207245.1). Lineage (NCBI taxonomy): Eukaryota > Metazoa > Arthropoda > Arachnida > Araneae > Lycosidae > Pardosa > Pardosa pseudoannulata. The sequence goes on along the minus strand of CM063503.1, from coordinate 78,734,198 downwards.
AACCACACGGTTTGGAATCGATTCACTAAATTAGTCTGGAAAATTAAAAATTTTACTGATCCCGTCATATTTCGGGCTATCTGCTAGTAGTGTAAGAAAATTCGCACATAGATGTTCCGCAGCATTGAGCTAATTTCGTTCTCAATATGATATAACCCTGACTTTCAAAAACAGACTCTCTGTAGCTGTGCAAGTTCTCTTACTATTTTTGGTTTTCCAGGGACGTTCTAACAGTTTTGCCATTCTCTCAGACTTTTTACGCAAAACAATATATAAACATAAAAAAATCTTTATTTTACTAATCTGGATATTTCACAGGACTGATTACTTATTACCTTGAATTACCTAAACTAAACACTAAACTTAACACAGAAATAGTTGTTATATTTTTACGTAACAAAACAATAGAATCACCATTTTTTCTTTTATAATAGACCAACGAAAGTCTTTCCAAAACGAGCATATCTACCGTTTGTTATACACTTCTTGCAATAAATAGCTATACAGGTCAATTATGCTTAAATATATATATATATATATATATATATATATATATATATATATATATATATATATATATACATATATATATATATACATATATATATATATATATAATATATATAATATATAAATAGATATACATATATATATATAGATATACATATATATACATATATATATATATACATATATATACATATATATGCATATATATATATATACATACTTATATATATATACATATATATATATATATATATATATATATATATATATACATATATATGCATATATAGATATACATACATATATATATATATATATATATATATATATATATATATATATGACATGGACTAGTGGTTAAGGCATGGAAGACACATTTTATTTCATATATAAAAACTTCTTTATTGTAATCTTTCTGTCCATGGCTATGCCATTTAGATATCTTTAGTTCTCAAAATTTGCTACGACAAGCATGGAGGATGTTAACATCCCTAGTTTCCGCTCATAACTGCCTTTTTTGGCGTTGCTACCTAAGCAAAATTCCTATGTCTACTTCCGCATCAGCTCTTTTACTTTGTATAGTTCTGCTCGAGGGTGTGTCTTTCTCCTTTTACGTTGTCGTTAATGAGTTTTAACTATTTTTAATTATAACTCGCTTAATTTTTAACCCCCATTTTTAACCCTGACATATACAGACTATCTTACATATTTTACTTGCTTGCACTGGTTGTCATTGCAATTAAATCTAATAAAGTAAGTAGAAGTAAATAAGTATGTTCCTGGCTTCCAAGCTATAAATTATTAAATTTTGTAAAATATTTTATACAATTTTTTTTCTAATAAAAAATGCATTTCACAAATACGAGACAAAGCACCTCTTTGGACAGTGGTCAGATTTTCTGATTCCCTTAGCCCTCTTTCCTCCTAGCTACGCCACTGATAAAAAGGACTGGACCTCTTCATTTTAACACGATACATTCGTATGACTAAATCGTGGTGTAAACAGTCCTCTCGGGATCAATCTGAAAAAATCGCAGACTATTTCTCGACATACACTGTGACTTAAATAAAATTTGATACAATTTTTTTCCTAATAAAAATGTATTTCACGAGACAAAACGCCTCCCTGGACAGTGGTCAGATTTTCTGATTCCCTAGCAACTTTCCTCCTGGCTACACCACTGATAAAATGGACTGGACCTCTTCATTTTAACACGATACATTGGTATGACAAAATCGAGGTGTAAACAGTCCTCTCGGGACCAATGGGACAAGATCGCAGTCTATTTCTTGACTGCGAACTTCTACACTGTGACTTAAATAAAATTTGATACAATTTTTTTCCTGACAAAAAATGCATTTTACAAATACGAGACAAAACGCCTCCCTGGACAGTGGTCAGATTTACTGATTCCCCTAGCCTCTTTCCTCCTGACTATACCAGTGACAAAATGGACTGGACCTCTTCATTTGAACACGATACATTCGTATGACTAAATTGAGGTGTAAACAGTCCTCTCGGGACCAATGGGAAAAGATCACAGACTATTTCTTGACCTACACTGTGACTTAAATAAAATTTGACAAAAAATTTTTCTAATAAAAAACGCATTTTACAAATACGGGACAAACCGCCTCCCTAAAAAGGACTGGACCTCTTCATTTTAACACGATACATTGGTATGACTAAATAATGGTGTAAACAGTCCTCTCGGGACCAATGGGAAAAGATCACATTTTTCTTGACCTACACTGTGACTTAAATAAAATTTGATAAAAAAAATTTCTAATAAAAAATGCATTTTACAAATACGGGACAAAACGCCTCCCTAAAAAGAACTGGACCTCTTCATTTTAACACGATACATTGGTATGACTAAATAATGGTGTATACAGTCCTCTCGGGACCAATGAGAAAAGATTGCAGACATTTCCTCGCATTAATCTGTGACTTAAATAAAATTTGATAAAATTTTTTCCTAATAAAAAAATGCATTTTACAAATACGAAACAAAAAGGCCTCCTTGGACAGTGGTCAGATTTTCTGATTTCCTTAGTCCCTTTCTTCCTGGCTACACCACTGATAAAAAGGACTGGACCTCTTCATTTTAACACGATACATTGGTATGACTAAATAATGGTGTAAACAGTCCTCTCGGGACCAATGGGAAAAGATCATATATTTCTTGACCTACACTGTGACTTAAATAAAATTTGATAAAAAAAAATTTCTAATAAAAAATGCATTTTACAAATACGGGACAAAACGCCTCCCTAAAAAGAACTGGACCTCTTCATTTTAACACGATACATTGGTATGACTAAATAATGGTGTAAACAGTCCTCTCGGGACCAATGGGAAAATATTGCAGACTATTCCTCGACATAATCTGTGACTTAAATAAAATTTGATAAAATTTTTTCCTAATAAAAAAATGCATTTTACAAATACGAAACAAAAAGGCCTCCTTGGACAGTGGTCAGATTTTCTGATTTCCTAGCCCCTTTCTTCCTGGCTACACCACTGATAAAAAGGACTGGACCTCTTCATTTTAACACGATACATTGGTATGACTAAATCTCGGTGTAAACAGTCCTTTCGGGAGCAATGGGAAAAGATCGCAGACTATTTCTGGACATACACTGTGACTTAAATAAAATTTGATAAAATTTTTTCCTAATAAAAAAATGCATTTTACAAATACGAAACAAAACGCCTCCCTGGACAGTAGTCAGATTTTCTGATTTCCTTAGTCCCTTTCTTCCTGGCTACACCACTGATAAAAAGGACTGGACCTCTTCATTTTAACACGATACATTGGTATGACTAAATAATGGTGTAAACAGTCCTCTCGGGACCAATGGGAAAAGATCATATATTTCTTGACCTACACTGTGACTTAAATAAAATTTGATAAAAAAAAATTTCTAATAAAAAATGCATTTTACAAATACGGGACAAAACGCCTCCCTAAAAAGAACTGGACCTCTTCATTTTAACACGATACATTGGTATGACTAAATAATGGTGTAAACAGTCCTCTCGGGACCAATGGGAAAATATTGCAGACTATTCCTCGACATAATCTGTGACTTAAATAAAATTTGATAAAATTTTTTCCTAATAAAAAAATGCATTTTACAAATACGAAACAAAACGCCTCCCTGGACAGTAGTCAGATTTTCTGATTCCTCTAGCTTCTTTCTTCCTGGCTACAACACCACTGATAAAAAATATTGTACCTCTTCATTTCAACACAATACATTGGTATGATTGAATCCCGGTGTAAACAGTCCTCTCGAGAGCAATGGGAAAAGATCGCAGACTATTTCTTGACATACACTGTGACTTAAATAAAATTTGATACAATTTTTTCCTAATATAAAATGCATTTTACAAATATGAGACAAAACGCCTCCCTGGACAGTGGTCAGATTTTCTGATTCCCCTAGCCCCTTTCCTCCTGGCTACACCACTAATAAAAAGGACTGGATGTCTTCATTTTAACACGGTACATTGGTATGACTAAATCGCGGTGTAAACAGTCCTCTCGAGAGCAATGGGAAAAGATCGCAGACTATTTCTTGACATACACTGTGACTTAAATAAAATTTGATACAATTTTTTCCTAATATAAAATGCATTTTACAAATATGAGACAAAACGCCTCCCTGGACAGTGGTCAGATTTTCTGATTCCCCTAGCCTCTTTCCTCCTGGCTACACCACTGATAAAAAGGACTGGACCTCTTCATTTTAACACGATACATTGATATGACTAAATAGTGGTGTAAACAGTCCTCTCGGGACCAATGGGAAAAGATTGCAGACTATTCCTCGACATAATCTGTGACTTAAATAAAATTTGACACAATTTTTTTCCTAATATAAAATGCATTTTACAAATATGAGACAAAACGCCTCCCTGGACAGTGGTCAGATTTTCTGATTCCCCTAGCCCCTTTCCTCCTGGCTACACCACTAATAAAAAGGACTGGACCTCTTGATTGTAACACAATACATTGGTATGATTGAATCCCGGTGTAAACAGTCCTCTCGAGAGCAATGGGAAAAGATCGCAGACTATTTCTTGACATACACTGTGACTTAAATAAAATTTGATACAATTTTTTCCTAATATAAAATGCATTTTACAAATATGAGACAAAACGCCTCCCTGGACAGTGGTCAGATTTTCTGATTCCCCTAGCCCCTTTCCTCCTGGCTACACCACTAATAAAAAGGACTGGACCTCTTGATTGTAACACAATACATTGGTATGACTAAATAGTGGAGTAAACAGTCCTCTCGAGAGCAATGGGAAAAGATCGCAGACTATTTCTTGACATACACTGTGACTTAAATAAAATTTGATACAATTTTTTCCTAATATAAAATGCATTTTACAAATATGAGACAAAACGCCTCCCTGGACAGTGGTCAGATTTTCTGATTCCCCTAGCCCCTTTCCTCCTGGCTACACCACTAATAAAAAGGACTGGACCTCTTGATTGTAACACAATACATTGGTATGACTAAATCGTGATGTAAACAGTCCTCTCGGGAGCAATGTGAAAAGATCGCAGACTATTTCTTGACATACACTGTGACTTAAATAAAATTTGATACAATTTTTTTCATAATAAAAAATGCATTTTACAAATACGAGACAAATGCCTCCCTGGACAGTGGTCAGATTTTCTGATTCTCCTAGCCCCTTTCCTCCTGGCTACACCACTAATAAAAAGGACTGGACCTCTTGATTGTAACACAATACATTGGTATGACTAAATCGTGATGTAAACAGTCCTCTCGGGAGCAATGTGAAAAGATCGCGGACTATTTCTTGACCAACACTGTGACTTAAATAAAATTTGATAAAAAATTTTCATAATAAAAAATGCATTTTACAAATACGAGACAAATGCCTCCCTGGACAGTGGTCAGATTTTCTGATTCTCCTAGCCTCTTTCCTCCTGGCTACACCACTGATAAAAAGGACTGGATGTCTTCATTTTAACACGGTACATTGGTATGACTAAATCGCGGTGTAAACAGTCCTCTCGGAAGCAATGGGAAAGATCGCAGACTATTTCTCGACATACATGGTGACCTAAATAAAATTTGATACAATTTTTTCCTAACAAAAAATGCATTTTACAAATACGAGATTAAATGAGTCCCTGGACAGTGGTCAAATTTTCTGATTCTACTAGCCCTTTTCCTTCTGGCTACACCACTAATAAAAAGGACTGGACCTCTTCATTGTAACACGATACATTGGTATGACTAAATCGTGATGTAAACAGTCCTCTCGGGAGCAATGTGAAAAGATCGCAAACTATTTCTGGACATACGCTCTGACTTAAATAAAAGCGCGTAAAAATAAAGTAGAGAAAAACCCCGGGAGGAGTGAAATCCCCACAGCCCCCTCCCTTTCCTCCTGGCTACGCCACTGATAAAAAGGGACAGGGCCTCCTCACTTGAACACGATCCATGACTAAATCGCGGTGAAAACACTCATCTCGGGAGCAATAGAAAAAAGATCGCAGACTATTTCTCGGCGCGTGTGAGATCGGCTAGCCAGGCCAGTTAAATCTTCGCACCCTGAATTAGCTCTTCCTTCTTTCAGACTCATTCTGAAGGTCAACGGCCTCAGACTTCCGTCTTCATCCCCTCGCGCTCTCCTTCTAACATTTTCACTTTCTCGGGCTTCCCTGATTACGAAATCCGATATCATTTCAGACTCACAATTGCTGCAATGGCACCACGGTTCGATGAGATAACTTTATCAGAAAAAAAATGTTTGCCAAAACGACTCCAAATGTAAACGAAATGGTGCGAACTGGATAAATTCAACCCTTACATTTTTACTGCACGTGACACAATAAGTAAACATTAAGCTGAGGAGGCACTCCATCAACAAGGTGGTATCGGTTTCATACGGAAATGGGGGGCGTTAAGGTCAAAAGGGGCGACCAGTAAAAATAATATCTATTAACCCTTTGGAGTCTGATTTATTTTTCCATTTACGTGTGTTGTATCGGAGGTATTATTTTATGTAAATGTGGATACTAATTTCAAGAAATAATTTTTTAAATGTAGGGTAAGCTCTAAGAGGCGGAACATGTGTCCCATTGGATATTTTAGGTGGGACATATAAAACCTCGCAATCTCAATCTTTTTTTACACAAGTGGGACACATATGTGCCGATACACTCCAAAGGGTCAAGTGTACATGATATATCTATAAATAACTAATAAATCAATGGCATAATGTTGTATTTACCATAATGAATGCAATATATTTTTTCATTTATAAATATCGTGAATTGCATCACGAGCTGCCATTGCCACCCCCTAAGCTATAGTACAGAAATTTCAACTGCACTCCATGCATCGTATTTGACCTAATGTAATCTGAAGTTGATTTGAGCAGTACAGCCTACTTTTCTGCACACAAAGGTAGCGAGACCGGGACCTACTGCTTAAAGAATATTCCGAACGGCTACGAACATCCATGCCATAGTGGGATTCGAACCCACGAACTCCGGTACGAAGAGCAGCACCCTACCCATTCGACCATCGTTCTTCAGACGTGGTGTCAGAGCAATAGCTAGGCTACTGTTTAAAAAAAAAAAAAACGAAATATCACTGAACGTGGAAATTTACGAATGATGTTAATGCAGTTGGAACTCGACATACTTTTAAGTGTTATAATTCCACTAGGTTGAACTGTCCTATTAGTTACTTCATTTTTTTTATTGGTTCTATAGTTATTAAGTTTTAATAAACAATTTTTTGCTACATGTAACGGCCGTTTTAATTAATTCTTACTATGTGATTATTAATAGATCGATGGGCAAATAAAACAAATATAATGTGAAACAATATTTTAATAATTAATTATTATAGAAGATGAGACGTTCGAATATTTTTTTGTCTTGTAACGGGGGCGGTGGGCCAGAAAAGGTTGGGAACCTCTGGTCTAAATAGTGTGTGTGCCTAGCACTGAGACGGTGATAGTTCTAATTTGTTCTCTTGCACAGTCTTTTTAAGTTGTGGTCGTGGGTTCGAATACCACTGCTGGAATGGATATTTTTAGCCTTTCGGAATTGGCTTTAAGCAGTAGGTTCTAGTCTCAGCCTTCGTGTAGCAATAAAAGTAGATCGTAGCGCACAAACCCAAACCAATCTAAAGATGACTCCATTCTTAAAGAAATCCTTCACGCTTGTTATCAGTTGTATGAAGTCATTGGGAGGGTTTTGTCGACTGGTACTTCGATCCTACTTGCAGGACTTCCCAAAATTGTCCAATTCTGAAATGTAGTCCTTGATCGTTTATAAGGTTTTTAATGTGGCCCTCGAGCCCTTATAAGGTGGACACCCATGGTATATAACAAGGATGTGTAAATATTGGCTCCACGTAGCCAAAATTTATCCATCGTAATAGAGATAATTATGATAAGGTAAATAGTTATCTACACTTCAAGTGTAGTGCTAATCACTTCCCATTCTGGTATTAATTATATTCATAGATAAGTTATATACATAATGGTGGTTTCATTTCAAATCGAGGAACAAAGGGACATGTAAGGACTTTTATTTTACTTTTACCAGAAGAATCCAATAGCGGTAAATTATAGATTGCCTTTGAGAGTATAGTCATTTTAAGCTCCGCCGAGTGCTTTTCTCTTTTAGCTTAAGTTCTAGTATTACTTATTTCATATTAAAAATTGGAACACAGAGGGCGACTTTGTAAATAACGGTGAAATTATTAAAAAATAAAGTATTTGCTGGTGTTTGTTTGAGTTGTTTTAGATATTCATAAAAAAACTAACCCAAAAATGTCTTCTAAGAAACGTAAAATTAGTTTAGAGTTACATTCTCTTAAAAATGAGTGAATCTAGAATTAAAAAAAATGCTATGTACATAATATAAATAATTACGACAAAGTAATGAATTATCTACAATTTAAGTGTAGTGTTAATCACTTCCCACTCTGGTATTAATTATATCATAGATAAGTTATATGCATAATGGTGGTTTCATTTCAAATTGAGGAACAAAGGGACATATAAGGACTTTTATTTTTCGTTAACTAGAAGAAGCCAACAGAGGTAAATTAGAGAGTATAGTCATTTTAAGCTCTGTCCAGTGCCTTTCTCTCTACAATTTCTAGTATTATTTATTTTATATTAAAAGGCGTTGGACAGAAAGCGTCTTTGTGAATAGTGGTGAAATTATTAAAAAATAAAATGTTTGCTAGTGCTTGTTTGAGCTGTTTTAAATATTCGGAATAAAAACTAACCCATAAATGTCTTTTTAAGAAACGTAAATTTAATTCATAATTGTATGCTCTTAAAAACGAGTGAACCTAGAATTTTTTTAAAAATAGTATGTACATAATATAAATAATTACGACAAGGTAATTAATTATCTACAATTCAAGTGTTATATAAGGTTTTGAATGTGGCCCTTATAAGTTGGACACCCTTGGTATATAACAAGGATGTGTAAATATTGGCCCCACGTAGCCAAAATGTATCACTCGTAATATAAATAATTACGACAAGGTAATTAATTATCTACAATTCAAGTGTAGTGTTAATCACTTCCCACTCTGGTATTAATTATATTCATAGATAAGTTATATACATAATGGTGGTTTCATTTCAAATTGAGGAACAAAGGGACATATAAGGACTTTTATGTTTCGTTAACTAGAAGAATCCAACAGAGGTAAATTAGAGAGTATAGTCATTTCCAGTACCTTTCTCTCCACAATTTCTAGTATTATTTATTTCATATTAAAAGGCGTTGGACAGAAAGAGCCTTTGTGAATAGAGGTGAAATTATTAAAAAATAAAGTGTTTGCTGGTGCTTGTTTGAGTTAGATTTTTTTTTTACGAATATCTAAAACAACCCAAAAATCTCTTCTAAGAAACGTAAAATTAATTTAGAATTGCATGTTCTTAAAAATGAATGAATCTAGAATTTAAAAAAAAAATGGTATGTACATAATATAAATAATTACGACAAGGTAATTAAGTATCTACAATTCAAGTGTAGTGTTCATCACTTCCTACTCTGGTATTAATTATATTCATAGATAATTTATATACATAATGGTGATTTCATTTCAAATTGAGAAACAAAGGGACATAAAGGACGTATAAGGACGTTCATTTTTCGTTAACTAGAAGAATCCAACAGAGGTAAACTAGAGAGTATAGTCATTTTAAGCTCTGTCCAACGCCTTTCTCTTTCAGCACAAGTTCTAGTATAAGTAATACTAGAACTTATTATTTCATATATTTCATAGTACTTATTTCATAGTCTTACGAAATAAGTACTATATTACTCATTACATATTAAAAGACGTTGTACAAAGAACGTCTTTGTGAATAGCGGGAAAATTATTAAAAAATAAAGTGTTTGCTGGTGCTTGTTTGAGTTTTTTAGATATTCATAAAATATTTCAACTCCAAATGTCTTCTAAAACAAGTAAAATTAATTCAGAATTGCGTGCTCTTAAAAATCAGTGGACCTAGAAATATTTTTTACAGTCGGAAAAAACTTAAGAATAAATTATACTGTCCCACTGAATTTTTCTTTAGTTGTTTGACCAGCTTCCTCCAAAAAAAAAAAAAGTTTCCCATCCCTGGTATATAACAATAGCCAATATACCATTCTTTCTCGTACCTTCTCAAATTTGCTGTTAGTGGTCCTCCAGACGTCGCGGGAAAAAATTTTAAAAATAAAAGAAAAATAAAAGCCAGTGGAACGAGATATGTGACTTTGGGCAAGAAGTTTTTAAGGGTAGGATGCAGCAGAATGTCCGTCTACCGTTTTTTACGGAGTAGAAATATTTAAAATCGTAGACAAAGGGTATAGAATTTTAGGGTCCATCAATGAAATAAACTAGCTTTTTGTACCCACCTCCTAAAAAAGTCGATTTACAGGTTGCAGCGTTATCTCCCTAAAAACTTCTTGTAGCTTACTGTAATGCATTTTAACATTAGGAGTAAATTTCATTTATAATTTTTTAACTGCATCCGTAATAAAAATTTAATATTTTAATAAAAATCCAAATGTTTTAAATGTCGATCTACATTTTCATTTCAACCCTTTTGCTTTGAATTGTTTTACACATTTACTGGAATATATTTTTCAAGATTCTTCGTGGTCTTTTAGATTTATATAATATAAAATTTCATATAATTGTTAATGCTATTATTAATAATAAATATTAATATAAAATTTTATATAACTTTTTACTGGATTTATTTAGTTCAAAGGAATAGTAAAGTATCAGGGGGATCAGTCCAATTTGAGTCCTGTTTTCTTCCTCCATATTAAATCTTGCTTATGGTCATGGATTATCATATAATTGTTAATGCTATTATTAATATTAAATATTAAAATAAAATTTTATATCATTTTTTAATGAATTTATTTAGTTAAAAGGAATAGTAAAGTATCAGGGGGATTGTCGAATTTGAGTCCTGTTCTCTTCCTCGAAATTAAATCTTGCATATGGTCGTGGATTATCATATAATTGTTAATGTATTATTAATATTAAATATTAAAATAAAACTTTATATAATTTTTAATGAATTTAGTTAAAAGGAATAGTAAAGTATCAGGGGGATCAGGCCAATTTGAATCCTGTTCTCTTCCTCGAAATTAAATCTTGCATATGCTCATGTAATTGTTAATTCCATTATTAATATTACATATTAAAATAAAATTTTATATAATTTTTTAATGAATTTATTTAGTTAAAAAGAATAAAGTATCAGGGGGATCAGTCCAATTTGAGTCCTGTTCTCTTCCTCCGAAATTAAATCTTGCCTATGGTCATGGATTATCATATAATTGTTAATGCTATTATTAATATTAAATATTAAAATAATATTTTATATAATTTTTTACTGGATTTATTTAGTTATAAGAAATAGTAAAACATCAGGGGTCTCAGTCCAATTTGAGTCCTGTTCTCTTCCTCCGAAATTGAATCTTGCCTATGGTCATGGATTATCGTATAATTGTTAATGCTATTATTAATATTAAATATTAAAATGAAATTTTATATAATTTTTTAATGAATTTATATGGTTAAAAGGAATAATAAAGTATCAGGAGGATCAGTCCGATTTGAGTCCTGTTCTCTTCCTCCGAAATTGAATCTTGCCTATGGTTATGGATTATCGTATAATTGTTAATGCTATTATTAATATTAAATATTAAAATGAAATTTTATATAATTTTTTAATGAATTTATTTGGTTAAAAGGAATAACAAAGTATCAAGAGGATCAGTCCAATTTGAGTCCTGTTCTCTTCCTCGAAATTAAATCTTTCATATGGTCGTGGATTATCATATAATTGTTAATGCTATTATTGATATTATATATTAAAATAAAATTTTATGTAATTTTAGTTAAAAGGAATAGTAAAGTATCAAGGGTATCCGTCCAATTTGAGTCCTGTTCTCTTCTTCTGAAATTAAATCTTGCAAATGGTCATGGATTATCATATAACTGTTAATGCTATTATTAATATTAAATATTAAAATAAAATTTTTTATAAATTTTACTGGATTTGTTTAGTTATAAGAAATAGTAAAGTACCAGGGGAATCAGTCCAATTTGAGTCCTGTTCATTCCCTCGAAAATAAATCTTGCATATTGTCATGAATTATCATATAATTGTTAATGCTATTATTAATATTAAGTATTCATATAAAATTTCATATAATTTTTTTCTGAATTCCTTTAGTTAATAGATATAGTAAAATATCAGTCCAATTTGAGTTCTGTTCCCTCCCTCGAAACTAAGTCTTGCATACGGTCATGGATTACCATATAATTGTAAACGCTATTATTAAGTATTAATATAAAACTTCATATAATTTTTTTACTGAATTTATTTAGTTAAAAAAATAGTGAAATATCAGAGAGGTCAGTCTAGTCTGAGTTCTGTTCCCTCCCTCGAAACTAAATTTTGCATATGTCATGGATTAAGAAATCAATTTCCTCCCACTTGAAATACAACAATATGATTAAACGAAACGAAGCATTTTTCAGGATTTATAGGTTCTATCATTTATCGTTGATCGTTTTTTGCTTCTGTCTATTACTGATAATTGATGGACTAATAAAGAGAGATATTAGTGGGATTATTAAGAAGTGAAAAGGGGAGGAAGGCAATTTTAATTTAATCTTTTGCGGTTTCGTTTTTATGTTTATTAACGATATGTATACTTAAATATGTGTGTAAAAAGTTTTTTACCCTATGAATGATAATATATTATATTTCTCATGCAATCAAATTAATTTTTAAATATTCTATTAATATACATATGATATTGATATTGCAGATAGCACTATTGTTGCTTTAACCTGATTCAAAAAACTTAGTTTGTTAAAATAGGTGATGTCTCACTTGTACGGCCATTTTACTTATGTGACTTTTTTCCTTTAGTCCCTTGAATATCGAAAATTGAAAGGTCATAATATGTATGTAGTAAGACGGACTTCACGATGGATAGTTGTAGTCATGGCCCATAAAAATGGCACCGTTTTAGTCAAAGACCTTTATTAGCAGAACGTTGGAGGACGGGTTCCCACTTCATTATAGGGAGAAGGCAAACTCAGGGATCAGCTAACATGAAGTTCTTAGTAAAAGGCCCATAACACCTTTATTAGCAGAACGTTGGAGGACGGGTTCCCACTTCATTATAGGGAGAAGGCAAACTCAGGGATCAGCTAACATGAAGTTCTTAGTAAAAGGCCCATAACACCTTTATTAGCAGAACGTTGGAGGACGGGTTCCCACTTCATTATAGGGAGAAGGCAAACTGAGGGATCAGCTAACATGAAGTTCTTAGTAAAAGGCCCATAACACCTTTATTAGCAGAACGTTGGAGGACGGGTTCCCACTTCATTATAGGGAGAAGGCAAACTCAGGGATCAGCTAACATGTAGTTCTTAGTAAAAGGCCCATAACACCTTTATTAGCAGAACGTTGGAGGACGGGTTCCCACTTCATTATAGGGAGAAGGCAAACTCAGGGATCAGCTAACATGTAGTTCTTAGTAAAAGGCCCATAACACCTTTATTAGCAGAACGTTGGAGGACGGGTTCCCACTTCATTATAGGGAGAAGGCAAACTGAGGGATCAGCTAACATGTAGTTCTTAGTAAAAGGCCCATAACACCTGGGTCAACATCTCAGTCAAAATCTGTGGGCAAATCAGTCTCTGATAGCGTGATAGCTCCTCTTTGTTTGGGAATTTCCTAAATTGGCCGCTAGAGCAATATCCCCTATATTATAATAGCCCAAGTTATCTGTCCGTATGTCCTCGAATTTATGAAGCGGTTGGACCTGGAATGGATAGAGGCATCCATATTGGATTCTTGATCAGTTAGCGTTAAGAAAATTTGAAGCGAGTAAAGTTTATCTTCTCCAAAACTATCGATCCGATTCAAGAATAAATTGATATAAACATGCTTCATATCACATCGAAAAGTACTGTTGTCTTTAAAATGTTCGAAATTCACCCCTTCCCCCCTTTTCGAGCCTTTAATGCCATTATTTCGAGTTCTATTTTCCCGGTTAAGAGCAGGCTATTAAATTCATTAAAAATAATTAGGTATAAATAACGTTTCTTCAGGCATTGTGATGCCATTTCATCTCATATAATCATTTCTTATTTTAAATTGTTTAAATATCATCTGCATTATTTTCATACGTTTGATCACTGAAGTTAGATATGACGTAAATAATTTTCGTTTTTATTTGGCTTAAATAATAGATTAGGTACATATGTGATAATTTTAAATTTAATCATCGATTATATTTTGTTGTAACATAATTCTCAGCCCCAAAAACAAACCATTTTTTTTACCTGCCTCATAGGGTACTTTACAATTCTGGAAAATTAAAGATTTTACTGATCCCGTCATATGACGGGCTATATACTAGTAGAATTTTAATTGGTTAGACCCCTTCTCTGAGGGCGTGAAATGTATCTGCAGTGGTCAATTTAAGTTAGGACTTAAAAAGGGAAAGCAAAGGGAAGCGGGTTTTTTTGCCCTTGACTTAAGATTTGAAAACCCCTGAGTATTTTCCTGGGCCGTCTTGGGGGTTTTATACAAAATACTTACATTAGTTTCTCGATCTAGTTGTTTACTTTTCCTTACATGTATGTAACAAGCGAAATTTCTCTTGCCTTCACGTAAGAAAATAGCCCCTATTAGTTTTAATTACCAGGACTTACTGGGCAATGAGTGATCCTAAGTATTATGCAGTCTTGGCTCCATTGCAAGGAAGGAGCGAAGTCCGTGGTAGAACTTATACTTTATTTTACTCTAAGAAAGGACATGTTTCTCCAACAAGAGCAGATGATTGAATGATACACAAAAAACTTTACTATTACAAATTTCGCACCACAGCGAGAGATGACGCGGAGATATTCACATGAGAGAGCAGCTTAGTCAGCGTTATTAACAGTCAGAAAGAAACTTAGATCATTGGAAAAATAGACCAATTTTATTGAGACAGCTTTAAAATATGGCCAGTGGACAGAAAATTAGTATTTGTTTTGGAGTTAGCTTTGGGAGACTGGTTTGAAAAAATTTAAGCAGAGAAAACTCCTTTAAATAAATAAGATATTATACGGTTAGAAAAATAAATATGAAAGACTGAGAATGGGAAAAGGAGAATTTTAGAGAGATATTTTAAGTGTAATATTTTTTATATATGTATATTTATAAGTGACGGGCTGTGTGTTTACAAATAGGGAATTCTGTTAAAAACCTTCATTATAAGAAATTTAATATTATTCTTAATGTCTTATATCAGTCTCAAAGAATTTTCCGTTATTTTTAAAGTTTAGCGATTTTTTTTTTTTTCAATTGATTTTCAACCTCTTAACCATGGAATTTATTTTAAAAAATATAAAAAATGCTTCAAAAAGGGAATTTTTTTCCATGCTTAATTTTCAGCAATATATCGGTAAAAATATTACAAAATGTTTATTTTGGTAGATAATAAAACTTGAATTGAACGGAATTTTTACTATATTTAACATTTTGACATAAATCTAAAAAAACTAATGGAATTTTTTTTAAATGAACTTAGTTTGGTTTTCGCGAAATAAAAACTTTAATTCTTCTCCTGCCTGAAGTCAGTGTGGGTATTACAAATTTTACATATTGGAACTACCCGAACCGGATTCGGGCTACAACGACAAGGAGTTAAGAGAGAGCAAACTATCTACTTCCACATTAACTACTTCCGCTGAAAGTTTTTATTCTCGAAATAAATACTTTAATTCTTCTCCTGCCTGAAGTACATGTATTGTAAGGGAAAAGTAAACTAAATGTATCTCCAGTGGTCAATTTAAGTTAGGACTTAAAAAGGGAAAGCAAAGGGTAGCGGATTTTTTTGCCCTTGACTTAAGATATGAAAACCCCTGAGTATTTTCTTGGGCCGTCTTGAAGGTTTTATACAAAATACTTACATTAGTTTCTCGATCTAGTTGTTTACTTTTCCTTACATGTATGTAACAAGCGAAATTTCTCTTGCCTTCACGTAAGAAAATAGCCCCTATTAGTTTTAATTACCAGGACTTACTGGGCAATGAGTGATCCTAAGTATTACGCAGTCGTGGCACCATTGCAAGGAAGGAGCGAAGTCCGTGGTAGAACTTATACTTTATTTTACTCTAAGAAAGGACATGTTTCTCCAACAAGAGCAGAGGATTGAATGATACTGGAAAAAACTTTACTATTACAAATTTCACCCCACAGCGTGAGATGACGCGGAGATATTCCCATGAGAGAGCAGCTTAGTCAGCTTTATTAACAGTCAGAAAACAACTTAGATCATTGGAAAAATGGACCATATTTATTGAGACTGCTGGAATATGTGGCCAGTGAACAGAAAATTAGTATTTGTTTCAGAGTTAGCTTTGGGAGACTACTTTGAAAGAATTTAAGCAGGGAACACTCCTTTGAATAAGATATTATTTGGCTAGGAAAATAAATATGAAAGACTGAGAATGGGAAAAGGGAGAGTTTTACAGAGATATTTTAAGTGTAATATTTTTAATGAATTATATGTATATTTATAAGTGATGGGCTGTGACTTTACAACCGGGGAATGCTGTTAAAAAACCGAACCCTTCATTATAAAAAAATTTAATATTATTCTTAATGCCTTATATCAGTGTCATAGAATTTTCCGTTATTTTTAAAGTTTAACGATTTTTTTCCATTGATATTCAACTTCTTAACCGTGGCATTTATTAAAAAAAATGCTTCAAAAATGGAATTTTTTCCTATGTTTAATTTACAGCAATATATCGGTAAAAATATTACAAAATATTTATTTTGGTACATAATAAAACTTGAATTGAACGGAATTTTTGCTATATTTAGCATTTTGACATAAATCTAAAAAAAAATTGATGGAATTTTTTTAAAAATGAACTGAGTTTGGTTTTCGCGAAATAAAAACTTTAATTCTTCTCCTGCCTGAAGTCAGTTTGGGCATTACAAATTTTACATATTTCAGCTACCCGAACCAGATTCGGGCTATACCGACAAGGGGTTAAGAGAGAGCAGACTATCTACTTCCATATTAACTGCTTCCAGTGAATTTTTTTATTCTTTCCATACATCAAAATTACTGTTTAGCACGCTAGAAAATTTTTTTTATGCTAGTTTCCTAACAAAAAATGTTTTTAATCATACAGTAGAGAACTTCAGAGCAATCGTTTCTGTTGAGTGCTTTCCCCAAATTGTTTAGGTCATAAAATTCGTATTTATTTTAGTTACTTGCTTTTAAAAAAATCAAAATGCCGACTGAATAACTTTAATAAGATTACATCCACAAATCCAAAAAATGTTTTCATATAGTTCTCTGTTACAATGTTTTTTATGTTGATTCCATTTTCGACTTAATATTTAATGTTAGTGTGGGTTTATGGTTATTAAGATTAATCGTTGTCATGCTACAGGAGTGAAGGAAGATTATATATATATATATATATATATCTATATATATAACTGCAATGGAACAGTTGCCCTTATTATTAACCTCGGTGGGAAGTACACATTACATTTTTGTTATCTCTTTTAAAGAGTATAATAAATGATAATTAATCTATACGTAAGTATGAGATACCATACATAAGTTATGGTGAGAAGTTATTTATTCTTTCATGGTTTTACGACTGTACTGTATCTAGCATGAATATCATTCTAACTTTGTAGTGGGTCAAAACACCCAATATACATTCACTTCCAAAAGTTAAGCACGAAGATGAAAATGCTAATTTCCGGAAGCCAATCAGAATTGAAGAGGATGCAATTCGCAGCAGAGGTAGATGGAAGTATGCAAATATGTTAGTTAACAACCCATCGCGCTTTCATGTCAAAAAATATGCAGTCTTATAAGGTGCCAGCTTTATGAAGGGTTACAGAAGTGGATTGTAAGTGCTGATAGAAGGTGTTTAAAACTTTCGTACAATTTGTTTTCAAGTCATAGGTGTTTCTATGACTTCCAGCGGACGAATAGAAGATTCTGAGGGTGCTATGGGGCGCATTGAAGCAGGGCAGTCGATCACAGATGTTGCTCTTTTCTTCGGCGTTCATCATTCTGTAATTTCACGTTTATGGAAACAATTCCAAACCACACAGATAGTTGTCCGAAAGCCCGTAGCCGGTCACCCAAGGGTTACAACCCCCGCGGAAGATCGATATATTGCTATTTTAGCCAAGCGGAATCGCATAGCGACCTCCCCACGTGTGACATCTATGGTTACAGCGTTCATTGGTAAGGCGATATCTGCAGCTACTGTAAGAAGATTACATATGAGTGGACTGTACGTCCGGGTACCTCGAGTTTGTGTTTTCTATCCGCCCAATCAAGAGGGGCAAGATTAAAGTGGTGCCGGGAACATGTCAATTGGACTGTGTCTGAGTGGGGCAATGTCATGTTTACTGATGAGACAAGATTTGCTCTGGAGCCAGATGACAAGTTTATAAGGATAAGACATGGACAAGGAACGTGCAATCAGCCCCAAAACATCACCGAACATCACGCATTTCGAGGCGGAAGCATTATGGTGTGGGCAGGGATTTCATTAGGATACCGCACCGACCTGCACATCTTTAAACGGGGTTCTGTGATGGTGGTCCGGTATCGAGATGAAGTCATAGAACTCAATGTAAGATTTTACGCTTCAGCAGTTGACCCTAATTTTGTTTTAATGGGCGATAACGCAAGTCCCCGTAGAGCTGACATCGTCGATGACTACCTGGAGAGTGAAGGGATTGCGCGTATGGCATGGCCAGCATATTTGCCCGACCTTAATCCAATTGAAAATAGTTGGGATGCTCTCGGCCGTGCTGTATCTTCACGTTTCCCACTATCATCCACTCTTATTGAGCTGGAAACTGCTCTACAAGAAGAATGGCGATTGCTTAATTCTGCGGTGGGTGGCCACCTAATAGAAAGCAGGGTCACAAGGTGTAAGATAATTCTCGGGAGTGTTCAAATCTAAAGTCAAGTGTAAAAATCCCACCTCTCTGCTTTCTCCTTTTTAATCCCTAATCTAAACGGACCATTGGGACTACAGTTCACACCCGCAGGGAAAGGGTCTTACCAATCAAAACTTTATAGTGCCCTAACAGCTAATTTAGAAAATTGTGAACAAAAAGAAGATACACACTATCGGAGACATATTTTTTACCCATATTTTTGCTTACATTTTTACTGTTAGTTGATATCTCAGTTTGTCCAGTCCCTTTAATGAAGTGGGAACCCTCCAAACATTGCTCTGGCAATAATGGTCTTTCGGGACTAAACGGTGACTTCTTTTGGCCATGACTGCAACCACCTGCCATATACTCCATCTTACAACACACACACACACACGCGCGCGCGCGTATATATATAAAACACGGCGAAAATTAATCCGCTGGTCACAAATAATTATATTGTATTTACTTGCCCGGGCTTTGCTGGGCAAGGAGAAGCCTAAGCAGCTAGACGGTTGTAGTATGATGCAGTTGGGACACACTGAAGAGAAGCACATAAGTCCGCATATAATTTAAATTTTATCCAAGAGCTGCTAAAAATGGCATCTTTAACAGTCAACGGCAGACGAGAGAATGAACATCGAAACACGAGCTGGAACAGGGTTGGACCCCAGAGCGAGCAACACAGAGAGGAAAATCTTTCCCATAGAAAGTAACTTAGCGCTCTCAACAGTAAAAGGAAGTTAGATAACTGAAAAGTGAACCGGGGACAGCTGGAAAATATGGAGAGTGAGCAGAAAATTTGCATTTATTGCAGAGAAAGCTTTGGGAAATGGGTTGCAAGAATTTTAAGTAGAGAAGACTCCTTTAATAAAGATATTTTGTGGCTTGGAAAATAGATTTGGAGGAATAAGAATGGGACAGAGGAGATTTTTATGAGACATTAAAGTGTAATAATGATAAATTTATATATATATATATATATATATATATATATATCTCAGGATTTAAAATGCTTTAATTTTAAGAGATTTTAAATAGGGATTCTTTACTGAGAGTGACGCGGCGTGAGAGTTAGCCACATAAACACGGCTCACGCGCAGTGATCTGAGCAGAGAGCGAGCACATTCCACGGACAGAGCTTGGCCACCCTTTGTTAGAAGTTGGGCTCCAATGTACGAAGATTAGTGAAAGTAGTGTGTAATGAGATTTGAAAAAAGATATGAAGTGATGTCAGGATTCTAGTCTCGTTTACTGGACACGACATATATATATAATAAATATATATATATATATATATATATATATATATATATATATATATATATATATATAGATATATATATATATATATATATTATATATATATATATATATATATATATATGTGTGTGTGTGTGTGTGTTGTTATATGTAATCCAGGAATTATACAACTGGTAGAAACATTTGAAATTATACCCGCTATTATTTTTACTTACCCGGACTACTGGACAAAGAGAAGCGTATGCTACTAGACTTTTTGAGTAAATTGCAGTCGAGCCATTTTGGTAAAAAGAGCAGGTACAGTTCGCAGCGAAACTTAAACTTTATTCATTACCTGCTAAAAATGAAATCTTTACCAGTTAATGACAAGAGAAAGACACGAAAAACACTTTGCTCGAACAGAGGTGTACCCAAGAGCGAAGACATAAAAATTTTCCAAGGGGCAAGAAACTTAGTCTGCGAATTAAACTGTTAGATCAGGAGAAAAGCTGAGCCATAGACCGGTGACAGCTGGAAAACGTGTTGAATGGACAGGAAATTTACATCTATTGGACAGAAAGCTTTGGGAAATGTATTGGAAGAATTTTAAGTCAAGGAAACAGCTTCCATAGTAGGTCTTGTTGAAGTCTGTGCAACACTGTTTACTGTTATTTCGCTATTTTTTCAGTTAATACTATTTTTTGTTTAACACCTTTTTCCTTGACAGTATCAAATAACTGTTTCAGTAGGTTTGGGAATATAGCTTTGGACACCTTTTGAAAGCGACTCTCCGTGTACCACATCTTCAGGATTTTTCTAAAGGCGCACTGCACGGCAAATACTTCTACATCCAAAGATTGCAGGGCAGGGCTTGTGTTTGATGGGAGGCAGTGAGTGGTGATTCTTTTATCCATCGCTTGTTTTACTGACTTATGTATCAAGTGGTCATCGAATATCAAAAGAATGGTTTTTTTTTCAGGTAATCCATTTGTTTGAGAAAATGTCCCATTCAAGATTCAAATGTTGTATCATGCATCCACTCTGACTCTGTGCAGCTATATAATGCACCAGATGGTACACCCTTGGTCCAAGTTTCATATAAATTTGGACTTTTGTACACAGTGAAAGGTGGAAGAAAATTTCCAGTCGCAGATGTCCAAAACAGCTATTTAGACACATGTATTTTTAGGCTCACAAGCTCAATATTTCTACTACTGTATTAATTTACTCTATATCACAACAAATAAATTTTTAAAAATGTATGTAGTATTATTTAAATTAAAATTGAAGGGCTGGTTTATATCATTACATCTAAAAGTTTAGAATTTTGTAATAAATTGTTAAGCCTAACCAATACCCATTTTCCCCATCTTACAAAAATAAAAATTAAACATAAAATATTTAAAATATTTCTTGCTTGTTTTTTAAAAACTGTTGTTCAAAACCCTTGCAGTTGATTATTAAAAAAATATTGCCAATAGAAGGAATAAATTATTACTTTTTGGAAATTTTTTAAAACCTTAGTAAAGAAGAATATATTCCTGACTTGCAAACAAGACGATATATGTTGACAGATGCAAAATATAAAATTTCTTACGGAAAATAAGCATTGCGAACAAATATCTAAACATATATTACAAAGCTAAAATATAATTGTTACAAGTTATGATGTGTCTTTTAAGTAAATTATAAAAATACCCATTTTATCTCCACTAGACCCTATTCTCTAACTATTTTTAACACAAACCAAAGTTTATGACAACAGTTATTCCTAGAGGAGAAAAAGCAAAGAAAAAAAAGATAGATTTTCTAACTAAATATTTTTGGCAGAATCCTTCCTCTTTCTTTTTAAATCCTTAATTAGCATATTTTAATACTACCATCAACCGCCTTAGTGATATGGCTACCAGCGTGCATGCACATTCTGCATGCCTTCTAGCTTCGGCCGAGTTATGTATTAAGTATGTAATCCTTCTATAGCGAAATGTCAACAAAGAGCTCATAATCGTCCCACCGTGATTTTACAACTTTGTAAAACCCACAAGGAACAAACTCCACTGTTTCGTTAAATATTATAAAATTTAGAATATTAAAAGATGGTTTAGCAAACATAGCTCAGGCTAAAATTAATTTAGCCTAAACTAAGTTTGAAATGGTACCTTTTAACAGCTTTCATTGGTTTTTGTACATAAAGGTAAAATATTGAAAATTTCAACTTCTGTTGAGGTGTATAAAATTACATTATTTTTTAAAAATTTGAGCAAAAAATTTTTATGCGAATGACTATGAATGTTTATCTAGCATTTAAAATTAATTTTTGCTTTTTCCAGGAAGAGATTTAGTGGGTTTATAATTTTCTTGTCAGGATATTGGTGAATTTTTATTTCAAATAATTACATGAATACAAACTGCTGATTCCACTTCTACAAATACAATTACATATTACAACTGTTATCGACTTCCGTAGCTCTAAGTACTTAATAGCAAAATCGCTTGATTAAATAAAATCCTGCTCACAGAACAAACACTCCGAGATGAACATATTTTTAGCTGAATATAAAATTAAAACTTATTGTAATCATAGTTTCATAAATATAAACTACCTTCAGATATTGGCATTCTTTTTTCAACATTTCCAAAGTAGTAACAAAAATCAGCCTTTTAGCATCGTGCATATTTAAAATAATATTTAAAGAAATCAACTAATGCATACTACAGTCCGAGAAAATGTGATACTCTTATTATGCATTATTGTAACTGTAACATGCTTAGTTTGTTTCGAACCATGAAAACATAAATTTAGCTCTTTCACTTGTATAAATATTTATGACTCTTTATCATTTTCGATTAAAAATAAAATTTTAGGCGAAATTAATATGTTCCTCCCAACAGATGGCCTTGATTCATAAGAAACTGAAAATGGATTTTATATATGTTTATTAAGAAAGAATGGAACATATCAAATAATTTTTTTCTTGAATTTATTTTTAAACTCAAATTTATCCCTCATGCCCTCCGCATTAACATAATTATTATTTGAAAGTCTAGATATTTTCAGTAGACTGATACATAAATCCTATGTGAAAAAAATTTCGAGTTCTTACTTAATTTATCTGTTTCTCACTTCTGGAATAATATTTTAATCCTTCTATTTTAAATATCTTCCGCTATACTCCTTGCGTAAGAATTCGCTTTTAAATCTTCACTCAATCTGCCGCTGGTCCCCGAGCGCTTACCCGAATACACTGGGAAGCAGCCAACTTGAGTGAGTGAGTGTGTGTGTGTGTGTTTACTGATTCAGCACTCGCTCAAGGTCAAAACAGGGAACGCACGTGTCGACTTGATTTCCTATCCAGGCACATATGCGCAGGTGGTCAATTGATACGTCAAATATTGTTGGATATTTGTTTTTCTGTATTTGAAAAAATGATTATTGTTTTAAATATTTTTCAGAAGCACCATTTTTTAATTTGATCCAAAACTACTTTTGTTTTATCGGCTCCAAATGTAATGTTTACAAATTTCAATAATGGACGCCGAGGAGCTTTACGTGAAGAAGCGTGCGCATCATCCGATGCTGTGATCCACCCATTAAAGCCTCTCGTCCAATCGCAGCCCTTGTTTTTGCCGCTACTCACTGTAGTAGGATGCTGCTCCGCCTAAGGCCGCGAACCAACACCGCAATCCGAACCATCGTCAGATTAGCAAAGCAGTTTTGTTTCGAAACGGAATGTTTTGGAGCTGTCATGTTCTGTCAACGCGCGTA
Organism: Pardosa pseudoannulata; assembly: GCA_032207245.1. Classification (NCBI taxonomy): domain Eukaryota; kingdom Metazoa; phylum Arthropoda; class Arachnida; order Araneae; family Lycosidae; genus Pardosa; species Pardosa pseudoannulata. The sequence goes on along the minus strand of CM063503.1, from coordinate 78,710,126 downwards.
GAAACGCTTCTCTGCCAAACTGTGCGTTTCGGAGTTTTTGATTCTTGCTTTTCATAGTGAGTTCGAATTTTTTAAGTGTTTTCATAAGAAGTATTCTTTTACATGATGCAACAGTGTCAAGCTATACACGAGAACTTTGATCCTGCTACAATGACCATATGTTGTGTTCCTACTATATGTCATATGGGAGACCCCATCAGTTTGGAAAATTTATCAGATGCAGTTAAAGTAATCTGCAATAACGAGAGCTGCATGGAAGGAGAATATATGCATAAAGTTTGTTTTGATCAGTGGGAGTATACCGTGTTGACATTCCTCCGCTCCACTGGTCGTGCTCGCAGCTGGAGTGAAAAGCAGCGTTTACAAAATTTATGGACCAAAAAGGGTTATGATTTGGCTTATAAAGCTTGTGGATGTAAATGTGGGAAAGGACATTTGCGTAAAGATTTAGATTGGTCGCCTCCGATAGCACCGGTGGAGGATCAAACTAAGAAAAAGAAACACCGCAAGAAAAAGAATGACAAACCCAGTTTGTCAATTACCGGTAATGCTCCTGTCAGTAAGCCAAGTATATCAATGGGCCAACAGGTACCAGTCGGTCGCATTCGAAGCTCTAGTATGTCCAGCATGAGTTCTACTTCAGGAAGTCCACCCAATTCTGCATCCTCCGATTGCCCCCTTTCCCCGTCGTGGGGAAATAAGAATTTCGTTCAAGATCGAAGAGAACGTCACATTAGTGGTAGTATATTCAGTCGTCGCCAAGATTATTCTTCCTTCAACACACTGCCTCGAAATAAAATTAATTCTTATCACATTAAGACGGAAGATGAGGGTAATCAAGGAAATGATGAAATAAGATGTTTCATTCTATCTACTCTTAGTGCTAATAAAACTGTTGGAATTAATTGTATTTTCTGCTATTGCCAAATGATTATATTTGATCGTTACCCGCTTATTGATGGAACTTTTTTCATTTCTCCTCGTCAATACTCCAACAATTCTGTACCAGTGAAAGTTGATTGCCAAGTTCATTATCTGAATGCAATTTGTATGTCATGTTTGGAAGGTTGGAATACAGTTCTTGTTTGCAAATTTTGCCAAAGCAGATGGGATGGTAGTGATCTGATATTAGGCACAATGTATTCATATGATGTAATTGCAGCCACTCCATGTTGTGAAGACCGCCTAAAATGCAATAACTGTCAAAAAGTAATAGTATTACCTGAGCGTAGACTGCAATTTTTCAGTGACTATAGTCGCAATATATCATGCCCAAATTGTAGTGTGATTGATTTCCATTTTATAAAGCCTCTTACAACATACAATGTTAAAAATAATTCTAGTTAATTCATTGTTTTTTGTAAAGCTAAATTGAGTAGAAATTCTACTATTTTGAGCAAGAGAACTGTAAAAGTTACTGATCACACACTGATGTTGTAAAGTAGGTGATTTATTTATCTGTTATGCTATTTCTTAAGTGCAGAAATATGAGAATTCATGCTCCTTGAAAGTAAAATTATATTTTTTTATATTGCATCCATTTGTGCATGTATTTTGTAAGTACGCTTTATTTCCAAGACTAAGGTTATGGCTCATATAGGTACTTTTTCTATTTGTTGTATAATTGTTAAAAATCTTAAATATTAATGTTTTCTCCGACGTGCTAATTTGAGCTTTTGAATGTGATTACTTTTATTAATGAATTTTTTTTCTGACTGAACATTATTGTCTGAATGAATATAATGTTTTGAATGAGAGTTGAATGTGAGGTTTATTTTTTTCGTTATATGACTAATTTGATATATGACAAAGTTTGACAGATGTTGTTATTATGCACAGAGTGTTTCCGACACTTAATTTCCAGTTTTGTTAGTTTGACTGTATGTAATGTTAGACCGATATTAAAGTTGCTTCAAATGGGAGATATTAATATTGTTGTTTTTTATAACATTTAAAGATTAATTATTGGTTGCTTATACGCTTTTGTTATTTTGTGCTCGAAGAAATTTATTTGCTTTAAAAAAAGTATTAATTCCTAATGACTGGGATGTCATTCTCATTATTGATGTATGTCGTTAATTATGGGTTTCGGGAAAAGAGGTTTGAGCTTGGATTTTTCTGAATATTATTTTACATTGTTTTGTTTTGTTCTTCCTATGTACAGACAGATTAAGAATGTTTCTTGTGACAAATTTGATGTTCAGTGTAATAAATTTTTATAATTTAATACTGCTTCTGTTATCTTATTTTTTTAACCAAATTTGAGTACTGCTTTCCATCAGATTTAAATTATAGGACATAGGTCTGATTAAGTTAAAAAGACTTTAATATTTAGATTTGATTTTATTCAATATTTTTTGCTTCTCATTTTTTTATAAAAATTTTATATACTGCTTTTGATAATGTTTAAAGAAGAAACCCAAATTTTATTTCTTTAAACGTGTTGTAAAATGAAATCCAAAATTATTTTTGTTTTTAATATTCAAGATCACTCTCATATACACTTTGGATATTTATAATTCAGCTTGATTTTATGCCAGAATCATTATTTTGGTGCTTCAAATCGAGAAATTTATAAATTTCGAGTCTAATGTTTTCAAACATATTCTTAAACAGTGTTAAGTTACATATTTGATATTAACTTTTTGGCCCCAAGTTGTAATTGCAGCCTTGGGCCAAACTACTCTATTAAGAAGTTATTAAAACTTTATAAAAACTGAAATGAGCAGTTTGCTTTTGAAATAAATACTAATGATTTTGATATATTTATTTGTTAGAATACCAAAGAATAAAGTTTTTTATAGAGTATATTGAGACTGAATTGTCTGTTAGATATCTCTTTTCTAGAACTCAAATAAAATGTGACATGAAATGCCTCATATTAATGAATGACAATATATTTAGTCTGTATACTTTTAGCCGTAGTTATCACATTTTTATTTAGACTTGAATTTATATCCTTTGTCTTAATATACTTCAAAGATATCCATAAAACATGGTTATCAAGTATATTTCTATTTTCATAGCAAAAGTTTGATTTTCTCTGCCCCAATTCATAATCCTTTTAGTTAATGTAACCGTAAAAAGTTTTTTAAATTTAACTTTCTAATTATAATGCTTCATACTTCACTTTTCAGTTTAGGATATTATATTAAAATAATTTTGTTATTAATGACATGAAGGGTTGATTTAAAATTTATACCTTTCTATTTATAATTTTAAATTTTATTCATTTATAATCTTTGTTTCGGTTTATATCTTATTTAACCTTAAAGGATGTGTTTGCTAGGAGATTGATTTCACTTTTGTTATTTGAGACCAAAATCTTTTAAAAATCGGCTTTTTAGAAAGGATGTTGATAATATCTAATTTTGAGGAGTTCTGGTAATTATTAAAATATATTTAAAGCAGCTGTTTTAAGCATGTTTTAAAAATTCTATTTTCATTGAGGTTTATAATAATCTATATCCATAGCTTAAAAGGTCTACTTAACAACTTAATTTATGAGAAATATGTTGGCTTAATTAAATATGTGAGGGTAATTTAGATTAGAACTGAAATTTGAGAAGTATACATTTTGCTAATAGCACATAATCAATCTAGGGAATTTTAGATGTTAAGCAATTCATAATAGACTAATGCAATTGAGCATTGAAGTAAATATATTAAAATTGATTCAGTTTTCATGTAAATGTATTTAAGTATAGTTTTCTTTTGACTATATATTTTATAATTATCTCTGTGATAAATTATAGACACATATGATGAGAATGATTCACTCTTTATATCATCACTGATCATATTGCTATCAGTATGAATTGGTTTAAATTTCAGTTAACTAAATACAAATTTATAAATTTTAGAAATGTACTGACAGGAAAGAGGAATTTCTTCTTATTACTACTCTGTCTGCATTTTCAAAACTAAAACTGAAAAAAGAATTACATAAGTCCTGTATAATATTTGTTTAAGTCACTTGATTTTTAAGAATTCCATCTTATACTTTGAAATGACGCAATTGGAATGTTATTTGACATCTCTTAATGGTGCTTGATCGTAATTAAAATGAATTAAAAATTTATAATTAAATAACAGAAAAAGTTGATATTTCCCTGCAGTAATGGTTATTCAACCCAATATCATGTGTTCCTTTTGTTCTAAAAAAATTAATCCCTGAAAGCTGTCGTGATAAAACATTATGGTAATTCAATGTTGTAACTAGAAACTTCAAAAAATATTTCAGGCAAAAGTAGAAATTGTTTTCATTGGGTTGAAAAACTAATAAAAATAAAGCTTTTTGATTTGAATTTGAGGTACTTAAATGTAGAGAATCTACTTTTGTCTTTTTTGTCTAATATATATATATATATATATACAGACATGCCAACTGCTCCGGTTTCAGCGGAGTTGCTCCGGAGAAATGATAAAAATTGGTAACTCCGCACACTCCTCAAATTGCTCCGGAAAATAACAAAAATTTTGTTTCGGGGGAAATATTACATTAATTTTATCAAATCTCGTAATTTCTGTAGGAATTCTGAAGAATTTTTCATAATTCTTTTCTGCTATTTGCAGCAAGTAAATATTGCTAAATAGACCTAACCTACAGCGAAATGTTTATATTCAGAAGCATGTGCATATATGCTTTTAAGCATGTGTATATATGCTTAAAAATTTTCCTCGATAATTTCCTTGAGAGATGAAATGTTGATGCATGCTGAAGTGGCAGTTATTAGTATAAAAGCTCAGACTAAGTTTAGTTCTTTGAACTATTTCATTGAATGATTCAATATCTTTATTTATAATGCATTGGAGGAACTTCAATCAGAGTTTAATCTTTACCAAATGGACAAATTTAGCAAGGAATTTCTAAACTGTGAACGCTCAGATACACCTTGGTATAAAATCAGTCGTTTAAGACATCACAATGCAGTAATCAAATACAAAGTTTTACCAAAAATAATGCTAAATATATTGCTCTTTCCAAAGAGTTTTCAGTGCTGTGCGGAAAAATCAAACTGAATTTAGGTCAAATTTGGGAAGACAAACTCTAGAATCTATGATGATAAATAAATGTAAATATTTTAATCAGGTTGTTATAAGAAGAATATTTCTGAAAAAGAACTTTTTAAAGCTAAAAAATCTACTTATACATTGTTAAATCATAAATTTTAATTTACCTCTACATATTTTTAATTATTTAATTTGATCAGTTTTAATTTAGAAATTAATAAAATATATAATAATATATAATTTGTTTATATTATTTTAAAATTTGTTTTATTATGTATGTCAGTTGTATACGCATTTACTTTGTGGGTAGCATGTTAAATTTTAAAACCACGCTGTTGCTCCTGACAGAGTTGACTGAATGTTGGTATGTCTGTATATATATAATAATAAATTGAAGTTATATGTAACTACCTGTTTTTTTCCATATCCTATTATTAAGGTTATAATTTTCTTGTTAATTTCATTTTGTTGTGTAGCAAAACAATGAACTAAACAATGTGCTATGAGGTGCCCAAATTTATTTTTATTATTTTATAGTTCTAAGGCTATGTATAGCTTAAAAGAAGAAAAAAAAAAAACATTTTTGAAGATCTTGAATATATTTCATTTCTGAAGACCAGGTATAACATCAGGTGTTACAACTATTATGAATTGTGCACTAGTTTAGTTTTATTTTGGTACCAATTATAGATTCAATAGCTTAAATTAGAATAATTTTTCTCGTTTTCTGGAGAGGATTCATAGATGTTGATTACATCTAATTGAGAATCAACACTAGTAATTTACATACAGTAAATAAATTATTAGATATAAATAAACTGTTCCTCTGTTGCCATCCACCAATGAACCTTTTATGTAAGGTCTAATTGATATGAAATTAAGGTGTTCTGTATTAATTCAAAACAGCTGTTTGCTCTGCTTACCTTTATTACTTTTGTGCCTTATTAACTTTGATTTTTATTTAAAGTATCTGCATTTTACCCAAAGGGTATATTTTACAATGGTTATATCTTCTGTATTTTACATTGGTTGTTAGATTAGTATTTGTTTTGCACTGATTTCATATAAATTCCCATTTTTCCTATAGGCTGGATAGAATATCTGATCTGTATATTTAAATATTAACCTTGAGATATAATGTCCTTATTTTTATTTATGAAGTTTGCAAACTTGAGGGAACAATTAACATTTAGTTTTTTTTAACCCCATATATTACTCATCTTATTTCACTCTACCACTATTTGCTGGTGTATAACTGAACAGGTAGGAGGCTAAATTTTGTTACTTAGTCTATGGGGTTTATGTCCTACTGCTGACTTCGACACTCTTTTCCATTTAGAATTGTGTTTGAGCTGTGGTTTTCAGTGTAATTAAACTTGTATATAAAAGTTTCACTTTAGCTCTAAAGCAAACCACCCATAATTGTTATACCTCCACTCTCATGGACTTCAAATTTAATGGAAATAAATATTGGAATAATCCCTCTTACCTAAAAAATACTTTGAAAACTCATTTTCCAATTCAAGTAAATAAAAAATTTCTTTTTTCATTTGAATTATAGTTTTCAAGAACTTTTTAAAATCTTTTTTAGATTATTATTATTTTTAACTACATTATATATATATACTAATATATTGTTATAAATTACTGTTTTTAATTTCTAATTTTTTTTCTGGGGTATTCACTTGGTTTGAATAAATTACTCTTTGTAAAAGTAGGTAGGACTAAAATATTCCACACTTTAAACTCAATTTTGGTCTTTGTTTTAGAAACTAATATATTCATCATTATGTAGATTGAAACTTTTAATCATTTTAATTACAAATGCTTGATTACAATGTATGACTAATTCTCATTATAGTTTTATAGATTTTTAAAGAATTTTCTTGGTTGAGAAAATTCGGTAAAATAAATTTATTCAGTTTATTAAAAAATACTATAACAGAATGCCAAATGAAAGACATTGGTAAAATACTAAGAACAAATACCTAATAATTTTGTTTAGTTTGTTCTCTTTTATTAGAAGAATAAATGAGAAATTCAACATGAGTAGTAAGTAATGAATAGACAATTTAGTTCTGTATCAGTTGTGTTTAGGTAAAAGATGGATTATTTTGATTTCTTTTTTTTTTTTTTTTTAGCTTTTTTTCTTATATATATATATATAAAGATTTAACATCATCGAAGAAAATTAGGGAGTACATTCATGAATAACTGTTGAAATGTTAATGCAACTTATATTGTTTTATGAATATTCATTTTATTTGACAGGAAAAGTCAGTGGACTTTTTGCGAGCTATACAATAAACAAATAAATGGATTAAATTAGATAAGTTTGTACTACTATTTTGGTGATCTTTTAGGAGAAATTCAGAGGAAACAAGAAACTGTGAAATCACTATTTACGAATACAGAGAAATGAATAGCTAGAGTGCATTTAGAGTGAAAAGTTGATGCATTGAGAGTTTGAATGTGTAGGTTTGTGACCTAATGTTAACATGAATGCTTTTAGCAATTCAAAATTGTCTTTAAGATCAGGTTTCGGTAGTATTAAACTGAATAGAAAAACATTGATTGTAATTGTAAACTACACATACGGATAGAATTATACCACAAATGCAAATAGATGCTTTCCTTATATAGGATAAGAAACAAAATTATACTAGACTGTAATTGCGATAAAATTTTCAATAGAAAATCTGTTTAAATGTCAGATCTTGGGGAAGAAAAAATGCCTTTGAGAAGGGATATTTTACAGCTGTGATCGTATCACCCCATTACTATTATTTTTAGTGTGTAAGAAAAAGTAACATAAGTAAATTTATTTCCTTATTTCAGTTTGTTTATTCAGAAGAGTAATCATGTTTTAAATATGAAAACATGCATATTTTATTATTAGCATAAAAATTTATGTGTGTATGAGAGTGTTTTTTTTTTTCTGTAAAGAGCTATTTGTTACCTATCAGAATATTTTGTTGATTCCTAAAATATCATTTCTGACTTCATAAGACAGTTATATTTTAATGTTATAATTATTTTATGAATCTTGTTTTACTGTGAATTTTTACATAATTTATTTTGCAAAAAAAAAAAAAAAAAAAAAAAAAAGGTCAAAGTTCACTTTGCTATATTGAGTTTAATTTTTATTTAATATGAAGTAATTACACCTAAGTTTATTGCTAATAGTTTTTAATAACATTTGATATTTTCTTATTCTGAGAATTTATGTTCTGTCTACAACATTAGTGAAACTTTCTTTTAAAATCCTTTTTAGCTCACTTTTTTTAAGAGTTGTAATCAGTTTTTAAATTTCCTTTTATTTCTTTTTTTAAATTTTAAACAGAGCCCAAAAGTACAAAGAATATATGTCCAAAATTGCTGTCAATATTCAGCGTAGTTGGGTTGAAACAGAGCCTTGTAGTACAAAGAGTTAGTGTAAGCCCTCAGAGAAAGTATCTGTGTGTCGCAGGATTATATGTATATTTAAATACTTATTATCAGAGTCATGTATCTTTGAAAGGAATATGAACTGCATTTCCCTAACACCTAGGAGTTCAGTTACAAAATGGGCTTTATTATTATATATATTTGTGTTTGTTAATTTGTATGTCTGATGATTTTGTTTAAGTAGGAATGTAGGAAAGGAATTCTCAGGGGCTTAAATGTGCCCATTCATAACAAAAGCAGTTTTATTTTAAAATGTAGTAATTTTAGATATTTGAGCAGAAATTTTGAACCACTATACCATTGCCATTGATTCAGTATATTAATTCAATGAAATATTTGTCATTCTAAAAATAATATCAATTAATATGCTGTGAGGAAGTTTTGTATCCTGTCATTTCTAATATTTATGTCTTAATCTAGTTATTTAATTTCATTATCAGGAATAGCATAATCTGTTAAACTAGAAATTATTAAATGGGTGTAAGAATTTTATATGGTGTTGTTTCTTGAAATTAATTTATAAACTGACATTTTAGTAATTATAAAAAGTCATCAGCAGTAAAACAAGCAGCATCAATACAAAAGTTTTAAATGCAATAAATAACTTTGATAACTATTATGTAAAAGCATTACAAAATTTTAAAAATTTATTATTCCAAGGTTATTTTTTCTTAGTCAGTAATATATAATTTTATGTCAAATATCTATGGTAGATGTATTTGACATAAATGATCGATCTGTGTTTCATAGGATGCATGAAATTGGGTTTGATATAAAAGACGAACTGCTTTTGATCATACATTTTTAAGATAACAGTTATTAGCATCTAGAAATATTAATAACTTTTCTGTATAATTTTTTAAATTTTTACAATATAGTCAGACATACAACTTTACTACATGAAAAGCATTTTTGTAATAGCACAGTTCATTGTATATGTAACTGTAGGTTTTTATATATAAAGACACCTAAATGTACATTTTACCTTCAAGGAGAGTGAGGATTGCTTCTTAGCTTTGAAATAATATTTATCTTGCTTAATTAACAGTTTTTTATTGAAGAAATTTTTAATAAAATTTTGCTTTTGAGAAATGAAAGGATAGTTTACAAGCCTATCAGAAACAAAGCAAAATGCATAGAACTTGGAGAAACAGAATATTCTTAAAATGTTCTAACATAATTATATTTTAAAATTCTATAATTTCTTTGGAGTTTGTTTTTCAGGAATACACATTTATTTTACAAGGACATTAGGTTATATAGCACTGTTTTATTTCCTCAAATATATTTTCTTAGTAATTTCTTAGTAGACTATTTGAGATATAGGCATTTATTTTATTTATAAAACTCATTTTCTACCCCCAAAAATATCTTTATTTATAGATGATTAAAATATGGCGAGAGGAAAATGTTTCAATCAATATTAATTTGTATTCTTCATTGACATTGCAGTGTTTTTGTATTTAGTAATAAAATAAAAAATAATACAGATGTAAAATTACTACAAAAGTATCTTTTAAGTACATGAGAAGTATTTTTTCTTTAAACTAAAATAAGGAAAAATACTGAATGTAGATACAAATATTTCTTATATATAAACAGGAATTGTAAAGTTTAAATGTAATTTGCCTCTCATTGATTTCTCTGTTGAGAGCAATGATCCTATAGTTTAATTCTCAGGTTAATTTTATTTAAGTTTAGATTCTGTAATTAAAATTTTCTTTTAAATAAAAGCAAAGTAAATAAATCTACAGGAATTTTATTTTTATGTGGATTGTAGAGGCTTGAATGTTTTCTAGTTTTTTTTTATGTCAGTGCTTGATTTTTTAAAAACATTTTAGGAAGAAAGTGCCTAGGGGTTTTGAAAACCAGTTTTAGAATTATCACTGGTTTTCACCCATAGTATGTAGATGTGTAGAAAATTTGAAAGGCGTTTATATTCCTTTCTAATCATTGTGTTTCTTTTGATGTAATGATTTCTAATTATTTGAATTAAGTTTAACATATAAATAATGTATATATACTTAACTTTAATAAGAGTAAGAGATGCATATTGTGATAAAGGGTGCTGTGAAATGTCAGGAATGTTTTTTCTAACGATATTAAGAAGCAAATAACATTTTTACTTGTATACTCTAGATAATTAAGTTTTGAATTTCTAATTTCATCCTATTGAGTGCCTTAATTTTATTTTATATACCTCTTTGCCCTTATTTCTGATCATTTTTATTCAGTTAGAATTTGCTCATTCTGACATGAGTGCACTTCCCTATCTTTTTACACTTATCCTTGTGCTGTAGCATATCAGTGTTTATAATTATGGAATATGTAAGAATTGCATACAATCAAATACATATGATGTTTTACTGATATTATTATTGTTAAATATTAGTTGTGTAAAGATGTTGTAGAACTTTATATGTTGCACTGTTGTTGTGAAATTCTGCAAAAGACTTAACTTTGGTTTTGTAGTTGCTTCATTATAAAAATGCTTATGTTTCCATCTTCCATTATTACTTTCATATATGGTATTTTTATGTGTATTTCACTATTTTAAGGAAGCCTTCATGATGTATGTGAGTGATTTGTGTGTTTTCAGAATCATATAATTTTTCGTGTTTTTATATTCTAAAATGTTAAATTCATACTTTTTGAAGTGTTCACTTCACATACACAGTTTAGCTATCTTTGTGCATTATATGTATCCTTGTAATGTGGACAAACTTTTAATCATGTTTACTTTGTATAAATGAGAGCAACAAAAAGTTAATGATTAATATGAAAGTAGCGTTTTTATATACATGAATGCTCAACAGCAGGTTGGAACTATTACTGAGCAGTTCTTCAAAGTGTGATAAATGACATTCCATGCGATGATTCATGAATATAGTCTATGATGTATGTTTATGATGGTATTTAATTTTTTAAACATATAAAACACTTTTTTTAAAAATGTGGCATGCTTTATAGCTTTTAAAATTATGCATTCATTGTTAAACAACTCATACTTAATAATCAAAATTTATCAGTATAGTTTCAAAAGTAAAAACAAATATTGTTATAAAGTACTGACTCCATAAAAAAATTAAATAAAAACTTGTTCAAAATTTTTATAGTCATATCGTGGCTGCATTTCTTTAAAAGCCTTTTTTTTAAATATTTGTTTTTCATGTATATTTTTGTACACATCTAAAATCAATCTTTTCTCCATATTTTATTCCAGCTTAAAGAACCATTAGTTTTTTTCTCCCTTGTTTAAAAATATTTGTTTACTAAATTACTAAAACTTTCAATTATAAAATGGGTTAATTCACCCTATTTTGTTATATAGTATTTTATATATTGTTAAAGTTCATTCTGTAATTATGTGAAGGAGGTAGTATGTAATTAGTTGACTATAATTTAGTTAGTGTTATTTTAGGTTATATAAATAGAAATAAATTTTACTTAATTTTTGTTTAATAACATGATTATATGTACTTAAATTATTTTTAATTCTATGTCTGATTAAATAACTTGTACTATTAAAAGAAATATTCTTATGATATGTTATTCAAATGTGATATTAACTGTATAGAAAACAGAAAGTACTTGTCAAATCAGATCGAAGGCTTAAAAGGTACATAAATTAATTTTTATAAATATAGTTGTGACTTTAAAAAAGACATATATATGAATAGATGTTTTTGAACAGTATCATGACTACTTGAACTGTTTTGGTGATGTAGATAGATGATCTCATGTCAAATACACGTAATACATTTGCGTGGATTGGCACAATTGTAAACACCATGTAAAGTTTTCCCCTTAAAAATAAATGTAATGAAGAAGTAGTTTTTTCCCTAAGAGTATTTTGTTATATGTTACTTATTTGAATAGTGAAAAAATTTTTCTATGTATTTTATGTATTTTTAGTGTGGTATATTGGTGTGATAATCTAAAATGTGGTGAGATACCCGTCCAGGCAAATATGTGTGCAATTCTCGCATTATGTGCTTTGAGGAGGAGGAAAACGGAAGGCAATAAACTTTAAAAAGTATATATTAAAAAAAGTCCTATGCAATTAGCTTCTATGCAATTTTGTTTGTAAATAACAACCAATCCACTCTTTGTGTTTCGTTTGATTGTAACATCTTTCCCCCTTCCACTTCTGCTTAGCTTTTTTCATTTTGTAACCAATGCATTTCCGAAACTGCTGTCATGTTTATTATTGGTATATTTTTATATTATTCTCTAATATTCATGTATCAGAAAAGAAAATGAAATTTTTTGAAATTTGTTGTTCTTCCATTTATAATCAGTGATAATTAGTAGTGATCTCTAATACTTTATTAATATAATTAAAACGTATTGCTCATGTTTAAGAATCTGATTTTCTAGAAGTTGGCATATCTAATCAAAATATAGGGTTAGGCTAAGTGTATTCTCTGACTTCTATTATTCTTTGAATAAATTTTTATAAATCACACATGTGGATCATATACGCAATGTAATGTCTAATCTCCGCGATTAATTTTAACGATTCTCTTTCAGTGGCCAGACTGGTTGAATCGATAGAGTTTAATCGTTAAGTATGGAGTCCGGCGGGTGTGAATCCCGCTAATAACATGGCATTTCGTAGCCGTTCGTAATCGACTTTAAGCAGTAGGTTCCGGTCTAATTTTGCTGTCTTGTAGGAAACTAAAAAAAAAATAAATAAATAAATAAACCGCAGTAACCTAAATAAAGTAAATTTTTTGCTACACGAAGTCATTAGACGGGGACTTCTTGCAACCGTTTCTGAACAGTTACGAATATCCATGCCAACATTGGGATTCAAACTTACGGTCTCGATTATCAAATGGCAACATCCGGAAAATTCTTTTCGGTTCGTTCTGAAATAATATTCATTAACCAAAAGTTTTGTGTATGGTATTGATCAGGAGCACTTCTATGAATTTTATGTCACATGAGTACCAATTAGAAGGGACCTACTGCTTGATAATAAACCATGCTAGCGGAGAGATTCGAACCCGTGGACTACCACACCGTAAAGCAACGACCTACCCACTCAGTCTACCCGATCTCTCCAATTTAATGTTGTTTACTTCTTTCAAAATGCTCAGTAGAATGTAAAAATAAATTTTATTCAAGTGTTAAACACACTGTAAAAGGGGCAGAAATCAGCGTAAAGATGAACAGATTTCAATTCTATAGTAGGGTAAAGGACAAGCGGGTGAAAAATCGATCGTTTAGCACAACATATATCTAAGCTAACAATTTTCTTCCAGGTTTTTTAAGTTAATCCGTGCAGAGACTGTGAATTATTACTAAACCACCTGTTACAAAAAAATTCTCTTCTTTTTAAAGGGTTATGAATGGATTTTCAATTAATCTGTGTTTTTGAAACTTTGAACTATCAATAGATGGCAGCAGTACACTTCTTCCTCCTGTTTAAAAAGCAGAGAGATCTGTTTAACCGGTGGTTTAGTATTTAACCACCGTCCCTGAAAGAATATTAATCATGGTAAAAGCCTTCTTCATGAAAAACCATTTGATCTTTTTCTATCTGAATATATATAAACATTCCAGAGTTCTTGCCACCCCTCTCCAAGTTTTTTTTTTTAATTTTAAAATTAAAAAAAATTACTACTCATTTTCTAGATTGAATTAATCGAAATATAATTTTGCGTTTCTTTTGCATATTTACTAGGTTTGATGGTTTTGCCGCCGTAGGCAGTCGCTTTCTATGCCTACCGTCCAGAGTCGTAGGCATGGTAAGTGGCACACACTCCATTACGTTTGAAAAGTATGGATTCGTTTGATCTAAACGTAAACAAACCAGTCGGGTTCATGATTCTCAAACTTTTTCGATTTAGCAGGAACACATTATGGTGGAAGAGGTGAGGCTTACAACATCATATGAGAATTAAAAATTTATATTTACTAAGTGAAAACATTTTAAAAAAAATAATAGAGTGCAGTTTTACTTAATTATTCACAATAAATTTAATACATTGAGGTATCGCACAACACGTGCGGTTTTATATAAATCACGTCTTGTAATACAAAGTAAAAGCAAGAGTATGAGATTTTAGGGATCGCAGGGAAATGATGTATACTTTATCAAGAATAAAGTCTATTTTTAAATGGGATTTTTTAAAATATGCATATTGGGGTGTGGGCAACATATAACCAAGGTATAAGACTTTATATTTAATCTAGATATTTATTACTTTATCAAGAGCTTTTATATAAATGTAGGTTTTTAATGTTTTTTATATATTTCTCCTTAACAAAATATTTCTTGATTTTTGTCGTCTCCTTTCTTTATTATTTATTTATTTTTGGCAAGATGATTATTAATACTTATGCAAAAAATGTATAAAAATAGAAGGATGACAATAATAAATAAAGCATGGCAAAAAATGCTAGCTCGTACTGATGTAGAATTTTACAAAAAAGTATCTACACTGTTCATTGGGTTCCGGCCTGTTTTTGGCCATGTTCAGAATAAAATCAATTTTGGATGTATATAAAAGCAACAATTATATTTATTTTTTAACCCTTAATCTGACAAGATGTTTTTTCAAATATTTTTTAATTTCTGTTATTTTCCCATGTCTGTATAGACATTAGGATCTCTGTAAAATAAACAAAAAAAAAAAAAATGTATCATTTTCCATTTTTGAGATAATGTCCGCTGTGGCGAACACTGACAATTATGTTATATAATAGTTATAAATATACATGTCCGGTGTAGTGGCCAGACTTAGCCAAATTAAGGGTTAAGTAAGGTATATATTTAATCGAGCTACTTTATATTCTTATTTCAATACGGAGACATTTTGTTCGATCTCGGTAATAAATTTGTTATTTTGCCTTTTTTTCTTTCCTAAAAATTTTATTTGTTGGTGTATAATAGCTTAAAGGCAATATTTGTTTAAATAAATGCATTATTTTACATATCCGAGCAAAAGATAATGCTCTGTCGCTAAAAACACGATTAGTCGCCAAATATGATAACCCCAGGTTACAAGTGAGCTAAAACACAAGAAGCGTTTTGGGGTTATACCCCAACTATTCCCAAGCAGTGTTGCCAACCATACGATAATTATCGTATATGTACGATAACTTAGGACCCTGTACGATGAAAAATAATCTCAAAATTATGTGACATAATTCTGAAAAACTGTACGATAATTTTCTGATTTGTACGATAAAACAACATTAGACTAATGGAGAATTAAAAGAACGGGTAACTTAACTGTAACTCTATAAAGATCAACAACTAAAAATAGAGAATGTCTAATTTTTTTATCACTTTTTCCCATCAAATAATTATTGTTGTAGATTTTAGAGCAGTTTAAGGAGCATGTTTTGAGGTGCTTCTTCATTAAATGAAAGTAAATGATCCTGACACAGAGGTTGAGAAAGCCCATATGTACTGTGTAATAAAAGAAAGGAAAGTGTCAATTATAAAAAAAAATGTATATTTGTGAAATATAATATGACCTAGGTACTAATATTTGATGTTTTTTTAAACGAATATAAAATAAAGAAATTTTAAAAATTGTTATGTCCAGCGTTTTTATCTGTTAGCTATTTCAAATTATTTAAATTAGTCTAAAACATAAAATTGTTAAATGCAAAATTACTGAATATTCACAATTATAATGGAGATATTTCTTTAATGATTACATAATTAGGGATAATTAAAAGTAATTTTGCATTTTACTTGTTCTATTGCAGTTTCACTTAAATATGGTATTTTTAGTAATTAAGCCAAATATTAAATAATAATCGGTTTTATTACTGAATATTTCATATTTAAAAAAACCACAGTAAATAATGAATTATAACATTTTTAAAAAGTATATATATATATATACAGACACAATTTTATGCTTAGATCAGTAAAGAAAAATCACATGTCTGGTGTTTCATTTAAAATAAAATACGGGATGATAGAAAAATATTTAATGAATCATATTAAAATATTTACATATTTTTTGCCCCACCCAAAAAAACAAGAAAAGTGGGGGGGGGGAGAGAAATGTATAACGAGAAAAATATATCGTACAAGCACCATCTATTAACACTATTTTTAACTATTACAAAAATGTACGATAATTTATAAGCCAATACCATAATTTTAGGACCTAGAATCCATAATTTTGCCTTTGAAGGTTGGCAACACTGTTCCCAAGTTTCATTTAGCACCCAGTCAACTAGTGCAGGCTTGAGTGCAGTTAGCAAGATGTATTTTAGATCGTTGAGGGTAAAATTAATTATTTGAAGCAAATATAAATAAGTAAATAAATTTTTACATCGGCAAAGATGGGCTGCTGCAGTTCCGTAGTGCCTGTACACGAGTCATCCTTGGTAGCATTCCACTCTGAGAGACAGAGAAAAGTAAAATTGGAATTCCAACCTGAATTTATAACAATGTTGTGAAAACGAATGAACGATACCAAAAATTGGACTTTCTAATTTATTGTCCAGGAAATTCAAACAACAAAACAAACAAACAACAACAAAAAACAGCTAGTTGTGGGCTCTGCCATTGCTTTCACGAAACGGACGATGTTTAAGATAATAATCTAAAGCGTTGATGGTCAGGGGGCTCTGAAGAATATTAAGTTTTTAAGTTTATACACTGACCCATAGTTAGAGTGAGAAAAAGACGAGGAATGGAAAACAAGAAGGTAAGGTAAATAGCACAAGGCGGGATCTCGAATTTTCAATATGGACAAATTTTAGGATGGTAACAACTGTCTGGGTGATTTCAGATTCGCAGTTTATAGTGTCTTTACTTGTTAGATTTTTTTTTTTCATTATTAATGCAGTCGAACTTCGTGACAACGAACGCGTTTAATACGAATTATCATTAGTACGATCTAAATTTATAATCCCTGACCAAACAAATTGAAAATGAATGTTAAAATGTTTGCTTTAGACGAATTCGGTTATCAAAGGTTTTCGGTTAAGACGAAAGAATTTTTGTTACAGGACGAACGAAATATTAAAAGGATCGTTTTTCCCCAATTGAATTGTTTCGCATTCCTTTCCAATGGCTTTAGATCCCCCTCCCCTTTGTTTGATATGGGTGTTTATCGAAATCGTTCATTTTCTCAGAAGAATAGATAATTTAAGTGGTCACTTCTTCTACATTCTTATAATAATCTAAAGCGTTGATGGTCAGGGGGCTCTGAAGAATATTAAGTTTTTAAGTTTATACACTGACCCATAGTTAGAGTGAGAAAAAGACGCCGAATGGAAAACAAGAAGGTAAGGTAAATAGCACAAAACGGGATCTCGAATTTTCAATATGGACAAATTTTAGGATGGTAACAACTGTCTGGGTGATTTCAGATTCGCAGTTTATAGTGTCTTTACTTGTTAGATTTTTTTTTTTCATTATTAATGCAGTCGAACTTCGTGACAACGAACGCGTTTAATACGAATTATCATTAGTACGATCTAAATTTATAATCCCTGACCAAACAAATTGAAAATGAATGTTAAAATGTTTGCTTTAGACGAATTCGGTTATCAAAGGTTTTCGGTTAAGACGAAAGAATTTTTGTTACAGGACGAACGAAATATTAAAAGGATCGTTTTTCCCCAATTGAATTGTTTCGCATTCCTTTCCAATGGCTTTAGATCCCCCTCCCCTTTGTTTGATATGGGTGTTTATCGAAATCGTTCATTTTCTCAGAAGAATAGATAATTTAAGTGGTCACTTCTTCTACATTCTTAAATTGTATCGATGGTATTCAGTTTTATGTCAAAGAATGTCTTGATTAAAATAAAGCAAATATGTATATTAATGCAAGATTTTGAAATCGAAATATGAAACTGAGTTTTCATTAAAAAATTTTCATCGTGTTGCATTGCAAGCCTGTTTATTTTTTATTATTGTTAAGACGAACAAATTTGGATGCTCTCTCAAAATTCATCTTGCGGGGTTTGACTGTAGGTAAATTAAAACATTTTTCTTTAATTAAAAGTGACAGATTAATAAATAATATTTTTTAAATGTGTTTGGTAGATGCACGTTGGAATCTTAGTCTTAAGTTACTTTGACTTTCAAATCATTTTAGGTGTTTAATTTTTATTATATAAATATTATTTTTATTTTTATTGTGATATTTTGTACGGTGATCATTCCACTAAAAAATGGCCAATAGGGGGCAAGGGTTTGCAGACCGTGGCTCTCAAGCCGTATGCGGCTTTTTTGCATATGTGTTTGTGACTCTTTAGACTTCTACATCTCTGTATATTATCAATAGCATTATAAATGGGTTTCTGATGGGGTTGATATAAATTTTTTTAATAGCATTATAAATGGGTCTCTGATTCCTTCGATATATTATATTACTGACAATTGGGTTTCTTCTCCCTCAAAAGTCTGCAAACGGTATACAGTCGTTCGGTTGCTTTCAGCAAGCAACGTTTTTAAAGCGAGAGCACTCAGTGGCTTGCAGCAGAGCAATGTTCTCAGTGCGACAGCACTCAAGGGCTTGTAATGCTTTTACAAGGCACTGAGTGCTCTGCATTGAGAATGTTTTTCGTTCGAAGCATGTTCTCGTTATGTCTTCTTTGCATTTTATGGTGTGGTCGAAGCACAAAGGTTTAACCTCCTAGTAATTTACAAATTAGTTCGCTCATTTCTACTTCGCCTTCCACGAGTTAATTATTATTTTTCGATGTAAAATCAATAAATTTGAAATCTATAAACAAAACAATATCGTAGAGAATTTTAAGAGTTACTGAAAGTAAACCAATAAATACATTGTTGGAATTAATCTATTAGTTATGATTATGGTATACTAAAATTCACAAAGAACAAATTCTTTTATTATTATTATTAATTCAGCTACTTTTTAACCCTTTCGTGGGCCGTGGGAAGATAACTTCCCACTTACACGATCTTACAAAATACACCTGTGGGAAGCGCAAAACCCATTCTAATATATTGGTCTTGTTATTGAAACGACGGGAAGACTGATTCCCGCTTCGGTTTTGTGCTGTCATCAATTGTTCGATCGATTGAATAAAATTAGCAGCTTTGTTTTGAAAGTTTGGAAACGTGGAGTGAGAAATAAATGGCCCACGAAAGGGTTAAAAGAATAAATGTTTAAAAAAACGAAGATACTTAGTACAGAAAAGCTTAAAGAGCTTTTTGAAAAATTGGGCAGGGGTAAATTTTATCCCTTGTATTTTTATTTATTTATTTTTTTTAGTAAATTAATTAGGATACAGAGCCATGCAGTACTATGATACAAAAAAATAGGCCACATCAGGTAGCAAACGTGTAGCATAACCAGCGAATTCGAAAATATTTAAGAGATGGTATTTCGAAGACGCATCATACTGTGCAAATCTACCCTCACAGTCATATGTTAGGAAATTGTGAACAATCTATGCATTTCTTGATATTTAAATAAAGTAATTTTAAACTAGAAAGCATAAAACATTGATATTGTTTCATTTTATAGTTAAATAAAATTAAGTGTTTATTAGGTATCCTATATGTACGTATTTACAGTAGAATACTGCTTCCTATTTTGATTATTACGTACTTATTTGTGAAGTCGGCATATTTCGTAAAGCTTTACAATAGATTGGAATTCGACGCAAAAAATTTCATATGAATAGTTGAAAGATTATGCATTTGATATAATGTCACAGTCTATGTTGAATGTTTAATTAAATTGAACTATAAGTTTGAAAATAATTGATACTGAAGGCATACGAATATAGTGGAGGAGTAAGCCCGGTCGGTGATTGATTTTTGTCCATTTTTATCCTATGTTGAATTTTTGACGCGAAGCGCCATCTGTTGGTAGAATTTAACAACAATATAGTAATTTTTACTTTTATTTATATTTCTCCATCCTGCTTAAAAATGTATTCTTATAGAACCGTTACTCGTTTTTAGATTCTGAACTCAAACTTTTAATTTTTCAGAGAGAATAATGTTAGATACATACAGTATATTAAATATCAACTTTTATATCTGATAAACATATCCCAATTTTAAAGCATTTTATACTTTTTTTTTATAACTTCATGCATAAGTTAAAGAGCGGTTTTCAACTTTATCACGATGCGAAGCCCTTTGATACATGCAAACTATTTTTAGAACGCTTATTAATTTAAAAAGTAAACGCAATCTATATTGTATAATTCTAGATTAATAAAACAAAACAAAAAAAAAAAATTCAAACTACAAACAAAAATCAAATTATTAAAAAAGAAAACATTTTTTAAAGAAAATTACAGCAAAGTGGTAATTAATTATTCAAAAATAT
The DNA here is from genome assembly GCA_032207245.1 of Pardosa pseudoannulata. NCBI lineage: Eukaryota > Metazoa > Arthropoda > Arachnida > Araneae > Lycosidae > Pardosa > Pardosa pseudoannulata. The sequence goes on along the minus strand of CM063503.1, from coordinate 78,689,367 downwards.
TAAGTTTATTTTTTACATTGTATAGTTTTTTTTAAAATGGCTTAATCATCCCTAATAAAATTCTCATGTCAGAATTTGCAGTAATTTGCTTTTACATTTAGTTTTGTTTGCGGTGTAAAGTCGACTCTCCTACAAATATGTAGAACAAAATAGTAACAAGCATTCTTCTATCTTATATATATGTAATATATCAAAATTATTTAACTTTAATATTTCCTTAAAAACCTCCTCCCTCCCATTCTAATTCCTTAAAACCTTTTTCCCAGCCTCTAAATGTCTTAATCAAAGGAGCGTCCTCGACTTAAAATTCTTTCGATACATTTTCCAAAGCTTTCTGTCCTATAGATGTAAATTTTCTGTCTATTCAATACGTTTTCCAATTGTAGCCGGCAATTGGTTCCGGGTTTTTCTGATCTTAACACTTAAATTCGCTGAGTAAGTTTCTGGTCCCTCGGGAAAATTCTTTCTGTCTTCGCTCTTGGGTGCACCTCTGTTCGAGCAAAGTGATTTTTGTCTCTTTCTCTTGTCTGTCTTTGACTATAGTCCATGTAAAATCTATTGGCGCTTCAAGGTCACACTTTCTCGTTTCCCCAGTCATCGGTTACTATGGTAGCGACCAAGAAGCCTGTGCATTCACCCTTATTTTCAGCACTTCAGTTGAGGATTTGATTCCAATACGTTCAGACGACTTGCTTTATTATTATAAGTTAAAATTTTCAGTTGTGCATAAATGCGTTAACTATTTTCATAAAGAAAAATTTAACAATATGTATAAAATGGTTATAATAAATCACAGATGTTTTTGTAAAAATACAAAAATTCCTTTTAATTTAGAATTTTTACTAAAACATTATGAATCTCTATCTTCTAAAGAAATTTTCACTTTCTAAAAATGTGTCAACAGAACCTTAAATCTTTAAATACATAATAAAATTATACAAAATATTGTTATTGCATTAGGACCTCTTTCAATTCTTGTAAAATCATAAAATAATTAATACAGTACAATTTTGGAATAGAAACTTTACTATGGTCCACATAACTTCATAATATACTTATTAACATACAACTTAAATTTAAGGAATTCCAGAACTACATTCTCTTAAATAAATTATTAAGAAATACTTTTGATATTTAAATTAAAAGAATCATACAAATATAAAGAAAAATAGTGAGAAATTATAACTAATTACTCATTAAAATTAGCGAAATATTCAATCATCTTAATGATATTATTTCTGTAAATAATGCAGCTGTGTCTGCAAAAGAAAAAAAGATTTGCTTTTTCAGTAGAATTTTTTAAGTCTTACGGATTAGAATATAACATACAATTTTTGAATTGTAATTTTATGAAATGGGATTATATCTTAAATTTTGAACTTAAAAACAGGTCTGAAATTACTCATAAAAATTTTTTGTAAAGTATTAAGTATTCTTCAAA
>CM063503.1:78470426-78677926 GCA_032207245.1 Pardosa pseudoannulata | reverse complement strand
AGGTCTCCAAGAGGATTTTACAGCAAAAATGTTAGTGCTTGAGATTTTAAAAACGTTTTACAGATTAAAAAAAAAACACGTTTCAATAGACCTTATCTTCTTAAACTGCTCTAAATTGGATATTAAAATACAAAACTACTCCAGTATTTACTGTAATGCTTAGAATAAACTTTTCTTTTAAAAGAGTATCATGTCTCCTTAAAATTAAACGGGTGTTGGTTGCATCAAATTTCATGCGCGACAGCATGTCCATTATGTTTTTTGTAAACTAGTTTAGCTGAACAATTCATACACCAGTGTCTATAAATGAAATATTCGTAATGGTTTTTTTCTTGCTTTTGCAGTGGGTGATATGCTGTCACCAAAAGTGTTAATGTCACACATAAATGAATTTTAAAATAAGATAACAGTATAATTAATCAGTAAACGATTGTTTACATGGTAAAGACATTAAAAGCTATGTCGAATTAAAAAATATTTTGAATACGGACATTCCATAGCTTAAAGAATAGGAGAAAAATACTTTTATTAAAAATTTATTTGATCATACCAATATTTATTGGTACCACCTTGTTATTGATACTAGTCTAAGTTAGATGGAGTTAAACAAGGAATATGTAGTGCTAGACTAAATAGCTATTTATTCTGTGACGCTCATTTGAAAAGGCTCATTTTAATGAGTTTAATTTACAGAAAACACAATAGCCATTATGTAAGTGTGTAATGTTGTCAATGTGGCATCAGGAACATTCATTTATTGCATTTTTATATTTCTTTTCAATACAAGTAACAATTTATTTTTTAAAAAATTAAAGTGTGGGTTTTTTAACATTTTTATTTTATACAGAACTGATTTCCTTGAATCCCATTACGAGATTGGAAACACTAATTCTTTTTATATACTTTACATAATTATTTTATATACATAGTTATTCTTTTACTTTATATAAACACGACCACTTTTCCTTCAATATAAGTTTAGTTTTAAAATGTTCTGCATGTGTTGGAAGCTTTTTTAAGTATCTCCAGGTGTGCAAAAATAATTCTAGTTGCATATTAATAGGCATTTCGTATTTATACGACGATGCTTTTTACTTTTATTACAAGGTTAAATCTCTGAATTATTCAGACAAATATATATAAATAGGTTTTGAGTGTGAATTTATCAAGTATTTATATGGGTATAAATGCTTTTAACACTTGCTATGTGTATATTTGTGTTAACGTAATCTGCGTAAATTGTGTATTTTTAGCCATTTTGTTTTCAATGATTAATCTATAAAACATACAGTAGCTATTGAAAACTCCAAATTTGATATTCAGTAGGGAGGGAAAAATAAATATTGCACAATATTTTAGCAAGAAAAGTTGATAACGCTTTGATCAATTTTTCACTAATAGGATACACTTGCTGCATAAGGGCACAGATGACATCCTGACAGTGTTCAGCATCTTATTTATCCGCATAGAATTTGGTAATAACGAATTGCACATTTTTCAAAAAATTTCTTCATATACAATACACTTTGTTCGGCAGTTTATCTTTTTACTTTAATTACATTTCTTGAACGTTTGTGAAAAGGTATCTGTACAAATATTAATGATCATTGAATTTCCTTAATCAACGGATTGAATATATTGTATCGTTATTTTGAAATCTTTTATTAGTAATGGTATCCGTTGGTAATGACCTATTTGATTATTGTATGATTTTTAGATTTGATTGGCCATCTGAAAACTTTCATATCCTTAACATGTGTGGGCAAGAATTGTTTTTAATAGAAAATTAAAATTTCATTAACTTGCGAGTGATTTTAACTCGTTGAAATAACCCTAAAAATTTTTATACAGTTAAATTGTTATTTGAGTCAATTTCATGTTTAGTGGAACTAACACTAAAAAAACAATTTATAATTGGAAATATTGTACGATTTATTTCGATGATTTTGAAAACATTTCGCATCCAATTGTACCCAATGGAGATTTATTAGTATATGTGTCTTCTACAAATGCACATATCTAACAGATTTCTTTTCGGTTGGATTACTTTCAGAACTGTTCTATATTTCGAAAGGTAAGTATTAGATTTATTAATCCTGATTTCTTCCATTAACATTTGATGATTTTTATAGACGCTTTAATACAAATATCTTGACCGATCGAGTAAGGGTCGACCATCTTTGGAATAGAGTACTGAAATTCCCTGTGTATCGACTTCATAACTTACGAAGTCGACGTTAACGTCCTGTCGACTGCAATGAAGTACCACCCTTGAGCTAATATTTATTAACGATATCATTTAAAAATTCTCACAGTTGTCCAGTATAGCTGAGTATGAATCAAATCTATTATTTTAACATGCAGAAAAATCAGTGTAAAAAAGTTCCCCTTGTTAGGATACTTATACTTTCAACCGCCCAGATAGTGTAGTGGTTACCGTAGTGTTCTTTGGTTCCATTCCTTAGTAAGGATTTGATGTATTTTTGGTGTCTCCTCATAAGAAATAATGTTGCCTACTCCCATAATAAAATAGTCAACAAAATCTGCAGCTTTGTAGAGGACAATGTTGAAAAAAAGGGCTGTAAATTGTGAATAAAATTGTATAATTTTCTGATGCCCACTACTTTTTATTACTTTTTCACCGAACCTGGCAATGCAGACATATTCTAATGCCAAATACGACTGGAAAGATGTTACTTATTTAGCACCACCCAGAGGACATCGGGAAACGAACATGGAAGATCTTTGGCTCGAACGCAGCCCTGTGGATCGTTCTGAGATCGGCGCCTTTTTCAACTTAGCTCCGCTTTCAATTTAACTATTATGAAAACTGAGAGCGCATTACTCTAACTTACGGCGTTGTTAGGTTTTCTCCAGGATATTTTTTGATAATGAATGCTCTACTACAATGGGAGAAAACCCCCTTTCCTTAGTTACCACACTCTCTAAGGACATTGCGAGTCGGTTTGCACGTTCGTTTGCTCGCATAATGTCCGCAAGCTGATATCAAAGTGGCGTCACAACGAACGTGCAAACCGAGAAGCAAAGTTCAGAGAAACCCCCTGTGTGTAATCATTCCTACAAATTGTTTAATATAAGACCGATAGAGGGCGTTGTCATCCGATTTGTTTTCGGCCGCTAGGTGGCTTTTAAATGTCGAGAAACTATAAAAGAAATTACACCCAGAAGGGAGGGCGGGTTGTGAACTCTTTACCTAACGCTACCATCTAGAAGTCATGTTACAAGACACTTCAACTAAACGGATTTTCGTAACACCACTAGGTGGCGCTGTAATGGAATTTCTTGGTGGCCGCTAGAGGGCTTTTGACATATAAAAGTCACTACACCTGGAAGGGAGGGCGGGTTGGGAACTTTCGGTTTGGTACCCAGTTGCATGGACTCTTAGCTCTGTCCATGACGGTTCCCAGAAACTGTAGTTTGCTACGCAACTCGATAGGTGGCGCTGTTTTGAGTTGGTGTCCGCTAGAGGGCCTAATGAAAATGTATAAAAGTAACTACACCTAGAAGGGAGGGCGGGTTGGGAACTTTCGGTTTGGTACCCAGTTGCATGGACTCTTAGCTCAGGATAGCTATATATTTCATCCATACCTTTTCTCATTTAAAGACAACTCTTGTAGAAGGCGCTGAACTGTATTGATAATTGGAATACTGACTATTAGGGGTTTATTAAGGAGTGAACCACTTCCTCTTTTTCAATATGGGGAACGATTTAACAGTTGTCAATTTATGTAGACCATATTTGAACGACAAATTAAATCTGTCCATGAATTCAGAAATTAGGAAAGAATACACGTGCAATGAAATATGTCTTACAATCTAAAAGTTTTTAGAAACTAAAGATTTATTTTTAAAGTACTTATATCCGAAAATAATAGCTATATATTTTCCACAGTTTCGAGGATCGAACACAATCCTTGTTTTCTAAGTTTTAAATATAAAAGGTTAATAACATGGCACACAACGTTCATTTTACACTCTACGATGGTCTTTCGCGAGTTCTAATCCCGTCGCTGGTAAACATTTCAGTATTTTTAAGAATGACTGTAGACTGTAGAGTTCAAAACCTGTTCAATGATTCGTTGCAGAGCTCTACTAATTTGAAAAACCTCTGATTAGCATTAAGAAAAAAAAATAAGGAACTAAATTTGAAATAATAAAAAGCAATAGGATAGTTTTGAACACTACAGTTTACTGTTTTACTACACGAGACGTATTGCCCTCTGAGAAAGGGGTAACTAGTGTGACATCACATTGTTTAAAAATGTTTATAAATTACCAAAATTCGGAGGCATTTCCTTTACTAAGGCACATTCCCTAATCGTAGACAATTTTAATTGGATTTTAGAAAGTAAATATGAAGAGCATTTCTTCTTTTGATGTAGAAACTTTTCAACAAATCAGTTTGGGAACTGCCAAAATATTCCGAAGTATATCTTAAAAGTTTATAAAATAACTTTTAATAACAAGTGGGGGTAAAAACAATCAAGAATTTCACGAAGAGATCAGGTTTAAAATGATTCCTACTTACCTTTCGAAGTATAGAAAGGGATTCAACCGAAAAGAGATTTGTTAGATATGTGCATTTGGAGCAGACACATATACTAATAAAACTCCATTGGGTATATTTGAACAAGAAATGTAGTAAACATAAGCTCAATTATAACAAATTCAATAACAATTATGATTATAATAAATTTCTAACGATTATATCACCCATTAATAAAATGCACTCGATAAAAAAAGTTCCCACGTTTTAAATAATAAATGCTTACTAAAAACTATCCGTATGGTTTTAAGATAGCTTCATACCGGATTTATATAAAAGGGAAAAAAATATTTCTAAGTTTTTAGTGTTAGTTCATGAAAAGGACAAAACCTCAAATTTCTAAATGTATAAAATCTTTTCGTATTGTCCCAACGAGTAAAATACAAACGAATATTATTGAAATTTGTATTAAAAAAATTACGACCGTTGTTAAGGATATAGAAGCTTTCGGATGACCAATCAGTTCTAAAAATCATACAGTAAGCAATAAGTCACTGCCAATGGTTATTACTAATAAATAAAAATATATTATTTCAAAATAAAGATACAATGGATTCAATTATTTAATTGAGGAAATTGAATGATCATTAATATTTCTACAGATAACTTTTTACAAACGCTCATGTAATTAGCCAAGTAAAAAGATAAATCGTCAAATAGAACTTAAATATATGAAGAAAATTTGTTTTTAAATGTGGAATTCGTTATTTATAACCAAATTTTATGAGGATAACTAGAATGCTTCATTCCCACAGTCATCTGAAAAGTGAAAAAATTAAAGCGTTGACTACTGCTGTTAACAACGGTCTGTTAAATCGTGATTTTAATTAAGACCACTTTAAAACTTTCTTAAAAATTTTAGAAGGGTAATATGTTAAAAAATCTGCAATGATCTTCCATTTTGAATAGCTATTAGTTTATAGATTAATGGTCATTAAAAAATGGTTAAAATGTTACGAGACTCCTTTAAGATCACGCTTGCTATCACAAATATAAAAACACAATCTGTCTTGAATCTGTTTATATATATATAAATTCTCTTGTTAAAAGCATTTATACGAGTATAAATACTTAAAAAAATCATACTGTATTAATATATACTTATCTACAGAATATACAAGTTTAACCGTGCCATTAAACTAGAATGCATACATGAAGTAATTTAATATACAATTATTCACGTAAACTCATTTGAAAACTCGTCAGCAAAATGAACCTAAACACCGTTCAATTTTAAGGGGACATGACACTCGTTTAAAAGAAAACCATTATTACAGAAAATATTGGAATTGTTTTATAGAGTCCAATTTAATGCAGTTTAGGAGAATGAAGTCTATTAAAGTCATTTACTTTTTTCAAAACTGTAAAATACTTTTAGAATCTCTGCACCACAAGTCTACTCCAAACGTGTTACATAAATGCTTTCTGCGTAAATCTGTTTCAGATACCTCTAAAATTTTACACATATATATAAACACTGACACAGTTAAATACAATGCATTTTGACAGTTTTTTAAACATTTGTGTATAACAAAATAATGAGTCAACTTTTTTACTAATACCATTCACAGTTTTATCCTACACATGACAGAAAATTCGTACACATAATTTAACGCTTGCCTGTTCTATACACAAAAAGACTTAAACACAGTTTGTATTGCATAAAATTTGAAGGCAAAGCATGGGAAAAAGACATTTACAGTTTTCATTTGCTAAGAAATGCTATAAATGATATTACATGCACCGAGTAACTTCCAAATTAGTGAAAAATACAGATATAGTTTTTTCATACATGTTTGTAGTGTGAAAACATAAGTCGATTGAAATAATTCAACATTCTTAAGTTAATGTCCCCTTCAATTGACTACGTTGTATTAAATTGAAAAACAGTATAAGAATTCACAAACTTTATAAAAAAGAATTATTTACCTTAAGTGTCCGTGTCATAGTTAACAATAGAAAACGACATGTTTCTAAGTATGAGAACCCTGTAGCTATGATTCTGGTGGAGTATAGATGCTCGAATAAGTGATTGCGGCAGAAAATTCATGGGGCTTATTCTGGACGTTGCGAGTCTGTTCGCACTTTCGTTATGACGTCACTTTGACGTCACCTTGATTGTTTGCTCGTATAAAGTCCGCAAACTGACTTCACAACGAAGGTTCGAACCTAACAGCAACGTCCAGATTAAGTGCCCTTGACGCCATTGACTAACAAGAAACACTCACTCATTCAACTATTAAAGGTCGGTTTCACCAAGTCGTTTAACGGCCAACCGCGATTAACCTATGGCGCCAGCCAATGGTGGGACTCAATTTTTAAACAGAGATTAATCGTAGTTAGCCGTTAAACGACTTTGGTGAGACCGGCTGTAAAGAATTAAATGTCAAATTTAATTTTTATTCAACCGTTAATGCCGCCAAATTTATATTTTTTCTGTACCATTTTCAGTTTACTTCTGATTCGAAAACAAGTCGAGGGGTGTGGCAACAAATGAGCTGTTTAGAGCTTGCACACAAGTATAATCTCTTTTTCAACAAAATTTAGAGATAACTTATATCAATAAAAAGGCAAGGCTCTTTATAAAAACCATTTTCACCTTATAAAAAAGTAAAACTAAGTCCTGATCTTAGCAAGATTAACTACTCATTTAATTATACCGAATTGGAGATAATCGTAAAATCAATGTTAAGATTTCATGCAGTTCAACTGCATGTTTAATCTATGGTTATTTCTAACCAGATGTCATGCAATGCATCATTGATTTGTCCAAAGTACTGTTTCATTTTAAGAAGAAATGGCATCATTGGGATAAAAATAAATTTAGAATTTTTTGAGAAGAACCATTCTCGCATTTATAGTCTTCCGAAAAGGTATACATTTCTTTTTTGTTTTTCAAGTTCTTACATTCTTACATTTGCTAATGACAAGCAAAAAATGTGACAATTACAGGAAAGACTTAATTTAAAATTAACTCTTTCTCACCCAAAATTAAAAATTAACTCTATTTTTCACGCTCTTATTATAAATTGTGTCACGCATAAATTGCAGAATTTTCCTCTGTATGGAAAGTATTTAAATTAATCTTTTAATACAAACCTCTCTGATATACAACGATTTCTACCATAATTCCCCGATTTCCGTTTGGTTTTGGGAGCTACGGTCTAATGTTTTGCTATGCGAGATGGTTATCCAGTGCTTAATGTCAATTCCGAACATCCAGGCCAGCAGAGGGATTCGAGTCCACGAACTCCGGTATCGAACAGCAGCATCCTACCATTAGGCCATCATTAAGCATAGATTAACACGAAGCTAGGGAATTCATCATAGTCAAACACTTTAACATAAATACATATTCAGGTATTTAGGAAACTAATCATGTTATATCTGACTGAAAATTTATTAAAATTGTTTATGTCCAATTCTTTTTTATAAGCTAATATTTTAATGAAATGTGTGTATTGATTATAGTAAAGCAGAAGGTGCTGGTCCTATTGAAAAATGTAGTGTTCCAAACGAAATAAGAATCAAACTTTTTTATTCATGTAAATTATTGTTTTTATATACCTAAAACAAAATTTGTATGTGCTTGCTCAACAGAGAAAAAACAATAATATATTTGTATACAGATAAAAATTAAAGGTTATGTTATATTTTGTTTTATAAAATATATATAACATATAATAAAAAATATATAATGTATTATATATATATACAGGATGTTTCAAAAATGACCGGTATATATGAAAAATCAATAAAAAGTAAACGGACAGTGATAGAAATACACAGTTTATTGCAATATGCTTGGGACAATAGTAAATTTTTAGGCAGACAAACTTTAAAATTAGTTACAATATTCCACAACAGATGGCGCTGCAGTCTGGAAAAAATCTAAACTACGATATTAGTCTGTGAGGACTCTTAAAAGCTCATGTGTACCGCCACTATCCAGAAACAATTGAATGACTGGAACAGTACATCTGTTCTACGTGTGAAACCATCCTGCCTAAGACGTTTACACGGGTTTCTGATAATTTCGTTCTGAGAATAAGCCATATAATTGCTGCTTATGTTTGATATATAGAAAATATCGTAGTTTAGATTTTTTCCAGACTGCAGCGTCATCTATTGTGGAACATTGTAACTAATTTTGAAAGTTCGTCTGCCTAAAAATGTAATATTGTCCAAAGCATATTGCAATAAACTGTGTATTTCTATCACTGTCCTTTTACTCTTTATTGATTTTTCAAATATACCTGTCATTTTTAAAGCAATATATATATATATATATATATATATATATATATATATATATATATATATATATATATATAACATATAGCGGTATTTGTATTTAGTACCAAATATTTTGCACCAATCCCTTCCAAAGTATATGGATTAGAACAAGGAACATTTTTTTTAGACTTAATTTTCCAATACCAAAAAATTAATCTATAAAAAAGGGTAATGTTTGAGAGTCGCCTTTATTATTCTGGATGACATTTGTAGTGTTTGTGATTGAGATGTCACAGTAGAATAGATGGTAAAAGTATCTGTCAAAAATTTAGTTGATATTCAGTTTATGGCAAGTAATTTTTCAGTAGCAATGTTCTTTTTGAATATTTTTCTGTTTGTTAATACAAAACAGGTTTCGGCTAAATCTATTTCTCCCTAGGCTTTGATGGCCTCTTAAACTTTTAGAGGGGCAGGGAAATTTTTCACCCAGAATCCACTCAGATCCTATGGAGTGACTACCCAGAACTTCCTAAAATTTTAAATTATTTATTTACAAAATTATATAATTTATAAAGGGTGTGTATGTGGTCTTGCACATCCAACATCACTCGCACTCTAGGCATTGGAATACGAATGTAGAAAAATTTAGAAATTCACATATTTTTTAAAGGATTTTTTGTCTGGGACCTAATTTAAAATTAAGGACTCTAAGGACCCATTTTTTAATGTATTAATTCAAATAGTTTTTAATAACTTTTGATAACTATTCAATTCCTGTTTCTTTTTCCCCAGAAGTATAAATTTTGTACGCATATGTAGATACACAAAAATTGAAACTAAATATATTAAATCTAAAGAAAAAAATATTAAATGTTGTGGCCCTTTCGCATAAAGTTCGTTAGTTCAACGGCACTCTATGCGTTTCAATGTAACAATTTTAAATACTATATAATTTGGAAATCTGAAATTGTAGAAGGCTGCTAATATCTTTTCAATGTCACTTTCATTCATGACGGTTAAGCTGGATCGGTACCGTCATCGTCTTTCTCTATTTAAATCCCCGGGGCTTCTCTTTTGTTAAATCTGTCACTTAGAATTTTATTATATAAATCGTTCATTAGGCTAATAATGAACTTCAGTTGTAAGGTACGCTTGGAGATTTTTATAAATCTCTATGCTTAAGACTTTTAATTCATACCTTCCCTGTTTAAGATTATAAGACAATTAATTAATGACTTAGTTATATATCTAGTCCAGTCTTGCAAACGTTTTCAAGAATAATAAAACTTTAGGTTACGATACTTAGGCCGACCACATGTGCAAGAGAAAAATATCTATTGAAAACAAAGTTGGCTATTTTGCGTAAATGGATTTTCAATCAGTTTTGTTCGGAAAGAAAAAGGAAATTAGAAAGACAGAACAGGAAACCAAAAAGGAACCACATCTTCTGAGTGCCCTAACGTAGTTCAAAACAGTAATGCTGCAGGTTGTAGACTTTATTACTCAAATCAATAATAGATTCGTACCTCTAAATTCAATCACTGTTGACTTTAGATTTTTTATGTGGCCATGTGCCATTAGGGGGAATTAATCATTAGAATTAGAATATATATTACCAAATTTAGCAACTGCACCGATGAATTTTTTATGCCTGACTGACGGCTGGGTAATATCTCCATATTGTGCACTGAAAAAAGAAACTGAACCAAGATGAGATCATCGATTTATTTGTGGGCGCTAAACCTTGAGGCCCTTCCACTATGGTCCACTGCAAGCCATTACCACAGTTTGGAAGGGGTATGACTTATCGTGGTCGACGGTGGCAGACAATAAAATGGCCTTGGTAGAGAATGGCTTCGGAAGAGGCTTTTCTTCAAACATCAAAGACAGACAGCATGGGCAGCGGAGTAGATAGAGGATGCATCCCCGCGCTCGGGCCATTTAATGGCTAAGTGTGTGGATGCAACCTTTGAACCATTGTATCAAGGTCACCATTAAGCCAGCACTGGAGAGGTCAATAATGGACCATAGTGTGGAAGATGTTAAATATGCAAATTCTAATGTATCAGCACTTCGGAACCTATGGCGTAAAGCAGAGCAACTGCGGGACTATCTGGCTGCTGGACTGGTGGGTATAATATTGTAACGATCCGTTACATGACCCTAAAGAAAGAAGAGCGGAAGGTGACCTTTCGCAGTGGACAATTACGGTTAGCGGCAGGTGGAAACTTGTGTGCCGAACAATACACGTTGTGTACTAGGTCCCGGACTTAATTGAAAACTGTTCGCGTGTTGGAGCCAGCGCGTCTGAGACTTTGTGAGACTATTTGAGTGAAAAGACTCGGGGATATGATTATAAATTGAGCTACATTACAATGCCACATGTGAGCCCATTAGCGGTAGCGAAAAAGGAAATTAAGTTGTTTGGGTCGGCTGATTTAAAGACGGCTTTTAGGCCACATCTGGAAACGAAACAGTTGATTCAGGCGGGAAGTGACTGCAAGATTGCATCATCCTGCTTCTGGAAGGTTCCAGAAGAATCGCGTAAAGGGAACCGGGACCGCTATAAAAGAAGAGTGGTCGAGCCAAGACGGGGCTTTTTTCTTCTTGAGGCTTCTTCTTGAGAGTTGCTTTTGGAGTTGTTGTGTGGAGCTCGAGAGGAGTCCACTCGTCTCTCCGATTTCCGGAGTTTGCTTGTTTTAGAGGCCGTCAGCGTCTCTGTTTGTTAAGAAGTCGACTTTCGACTTTGGGATCCCATTCCCGTTATCTTACTATTTTGTTTTACCCCGTGCATAGAAGTAGGTCGCTGAGCGTGACCCTTGTTCTCATTTTGGATCGTCTTGCATCCCGAGTTTCCTTCACGAACTCCAGCGTGATACGCGTTTGAACCTTGGTATGAAAGCCGACTGTACTGATCGTCAGCCCGGAGGTGATAGTGTCAGCGTTCCGTACCGGCACTAATTAGCGAACTGTTCCAGTGATTTAGAAGCCCTAGCCACATTGTACGCAGTGCCCACGCATCCTTATTGTGTGACTGTTATTTCAGCACGAGATCCCAGAATATTTATAAATCTAATGAAACTGTACATAGCTGTACATAATTTATTCACCTGAATAAAATATTTAGTCTAGATTAAACAGTTTTCTAGCCTGTTTCATTGACGGCTTCGCCTACTATATCTCCAGTATGTTACAGTATTAAAGACAGGTGAATACTAAATCTGGCACAGGCTTTTTAGTTTTTTTGTTTCGCCTCTCCCCTCGCTTGCACGAAGTTCCGATGAAATTGTTACCTCCACTTTGTCGATGGTTAATATGAATTAGTTAAACTAAATACCTATGTGCATATATAAGGAACTGTGAATTATTCTTTAGGTTTTATTATGTTGTGTAAAGAGCCTCGTCTTTGAAATTCTTCTTAATTTATTTATTGTTTACGTTTATCATTTTAGTTTTGCACCTACTTATTTGTTCTAGTTAAATAAATATTTTGTTTACTTTAGGAAGTATGTATTATTTTCTGCCATACAGGATGACATGTTTTGAGTAGTTAATAGACTTTGATTTCACTACAAAACCTCCACTACACTCATGGGCTCGTGATAAAACATTATAGCCTGTAACGATTCGTTACATGACCCCAAAAAGAACGAGGAGACCAAAGGTGACTTTTCGTCGTGGACTTACGATTAGCCTCGAATAGGACCAGGTGGTCTAAGCACCGTAATTGAAAACTGTTCGTTGCCGGCTCCGCACCGTCTGGCCATTGTGGACCTGCTGAATGGAACGACTTTGTGGAGGAATGTAAATGATTAAAATGCACCTTGCCGCCCATTAGCGGTTACAAAAAGAGACCATTAGGTTGATTAAGTCGCTGGAGATGCCTTCCACATCTGGGAACAGTACAGCTGATCGAAGGCTTGGGAGTGACCACAAGATTACGTCACCCTGGTTCGGGAAGTTTCTCGAAGGACCGAGAAAAGAAGCGAGTGCGGGATATAAAAGAAGGGACAGGAGTAGAACGGAGGCTTTTTGTTCTTCTCTCGAGGCTTCTACCTGCTAGAGCCTGGTCGCTCGAGAATTGCTCGTATCTCCGTGTCTGGAGCTTGTTTTTTAGAGACCGCCAGCGTCTCTGTTGCTAGATAGTCGCCCTGCGACTCAGGAATTCCTTCCCGTTATCTGCTGATTGTTAGTTAATTTCTTGCATAGAAGTAGACAGCCGAGAGTGACTTTGCACTCTAATTTTGGATCGACTTGCATCCTGTGTTTTCTTCCCGAATCCCAGCGTGATACGCACTCGGAACCTCCGAACTTGCTGTGAAAGCCAACCGTGCTAATCGACAGACGGAGTGATCGTGTCAGCATTAGTCCCGGCACTAATGAGTTTCCAACTCTTGTGATTGAAAGCCCTAGCCATACTGTTCCGGAATCCCACGCATCCTTGTGTGTGCATATTATCTCTGTGCGAGATCGCTGAATGTTATCATCTACTGAATTTGTACATAGCTGTACATAGTTTATTCTATTGAATAAAATATTTAGTCAATAATACCTAAAATTCTAGCCTATTTTCATTGAAGGCCTCGCCTACTTTATTTCCAGTACGTTACAAGCCTAACAGAAGAGGCGTTGGAAAGTAATGCTATAAATTCGTCATCTTGTTTATACAGCACATGATTATAAATTTGTTTTTAACTTTGTAAAGTTATGAACTCATTCTGAATATAAACTATAAAGAGAAAATTTGTTTACATATTTTTCATGCATTTGATGGTAGGAGGCGCAAATCATTTTTTTGCCACGGGCGCCAACGGATCTAGTTACGACCCTGGGTCTCGGTCTTATTAGATCACGTGTTAAAATAAAATTGACCGTAGACCTCGAAATAAAACCATTCTACACTAAGGCATTCTAACATTAAATGTTAAATTTAAATACAAGTTTTATTGTAAACAGTATTCAACAGTTTTGCTTCCATCCAAATATTACAAAAAAGTTTTGTCTTAAAGTTGCTTTAGCTTTTAAATTTGTTTCTTGAAAACAATGAAAACAGCAATGAGATCTGCGAAGTATATACTAAAACAGAGTATACAGTAAAGGCTTAACCATTGCATTATTTAATCACATTACTGTTTTTAACGGAAGCGTCCTTCTACTATTTGTAACATTTTCTATTCCATGCATTGAAATTTTGTTTCTGCTTCGTTTGAAAGGTCATAAAGCAACTCCCGGGGCAGTCCGGATTTGGGTTATAAAATACAGGAAAAAGCCAGCGTGCAGTTCGTTCTCGAAAGAGAAAAGCAATGAAAGCTTTCAAAAGCTCAAAGGAAAGTAGATAGAAAATGGGAACAAAAATATAGTATGTAGAGTAAGTAGTCCAAATAAGCTCATCAGGTGTCACATCAATAACTTTTTATGCCTCTTGTTCCATTATTGCACTGGTTCCTAATAGGTTGAAGAGATGAATTTTTTTTAACCCTCGAGGTCGCACGCTGGGCTTCTGAGGCCCGTGCACAATACAAACATTTTACACAAAATCACTCAATACAAATAAACTTTCCAAATTTTCAGTAGCTGTTTTATAGGTCCTCTAAACTCCATTGACATGCATTTCCGCAATTTTCTCTAAATACACTATATTGCCAATAATGACCAGTAACTTACGATTTTAGACATTTTGTTGAATATTTAGAAAAATACACGAGGAATAATCCTGAAATCTCATGCGTATAAACAGGATGGTAGAAGTCATATATTTCAGCAAAGAATTTTTCCCGAAACCCCATAGGGGACCGTCAATAAATTGAAAAAAATCGAATATGTTGTGGATAACCCTGTAAAAAGTAATGCATGAAAAGCGTTGAAACGTTATTATGGATGTTCGTAGCCCTTCGGAATCGGATTTAAGCAGCAGGTCTCGGTCTCATTAGTCCTCGTGTGCTAAACAGTAGACCGTATCACTCCAAACCAAACCAACAGTGGCGTAGTAAGCATAACTGGCTTCTGGGGTACGATACTTTTTTGGTCCCTCCCCACGAAAACATATATAAACCATTTGGAACCCCTCTGCGAGTGATTACCTGGGAATGTTAGACCCCCCCCCCATTAAGTAAAATATGCATATATGTAACATGGTGAAATTTAATCCGCCGGTCACATCGAATTAAGTCCCTTTTGTGTTTACTTGCCCGGGCTTGCTAGGCAAGGAGATGCCTAGGCAGCTAGCAGTAATAAAGTAGACAATCGTGACACATTGAAGAGAAGCAGCACAAGTCAGAGTCGAACTTAACTTTTATTGAAGAGCTGCTAAAAATGACATGCTGCTCTTTCAAAAACAGATAAGGGAATGCCCATGAAAATATGTGTGGATTACAGGGTTGGATCCCAGAGCGAGACGCGGAGAATTTTCCCAAGGAACAGGCAACTTAGTCAGTGAATTTAACAATCAGGCAGGAACTCAGATCATTGTAGGAGTGAGCTATTTTATTGAGACAGCTGGAAAATATGAAGAGTGGGCAGAAAATTTGTATTTTTTGCAGAGGAAGCTTTGGGAAATGGGTTGGAGGAAATTTAAGTCACGAACACTCCTTTAGATAAGACATTTTGTGGCCGGGAAAATAGATTTGAAGGAGTAAGAATGGGAAAGAGGAGAAATTTTAAGAGATATTAAAGTGTAATAAGTTTGATTTCTTACATATATATACAATTATGAATAAATTGGTCAGTTTATAAATATATATATGTGTGTGTGTAAGGAAAAGTAAACGATCGAGGAAACTAATGTAGACATTTTGTATAAAATCCCTAAGACAGCTGGAGAAAATTGTCAGGGATTTTCAAATCTTAAAAATTTCCGAGTTCTTTTGCTTTCATCTTTTTAACCCTTAACCTAAATTGACCACAGGGGCTACAGTTTACGCCCTCAGAGAAGAGGTCTAACCAATTATAATTCTACATTGCCCTAGCGGACAATTTAGGAAATTTCCAAACAAAAAGGAGATGCACGCTATCGGAGGCAGATTTTCCCACAGATTTTGACTGAGATGTTGACCCAGGTGTTAAGGGCCTTTTACTTCTAACTTCATGCTAGCTGACCCCTCAGTTTGTCCTGTCCCTATAATGAAGTGGGAACCCGTCCTCCAACGTTCTGTTAATAAAGGTCTTTAACTAAAACGGTATCATTTTTATGGTTCATGATTGCAACCACCCATCGTGAAGTCCGTCTTATTTTACACACACACACACACACACACACACACACATATATATATGTATATATGCGTATATACATATATATGTGTGCAACATATGTGTACGTATATATAGCAAGTAGTAATATGACGGGTATTCTAGTGATAAAAGACAAATTTATTCCTTTACCTTAAAGGTTAAATATAGCAACATCCAATGCTTCATTGTGCTAAAAAGCGTTTCATAGCAATTTATTGGAATACACAAATGAAATTAGTAATCAAATAATACGAAATCATGATTTCTATCTGAAAATTTTCACTCTCATTTTTCTCTTTAGTCATTTTATAAGTTCTCAGTGTTAACTTCACTCTCGATAGCTCAACAGTTCTCTAAAAAATCTGACTCCATTATAATTAGGTCACAGAAAATAAGTTTAACGTTGCGTGTCTATTGATTTTTTTTACATTTCTGTTCGTGTCATTCTGTTAAATCAGCTCCCGTATTTAGAACAATTTTAGTCACATTTATAGACACGCGTGTTTGCCAGCCTAGCCAGAGAAACGTGCATTAAAGTGCAAAGTTCATGCGGAAAAAAATCCTAAATTGTGTCTATGTGTTATTGAGATGTTACCCATCTCGCCGGCCTCTATCAATCAAACTTCGTACCCACGCAACGAGATGAAATTTTTACGCCACACGTTTGGCTCGTTGCCAAGATGTCCGCTTTGAATGGCTTTGACATTGACCTTCAAATGAAGGTCTGTTAGACATACGGAAACACTGGGAGAGAATGTTTTGAAAAGGAATTTTAAGCGAACTACATCTAAATATAGAGAAAAATGAGTTATTAATACATACTTTTTTCATTTTTTATTGATTTTTTTTAATGCAAGTCTCAGTTCGTCTGGTGCAATAGATGAGAGAATTGTATTTTTCGGTCGAAACTAAAACAAAATAATACACTATCAGGGGATTTTATTGCATGCATAAGCAAACATATACACAGTGATGCGATGATCTAGTGGCCGAATCATCGCATAAACCAGAGATGGCGAGCCCATGGCACGCTGCGGGTGTTTGGGTGGCTGTCTCACCTAAACTGTCTGGCTAATCGTAGATTAAAAGCCAAACATTAGATTGTAGATAATTATTATTTTTTTTTAATGCGAGTCTCAGTTCGTCTGGTGCAATAGATGAGAGAATTGTATTTTTCGGTCAAAACTAAAACAAAATAATAATACACTATCAGGGATTTTGCATGCATAACCAAACATATACACTGTGATGTGATGATCCAGGGATCGGATCTTCACATAAATCAGAGATGGCGAGCTCATGGCACGCTACAGGTGTTTGGGTGGCTGTCTCACCTAAACTGTCTGGCTAATCGTTGATTAAAATCCAAACATTAGATTGTAGATAATCGTCGATTATCCCTAATCCATAATGCTGAAGCACGACCATTGTATTTTCAATGATAAATTTGTTTTACTTTCTTCCATTCACTGCAGACTATTTATTTTATGCAGGAATATTTTATTTCGGAATCCAAACTGACAGAGTTTGTAAAATACTTTATAGTAAGTTATTAATTTCTTAAAGTAACGATGACTTTTATTCCACATATTAATTATTATATTTTGTGTAGAAACGTGGAAACAGGTAGTTTTTGTGTAGATGTGAATACGATGTTCTTTAAACAATTTCTCTGACTGCATATGTACATGTGTATGCTACTAATAATTAATTAAAAATATCTCACTGTTTGTAAAATCTACGTCAAGCATAGCAGTAATACAGTTTAAAAAGGACAGAAAAATAAAAGTTTGCTCCAGCTATAACACTGGTATTTCTGTGTTTAGATGCAATGGATTTAAGACGATGTTCATAATTTTAATGGCCACATGAGCTGGTGTGTAATGGGATTGATTGTAACTATATGAAATAGCAATTTGTATTTGTACAGTTAATTAGCTTTCCAAGTGTTACTGAACTTGCGGTATGTTTATGCTTATGTCTGCTACGAGAAGCTTAAGTAAAATCTTACTCTACATAATCGAACTCTTAAAGTAAGCTTGCAATAGTTCTTTAAAAAAAAATCACATTGATTTGTGCAAATTTGGCTGGCCAAGTATGTTTAACAGTGTTAGACAGGCTAATTCCTGGCGGGTATGCAGTGAATGTCATGCATATAAGTGGAATAATTTAAGGGCACGAAATTCAGTAAGTATCCTGTGAAATTAAAGTTACCTTATACAAAGGCAAATAAATTTTCTAATCATTTTTTTTCCAGTATAACAAGTCAAACAATATAGGTTGATATATAATCACGTTTATAATAAAAATTTTCCTATAAATTTTCTTTTAGTGAATATTATTAATTCTATTCCTTCCTTATACTGGGAAAGCCGTGCTTAGGTCACCGGTTACTGCATATATTTTAAACATCATAGTGTTTTCGTTTTTATTGATCGTTTTGTTGCATTGCAAATACCTCTTGTTTGTTTCGCCTAACATCAATAAATAGATCTTTGTGTATTTGTCTTATGTATTTTAAAATTATATAGGGATGCAGTGGCGTACGCAGAATTTTTTCAAGGGGAGGGGGGTTCATTATTTTCTGAAACTATTTAAATAAATTAGAGTATGTAATAAAACACTATTATTTCCCTAATTTAGACAGACAGTTTTGACATTTTTAAATAAAATGTCAAATTTATACAATATTGTTTAGTTAAATTTTGATTTGGTTTTTTAAGTTTAAGAACATAATTCTTTTTATAATAAGAGGTAAAATATTTTATTTTTATTAAATAGGAATTAATCAAGCCAGAAAAAACTACTCTTGTAACATATACCTAAATAATAACCGTATAAATATGAATATTCTATAAAAAACCAATGAATTTGTCCAAGAAATAAAAAAAAAAAAACTTACCAACATATAGGGAATCAAACCAGTATGCAAACACGCTAAAAATTGATTGATTTATACAGTAATATCCAAACGACGGGTTTCCCCCCCCCCCCAAGTTCGTTTAAAATGTCTTCTACAGCTGGAGTAAATTGTCTATGAATGTTTAAGAGCGCCAATCCATTCATTCTATTATTACCCGTTGAATTGCGCAAATAAGTCTTTAAACGGCGTAAAGTCGAAAAGGATCATTCGTTTGCACTCGTTGAAACAGGTAGAACGAACAATGGGCCTAGGAGTTTGAAAATGTTTGGTGTTTCATCTTTATTGCACATTCCAATAGCATCCACCGCAGTTTTTAGAACACTACCTCCGTCTGTAGTTATCCTTTTTAATCTTTTATACCAGAGTTTTAGTTCAGACTTAAGGCTTTCTTTACAGGTATCCAAATCTTGAGCGTAAAATTCCACTAGTGCTTCAAAAGCCTTTATGTTTTAAGGTTAACAAATGAAAGGATCGTCAGAAAGAAGGCACTTAAATCTTTTCAAAATATCACGATGCGATACAATTCTTAAGTCTAATTGTGTTATAAAATTTTCTATAAATGGAATAAATACACTAACTCTGAAATATGCTTCAGCTGTCATTCGAAAGGGGGGTTTAAACCCCTACCCCCCTTGCTTACGCCCCTGTAGGGGAACACAAAAATATCCTGCTTGCATTCCTGGTGTTAGATGTGTGTAATTGTGTGAAACGGCAAGTGGGTTTTGTCTACAATCCCTTAACCCTGATTAATTTTTCGTTTACTTAGTTACATCTGAGATCAAACTTTATGTAAATGTGGATATTAATATCAAGAAATGATACTTTTATGAATGTAGGGTACGTCTTTTTTACGGTAAGAGCTGGCACATGTGTCCCATTAGACATTTTAGGTGAACCGTATAAAACTCGGTAGTCTTGAAAATAGTTTTATTACATGGGTGGGATACATATGTCCCAATAGATTCCAAAAGGTTTAAGTTGAACGAAATTTTTTAATGCGAACAAGAGAAGAGCTAATTTACAGTCATGCCGTAATCAGTAAAACAAGTCCAGCATTGTGAAACTTCAGATTTATTGGGTTTTAAAGCGCACCAGTCAACAGATCGTCTTTAGAAGGCAAGAGCTTTACATTGAGTGCCCAAGAAAAATACATTTTTCATTGATTTTTTGCCCTCAAGAAAGAGTGGTCACGTGAATTTTTTCTCAAGAGATATAGATTATTCAGCACTTTTTGGGAGTCGAGAGTGAGCATTGATTATTTAAATTAGCTCTCAAACCACACAGGCAGCAATTTAGTAATTAAAGAAGCGAAACTATCTTCCTGAGACATCTGAAAAATGTGGCGGGTAAAAAGAATTTAAGTCTGAAGAGAGAGAGAGAGAGAGAGAAAGAAAGAAAGAAAGATATAAAGATAGATAGATGGAGAGTGAGAGAGAGAAAGAAAGAAAGAAAGAAAGTGAGAGATAGAGGAAAGGAAGAGTGTGAGTGATAGAGGGGGAGAGTATAAGAACTGAGAGTGAGGGATAAAGGAGGAGTGAGAGCAAGGAATGAGAGTGAGGGATAGAGGGGGAGAGATGAAGAGTGAAAGTGAGGGATGGAGAGAGAGTAAGGATTGAGAGTGAGGGATAGAGGGGGAGGGAGATAGCGAGCGACAGAGTGTGAGGTACAGAGGGTGAGAGATAGAGTGGAAAAAAGAAAGCAATAGTCCGATAAATAATAAATTAAACATTTTTCAATAATTCAGATGATAAAAAGTATTCTTATAGTACGGCGAAAGGAGAAACGTACAGAAAAGTAAGAGGATTTACGTTGAACTTTTGGAATAACATCAAAAGGATAACTGATATATCAAAACTCGGTAAAATCGTCTCTCTAACTAAGGCGAAGAAATCTTTTTAGGCCGACCATTTCCATTTGGTCTGTGAAAAAATCCGTACCTTTTATAGTTATTAATTACGTAATGCATTGTTGAATGAGGCTTTTTCACAATTTCTGCAATATCTCTTATGCTTTTCTTTTTTTTTTTTCAATAGCTTCACAATTAAGTTTATCATATCTATAGAAGTTTGATTTTTTTCCATTTCCCAAAATGTAAAACAAGAAAAACAAATTTAAACATTTCAATCTCAAAGGTTTGACTTGAATTCGTGCTAAAAATGCAACGGTGTCTTAAAAGTATGCATAAAATTTAAAATAAATCAGTGTAGCGCGAAAAAAAAAAGTTCAATTTTTTTTGGCTGTGAAAATCTCAAAATTTTATCTTTAAATTATTTTAAAATTCAATGCAGTGTTTTATTGTAATTCAAATCAGTCATCTCAATCGTGGAAGAAATTACCATTTTTTTTTTAAATGTTTCATTTTAAAAGTACAACTCGCTTTTAAATTATTGCTCTACAAAATGGATTATCCTTGCTGTCCAACTTTTTTTTTTGTTCACTGTATGTAATGCGAACAATTATCCTACTCTAAGTTCATTTTTCTCTTAATCAATAAATAAGTATAGAAATTTGTTTAAAAACAGAGATAACGCCAACATTTTCAGAATACTTTTATTAATCTTATTAATCGCAGTTTTGTACGCGTGAGCATTGGTACATCAGCTCTTTTATTTGATATAAACCCCTTGAATCCTTGAATGACCGGGCTGCATGCCGCCCACCAGAATTGTCCAATGTAGGGCGTTTTGGTGCAGACCCTGTATTCAATCCCAGCTGCCCCAACCGCTATCATGAGGTGTGATATAAACCCCTGGATCGTGAGAAAAGTTTCTCTACGCTCTTGGCTTTTGACTATTCAGTAAAGTATTCATTGTGCTAACTAAAATATGCTTCCTAACCATTTTCAGATGATGATCTTTCCGTTAAATAAACGATTTTGCTCTCACCACGATTGTATGCTAATGACGATTTCAATAATGACGATTTCCTTATTTGTGTATTCAACAAGCCACTAGGAAAAGAACTTCCGTGGACACTGTTGGACTGTGGTAAAATAAAATTTAAAAGCACTCTCCGGCTGTCAATTTGAGCTTAATTATTAAGTTATAAAAGAACCGGTGTACGTAACATTGTTTAAACTCTACAGAGCTTTTATTGGATACAGATACATACATGTGTGTGTGTGTACAAGGTTGGCGCGTAGCGTGTGAGAAGTGTATGGCGCATACAGGCATCTTATCACAGAACCATATCGAAACATGGCTGAGCCATAGACGGGAAATTAACAAAAATAAGAATCGAATCAAATATATATTTACATCGTAGTATTCAAATCAAAAGTGCTCGTATTGTAAAGTACTAAAAAAATATTCATACTGAAACTCAGTTAAAAAATATTATTCATATATCAGAAATAGTACTCATATTGGAAAGTACTAAATTTTTTTTTGAAAGGCTCCACATCTTTTTCGCACTCACAAGAAAAATAGACCACCGCACCCGGGTGTATGTGTGTATACACATATATGTAATATATCAAGTTATTACATTTTAATTTTTCTTAAAAATTCTCTTCTTTCCCATTCTTATTCATTCAAATCTATTTTCTCAGCTACAAAATATCTTTATTAAAGGAGTGTCCGCGACTTAAAACTCTTTCAACCCATTTCCCGATGCTTTCTCTGCAATAAATGCAAATTTTCTGCCCCCTCTCCATATTTTCCAGCTGTCGTCGGTTCACTTTTTAATGATCTAAGTTCCTTTTTACTGTTAATAAATCTGACTGAGCAGCTCTCTCTCTTCGGAATTCGTCTTCGCGTCTCACTCTGGTGTCCAGCCCTGTAATCCACACATATTTTCATGTTCATTTTGTCTTCTGCTTTTGAAAGAGTAACATGTTGTTCTCTTAACTCAATAAAAGTTTAAGTTCTTTTATGAACTCTGCGTGTTCTTTGTATGGAATGACCCGACTGTATGTTCTTCAGTAAGCTAGTTGCTTAGGCTTATCCTTACCCAGTACGGGCAAGTAAATAGAATAGGGGCTACAATTCCATGTAACCAGCTGTTTAATTGGCGCAAGTTTACATACACATACATATATCGTCAGCGTTACAGTAAAGCTGACCTAGTCGGATATTGCATATTTTGAGATCTGGTCCAAATCGTTGATTTTTCAGTCATATTTGTCAAGACGAAGTGACAAAGTCGTTTCGGACAATAAATTAGCTGAAATAACAAGGCGGAAAACTGACCAACTCCATTTCGTGCAGGATGATGGAATGACCAGTTCTTGAACTAAACATT
This sequence comes from Pardosa pseudoannulata, assembly GCA_032207245.1. NCBI lineage: Eukaryota > Metazoa > Arthropoda > Arachnida > Araneae > Lycosidae > Pardosa > Pardosa pseudoannulata. Next base: position 78,654,728 of record CM063503.1, on the reverse strand, counting down.
TTGACCTGTCCAATTTTACTTGTCGACGTTTTATACACATACTCACACACAAAGGAGTAGCGTAAAGTTTTAATTATTACCAATAAATAACCTAGATATTCGGATGAAATTTATTCTGTACATTAATTAATCCTTAAGCACATGTTGTAAATTACAGCTATTAATATTGATTTGTTTGGTTTTAGGAAGCCCAGTAGTGGAACAGCACTAAGAACATTTTGGAGCAAATGTGATTTAGGGGTTTTGGAGCAATTAGAGTAGGATAATAATTTTTTTAGTCATTATGTAATAAATATAAATATCATTATTCGGGGACAGAAACCTTTATATCAGGAGGATATTCAGATAATGAAAATATTAGAAAATTTCAAATAATATTTCATAAATATTCCTGTAATATTTTTACACACACACACACACATATATATATATTTATATATGAATATAAGAAACTGAATCGGTACTGAAATAAACTCGTCGGTATAAAAACAAGTATAAATGCCTCCTAATCAAAAAATGTTTAAAATATAGATTCAAATCAGCAGTTTCTTTCTTTAAGACTGTACAAAGTGTTTCTGTGTGAACATACCCACAGAAAAAAAATCCTTTATATAAAAACCCATTAAAAAATTTTTAAGATACAGTTCTGTGATAAGCTTGTAATTTTAGGATGGTAAAACTTCTTAAAAAAACTGAAAAATTTGTTTAAACATCCTTTAATAATTTGCAGTTCTATGTTATTTTTTGTAAGTTATATTTTAATACATAAAAATTATTTAAATAAGATATATCGATTTGTAAAAAAAAAGGTAGATAATTAAAAATTTTTTTGAAGTACAAAAGTTTCCATATGATGATTAAAATTCTTTCAATTGGAGTGTTAAAGTGTTTTTTCTTTTGTGTGTGTGTGTATGAGGTGTTACAACACAAGGTTTAATGTGATGGAGTTCTACTAATTTAAACCTGCAAAGTATCGAAAGGTGGCATCCAACGAATTTGGCTACCATGCAACTGATAACAGATAATATAGCAACGAAGATTTGACTTGGTCGGTTTACGTGCTTGTCTGCCATGCCGCAGGTCGAGGCTTCTAACCCGGCTAAGGCATGTTAGCCAATTTTTCTTTAACACTAGATTTACGGACCGAGCCAATTTGACTCATTAAAAATTTGATCACTATATATATGTATAAAACTTTAATATAACTTTTCAAAAACATACGTTGGTTTTTAGTTAAGTAATAAAATATATGTAAACTTTCATTCCTCTTCCCTGCAGACCCCTTCATTTCGCATTATCAAATGTGGTATGCCTATTTTCACGGTTGTGAGCCAATTTGACTCATAGAAGGATTTAACAGTTAATCGCATAATATAAAGTTTATTGGTCGTCTCAAGTAAATATTTCACGAAAAGATTTTATTTTCCAATTGGCTGAAGAGCTAAGAAGTAAATATAGAGAAGTCGAGAAAACTTCCATTCCAATGACAGAAATTCATGCTACTAACATACTGAAGAATTGCCAAATTCAACAATCATGCAAAAGAAACAGATGTAGAAACCATTGTGCTAAATGTAATAGAAATGTTTGCGGAAAATGTGTTTCAAAAACAGATTTTATATGTAAAAAATGTTTTCCATTAATTTTTTTTGATAATAAACATTCTATTTAAATTAATTTGGAGCTATTTTCTTTGCAAAAAACTTTTTCTTCTATGAGTCAAATTGGCTCACTTCAGTAAAAATAGGTATATGATCAACATCTGTAAATCTAGTATTAATTATAATTTGTATGTAAATTTATTCATTCTTTTTATAATTATGCAAATCTTTGTCCCGGAAAGGCCCTGGTTGGTTCTTAGCTTGTATATATACAGCTTATTTTCGAAGCATCATGCAATCTGACTTTTCCTCGTGTAATAATCGGCTGATATACGAATAAAATTCTGACATTGCAAATCTTGGTGCTGTCTGAATTCTTCGTAAAAATATAATAAAACAGAAATAGAAACCCTTGTGTTTCCGCAACATCATTTCTAAATTAATTTACAGTTTAAATTAGCAAACTTTAAATTCGTGTTATAGGAGAATACTGCCACAAACCGCTTTGGAGAATTTTTTAGAGCATGTTGCTTCCAGTAACGAGTTTGTGGATTAGATTTACCACAGGTGCAGAAAGCTATATCCGGTAGGGAAATTAGACGTCGGATTTAGGTGCTTAAAGCATTTTACTTTGATAGTTGTGTGCACTTTAGTATCATTATAATATCAATTTTCTATCCCTCTCCTTGTACAAAATTTTTTGTCTGAACAATGATTGAGCAAGCTTCAAATAGATCCAATAAGACTCAACAGACATGAACTTCTTTTGCTCATTGGTTAGAGCATGGAACTTTAAGTATTGAGTTTGTAGGTTCGATTCCCAGCAGTTGCAGGAAATTAATTCTTCAATCAAGGAAAAATAAAAATATTTGTTTACATCCCTCGACCCCTCTTCCCCCAGTAAGTATATTTTACGGGGATAGTTGGTTACTTCAGCGCTGTGGTGGAGTTGCATATACCCCCATCAAATACAGTTTTCATTTGGAAGTTGACTGGGCAAGTTTCAGATTTAATAAGACTCTACTGAAACGGCTTCCTTTGGCTGAGTGGTATGAGCGCGAGATCAACTCAGCATTGTGAGTCTGAAACTCTGGGATAACAAAGAGTCGTTGGCGCAAGCCTCGTAAAGTTAGGTTCCAGGCTTCGGCTCCCCTTGGCAATCGCAATTTCGATGATGTCCCCTATACCCCTGCGCGGACGAGGGCGGAGTGCGATGATTGAACCCTGGGGTTGTTCCTCGCTTCTCTGGACCTTCGGGGTACAAACCAGGGGTGGTTCTTTCACCGCACTCCGCCAACGACACGTTATTGGTATCCTCTGTTATCATTCAATTCTTCAACAAATATATTGTTTGTATCTGTTCGGTAAAATATTAAACCCTCTGGCTATCGAACCCGTATATGAACAGATTAGCACAATGCCAGTCTTGTTTAGAAGGGGTAGAGTTTGTAAATTATGATTCTAAACTGCAACAAATTTACATATTCTTCTTTATATTGAACTCAATATTTTGCAGGATTCAATTTAATGCGATTACAAAGTTAATACACATTTTCTGTCTCAGACCTCGACAGTCAGAAGAAAAATTTACTAGTATATTTTCAATAATAGTTAAATATCTTTCAAAAATTAATCTTGACTTCAAATCAGATCGAATGGTATATTGTTCAGATTTTCTTATTCCCAGGAGTGCACCTTTAAAAGTAATTATATACCATTCTTATTCTAATAGTTAAATATCTTTCAAAAATTAATCTTGACTTCAAATCAGATCGAATGGTATATTGTTCAGATTTTCTTATTCCCAGGAGTGCACCTTTAAAAGTAATTATATACCATTCTTATTCTAAGTCATATTCTTTCATCCTTATTTTAAATTCTTCTTATAAATGTAGTAAAATGAATTCTTTAAATAGCAGATACTACAAATTACTTAATACTACAGTTTATTTTGTTAGTTTGTTCTCATTTAGAGGTGTCGAGTATTCAGATGGCTAAAATGTACTTAGAAAATAGACAATAGTTATGGTTTTGATTTTCTACATTTTCGGTAATAAAATTCATATTATTCATATTATTTAATGCTTAATTATTAAATTCTTATTCCAGTACGTTTATAATTAAAATGAAAATTTCTTTACAGCTGAAGTCTATATCTTAAGGCATTATATTATGCAGACTGTTACAAATATTTCCTTTGCTTCCATTTTAATATAACACATCCACATTTGAATCTGAAATAAAAGTTTGATTTTCTTTCAATGTAAAATCAGAAACTGTCTTTTATGAACCCAGTCATATACTGTTTTATTTTATGTTAAAACATAGGCTGCAGAATGGAAGATATTACTTGATTTTTAAGAGTATGTTTTTGTACCAGTTTTTACAGCTATATTTACTCCTTGATTCCCTAACTTTCTTGTGATAGGGTGAAAATAACACTTTATGTACATTAACACCTTTAAATATCAATGCAGTGCTTCATTGCCAAAATTAAAAAAAAAAAATTTCCTGTGATTGTTCAGAATATTTTTTTTTTTTAAATTTAAGTATAATGTTACACAGTATAATGTTATATTTCCTAATCTTGCCATACACAATCACTCAAAATACTCTAATACGCTTAAATTGAAATCATGCATGCTACAGGTAACAAGGAATTATTAGTTGTTTAGACCTATAAGTGGTATTTGTTGGGAATAAAAGAAGTGAATCATTAACACATATCATTTTTACCTTCTTTGTTAATATAGGACAAATCCACATTTTTGAAAGAAGAAAAATACATTTCTATGATGAATGAAAAATTTGTTTGCATTCCTCTCTAGGATAACATAATTCTGAATGTATTCTTAAAATTATTAAATTTATAATGGAATTTCTTGTCTTTTCATCTGCTATTGAAGATTTTTTTTCATCCCAAATGGCAGTCTGCCTTTTTTTTTGGGGGGGGGGGGTAGAGGTAAATACATTAAGTCTCCTAGTTAGGAATCTTTTTTATTTGGAGCTGCACTGTATGATGGTTTTACATTAGCTTGCTTTCAAAGAAGAAAAAGAGATTAAGTGGACCACATTAAATATTTTTATAATCTTTTAAAGAAACACTTTTTATAAAATATTAATAAAATATTTAATGTAGAACCTTTGTTTTCTAATCATTTTGTAATATTCTCTGCTATTCAAATCATGTATGGAGAATTACTCCTCTTTAAAATATTTAGCTTTTTACTCTTTGTTACAGTCCTAAGCATTCACAAGTATAATCCTCAAAATGATGCAAAATCAATCTACTTTTTTGTTACAGAAAAAAAATATTGAAATCATTCTTATAATTACCCATGATAAACAAAATCACTTGTTATACTTGATACACAAAGTAAAATATTTATCTCCTTTTAAAAGATGTGGATACAAGTCTATAGCCAAAATTTTTTCACAGGAGAGAGACCAGACTAAGTTAGACTATTGCTTATAAAAAATAGTTAAAATAAATAAACTGCTATTAAAGTGACATTAACTTTACTTCTACATGAGTGTAAATGAAAAATGTTTGGACAGTCTATCTGTTGTATCTTCAACCATCTGCTTTGTGTTACTATAGCTCATACATTAAACTTTTTTCCTTTTTTTAAAAAAATCAGTTATTCCTACAAGTATTTAAATTTGAAATAATATTTCTTTTTCATTGACCCATTTGATAAACTTAGAGCACATTGGGAATAAAACTTCTTCATGCATCATAACTTTTATTTGTACTGAAAAAAAAAATAGTTTCTTGAAGCAAAATCATATTATGTATCCTAATTCACTGTTAGATTAAAAAAAAGTTCCTATGCATTTACAAATTACAACAGAGATCAATAGGCACAAGGTACAACATTGTGCTATTCTTTGGTCTTAACTGAAATTTAACAGTTAAATGCTCAGATATATAAAACATTTAATAGGAAAATTAAAATAAAATGGCATGCACTCACTAATGACTTATAGCATTAAAATAATGAACCAAATGTCTTTTTCAGAATGGAACAAACATGCAATAAAACCTAAAAGTTGGACCACAGTATAACAGCTTCTGCTATGTATATGGTACATTTAATAAATAACTATCCAGAGACTGTACAGCCTATATATATATATATATATATATATATATTTATTTATTAAATTTCAACCCAAAAAGTTTTATAATTTCATATGTTTTAAAAAATTGCAATCTAAAATGCATTTGTTAAATGATGCCGTTGCTATTTGTACTATAATAAACTTTCTTTGTTAATGTTACATTGAAAGCAAAGGATCTATCAATGATATAATTACAGAAAGTGGCTATAAGGAATACTCTATTTAAACCAATTAAATGAATAAGTAATGTAAACAAAGCTTCCAAGTAAAATAGAAATAAGAAAGAAAGAAATCTGTTGGAGTGCTTTTAAATCTATTTAGTTTTGTTATTATGGCATGTTCAGATTTTGGAGGACAAAGATCCCCTAGTGTATGTATGTACTGTTGAGTATTATCATGGGAAACTAATTTTATAATACAGCATTGTGTACTACCATCCTTTGCATTTGTAATAAATTTAGAAACAAATATACTAAATTACAAAAGAATGAGTGTAAGAATAAACCTGTATTATGGGTTAAAAGGGAAAACACCAAAAAAGGGTTAAAAGGGTTAAATATGAGATCCTCTTAATAGCAAATAGATATGATTAATCAACCCTAATCATTAATATTCAAGAATTAACTAATACCCAGATTTTTAAAAAATTTCTTCAAACAAAACAATATTTTAAGATTACTTATAGTTAGAATCCTTTTACATTTTAATGATTAAAAATGAATATTTGTGGAAAAATAAGCATTTTTAAAAAATTAATCCCATGACATATAAATACTAGATAAATGTATATCTAATACACTCCTCTTAGTTTTACCAGTCTTTTGACATACATAAGGTTAACTAAATTTTTAAAATTCTGAGATGCAGAAAAACTGACACAGAGAACATGCAGAATGTTTCTATTTAATTTTATAAATGCAACTTTAACAGACATTAAGAATTAATGCTATGCAACAAAAATTTTTCACAATTCGAATTTGCGCAAGTTGCACAAAACACTTACCAAGGTAACAAATACATGTGATAAACTTCAATGCTTTTAAACTAAAAGTCATATATCAAAGTGCATTTACAATTCAAGAAAAATGTATATCAGAAAAGAAGGAAAAAACTGTATCACATCTGTCACATACAGTTAAGAATATCCAAAAGAACATAAAATACAAAAACCAAACAAGAAAAGTGATAATTCACTTATAGCCAATATGTGCGTGGCATATTTTAAAAACTAAGAAAATAATACAACATATGAAAAAGTAGTACATTCCACAGTTACAAGTTGAAGCATGTTAGTATGGTGGCAGTGTTATTTCAGAAAAGGTAAAAATGACTGAAGACATAAAAAACAAGCTTTTAACACTCTAAAAGAGTAATATTACATTTACTATGTATTTGAATTCAATACAAGTGAAACAAAATTTACTGAAATGTTGCCATGCCACTCAATTATATTACATACATTTCATTGCATCAAAAAGATTGCTAAAATAACATTCACAGCCAACTGCTAATGAAAACATTACTAAATATAAACAATCTAAATTTAGACTTTGTAAACAATGAACAAATGTTTAACGAAACTCTTCTATATAATGCATGTCAAAAAACTGACAGCAAAATATATTAAATTGCACCAGGTGAGAATTAATAAGGCAGATAATACACTATCCAAGCATATATTATGGATCAAGAGTGTATATATTAACTCTGTCATATAAGGATATGTAAACAGTAATAAGTGTCGTTTTGCATGACTTTTTTTTTTTTTACAAATTTTTAGTTAAATATTTATAGTGAATATGTTCAACTCAATTACAAAATTGATATACTTTGACAACTAACAATATTAAAGACAATAAAGTTTATACAGAATATGATTAATTTTAGAATCAGGTTTTTATGATATACAAATTAGGCTTAAAAATTTGATAAAATTCAACAGATTAAATTTAAATGGCCCCTTTCATTTAGCAACATTAATTTCACCATGAAACATAACTTAAAGTGTCTCCTCATTCTCTGAAGCAAGAAGCACCAATATTATCACATTTTAAACAACTGATTCAATGAAAATATGAATATAACTTAAGCAATGATAGATAGAATTTTAAAAAATGCTGATTAATTACAAAATGGTAGTTAACAAGCCAACAAAACAGAAAGAGTATGTGTGACAAATATATGTATTATGACATCAAATGTCCAGTGTAAATATGCATTTACACAGCAAAAATATGTAAATTTTATTTTTGCTAAAAAATTAGAAAAACATTCACAGCAATTTTTTTATCAACAGTCATTCCTGTAAAATGGTTTTTTTCACAGTTATTTATATATATATATATGTATATATATCACATTTACTACAAAGCTATTTGGTTAAAAATTTGTGATGCTTTTGGCAATACTGAATAAACATCTGCCTGACTACAAATGAAAAAGGCTAAAAAATTAACAGCATAAAAGTTTAAATTTAAAACACTGTGAAAAATTGAAGATGCACAACATGGGAGTACATAATTATTACATTAAGAACACAGTTATGAAGCAACCTAAAAAACAAAATTTTTTTAAACATCTAATTTCTTGTAAAAATTACTGAAAAACATATTTCATATACGATGAAATGAAATTTAGTCAAGGTTTTGTCCATGACCCTTGACTAAAGCTGCTACAATCAGTCTTTACAATACCTATGTGATGTATTGCCAGCACATTTGAAACTGTGTTATATAAATATGCCACAAATAAGCAGTTTTTATAGTTTACCACAAACCAGTTGAATGGCCACCAGGTGGGTTGTTTACTCGAATACCACAGCGAGTTCCTTTAGCGTCATCAATTTGTGCACCTGAAACGTAGAATGAGATAATGTTAGATCTTCATGAAAGTGATACACAAACAAAATAAAAGATCATTGATTGAAAAAGCATTTTTTAAAAAAGAGATTTCATAATTTCTTTTTTAAAGCTGAAGGGATAGATTAAGAGGAAAGAGATCAGAACAGGAGCAAAGAATATCATTCAATAAAAATGCTGCATGAAATAATTTAAAATATTTTAAGGCTGAAAAGATAGAGCATGCGGCAAATAATGCTTTATATTTGAAGGAAAGAACTAAGTTAAAAAGAAAAAAAATAAACAAATCAGAGTTAAATAGTTTAGAAGCATTTTTTAAAAAGGAAAGTTAGAATATGAGTTGGCTTATAAAGAGAAGTTTAAATTATTTTTAAACTATGATTAGAAATATAACCTGAAAGACTAAAGGAGGAATCTTGCATATTTCTACCACCACTCCTAGTTGGTGGACGAGTATGGAATTCTAATTTAGATTTAGTTGAAACATATTCTCTTGGAACTGGAGTACTTGCTGGAGTGCTAGGAATTTCCCCATCAGGTGCTTCAAAGTCTCCACGAACAACAGGGGCTGGGAATAGCTGCAATTATATATGTTTTCAGTATCATTTCGAGCATGCAAACATGCATATACCTAACACGTTTGTTTTTGAGACTTTCAATGTTAATACATAAAATAGGTTGAAATTCTGAGTCGAAGTCTATTTTTCAAAATATTTAACTTACTGCCAATTTAAATTTGATACAGCTATGAACATACATGCAGAATTTTTAAATTGTGATTTTAAATTTAAGTTATAACTAACATATAATTTTGTAAAGAACAAAATTATAAAAATTTGATAATTCACATTTTTCCTACAATATTTCATTAAACATGAGGATATGGGAAAACAGTCTAATTTCTATCTGCTGCATAAACACGTTACTTTTTTAGTCATGAGGATTCTAATCTATGTGTGCAAAAGTAAAGAAAAGCAAGAGATATTACAAAGCTTACAATCAAGGTATGTTATTTTATAGTAAAAATTTATATAAAAAAGTGATTTATATTTCATATCTATGTCATTCCCCCAGATATTTATGACCTTTATAATTAAAATTCATACTTTAGTGATAGTTATATGAGTGTATGTGTACATATGAGTAAGTGTTTACATATTTGCCAAGAATTTGTCTGATATTTGATAATTTAAATTACTACAAACTTATGTTAATATATTTTAAATAAAAATATAGAATGCATAATACAGTTGATTGAAAACTGCCTATTCAAAAAATTGTATGAAATATAAGTTAAAAGCCAATTTATTTAGGGCTCCATATACTGCAACATTTACTATAGAAGTAATATTTTAAATTTTCATCTGGATGTTGTATTGAAAAACAAACTAATTTGATCTTTTGAAACATCTATAAATGATGGAATTCAGTGGAAATTCAATTTGCATCTCCAAGAACAAGTTTCAGTGTCACAACTTATTTATAATAGCTTTCAGAATGCTTTAATTACACAGAATGAAATTTATAACAATACTTATTTAGTAATACATTTTAATTATAATGTAATACAGTTCAAGCATTCTTACATTTCAAAAACTTATGAAATATATACTTTATGTATCATCTCTTACTTTCGCCAAGTCTATTCTTTAAAATAAAAGTAGAAATAGAAATCATTAATAATATTCTACAAACGAAACTTAAAAGAAAATAATAAAAGATTGCAAACAACTAACAAACAATAAATTCTAAACAAAAAAGCAGAAAAAAATGACATCTCTAGAAAAGCAGGATCTATACTATAAATTAGCAGAAGCAGCAGCAGCAAATAACTTAACAGTAAAAAGAGTTATAACTGATCAGTAATAATACAGTGGAATCTTAATCTATCATTTCACCATTATTCATTCTACCATATGGATTGTTTGATTCATTTGGTCTAGATTTTATCCCAATAGAACTAACGTTATTTTCTCTACATCCTATATCAATCTTCAAACTTTTTGATATTGTCACTTCATCTTCCTGGAAGTATCATTTTTGAAGAATTCAAGAGATCTGTGGAAACTACTTTTTGTGTTGATTAGAATATTTCAAGTTCTTATAAATAACATTTTTTTTTTAACTTATCAGGGGTTTCTTTGGCCACTAGAGGGTTAGTAACTATATAAATAATGGTGTCATAACAGTTGAGGATCTATCTATAGACCAGATGTGAGATCAAGACAGAGGGGAAAAGAAAGATGAAAACAAACCTCAATCAGTTCAGAGTTTTTCTGAAGTACATAAAGAGATATCAAGGTTAAAATCATTTATACACATACAATGTCAGCATACTACAGAGCCAACAGATTGTTCATGCTTTGTAGTCAGACAATCTACTTGTACAGAAAGCAAGTATTAACTGTGAAACATTTAATTTTAAATGCAAGTTTTATTTTATAAAATATTAAAGTACTTCAAATTAATGTTGTAAATAACTAATTTATTCCTATAAAAGAATTTTATCTAATTTCTACATTCATTTCCCACATTTGCTATTTTCTAGCATTTATTATTTTCCATTTATGTCCCCTTGAAAAGTGATGGATTTTGATTCCACTGTATTAGAAAACATATTTCTGTAAATAGAAAAGGGACACAGCTAAAACTATAGGGTTAATTTTTCCTCATATCACAGAAACATAGTTTTCTCAGAATTTTTAATGCTGATGCAAGACACAATTGAGATATTTGACCATAAAACTTGTTAAAAGCTTATATTTAAAAAATAAAACAGTAGGGAAGATTTTAATTTAAAAAAATGAAAATAAATATTTGTAACTTTACTACAAAAGATTTTATGCCATAACAGATCTTTAGGTATAGAATGGAAGTTATATTTGGATTACCAAAATTTTTTTAATACATCAAAATAAAATTTAGTACTTGAGATACTGTCAGTTAACACATTTTATGATTAGATGCCTCAATTGTTCTTTGAATTTTTATTAAATTTCCATTTGCTTTAAGTTGTCAAACAACAATGATTTTTATGGTAAAAGAATGTAATTAATATGCAAGATCTTCTGACTTAAAGTCAAACATACACTTACGTACTATTTCAGAGAACTTTTAACAAGCATAAATAGCAATATATTCTTTAATGTAGAAATTTGCCTGTGAGCATTTTAAAAATGTATGATATTTTACCAGCAGGAATAAAGTTTTATGCATGTAAAATAATCAAAAGTATTTTTCAAACCTATTTTAGAATAATTTATGGTCTAAATTCTGAGTTAACAAACTATCAAACAGAAAAGTAGTAACTAACTATTTAAGGATGTGTCCTTTTTCGATTAACAGAGTAAGTTACATACGGTTCACATTATATATTGCTAATACACAGTTAAAATTATCTAAAAAAGATTTTTCAAGTACTCCAAGAATTAAAAGAAAGAAATATTTAAGAAAAAAATATTTAAAGGCTAGATATTATTGATGAATTAATTTATTTGCTTTTTGTGAAAAAAATTTCAAAGTATAACATTTAGTAGCATGAAACTTACTAAGTTGCTTTATTGTAATAAAACAAATTAAAATACTGAATGAAATAAATATTTTTTTCCAAACTATCATTTTGTTTATATATCTTAAAATAAATATCAAATATTCTTACATTTTATTAGCTTAATAGTAAAATCAAACAAGAAGAGATTAGTACTGTTTATAAAAAATATATACATAAAAGCTTCTGAATATTGAGACAATAAAGAAGTTTTAAATAAAAACCAGAAAACTTAAATGTGTGTTTTAGATGTCCAATTAAATGTGAATTAAAAAAAAATGTTGTTGAATTAAAAAAAAAAAAACACTATGTTATAATTATTTAAATTATGTCAGCAAAATCAAATAAGTGATCTCAATAATTAGAATTCCTTTTTTATATTAGACTACCTAGCTACATTGTTTTTAAAATGAAATACTTTTTCATTAATGAAGTTAAGATGAGGAGGAAAATATCCAATAAAAGAAAAGAATTAGAAAACTGAAATTAATGCTAATATTAGAAAAGAAAAATATAAGACAAGAAATAGGAAACTAGAATTATGTATATAAAAAAGTTTAGGGATAAAAGCAATGAAGTAAAATCCTAATAATAGATGGTATTTTAGTTTGATATATAAATTTTTTAAACTGTAAATTATAACATAGAAAATCTTAGACCTAATACAAAGCATAAAGCTTATTTTCAAAACATCTATCATGCATGCATTAGAGTATTTATATTTGACAAATAAGAATTACTAAGCATATGGAATATCTAAGGCTTGGAAACATTTTCTAAAATTAGTCTCAAGATATGAAATGTATTATTGGTAATTCCTTAGTACTAACTATTCAAGCAATTTTTATATTTTATTAAATTAATTTAGATACATGAAAACTAAGTTTTTTAATATAAGATAGATAACTCTTATTGAAAGTTTATTATTTAGGATATATTTTCATCATCAAAAATAGTACTATGATAAATAAAATTTGAAACTGAAAAAAATAATAAAGCAAACAGCAGATATAAGCAGATATCATGCAAAAAAAATTTGCTGATAAAGCATGCTGGTAACTCTAAGTTAATACAATTTATGATTTAAAATTGAGAAATAAAGATATAATAGAATATCTAAACATATAATATAAAAAGTATAAAACACAGAATTAACAATTAAATATAGCAAGTATAAATCTAATATTTTTTTTTTACTATTCTAAATTAAGTAAAGCAATAGATGACAAATTAATAGACAAGCTATGACAAATATGCATATCTAGACTTCAGGAAGAATCTACATATTGCATAATTACAATTGCATTCCTTCAATACCAGTGGAAACCATTAGTGTAGCTTCTGTTGAAATTTATACAATTTTCTTATTAAAATAAATAAATGTTTAAAAATATTTCAACATCTGATTAAAAAATTGAAAGAAAAGTTTGTAAGTAAAATTTTGACCCAACAAAAAATCATAAATAATCTTTTTTTTAAATGAACCTCTACTTAAGTTCTTCTACAAATGTAAAGAAAAACATCTAAACAGTAGACAGCCAAGAAAGAAAAATGAAATGCAAGTGATTGTGTAGCTGATGTACACAACCAGCACATATATACAAGAAGCTAGAAATAATAATACAAAATGAAATATTTAATATCTCACCTCTCTCTGCTGCATACAAGCAAACACATGAGGAGAAAATGGTGGAGTTGGGATAAAACGTCCAGAACCTTGACTAACCCGAAGCTTAAAATGAAACAAATATTTATATTAACAAAACTAGGCAGTTCAAGTACACAATATAAGTGAATGAATGACAGTACATTTATTAACAGATTAGCTTAGTGACAACCAAATTTATGAAGCTTCTGAACAATAGTATAATTTTAAATCATACAGTGAATTATGAAAAGAAACCAGAACAGAAATATAAACTTACATTTCATTACATACAGATATACAATTCTAGTAAATATGAAATGAATTTTAATAAAACTGCATATCAGAAAGAAGATTAAAATTGAATTATATATTAGAAAAAAAATTTAGATGCTTCCAGTTGCAAATTAGAAACTGAAGATCCTTTTTTTTAATCGTATTTATTAATTTTACAAAGGAGGATGGTCCACTTTATGGTTATCAATAAATATCTAATGTTGGGAGAGTAGGTAATGGCTGTTATTTGAATAAAGTTGTACAAATATTCATCTGTCAATCTGCTTCTGGTCTGTTTATTTTTTAAATAAATTTCATATTGGGAAATAAAACCTTACACAGATATGTAGATCCGAGAATTGTCTACACTTTTACACCAACAGAACCAAAATTTGATATTTGTATTGTGGAATTAGAGGCCAAATATTTTCAGAGCTTGAAGAAAGCAATTTTAAAGACATAATGAAATTTTGTTAGATCTAAACTTAGTGGACCAACTTCAGGTTAGCTACTCTGAGCATGATAATGCAAGCTACTAAAAAGTTTCTCTTGAACTATTAGTAGCTTAAGATCAAAAGTTTACTTAACTCTCAATTAGATACAAGATAAAATAGATTATCAGTTCATAAAATTCTGGAACAGCACCCACAGTTTTCAAAGCATGTTTTCTTTTTATACTCAAGATTATTTTTGTGACCCCCAGATATTAAATATAAAATAACAAAAATGAATATTTTTTTTTATAAATGATTAATATTTTTGTTAACAGTATGAAAAGGAATTATTCACATAATCTGCTTCTAATATATAGAAATTAATGAAAGAAATCATGTTTTAATAAGATGTATATTTGTATCAAACTTTTGGACTTGTATATTAAATTAAATCATGGCATAAGATTTGTCACAGTTGGACATAAATGATCTTTAACAAAAAAGATTTAGATTTATTAATCACTAAAACTGAAAAGAAATCAATTTGCATAAGTATATAGTACTGAGTGGCAGAAGATTAACATAATTTATGTTTTTATAAATTTATGTGCTTAAAAATTTTCCAACCCATAGTTTAAGGAACACTGCAATAAAATGATGATTTTTAAAAGAAAAACAAGTGAAAAAAATCTTTTTTCTGTAAAAAATATTATCAAGTAAGTTTTTATTGGGAAAATTCTAGAATATCAAAACTAAGCATGGAAACAATGCTTAATACAGTTTTATTCTAACAAATCTTCCTATAACAAACAAAAAAATATTGCAAAATTAAGACTATAGTATTTTATGAGGATACTTATGTTCAAGCTTTTTCTAAATAACAAATAAGGGCAAATCTACTTTTGTAGCATACGGAACAAACTTTAAAATTCCACTCAGAATTATTTTACCATTAATATTGATATAAAAATAAGATCTTAAAATAAAGAAAAGCTTAAAAGGCTTTAGGTACTCTTTTTCTTAGGTTGCCTATAGCTTTTATAGACAGTTGAAGTAACTTATGAATCAATAAACTTTCAGAAGAATTATAAAAACAAGTCTTTCTTTATAAGGGTATCATGTTTCATGGGCATATAATTTAATAATGATGAAGAGGCATTTTTATAAAATATGAAATTCACCTGAATATCTTAAGCACCAATTATATTATTAGTAATCATTAATCATATTTGTTAGAAAAAATTATATAAAACTTAATTAAAGATTATGCAAAATGTAGACAAAACTTGTCTAAGGTTTATTAAAAAGTATGTTTTTTTAAATGGACAAAAAAGTAATATAAAAAGCTTTTAAAAATTTCAAATGTCTATAAAAATCTTAAAAAATATTTCAACTTGTAAGTTGCTTACCTCTCCATCTTCAACAACTAACTTTCCTTGAGAAATGACATGTACAGGAACACCCCTAACTTCCATTCCTTCAAATATATTAAAATCTACAGCTTGCTGATGAGTTTTAGCAGAAATTATTCTACTTGCATGAGGATCCCATACTACAACATCAGCATCAGAACCTACTTGGATTCTACCCTGTAATTGATTATTAGAAATAAAATGCCATATAAGAATTAAAGTTCATTTAGAAATAATTCAACTATTTTAAAATCAGAAAAACTACCTTTCGAGGGTAAATGTTGAAAATCTTAGCTGTATTCGTACTAGTAACAGCTACGAAACGGCATGGGTCAAGAAGACCTGTCATCTGGAATAATATTAGAAACTTAATAATAGGAAGAAATAGTTATTTTCAATATATATAAACTCATATCAGTACTGTTAGTGACTATTTTAATATACACACACACACACACATATATATATATCGATTTTAGTGCTAGACCATGAATAAAGGCTTGCTGGGTTCATATTAAAAGCACTATAAGTATTTTTTTTAATTTACTGACATGACATGACATGATAGATGACTAGATTTAGTTAATTTATTCTGTATTGTTTTTATTCTTCATCATTTTTGTGCAATGTACTACTTAAATAACTTATGGGATATACTTCTTTTCATTTCTACCCTTTTCTAATTTTACTGTTTAAGTATATTATAATTGAAACCTACATGACATAATGACAAAAAAGTAAAACATTTATTCTATTAACAGGGTCCATACTCAATTAGCAGAGTAAAAAAAAAAAAAAAAATAACACTTACTGACATGACATAACAGAAATGAAGATTTAGTTATAACAATTCTTATATTGATTTGATTCTGAATAATTTTTGACTAATGCATCACTGATGCAGCATTACTAAACTTTCTACATACACTTACTGCATCTTTAAATTTTACTGTTTATAATGTGAATTGATAACATAAAACAACAAATTAAAGATTTGTACTGTGCAGTTATTTATTCATTACTATCACATCAAAATAGAGATTGTAATAATAATAAAAAAAAAAAAAATAAAAAAACATACTAGATCTGCAATAAATATACATTATAGAAAATAAATTGCAATTTAGTAGCTAATGGAATGGTATTTAGTATCTGTTGGATCTAATGGTATGAATACTATCATAAAAATGTGTGACAATTTTGCACAAGGGAGAAAAAAAGAAAAAAACTTTCACATAATTTTATATATATAGTTTTAAAGACTTTTTTCATATTAGGGAAAAAAAGTTTTACAGTACTTTCAAGCATCATTTAAACCATAGGTTTGGAAAGCATTGCAATAAATAAGATTTTTACACTAAGAATCTTTATGGCCTAGAGGTTCTCAAACTTTTACAGTTTGAAAGCTTATTTGAAATTAGAAATTCAATGCAAAGCACTAAATTTTATATTGTGTTTATATATCGAACTTCATAAATATAACAACAAAATAGTATTAAAGATACAAAAGTAATTTTATCCTTCATGCTTGCCAGGACATTTGATTTCATTTTTTAAGTTTTTTCTTCACAAGCTTTCCATTACAGAAAAAAAATAAATGAAAAAAAACTACAGAAAAAAAATAAATGAAAAAAAACTACAGAAAAAAAATAAATGAAAAAAAACTAACTATAATGAGCTTTATAAATTGTCAGTTGTCAACTG
This sequence comes from Pardosa pseudoannulata, assembly GCA_032207245.1. Taxonomy (NCBI): domain Eukaryota; kingdom Metazoa; phylum Arthropoda; class Arachnida; order Araneae; family Lycosidae; genus Pardosa; species Pardosa pseudoannulata. Next base: position 78,637,126 of record CM063503.1, on the reverse strand, counting down.
AACATTGACTAAAATACAACTTAATGTGAGAAGTACATAATGAGTTTTATATGCAATAAATTTTCTGATAATTCTATAAAAGTGTCAATTTTTCTAATTGTTTCAGCAAACAAGGAGATGTTTGATGTTCTTTTTTATGTAAATTTATTTCATTGACTGGCAGATAAGGAATAGACATACTGAATACTCACTACCTGATCAGTGATCGCTGATCAGTAATATATGATTTATACTTGAATTTTTGCTATACACTGAGAGCTTGAAAGGTCATAATGCTATCATTTTTTCCCCCCATTTGGGCCATGAAACATGTTCTTAATTTTTAATTTAAAAATGTGTTTGATAAATATATTTCTAATTTTAAACATGTCCTACTTTTTCATGAAGCACTGGGAATTATTTTTCAGAGTGCTAAGTGCTCCATGTAACACAGTTTGAGAAACACTATTCTAGATTATATATACATATTATAAATATTTTTTTATATATAATCCTATACATAAGTGAGAAAATTCTTATTTTGAAATTAAAAAAATGATAAAAGGCAGTCAATAGTTTAAAAACAAAAAAGAAACAGATTTATGCAATGGTATAAATATTCTTTTGCGAAACTTGGGAAAATCAATACAGTTCAGTAAAAATATCTGATAACAGTACTGTCAAATTAGTCATTAAATTCATTAATGATGATTGGTTGGTTTGAATGGGAGCATTAGAACCATATCTACAGTCTATTTTTTCCTGTATAAGAGCTAATGAGACTAGGGCCTACTGATTTAGACAGGTTTGAAATGGCTACAAGCATCTGTGCCAGCAGCAGAAATTGAATCTCTGAAATTCAGTACCAAAGAGCAGAACCCTACCCATATAGCCATTGTCAAGCAAATTCATTACTAAAATAATTTATACAATAATTAACAAAAATTAAATACTGCATTAAAAATATTTATACTAAAGATAGTCTGTAATCTTACTTTAACAATGTGCCAATTATGATGATAATAACAAAAGCAATATTTAGTAATTAAATTGTGTTAAATTTTGCATTACAATTTGAAAAACAAAAAAAATCACTTTACTGTTAAAACATTTCACTACTATGCACATGTAAGATTTAAAATGAAGAAAAAGTATTATAAACATAACATGGATATCTCATTTAAAAAGTAGAAAGTTATAAAAAATACCTGTACTGCACCATCTCCTTTATTGAATAGTAATTATATTTTTAAGATCTCAAATATTAAAATGACATTTACTGTTAAAAAAGTATTTAAATAAAATTAACAAAAAAGTCAGTCAACAACTATGATTATATTACTATAAATTTTTTTTAATTGTTCAAAACTTTTAATCACAAGAGTTGTAAATTTTTTCAGGATAATCTATAAATAAAAAATTATTAAAATTTAATTTAATAGTGAAAGTATATTTGGGATTAAAAACTTAGGCAATATTTAAGATATTACCATTGATAAAGTATAAATTAGGAATAATGAATAAAACTTTTCTCAGAGACATCAAGCAAAAACAAAATGTTTTAAACTTACAACACCCTTTTCCCACAAGATAGACATTCTATCTTCAACACCATTAACACCATTTGGAATTTTAGTGAAATCTTTATTTCCAAGGGCTTTCTGAGAAGCATTAAAAGTACAGTTATCAGATCCTGTAGCTTGAAGAGCTCCACTAATAATTAAGAAAAAAGTATTTTAGAAATATTTAAAATTAAGAAAATGAGTTTATGAAATATAAATAACTTACTGTATTTACTCATATATGTTGCATTCTTTTTTTAAAAACAATTTAAAGTAAAACTCAAGATGCACATTGTTATGAAAAAATTTTACAGCTTCAAGTAATCATATAACATATATAAAGACCAAGAGAGCATTTGCGGAAGAGAATAGAAAGGGAAAAATCTTAGTCATTAAAAATGTGTAATAATGCTGCATCTGCTACTTGTACTTTATGCAACAGTGCTAACAACATTAATTATTAATTTAAACCCAAATATTTTACTTGAAGTATGGTTTTCTGTTCTTTTAACTACACCAAACTCCCTGGTACTACAGCTGAATTTAAGGCCCATGGCCTATGATGCTAATGTACATTTTCATGACCAAGGGCCCTGGGATGCAAAGCATATGCCCCAGTTAGGTGCTCAACCTAACACATAACCCTCAGTGTAAAGTTCATAAACATGCATTATCCTCAGTTTGTCTACCCACTGAAGGGATGAAAAGCTGAGTCAACTTTGCACAGCCCGGGGATCAAACCTCACACCTGTGTCTTGGGGGCACAAACTGATACCCCAACACCACTAGACTTCTCCTGTTCTAGTACATACTGAATTACTTGAAATTTAAATACTATGATAACTAGATGAGGAGTTTCTAAGAGGCTACCCATATAATTTTGTGGTTTGCAGAAGCTTTATAAAAGAAATTTATAACTCTGTAGTTATTTTCTTTGATAAAATTCTTAAAATAAATATAGACATCTATTTGCAAATTCATCCTTGCTGAGTAGCATTAACAGAGTTGGTGTTAGACATCTGTTTATTGGTTGATACATAGGGCTGTCCACAACACTTTACCCAAATTATCCTTTTAAAAGTTTTATTTTGATTACACTATTAATTTTAGTTCCTCTTCAGATAATTTTTTTCTTGCAATTTGTTATTAATTCTAATAAACTACTACTAATAATAATAATTAATTCTAATAACTTAAAATCTTAAACTAATATAATAACTTCTAATAATATTCTAAAAAAATACTAGTGTTGAGGAATTGACTTAAGACTAAATTGTTTGGTGTACAATAGCTTTATTTCATTCTTTTATGCAAATGTAGAATAATTAGTATTAAACAAGCTTTCATTATTATTTTGTTAAAACTAAAAATATAAATAAATGCTATTTTTCTGTTTTGATTTTTTATTTTCTGGCATTTATTCTTACATTTAAACTGTACAAATAGCCAACAGCCCCATAAATATTTATATCATTTTATCTATTCAGTGTTTTAGTTCAAAAAAGGGTTTCATGCTTTTCTTATGAATTAGTATCAAAGTAAGTCAAAATATATTACAATATAGTATCAAAGTAAGAACCTTGATTTAAGACTATTCATTGGTAACTAAATACTGGTTTTGTTACTTTGAAATGATATTTGTAATTACCTCAATAGTTTCTTCAAAGTCTTTTCAAATTTACTTATTCAATGCACTTAATTAGATTCCTATTAATGTACTAAATACTAACAGAGCAGCAGCACATCAGTAATTAAAGATTTTTTTAAATTTAAAATCTATTTGCATGTACATAAATAGTAATTTAGTTACCCAGAAGCAGATGCAGTTAAGTCTATTTTTTACTTTCTGCTTTTTGTAAATTTAAATGGAATAAATTATTTTAGTAATTAAAGTGCCTACTCATTATTTCAAAAATAAAATTTATACCGTTTCTTAGTTAAAATTAAAAAAATAATAATAAATGAAAATTATAGCATTAAAAACGATTTTTACAATATTTTTTAGACTTACATGCACTGGCTTCTGAACAACTCAACATGTGAGAAAAGCAATGAAGGTATGATTTTTCCCTTTTATATTGTTTTAAGTTTAAAATTTAATGTTTTCAGTATATTATGTAATAATATATTAGAGCTACTATCTTAGAAAACTTTAAAATTTACTTTTACATAAATTTACTGTAATAATAGTTGTCTATTAAAATATCAAAGTCTTTTTATGTTAGTCCCTTGAATACTATATAAATGCTTTACTTCATTAAGTACAAAAGAGAACATTGCACAGTATTGAATGTGATACAGATTTTAAGATGCTATAGATAAAAGGAAAAATTCTATGGTAATCTGATTTAATTTACATAATTTATTTCAATGAATATTTTTTTTTTACTTTTTTTTGAATGAGCAAGAAATGAAGCATAAATTAAAATGCATGTAATATTTTTCATTCATATACTCAGGAAATTTATAATATGCACACTTATAACTATGCCTGAATTATTTTACAAAATCTTTTTGGTTTGTTTTGCATATCAATATTTTAATACTATCAATCTAAGAAGAAACCAATAGATTTATGATAACTAAAATGCAAGATAAATACTTATGATCAAAAGTTGCTTAGATATCTAACAAAAATCATGTTGATTGCAGTTTCATATAAATCATTCTACATCCATACACTTAATGTAGATATTTAAAAAAATTATATTTTTAACTTTTCTTTTGAGTAATTTCTATCGAAAATTATTAGTAATTCTCAGCTGAATACAATACTTACGAGTTTACTTGAATGAGCAATTAATTCATAAACATGATGCATCAGATTTATCACTACCTTTTTTCAAGACTGTGTAAAGAGAACTTTCCCTTCACTTTAAAGATAAAGTTAATTTAAATACTCTGCTAGACATTACAGACACATTTCCATAAGCAAATTTGAATGCATTTCGGTTTAAATAAAAGAAATACAAATTGTCTTTTCAAGTCACAAAACAGTCTTTTTATGATATGACATATCGTTTGACAAATTTACTAGGATAATAACTGAATTAAATGTGATGCAGTTATAGAATCTATAAAAAGTCACTAATTGAAATAATTCAGTTAGACACTTACATATATGTTTACTATTTAAATAAGCAATGTTGAAAATATTTTAAAGAATTGAATATAAAAAAGTTTTTTTTGGAGTAGCAGACAATTGTTTCACAACATATTTGTCAAATTTACCTGGATAATAACTGAATTAAATGTGGTGCAGTTGTAGGATCTGGGCGCAGGGGAGGAGATAAAACAAATGCTGCAGCATGCTGCCAGCATTTTTGAAAATAGTGGGAACCATCAGTTCCCAAAGCTGCTGCAATGGTTTCACCATATACAATATACCCTAAAAGAAAGAATTTTTGTAAAAAATGTTTGAATTTGCAATAAAAGAGAACAGTACAAAAATATTGCTTAATTAATGCTCAAATTATATTTAGGATAAGAAAAAACAGAATAACTTATTTTGAATACTTAATATATGTAGAATATAATAAATTACATTAAATATAAAAAAATATCAATTTCATATAGACTGGAAATCACCAAAAAATTTTTCAATACCAGAAAATTAAATTTTTTGTTATAATATATATATAATTCTCTATAACAGTACAAAGAGAGATTATATATGTACACATTCATAAAATCTAAGCAGTACATGTACCATATATAATTTTCTTATACATGTGTGAACATTATTTAATATTATATTATTTAAAAATGTTGAGTAAAAAGTTAATAATATTGAATGAAGGGTATGAAACTTGAAATACAGATTGATTCAAAAATAAAGAACAATTCAGGATAATAAATAGAAATACTAGTTTAATTCATTATACAGCATTATTCAACACATAAAACTAAAAATAACTTTTTAAAAATTCTGTACCTTTCAAAATGTTATTCTAGATTCAACTGTGTATTCTTTATATATTGTTATTTGATACTGTTAGTTGCCAGATACTTTCCCCTTTAAGGCAATGTGTTATTTATTCAAAAATAACTTCAGAAAATTTTTTACACTTTACACAAAGTAAACTTACAGCAAGCTTAAATAATGCTATCAAAGGAAATATATTGAGACCTATTAAGTAAACATTTCTATGGTAAAAGAGAAATTAATAAGCTAATAATATTAAAATGCATTCTATATTTTGAATGTCTTGATACAACTACAGTTAAAGGATAGATAATAGTTCAGGACTAAATATAGTTTTGATGTAAATGTAATAAGAAAAGATGAAAGATATAAACCTTTTTGCCTCATGTTTGCAATAACATCTCCAGCACTTTTACTCATGACATGAACAACATAAAGTGGGCAGTTAACTTGATCTGCAAGAATAATTGCACGATTTGTAGCTTCTGCTTCAACCTGTAACAAAAATAATGCACATACTTAACACTAATTGGAAATGTTAAGGAATCTGAAGTGCAATTGGGTAATGGCAATCATATTAGCTCTAATTCTCTGCCTCTGCAGTTAATGTCTGTATGTTAATTTGAGCAACAGTAAATTTTTTTTATTTGATTAATAAAATTAGTTTGAAATTATTTAACTACATGAATAATGGAAAATTAACCAATAATGTCACCATCAAATTATACTATTTGTTAGTACATACTGGTAACTATATCATTAATGAATTAAGTTTTAAGCACAAATTAAGAATGTCAAATTTCTTTTAGGCCAGTAAATGAAAATTCAAGTTTTATAAGCATACTTTTAATTTAAAAATTAGCAATAAATTCTATTCTAACTATGGATGAAATAAAACTAATGCAAACTTAAAACCTTAAAAGGTTTGCTCAATAAAACTCAACAAAACAGGTTTTTTTTCTTTTTTGACCCAAAATGACTTTTTAAATACAATAATTTACTTAGTATAATAAAGCATAAAAGATATTTCAAAGAATATTTATTAAAATAAAAATGTATATTCTGAAAATGAATTGTTTTGAACTGAAACCTGTTTTATGTATATATAAACTTTGTACAACTTACATCTTCTGGCCTACTGTATAAATGAGCTTCAGGTCCAGTCATACCCATTTCAAGGAGTTTCTTTTGATTCTACAGTAAAAAGTAATATTTTAGTTAACATATATATATATATATATATATAAAGATAATAAACTTGAAATTAAGTAGAGATTAATACAAAACTATTTGCAGATTCATTCATTTATTTGTAAAAGGCTTCATAAAACAAATTTTACTACATAATAATTTAAACGTTTTAAATAATTTATAAGATTTTAATTAAAAATAAGGATGTAATAAGAATGCTATTTTTGTGCATTTTCAAATACACCTTTAGAGAAGATCTTGGGTATAGGAGCAAGAGATGTATACTGTGATCAGAGGTGCATTGTAGTCATATTTTGGGGCTACGATTGATAGATTAACTAAATTTTATGCTTTTAAAATTTGCTCTTCTCGTAAGATACATACATTAGACAATAGATAATTTGAAAGATAGATTAGTAAAGAAATATATCAGTGTACTGCAAAGGAATATCTTAAAATTTAATTCACTAACAAGGCAATTATACATATATTAAAAACTTTTATTAGAATACAGAGAATAGCTTACACAGCTAATATGAATGATATTTTTTAACAATATGAATGCCATTTTTATATTAACTAACTTTAACAGTATATTGCTACTAGTAACAACAAATGTTTTTTTTTTTTTTAAATAGACAACCATATGTGTGTTAAGTAAACAGATATTTTAACCTTAAAAAAAATCCTTTTTTTTATTTTTACTTAAAAAATATTTATTAAAAACGTATAAAGTACAGTTTAAGCCTTAAACTGTGGTTAATTAGGGTAACATGAAATAAGGAAATAGAGCAATGTCCTTTTTAAAAAGCTCATGATTTTCAAATCAGCATAAACAATTACTGTGCATTTTACATTTTGTATTTTATACTATTGCAATATATTTTCTTTTATTTCTAAGCATGGTATAGGCACAAAACTTTATCTTGGTTACCTTAGAGGTTGTATGGAGGAATTTTCAAATACTTGCTTTGTAAGCTGGTGTATATAATGTGCTTTGCATTTTGATTTCATTTAGTGATTTGTGAGGTATTTAATGGCATGCATTTATTCCTGCCAATTTTATAATTATCCAGAATGCCTACACATAATCAATCTAGATGAAGGGAGTGTTATTCTGTTTGCATAAAAATATATCACATGAGTAATGTTGAGAAAAAAAAAAGATTGACATCAGAACTTGAAAACAGGAATAGATTTGTAAGAAAGTCTATTGAAGATATGTGCAAATTCATTTTGTCTATAAACTTTCATAAACTGCCTACTGATGAAACATACGAATAACTTGAATGTCATATCTATAAACATTTTGTTCATTGAGAACTACATAAAAGTAAATATCCAAAATATGAAAGAATGACTATGCATGCTAAACGCAAATTATGACATATTAAACGAAACACTTGTTAACTTCCACAAATTCAACAGTATGAAATTTAACACTAAAGATTATTTCATATTCTGAAATTCAGAAACAAGCTGTCATGAGACAAGAGAAATTAAGGCTCAGAGGGAAGAGAGTAGAATCTTAGTATTAAGGATGGATAACATTAAAAAAATTATTTAAATAAATTCTAAAATAAATATAAATTATTTTATATTACAAAACTCAACATGTAGATATAAAAACAGTTTAAATGTTTCATAACAGCAGTTCTGTTATATAGAAATTTACTGCTAGATAGGATACTAGATGAAATGAAAATAACTGGGAAAGAAATAGGATAAATAATACTTACATGAGAAATTATATCACCATTTTCAGCATGAACTAGGGCTAGAGCCCCAAGTTTAGCACAAGCTTCAAAGACTTCAATCATATCTTTGTCACGCAATTGCAACTTATTATAGCAGCACATAAACATTTTAAACGAGTTAACACCTGCAAGAATCAAACAGTATATATGTATTTATTTATTTAATATGCATGTCTATATATTTACATAAAATTACAGTTGCAGATTTAAAAAAAATTAAAAATTTTAAACATTTTAGGGAAGTTTTAGAAATTAGTTACTGTTTTTAAAAATATTTAATAGTAATTCCGATTAAAGTACAAAATCAAGCAGATCTAAGTTGAGTTCTACTCAGAGCAGTTAAGCTTTACTTGTTCATATACTGAAGAATTAGTTCATTTATACTATAATAAAACTTTTTTACTTTTAACTGCAACTTGATTTTGTTCCTTAATCCCTTTAGTTATTTCATATTTAGGCACAAAAGCTTTATCCTAATAGTTACCCTTTTCTTTAGTTAAAATTTCCATTTCCTCTTCAGTTTTTTCATCCCAATTTGTAACAGCCACATGTAAGCCATAATCACAGCAAACTTTTTCATCAGCCCAACTTCGCCATTTTTCATAACCCTCAACCAATGATGAATCTGGATCTATCACGAAGTCAACTATAATATAAAAGTAAAAAAGAATATGAGAAATGGATGAACAAGGCTGCAGATCATACATATTTGTTGTTATATTACACAAAGATGGATATTTTAGATCTGGAAACATTTACAAAAAGTTAACTACTGAATGAATGCGGATGGTACTCCTATATAGGAATTATATAAAATAAAATATGAATTGCATTTAGATAAAACAAAATATGTAATTAACTTTAAAACAAGAAAAATGTGAATTTATCATAACAAATAATCTAAAAACAAATACTTCATTTGTAAAGTTTTGAGGATAAGTTATATCTTTCAACTGTGATTTTTAAATCCTAGTAACTGATTAGTGCTGGATCTTTTATCAATGTATTGTCAAATATTGATATACTTTAAGTATCGTGATAACAATATTAAAAATCATCTCTGTTGATATATCTCCCGATGGCAATTCTGTTTTAACCTCATGCCTGATAACATTAATTGCTGAAAGACATCCTAAATATTCTGAATAAAATATTTTTTCAAGCATTCATTTGACATCCACTTAGTGTATTTACCTGTGTACTTGATATAAATGCAAGCTAGAAAATTTGCACTTAAAAATTATCACATCTCTGTTGAAGTCTTTGGCAGTATATCCCAATATATCCCAATAATGAAGCACCCAGGTCAAGACCAGAAATTCACTGCACACGATAGGCGAGGATGAACTGGGTTGTTCTTCACACCTGCTACTGGTTTGTTTGAATAATATAAGAATATATCAATGATATTGATATTGAATGCTTGATTACAATAGTCAGCGATATGTACACATGTTGATATATTTTGATAGCTTGCTGCTTGCTTGTTCTTCTACTAATATCGAAGGCAAATAGTGTTTTAGTGTATATCAGGATAAAATTGATTGTTTAGAATTGTATTGATTGTATTATAAAATTGTATAAAAAAAGTCACAAATGCAACGTTTGGCAGTTTTGTTTGTTTTCTGGAGATGAAAATGGTAAAATAATCAGTGCAAATATATCGATTAACAATTTAGGTCTAGTTCCTTTGAAGGCTACGTCTCAGTTATGGAACCATTTGAAATATCACCATGCTCTACAATATCAGAATCTAAATTCCATTTCTGTCTTTTTATTTTTAGAAATTAAGGTCTAACTTTATATGTTACTTATTTCTTTTTCACAATTTAATGAGTAATTCATTTTTAATTTCCACTTTTTTTTTTTACTGAAATTTAAATCTTTGAGATATATAAATATTTCTTTTCTCCCAGATAATATACAGAGACTACAATTAAAAATGAATTAAAATGTAAAGCAGTGAAGTGTTGCTAAATAGTTTTGTTTAAGGTGCTTTCTGTTTAAGAGTAAGATAGTTTTTAAAAATATTTTGAGCATAGTGATAAGAGAAGTTAAAATTGATCTGTTCATTAATATGTATGACTGACTTTTAGAATACCTGAGTCATATTTATAATTTATCAGTTATGCATGCTGAAAATTGTAGGTATCATCACTCTTTTGCCTGCCAGATATTTTACCAATGCAACCATTTGGGTTTGGATCACTACGTTCCACTATTTTTGCTCTATAAACACTATTTACTGACACCTACTACTTGAAGCTGATTCCGAACAGCTATGGCAGGAGCAGAATCAGATATTGAAGATCTGCTGACCAATGAAAGGAGTTAGAAAATATGTAATGTAAGAAAATGCATACATAAGCAATGTAATTTTGCAGTAATGGTTTCTCATTTTTATAAACTGTTTTGTTCACTACCTGAATAAAAAGCTTTTGAACAACAATTTTTTTACTTGCAAGTGTCAAAATGAATTACTCCTGAAAAGTTGTTTTTATCTTCTACTTTAAAGTATTATTACAATATATCACTGATATCAATATTTGGAGATATATCATATTAAATTTCTGATATCATCCAGCCCTATAACTGATATAATCATGGCAATTTATGAAGCAAGTAATTATCATCATTAATATATTAAAACTGAATAAAAGCAAAATGATAATATAGCTACAAGCTCAGATGAACAAACAAAAATGAGGCAAATACCAGTAGGAAATATGAACTTCAATAATAAAATTTAAAATAAATTTATATAAAACTTACTAATCATAGTAGTTCCACCAGCTAATGCAGCTTTGGTACCAGTATAAAAATCATCAATAGTTGTTGTTCCCATAAAAGGCATTTGAAAATGAGTATGAGGATCAATACCACCTAAAATACAGGAAAAAAAAAAATGATTCATTACACAAAATATTCAAATTAAATTATTAACTCTATATACACTAATATATATTCATAGTCATGAAAAATAAGGAAAGAACATAGTGTAAGATACAAACTAGTGACTTGTAACAAAATACAAGAAATGAAGAAATAAATCAGATAGAAACTTCACAGTACTAGGGATAAAATGGGTTGCTATGATTTGGTTTCTAAATAGAATGTGCTGCTTAAAGGTTTAGGAAAGGTTTAGATTTACATCTAAGAATCAACATGGCTTAATAATTTTAAAGTAAATTTTCATTTCATTTTAAAAGCTTTCTTCTGTGCTAAATAGAAGCTTATAATGCAATGTTAAAAACAATGTCTATATAAGTTCCAAATAAAAATTTAGGATGATACAAAACAAAGGAAATTATTACCTGGTATTATCATCTTTCCTTTTGCTTCTAACACTTTAGTGCCCCCAGGAATGGTAAGTTCTTTTCCTATTTGCCTATAAAAAAAATAACCACATTGAAACATTTCATATAAATAGATATATATTAAACTAGAAATAAAACTTTTGAAAATAATAACTATAAAGATGCAAGTTAGGACTTCTTTTGGATTGTATTACTGAGATTTATTCATATTTAAAAAAAATTTTAAATGTATTTATTTTACTAGTTTTCAAAGTTATAATAATAAAACACACATCAGATTTAAAACTATTTTATCAAAAGAACACCAATTTAAAAACAGAGTAAAAGTAATGGACACATTTTGCAAGCACCAGATAGATTTTTCAAAATAAGTAAACATGAAACACTAATTTTTTTTAATCCAATTAAACCTTTGACTAAAAATTTATTTAAAAAAAGGTCTATCTGGAATTTTTTTAAAGCTAGATTTCAAATGAAAGATTGGCTTGATTCTACAACTGGGATACATTACAATGAGCTTCAAAATACTTTTTATCCTTTTATTAACATTTAAAAATTCAGCAGAACAGATATAACGTCTTTTAAGCCTCCGGCTGTTAAGGCCTGAAGTAAAAAATGTTGATAATTTGTTTTATCCATCAGACTAATCAGCTGGACTTCTTTCCCATTATCAAGTGAACATGGAGAAATAAAGTCATCAGATGAATGCAAAAATACATGCTTTAAGAAATTCAGAACCAGAAATACAATTATGCGTTTAGCAACAGCAGCAACATTTAATAAAACTGTACATATTATAACCTTAGTAATAAGGCTAATTAGGTTTCATAATGTTCAATGTAGCAACAAAAAATTTGTGAGAGTGATCTCCCTACTGGCATAGAAAAGTCTGAATATAAAAGAGGGGAGAAAGATTTGATTTTCTTTTTGAGTCATAAATGTTGATAACAAGTCAATTTAAGCATTTTGCATCTGCTGTGATCGCAAATTGAATCTTAAGGTATTGCTATCCTATTGCCGTCTGGTTATGTCACTAGATCACAACTACTCTTGTAGTCCTTGCTTTAGATTAAATGTTTATAGGCTTTTTTCAACTCTGAGTCAAAAGAAATAAAAATGTGACTATTAAGACACAATTTCAGTCAGTGGTTTTTAAAATGAAAGCTATAAAAATAATCATAAACATATAAAAATATAATAAAAAACCATACAAAATAAAACAAGAAAACAGCAGAAAAATTCAAAATTAAAACTACTATAAAAACAAACACAAATAAACTATTCACTTTATTTATAAATGTTGTTTTGGTATTAATGACTCATGTGATGCTAAACTTGTGACATTAGTCTAATTAAGTCAGGTGTATAGTTAGTTATCTTAAAGCAAATATAAGTATCTGAATTTGTATAGCTAAGTTGCTCTTGTTCTTACATAACTCCTTAAACTGAAAAGACAAGTCCAACTTATTAACTTTCTTAAGAAAACTGACAATAACATGCTGGCTGCACTTGTCTTTCAGTTCAAGGGGTTAAAATATTAGATATGTAATATTTTTGTTAAACATTATTGAAAAACATTTTAACACTGATTATGTTCCATTATTATGCAAGTAACAAACATTCCTGTAATTGTATGAACAAATGTTATTTTTACTGCAAAACAGTTACTTAGTTTCTACTTCCCCTACTCTTAAAATTAAAAAAAAAAATTATCTTCCTAAGTAGTTCTGCCTGAGAAAAATTAACAGTTGAAGGGTTTAAAACAAGTTCCATATTTTACCCCATATATTATACTTTACTTTCAGAACTTGTTAGTTATTTGAAATTATCAAATTGGGCACTTGATGAGCTCTGGGTCATAGGTTTCCAAAGACTGCTCTAGATAACAAGATGTTATCAAAATGGGGATTAAAAAACTACCTAAAGAGAGACAGAGGTATGCTAAAAGATATAAAATTAGCTAGACAGGAGCTAAATGGCTAAAAATGTTAAACAGACATATGATTGCAATAGCCATTGAATAATTAATAATAAATTGAGTGATCCAACAATAAGAAAGAATATACTAATTTGAATAAAGCTGAATAAGAATAATTACAAAATAAGATTAGTAAACTCTTTTAAACTTCTGACTGCCAAGGGTCTGAGACAGAAAATGTATACAATACCTTTGTAAAAACACTAAACTGTATCCCCCCCCCAAAAAAAAAAAATTGAGAATAAGATAATGGAATCCTAATAAAAAGGAAAAAAAAATCTATATTTGTTGTAATCCAAAGTCCCAATTTATAAACTATACACCTATGTTTTATCAACTAAATTAATACTGTGTGAATCGGCACTGGTTTGACAGTCAGAGAGTTAATAATCATTATATAATTTTAAGAGAAAAGAGCGAGTTTCTTATCTAAAAAACCAATTAAAACAAACAGAAGATGTTGGAAATTTTACATATTAAATATTTACAAATTGTATTCAAAAATAACTCTAACAGGAAGCAAAAAATACACTACTAACAGAACAAAATAAGACTAAAACTTTAAATCCTTTTTAAATATTGACAAAAAAAAAATCTAAAGCTTAAAAATTTCTAGTGATAAACAAAATTTACTTGATGATTCCATCTTCGATATAAACATCTGCATCAAACATAAGATCATCATTGACAACCTTGCCACCTTTGATGAGTATTCTGGATTGTGAACTCTGAAAAGAAAAAGAAACATTTGAATTCAGTAATTTAAATTGCTTTATATCATTGAAGTACAGGAAAATAAATAAGTAAAATGAAAATATTTCTTCATGAGAACAAATTTTATAAATAAATTTTTAAGGGAGAAAAAAATTGCTAATTTAATTGTAAACATTATAAATAAAGCAATCAAATATCAAAAGTTGACAAATAAAAGACATTACTAAAGTACTACCAGGGCTTCAAACCATAATTTTTTTTTTGTTCCTGTTCAATTAAAAAAAATATATCGGTTCAGTTCTAGTTTTTGTTCTGCCAAAAACAATGGTTTTCTCTTCCGTTCTAAATGAATAATTTAATGTATATTCTTCTTTGTACTAAAAATATAATTCTATCATAAACAAAAATTGTAACTATCAAAATTTAGAAGATTTTATTCTTTTATTAATTGGTACACTACGTGAATTGATACAATTAACCAGCATGTATGAGCGAAGAGCAGAGAATGGTAAGCATTGGCATTGTTATCCATTATCAAAATCGTATTCATCAACTGAACATTCAAATGAATTAAATGTGCTTTCTACAAGTAGTTTCAGGCGAAACTGAAACATTAAAGCACAAATGAACATCAAAACTCGAAATCGAGAAGCAATGTACATGGTTGACATTAAATTAAAAAATATTGATCAATTGGTTACAGTAACAAAATGACTGACGATATATCAAACAGAAACAAACCAATATTTTTCTTCCATTCAGTTCCAGTTTTTGTTCCAGCCAAAATAGCACAAGTGAACATCAAGACTCAAAACTGAGAAGCAATGTACATGGTTGACATTAAATTAAAAAATATTGATGAGTTGGTTACAGTAACAAAATGACTGACGATATATTGAACAGAAACAAACCAATATTTTTCTGCCGTTCAGTTCCAGTTTCTGTTCCAACCAAAATAACAACTATTTACAGTTCAGTTCTGGTTCAAAGCCCTGAGTACTACTATGACATAACTTCTTTTGTCATATTTTGATACACTAAATAAACTTGTAAATACTGCAAAATTCAAAACCATTTGATATTGCAAAAGTAATAAAAGGTGCTTGCCTTGGTGAGTTTTAATTAAAATTTGGTTGTTAATTAAAAGGATATATTATAAAAAGTGGTAAAATAAGAATGCGATCATCTTTAGTGATAACATCCATGGTTTTGTTGACTAATAGCTATTATACATACTAAAGAAATATAAAACAAGCATAATTAAAGTAAAAGCAGTATTTTGTGCTAATGTTAATTACAGTATCTGAATAGTCAAAAATAAAATTAATTTACAGGAAATTTATCATTTTTCTATAATTTAAAAGGTACTACTGCAGAAATGTTTAAAAATAAATGAATTTATACTGTATTCTTTATGGTACTATGATGGTAACGTAACTATGATTATATTAAATTTTTATAACTTTCTTTGAATATATGAATGCATGATAACATTTACATAAATACTCTTATAGTTTACAAAAGCAATGAAATTCAAAATGCATGAAATATTTTATACTGAATCATTACACAGGAACTGATCTTTCTGATTTGAATATAGATTAGAAAGCATAAAAGATAGTACCCAGACTAATTTTATGTACGAAGTAACATTAAAAATTAAATACATTTAGAATAATCTAACTTCATTATTATTCTTATGAGAAAATTTCAGATTTTTTTTTATGAAACACTTATGTTAAGATATTTTACAGTATAATAATGAAATTATGCATCTAAGGATTTAACATAAAAATTATGCAGGAGAGGAATTATAATTGAACCAAATGAAAAACAGGAAAGTTAAAATGGAATATCACACATAAATTATCTCAAGATATACAAATATATAGGTACACTGCATCACTTTTAAGCTAAGATCATGCATATATACATATGTAGGTATTATATTTATATATATATATATACACATATTATATATATAATGTGTATATATATATATATATATACACACACATATATATATATACACATATTATATATATATAATGTGTATATATATATACATATATACATACATATATACATATATATATACATTATATATGTATACGTATATATACATATAAATTTATATCCTTATAATGTTTTAATATATATATATATATATATATATATATATATATATATATATATATATATATATATATATATATATATTAATACATATTATATTAAAACACTTATGATTATATATTTAAATTCATAGAGCATTTAAAATAATGAAAACAGACATTTTGTAAACAAAGTTTTGGGAAAATTTTTTTTCATTCATTAAAAAAAAAAAAAAAAAAAAAAAAAAAAATTATGCAACAGAATGATTAAATTTCTTGTTTCGGAAAATCTTTGCCAAAGAGAAGGCTACTTATCATTACAGCGCTGCTCGTGGAAATAATGATGTGAATAGTATTACTGTTTCAAATAATGCATTAAATTATTTCAAAGTTTGATGAATTAATCTTATTAATAAATGTTTTATATTTACACTTTTAAAATCTTTATTGAAATACTCCAGAAGCTAAGGAAGTATGAAACAAAAATCATTTAAATTGTTCTCATATAATATGTTTCCGATTTCAAAACACTTATATTGATTTCAATATATTTTATAAGAGCAGTTACAAAATAAATATTGATAAATTTTAAAAGATCAAAATTAAATAATAGAAACTACTAACTGTTGTATCGTCAGGTAATGATTTCTTATGATTCATCGTGATTTATGTTTTCTGATCTCACAGCAGAAACTTGCATTAGTTAGAAACTCGCACCTGCTCAGACGGAAAACAAAATCCAAATGATAGCGGGAATACGGTTGCTACGGTAGCGAAGTTTCTACGGAGCATGTCAGTTACGGTTAGAACCAACATTCATAGTTCAACTTGTGAGGCCCGACCACTAGATCATTCAAATAAAATTGACTAGGAAAATTTAGTTAAAACTAAGAAACATATTTTCTGCTGTAAAAGTAAATATTTAAGAATAGCAAAATAAGTATATTTCTATGAAGTTATTAATTTGTCATGTAAACATAAATATAGAATTCTCTCCTCCCTGTCTCCCCCAATTAATACCAATGTCCTTTTATAATGTTATTTGTGTCAAATTTTTATACCTTGTTCTTTTTGCACTGATGCATTTTTCACTCAAGAGTGGAGTTTTGGGATAGAACTTCGTGAAAAAATTCTTATGTAAGCCCAAAACTAAAAAAGCTTAGACCAATCCCATATAAATTGGGAGGTGGTGAAGCAAATCCCAATGATAACATTAAATCATCTCGCAGAATCAATGTTCTAAATGTAATTACATATTCCGTAACGAATGAAATTAAGGAAAGGTTTAAGGAGAACGATACATCTGATTTGATTTCTCCCTTAGTATTTTGTGCCCAGTATTGTGTCGAGAAAGAGACCGAAAATGTCTCAGTCATATACACATAACACAACTCCAGAAAAAGAATTATGGGAATTGCGACTGTTTTATTAGATGGTAAAATATGTAAACATAGATCATTCCAATTTTAATAGTCGATGAAACATTTTAGGAAGAAAGTACTTTCCCAATAACATCATCATCATTAATATTTAAATTCATTTTGACTGTACAAATCAGTTTAGACAATAGTAAAAGATCTTTTTCTTGCATAAGGAGGTTGAAAAATTATCTTAGAGGTTTGTGGGTCAGGAAAAACTTTCAAATTAAGCTGTTTCAGCAATAGAAAGGGATATATCCTTGGACTATGATGACGATGATATCCTCATAAAATTTTCTTTTCTTTCAAAATTTCAATAAGTGTTTCAAACTTCAGTAAATGGTAAAACAATTCAAAATATAAATATTTGTACTTTTTAAAGTGCTATAAATAGTAAATAGTTATTATTTTCAAAATTATCAATGCAGTTTTATTACGCCCACCCCCAAATAATTATTTTTATTTTGGATTTTTATAAATCTCAGGTCCCTAAAATAAAATGCCGCCCCTGTTTAAAAATTAATTATTTTTTGAAAACATAGTTGATATATGATTTTAAGTATAAGTAATAGTATAATAAGAGAGACTTGTATTTAAATTGTATATTGCATTTTCCTTTTATAAATTAGGACCTGTAATTAAATTTAACAATATTATGTAATATTTTCACATTTGCACAGTGCCAAATTTAATCGAAAATGAATGTCCCAAATTTTTAAACATTATGATAAATACGATAAGGTGAAAATCGTTAGCATTGTAGCTTGAAACTATTCTGGCACGTATTCAAGAGAGATTTAGCCAGTGTCTCATTCACTCATTCCATTCATTCACACCCACCCGGCTGCACGCATTTACACAGTCTGATTTACAAGAAAGCTTTTAGAAAAAGATCTTTCCATTTTATAGCAGAGAAATTAAAACCCTTCAAATATAATGAATTTTGAGTTACATACTTTATATCCGCGATTTTCAACCCTTCATACCAGGGGTGCAGCAGCAATAATAAAATATAATTTAAAAAGTCTTTCAAACAGTTTCACTCATCGTATTAATGATAAATGAATGTTAATTCGCCCTTTATTCCTTCTTTTCATTCATAATCAAACTGCTTAAACGGTAGCTGTGCCACGAATTCATTTATTTATTTATTTTTTGACTAGGGTGCCACATGTTTTTTTTTTTTTTTTTTTTTTTTTTGAGAACCGCTGCTGTAGGTAAAAGTGAATATAATGTACTACTGTTAAATCATTTTGATTGAAGTTTGAAGCTCTATAAATTACAACCATTCTAGATAAACAAAAAATTAAGAAAAATGTAATCGTATTCATTTTATATTCGCTTGAAAAATATTTTTATAAACTTGATATACTTTGCACATTAGAATATACTATGTATTTCCCTACCCTGCCGAACGATGTCCGAATGGTAGAGCTCTGCTCATCGGTACCGGAGATCATGGGTTCGAATTTTCCACTGCCTGGCATAGATATTCGTAACTGTTTGGAATCGGCTTTAAACTGTAGGTACCGGTCTCATAAGTTCTCGTGAGCAAGGCAGTAGACCGTAGCACTCCAAACCAAACCGAAAGAATGTAGTGAAAATTGAAGAGTGGATGCAAATATGTTTACTTAATTACTGGTTAAGGATTTGAAAGGAATTTCAAATTTTTTAACCTCTAAAAATAATTTCAATTTCTGGGTGTGTGTGTGGATTGATAGTGACCCTGGTTTTCTCGAGCTGATTTAATGCCTAGCTTCTAAAAATGCTTCTAAAATACTTTAAACCGATAGAGAAAGTTTTAAAACGATAAAACTTTAGCCTGGTTAAAAGGGGGATTTCAACACTAGAAGATTTTTTTTCTTCTTTTTACTTCCTTGTACGGAGTAAAGGAAGTATTGTAATCACTTATAATTCCAGTGTTGATATGTCAACAGAAATACCCATCTAATCAGTACGTCTGTACGTACCCATAAGGAAACTTTAACTATGTCGCTGTGCCAATATATATAAAGGATTTTATTCTTGACAAAGCTTTATTCTATTCAGGAAAATTTTACTGATTTTGTCTCCCTCTTTCCCACCATTCTCTTGCTTCTGGTCTGTGCATAGGTCTTCCATTGCTGTGACCTAGTTAGGTTACTAACAATTTCAACGTAATTCTCAAAAGCTTGTCAATAAACTTGTTCCAGTCATCCTAAAACGAGTCATCATCCTCAGCAGACGCAGTTTGATTGTTCCCACTTGTTTGTCTAAAGGCCTTTTAACACGCTCACCTATAAGCGTTGAAAAAGCAACGGATTTAGTTTAGGATGCTTCCCGATAAAGAAACCGTGAAACTGAAAAATTTTCAACCTATTAGTTTGGGTTCAGGCCGACTTGTGATGATGCGTGTCGTAGTAGGCGACTAAAATAAGCACCCAGTTTCCAGGGGTATAGCTGGGCAACTAGACTTACAAAAATTTGATCACAGAGCTTCAAACCAAATTTCAAAACGAATGATTTCTCTGTTTTCTTCATCAAGATAATATTTTTAATTTTGACATGTAGTGACTGGAATAGAATAGTCCCGACGTAGCCTATGCGTGTCGTAGTAGGCGACTAAAATAGGCATCCAGTTTCCAGGAGTATAACTGGACACCTAGACTAACAAAAAGGTGATCATAGAGCTTTAAACCAAATTTCAAAACCAATGATTTCTCTGTGTTTTTTTCATCAAGATATTATTTGTAGTTTCGACATGTGGTAACTAGTAGAATCTATGCGTGTCCCAATCTATGCGTGTCGTAGTAGGCGACTAAAATAGGCACCCAGTGTTCAGGGGTATAGCTGGACACCGTTATTTCCAGGGGCTTGTAAATATGGAGGATGATTCTCCATATCGGGAACTGAGGATACGGCTAACTACTTTGCATTGTGAAAACTAATTGTTGCGAAGTCAAAGATGAAAAAAACTGCCCTATAAGATAAGACTGCCTGGTATTGAAATCTGGAGAAGGCAAGGGCCCATTCAGGGCTGTCATGTCACTGAAGAAGAATAATAATAATACTAATTTTAAAGTTTTTCAATTAATTGTGAATTATATATGATCGATTGTGCTAATTAAATAATAAAAACCAAGCCTTTAATTTTTTTATACAAATTATATAAATAAAAAATAATGACATGATTAGTTCTGAATCAAAATTTTAAAAAATATAAACTTTTTCCCCATAAAAGTTTTATTATTACATTTTTAATTTAAAATTTTGCCCAGCTTAAATTGGTTGCGATTTCAAATTTTAAGTAGTTTGTATTACTGTTAAATAGCGGTGCAGGTTACTTGAGAAATTTTAAGAGCCAGTACCCGAGTACCAATTGAATTGCATCGCTGATAGCATAATAATTGGGCTTATTCTGTTCATTGTAAAAGGTAAATGTACTGAAAGATGCTTCAATTATCACTTTACGTTGTGATATATATTTAGATCGCTGACTCAGAATCAAGCCCTATATTTTGAGAAACACTGACACTGAAATTCTTCATTCGAAGGCAGAAAAAAAAGAAAAAAAATCTTGGAGTAATTTTTCCTATCGAGTGAAGACCGATGATAATCATATAAACAATTTCACAAAGTTTTGAGCATCTGTTGGTGTTAATAAGTAGCCGGTTCGCGCTCTGCCTTCGCTCTGGGTATATATCACAGGCAAGGTGCCTTTTTACTATTGAAGGCAACATTTGAATTAGAATTTAACAAAGGAGGCCACATAAGTTGATGTGCTTATAAATGTGACTTTTGTGCCACTATTAGTTTCTGCATAGTTTTTTTTATCAATTTTTTGCATTATATAGAAATAATAAAAGAACTAAGTCATTTATTTATTATTTAGCATAAAATATTTTTGCATTCACATACGTGTAATAATTTGTTATAATATTAATATTCAATTATTTTTACTGAAACAACAACATATTTAAATACTACTTGATATAAAAATGATAAGTAGAAGAATTTTTGAATAAATTTATTACATTACAAAGAAATACAATATAATAATAATAAGACGTAAAAAACCACCAATCCAGTTTTATTATTTTTCAAATGATCGTAATCATATAAGTGGATATTCATTAAGCAAGAGTTGGCTTTTATGAAGGCCCTTTTTAAGCTTACATCCCGGAAAAAAACTTTCAGACCAAAAATATGATTAAAAATAAGGAAAATTATATTTATATGACATATAGAATTTTATGTATTTGATGTGTAAAATAGTGTGGGAGTGGCTGTTCAGCTCCCCTAGCCACCCTACTGGTTAAGGCATAAATAAATATATAAAGAGACTACAAGAGTCAGCACTAAAAAAGTTAAATACAAAATGAAATGAGTGGGACTAAAATTTTCATTCGTTATATCCAGAAGTTCGTTACATAAGATTTCGCTAAATGGAGCTCGACTAGCTTTTATGAAGGCCCTCTTTAAGTTTACATGCCGGAAAAAATACTTTGCGGTAAAAAATATTATTAAAAATAATGAAAATCATTTATATGACATATAGAGTTTTATATATTGAATGTGTAGGAATGGGGGGGAAGGCTGTTCCGTTCCTCTAGCCACCCCTCTGGTCACGGCCTTAAATAAATATGTAAAGAGGCTAAAAGAGTCGGCACTAAAAAAGTTAAATACAAAACGAAATCAATGAGAGTAAAATTTTCATTTGTTATATCTAGGAGTTCGTTACATAAGAGTTCGCTAAATGGAAAATATTATTAAAAATAATGAAAATCATTTATAAGACATATAGACTTTTTATATATTGAATGTGTAAAATGGGGTGGGAGATGCTGTTCAGTTTCCCTAGCCACTCCTCTGGTCACGGCTTTAAATAAATATGTAAAGAGACTAAAAGAGTCGGCACTAAAAAAGTTAAATACAAAACAAATCAGAGGGACTAAAATTTTCATTTGTTATAACTAAGAGTTCGTTAAATGGAAAATATTATTAAAAATAATGAAAATCTTATTTATAAGACATATAGAATTTTATATATTGAATGTGTAAAATGGGGTGGGGGAGGCTGTTCAGCTCCCCTAGACACCCCTCTGGTTACGGCATAAATAAATGTATAAAGAGACTAAAAGAGTCGGCACTAAAAAAGTTAAATACAAAACGAAATCAGAGGGACTAAAATTTCCATTCGTTATTTCTAAGAGTTCGTTACATTAGCGTTCGCTAAATGGAGCTCGCCAAGCTTACACGAAGGCTCTCTTTAAACCTACATGCCGGAAAAAAAATCTTTGACGTAAAGAATATTATTAAAAATAATGAAAATCATATTTATATGACATATAGAATTTTATATATTGAAAGTGTAAAATGGGGTGGGAGCCTCTAGCCACCCCTCTGGTCACGGCTTTAAATAAATATATAAAGAGACTAAAAGAGTCAGCACTAAAAAAGTTAAATACAAAACGAAATCAGAGGGACTAAAATTTTCATTCGTTATGTCTAGGAGTTCGTTACATAAGGGTTCGCTAAATAGAGGTCGACTATGTAACCGCGATGGCATTACAGGTTTTCTTCATTTTACGCTCTCGTTGTTTACAGATTTTTATATTCTTACTACATTGTTTGCAAACATGGTAAGAATACACACACGCGCGCGTGGAAATAATAGCTTCCCGTGTTTATCAATAGCGAAACAACCGTATGTACTCATCGGACCATACGCACACACGAATCTCTGTAAACCAGCGATGCATATGCAGTTTACGTTTGAACATGGAGAAACAACGCGTACAGACAGATGAATGAACTTGTCGTTCACGAGGAAAAAAAAAAGGAGTAACAGACTGACACGAATGCTACTTTTAGTCTTGGTGGAAGAATCATTATCTGCGGAGTGCCTTTCCTCACCTATTTTATTATCAGAAAGGTCAATAAACAGATAACAGGAATTACGCTCAACTCTCGTCTTATTCAAGAGACTCAAGAAATCTGTACAAGACCGTTTGCAATGTATTAAAGATCCCCTCAAGGAAAAACTACATATACCTTTTCTTACAAGGAGTTTTGCGTACTGCCAAAATGCCTTTATTACCACATGGGCGAGAGGAATAGGTTGAAAAAATATTTTGTTACATTAAAAACATGTTTACACTTATCAAGTATTATTTCTGTTAGGTTACAGGTAAATACTCGATATTTATTTATATAAATATTTGGAAGAATGCCATCTATTGTCAACTTAATTTGTAAGAATAATTTGTGAAGAGAAAATGAGACTTATTCAAATAAAATTATACTTTAAAATTATATTTTAATTGGAATAAAATTATAAATTATTCAATTAAAACAAATTTGAATAAGTTAAAGGAACCATAAGGTTCTGTACCTTTAGAGATAAAGATTTCCAGTTTTGTGTTAAATAGCCAAGTGCATTTTGAGCTGAAAAGCCTTCATTACAACAGTCAAATTTTGATTCTTGATAAAATTAATAAAACTTATTACAAAATATTTTGCTTTGTTATAAGAAAAAAATTAAACATATATCCTTAGCGAAAAAAAAGCTATTTATTTGTAAAGTAACTTTTGAAATATGTAAGTTAGGAATTATTTTTTTTTCAAATAAAAACCAATTATTTTTATTCTTCGGACTAAAATTATATTAATATGAGCAATGTACTTCATTTTATATCACAAGGAATACAATTTTTTAAAATTTGCAATCGTAAAATACTACATAGTTTTAAAGTTTTTATTTTACGGTATAATTGTTTTAAATTTCCCTTTCATGTAAAAATTTAGTTTCTAATACATTTATTACAAAATTTATCTTGCGAATACGTAAATTTCATATTTTACATTTAGTGCATATGTTATTTTAAAAATATACTACTCACAAAGGTAAAAAAAAAACAACTAATTTTTTAAAAGTTAGATTATTATAGTCTAATTATATTTAAGAATTTGTAATAAATTAATACTTAAAAGGAAGATAACTTTTTATTTTATGATAAATGAAATAAAGTCTATTATAATGATATTTTTAGTCTCGAAAGGCACTATATCCCCTTAAAAAAAGATGTTTTACTGATTCTAGAAATGTATGTTAAGTATAAATTTGTAGCGAAAAACTCTTGGCTGATTAAGAAAATTTAAATATAATGAACCACTTGTAAGAAAGGATACAGATGTATTTTATAAGTGCTTAGGTACTCTCATAAAAACATCTATGTATCTGAAATCAGCATTGATAATGTAGGTGGTTCGTTTCTGCGAAACAGTTTAATCGTTATCTACCGTGCCGTACTTACGTTGTTTTTGCCTTTATTGCATTCGAAAGAGTTGAAATTTTATATGAAATTTCTATGGCACTACTTTATTCAATGAATACAATTTAGTTATTTCATAAATGATACCTTTCATTTATAAATTAAAAAAAATGAGCCTTTTTTATTATATCGTTATAAATAAAAATTAGGTTACTTAAAATGTATGCATGTTTTTGTTTGTTTTTTGTTTTGTAAAGCCTTATTTATAGTTTGTAAGGAATAAAAGTTTTCCGAAGAGTACCTATACATCTACTTGTATTAGAAAACTGTTTCCGGGTATAATTTATTTGATTCTTTGTATTTAATGAAAAATGAAAATAATTAATAAACTAACTATAATAGAAGGATAACATTCTATACTTTATATCGAGTGGAGAAATTTTGTTTGCATAGCTACTAGTAAGATTCGACTGATCACAATTTTTTGTATTCAGCACTGCCGATAAGATCTTAATAGATGAGATTTAAGTCGAATAACAATCATAAATTATTCAAAAGACATTGTTAAAGTTGGTGTAATAAGATTATCTGAGAGCTCTCACAAACTAGTACTTTCTCTGTTAAGCTTTGAGGATTATTCCTCATAAAAATTCTAGTCATTAACCATATAACATTAGGATTTATAACTGTAGGGCTGCAGATTTTATTGAAGAAGTAAATATGTTAACTGTTGAGTATATTTTTCTCCTTTATTACAGCTGAGGAGAATTTTAATAAAAAGAGCGAAAGTTAAAAAAAAGGTCATAAAGCATTTCTCTGAAAAATTCAAAAGCTTAAAATAAAAAAATTTATTTTATGAAGGATTTTATTTAAAGTGCCAAAAGAAATTCTTGGTTTCGATACAAAAGATCTTTTAGTAGAGGGATTTCCATTTAGGATTAAACATTTCCCATTCTTGATATTTATCTATGTTAAGTTTAAACAGTATTCGGATAAGCTTGCATTTTTTTCATATTTAATTTCAGTTACAAGCTTTTTGCCCTTTCTAAATTTAATATACGGTAGAACCCGCTTAAGAAGTTTTCTAAGGGACTAATAGAATAAAGCTTTTTAAGCAGGGAAACTTAAACGGGAAAACTGGAAAAACGCATGCAAAATTTTTAATTTGGTAGAAATTAATTTATAGATTTATCACCTTTAAAGTATTCTCATATAGTGCTATTTTACATCTAAAAATAAATATAATATTTTGATTTAATCTAAAATGTATATTTTTAAACATTAACCAAGAACAATTATAATAGAAAGAAAACATTAGAAACAGATATAGACTAAAAGAAACTGTAAATAATATTTTATTAATTTACCTTAATATATTTTTATTCCTAAGAATTCCTGTTTCATTTCTTTATAACAGAGTTACTGTTATAATCCCTAACTTCCATAATTTACAATTTTAGTATTGAATTCAAAAGTTTTGAAATTTCCTATATAAATGGAAGTCAAAATAAAAATTCAAAGTGGACTTTTAAGAAGTTAGCATGTGATTATATATATGGTTGGGAAGAAAAGATAGAAAATTTCTATTAATTCAATCGGGTCTTTTCAAAAGCGTCCATCTATGCGGAGTAGATTGTACTCGTACTGTAAGAGTATTTATTATCTATTAGAAAGCTTCATTTTGCCGTATTGCGTTTCCATGTGATACAAAATAAACTTATTCTGCAGTTTTTACTGTATAGACTGTAAATAGTGATACTAATTACTACATAAATATAAAATCGTTTTCATAAAGAGTGGGTGATCTTCAGTAAAACTGTTAACCTAAGAAAAAAAAATTAAATGAAATCCCATGATTTTTGAAATTATAGCCCATTCACAATTAAGAACAAGCTTTAATGAGTTAATATGTATATATTTAATACGAGAAACAATACAAAACACTACGCGCAGCCTAAAAATCTATAGAATCACCTGCATTTGTTTCGAATGGTAGAGATAAATATAAAAATATACAAAAAACTGTGTCAAAATGCAGTTGTATGATAAATGTATTTATTCGTATCAGGTAAAAATTCAGATTCTTGGTTTATCACCTTAAACTCTGGAGTTTGTAATCGGAGATAAGGAAAAATAAACACTAGCAGCTGAAATTTTTCTGCTTTTGTAGTTTGAATATTTTTTCCACCTAAACAGAGTTAAAGATTTTGGGTGATTGGTTGGTTTCGATCTACTGTTTTATTACACGAGGTCTAATGATTTTGCTTTTGAAATATAATATTTTCTTTATTACTTCTAATGTTATGTTAAGCCAAATTATAAGCAATTTTTACCTTTCGTATATCTACATAAGATCTGGCCATGTTTATACTGATTATGATGAAAATTTATTAATTTATTTCGACAAAATGTAGTGAAAACAGAAGCTAGTACTTTTAACAGAAATTCTTTTCGTGTTTATTAATTGATTACTTATATAGGTTTGTTTAGTTTGGAGTACTACAGTCGAATATTTGAAGCACGATGTCTAAAAAGATCGGAATCTACTGTTTAAGCCGATTTATAAATGGCTATAAATGCCAAAAGGAATTTGAACACACGGACTCCTGTACCTAAAATCAGCACTAACTCATTTGTCTACGTACGGCCTATTGCGTATTTGATCCTATCTGACCCAAACATATCAGAGCAGCTGAGTTTAGATGTCAGTTTGTATTTCCAAAAATAGAGATGTCAGAATTAAATCTAAAGAGTTTAATTGTTCCAGATGGCTGGTCATTATCTATCAGATCCTATCAGTAAAATTTTTAAAAATTAGTTTTAAATTTACACAATTTTAATAGTTATTCGTAATTTATTTTACGAATATATTTATAGTTCGAAACCTGACGATATTTAAGTAAAAAAATAAATTCATCAACTCATGTTTGTCTTGTACGAGTATTTCTATCCACAATTTTTCAACCGTATTTTCCAGTTTGTGAAAGCGGCGGTAACTTCTTTTGATCGAAACATTTTAATTAAAGACTTTTTCCAATATCTTTCAAAGGTTTTCGAGTTTAAAGTTAGGGAAGAAATATCATTAACCCGTTAAAAAAAAATTCCTATAGATATAATTTGCAGGTCTTGGCGATTCTAAAATCTACCAAAGTTTAAGTATGCTATTATTTACAATTTTAGTAGTTTTTTTTTGGAGCGCTACGTCTTTTTTTTTACACTACGTCCTAATTAACTACAAACATCTGATATTCCAGAACATACCATAATTTCGAACCCACAAATTCCCTACTCACTTAAATATTGGCTTCAAATTGCAGTGTGTAAAAAAAAAAAACACCCACTACATATATATATATATATATATATATATATATATATATATATAAATATTCACAAAATCGTTACAAAACTGTATGAACACCCTCTGTGTATGTCTGTAATTTTTGTTAAATGGATTAACTACGCACATTTTCTTAGGAACTAATAAAATATTTTGGCTATGAACAATTGCATTTTCTAATCATTTTTTAAAAACAATAACAATGAATTTAACAAGCGAGGGTAAGAATATTTCCTATGGTGTTTATAGATTTGACAAGCATAAACATACAAGTATAAACATACAAGTAATTTAATCAAAATTTTTATTGAATCGACATTGAACCAGTTGATAACCTGACAGACAAATTGCTAAAGCAATAAAATGATATAAAAATTTTAACTCTCTGATATACAAATCCAACAACAGATACAATGCACAAATAGAAAATACGGTTCCGAAAGGTAGCACACTACCATTTGGTACTAGAGTTTAGTGGATCGAAACTCACTGCTAGCACTGATGATCATAGCAGTTCGGGATCAGTTTTAAGAAGTAGGTACCAATGATGATGCGTCGTGTTGCAGCAAGGTAGACCATAGTGTTCAAAACCAAGCCAAGAATCGATATTTTTAGCTCCAGTTCATTAAATAGACGTTTATCACATTAGGTCAGCGGTATGCTAGATGGTTACGCAAAGTGCTTAGAAGTAGGCTTAGTTAAAACCAAATACAGAAATAAAACAAAAATACATTGATAGAGGGTATTAAACAAA
The DNA here is from genome assembly GCA_032207245.1 of Pardosa pseudoannulata. Lineage (NCBI taxonomy): Eukaryota > Metazoa > Arthropoda > Arachnida > Araneae > Lycosidae > Pardosa > Pardosa pseudoannulata. Next base: position 78,607,824 of record CM063503.1, on the reverse strand, counting down.
TTTTTCCGATTATACTCGACAAACAGAATCACATTACTCCTAATAAATTCTGATTTAAAATGTAAATTTGTGATTTAATTCAAATCTATGCATACTATTTAAAGTAAATAAGCAATTTGATTTTTGATTAACCCTTAATTGGGCTAAGTCTGGACTAAGTTTGGCTAAGTAAGTAAACATGTATATTTATAACTATTATATAACATAGTCGTCAGTGTTCGCCACAGCGGACATTGATTATCTCAAAAATGGAAAATGATATATTTTTTTGGTTTATTTTACAGAGATCTTAATGTCTATACAGACATGGGAAAATAACAGAGATTAAAAAATATTTGAAAAAACATCTTGTCAAATTAAGGGTTAAGCCCAAATGCTATGTAGGGTACAACTTATAATTATTTTACTAGATCAAAGTGATTTGGGAGACCGCTGAGATTCCGATGAGGGAAGGAAATGAGTTTCTCAGGAGGATACGAGAGACCGGAAGGAAATTCGTATAGTATGGCCACTACGTTTAAGTCCTAAAAGTTTACAAACTGGCAAGTGTCGAAGAAAAATAATACTGGTAAAGAAAAACCCAATTGCGAAAAGATTAAAGTTTGCTTTGGACTGTGATAATGCTTGTTAGAATCAGGAAATTTGAACTTATGCTGATTACATTAGACATGGTCATGTTAAGTCAGGAAAAGCTTTAATAAAATAACACCCCATCCTTGTATTTATTAAATATAAAAGAAAAATTTACAATTGATACCGAATTCAATATCTGTTGCAACACTATGAAAGGCTTCTAGTCTGGGACTAACTATAGTAATAAAACTTTTATCTGATCACTGGAAATTAGGCGCTGTTATATATGTGACGATTGCCGAGTCTTTTCAAATAAGTCCACTCCAAGAGAGCAATTTTTTTAACAGAGGTATTATTCCACATATAGCACAAGCTACCACAGGACAACTAAATATAGAGGTAAGACAAGATTTACATATTCTAAACAATTTGATTAAGACCTCAAAGTTCCGAAGAACCTAGCATTCACGCCCGGAGTTTACTGTTACTTTTGACGTTCTCTCTAGTACCACTTAAACTTTTTATTGATGGCCTTCTCTCGACGATTATGATAACGCACCTGTCTCTACAATATCTATAGGCGCATAATTATACATAATACTATGAATTTTTCGAAATGTCCACAGAACAGCGGTTCTCATACTTTTTTGGTCCTTGCTTATTAAATCTAGGATTTCCTCAAAGAGCAAATTTAAACCAGTTCACTTTGCTTTTCCACCAGTGAGAGAATGGTGAAAAAGAAAAGCTGAAGAGAGTTTTATTAGAGGAAGGAAAACGTCGCTTTTAAGTCTTTTTTTAAATAGAAGGATCGAATAAAATTCTGCAATACTTCAAAACGTACCGTTCGTAAACCATTCTTGTATTCAATAATGCCTAATGTTCTTCGGCCCAATAAATTTTAACCCGATGCAGTTCTGTATAGGTCTCTCGTCCCCCCCTGAATTACACGGGATTCGACAGAAAATATATAATCAATACCTATGTAATGGAAAATTCAGAGAATCTGCAGGCCCCGTAACAAGGCTGATTCTGAATATATAACTTTCATTGTACCGCTCTTTGTATTTATTTTCATGCCATTATCTTGTAATTATTATCATTATTTTTTTATTTTATTTTCTATTTTATTATTATTACTTTTTTTGTACTTCCAGTGTTATTTTGTCTTTTGTATTTGTATGTGTTACTTTGTAATATTTTTACTATATTTATACTGCATTGTATGTTATGAGCTGATGTGGATTGTACACCCGGGATACCCAAAATACCTTAAACCTTTGTTTTAAGGTAGATGGTCCTCGTTGGTGCAGCCAATCAATACCTATGAATATAAGAAACGCTGACTTATTACGCCTAACATCTGTATAGAGAACTTTTTAGAAGGATTTCCTTATTAACTTTTACCATCTCTAAATAGATTGTTTTTTGGAGAAGAGTTAAAATTTTTCTGTTGAGAACTTTAAACGTTCCAAGAGATAATCATAGGATGTATTTATTTATGGACTGACACCGTTTAAATATTCAAGAGAGTTCGATTTTTTAAAGATATATGATAGCTAAATGTAATGGAATAGAATAAATTACAACAACATAGTGCATTCTTGATATCCGATTTTTAACCAGAAAGCGCGAATATAGGAAACGTTGATTTATTACATCCAGTATCTATATATTGCGAACTCTTTAGAAAGGTTTTCTAATTAACTTTTAACATTCAACATATTGTTTTTCGGATACGAGTTACTATTCTTACTAATGAGAATATTTAATCAACCCCCAAAGAGAAAATTACAGAACGTAACTGTGGACCGACACTGTATAAACATTCAAGAGAACTTCTTTGACATTTACTCGTGCAATTCTATTGTGTAGAGGAAAGTAATTGTTTTGACAATCAAGCTACGCAAACTACGAATTCCTTCAGAATGAAGCAAAAACTTTCCCCGAAGATAGGAGATGTAGCCACTTTCCTAATTTATTTTAAGAAAATAGGGAACTTTATTTATTTTCTTTCTAAAATAAACTCCTCTGAAAACTTTATCGCATTTTTGAGTAAAGGAAGAGAATCTTTTTTTCAACTCTTTCACATCAAAAATGATATGCCAATGAAAAGTGCTTAGCGCCTTTTTCTGCTGTATAGTCAAAAAGTATATATGATAAACTACATTTTGGGGTTATCATCTCTGTCTGAAGTTTCCTTTTATGGTGTGTGAGCATAAAAGAGCTGTTACAAGAAGGAAATGGTTAGCACAAAATGTGCATATCACACAAAAAAAAAGAAAATTTTATCGCTAAAGCAAAAGAACAGGGACGGTAAATTTTGCTTCCAGTAACACAAAAGCAACATTAGAATAAAAAGTTTTGGGCGATATCTACTTTTAAAGTTTTAAATAAGAGAAAGTTTAAATATTAATGATATATTGGACAGATTTTTTAAACTATTACAGATTTTTCTCATTCAAAATATTTTTACATAAGTACATAAGAAATGTTTTTACGTTTAGTCTTGAATTACAAAGAAGTTTCCATTTATTTGAATTTTTGTTCTCTAATATCTAGTTCAGAAGATATTTAAAAATTCTTTAAGTGATGATTTTTTTTATTGTTTGAATAAAATTTATTTTTGTTCTGCACAAGCTTAAAGGATCTTTACCTTTTAAAGAAGTCTTGATGTATGCCGACAGTGTACCTGTTTTCATTACTATAAGTATTTAAATATTTAATAAAAATACTCAAAATTTTTGAAGCATTTAAGACTCGTTTCACCTCTTTGAAAATCATAAAATAATTCGTTTAAAATTACTATAATGTAATATATTGAACCATTAATACATTAAAATTTTGCAAAAAAATAAATTTCATATTACGGTTACGCGATAACTTAATTTAGACAATAGGTGAACTACAGGTGACTATAGGTTACAGAGTGAAAAGATATTTATATTCAATTTCATATAAAATTTATTTTCTTATACATCAAAAGTTATTTTTCTGAAAATAAATTGCAATATTTTTCTATCTGGTGTACATCTTACATTATTTTAAATAATATACTACTTGAAGTGACTAAACTAAATACTTTTAAAGTTAGACATAGTTAAAGTGCTTGCAAAAATTCTCTCTAAAAGAACTAGAACTTTTTGTTTTATGATGAATCGAAAGAAAAACTGTAATATTGAAGATATTAATGTATGGGTTTTAAAGGAAATTAACAGCTAGAAACATAATGTAAGAATGATTGGTAAAGAGATCTAATTTTTCTCCGTATGAAAAGAAGTTTATGAGTATACAGCTGTCAGCTGACCTGCACAGGTGCAAATGAGGCACGGATAACCTCCATGAAAACAGCTGTGAGAACTAATGCAGTGAAATGGAACGAATTGGATTTTTATATAAAAGTTTGTGATCAAAGCAATTTCTAGGTCAAGATCAAAAGAAAGAATTATGGAGAAAGTCATTATTTATAATTCATTAAGCTGTGTTAATATGATTACACACGGAAGACATGTTTTAAATTTACCACTTGTGGATTTCACTGGTTGAGCCCATATTTTCTTTAATAAAAGCATCGATTAATAAAAGAAATTTCTGGAAATTTGCAACTTTTATTAGCTACTGGATATGTCATTTATAAAATGTTGTGTATAAATTTGTTCATGATTTATAAAGGTAAATAATGTCTAGTACTTTTATAAATTTCAAATTTGTGAATTTCATTTCTGTGATATTAATTAAGAATATATTAAAAAGTAATAATAAAAATAAATATAAGTTAAAACGCCAGAGTAATGAATTTTGAAGAACAAGGTAGTCAACTGAGACACTGATATGTTGAAAAAGTAAAAAGACAATAAAACCTCGCTACAACAATATCCGATACAACGATAAAATTTTACGGTTCCAGCGATATTGCATACAGTAGAATCTTAATGTCCCTTCGATTTAACGATATGTCTGTAAAACGATGATATGCTCGCGAAAGATCGTTTTTTCCTGCCCCTCTGAAACGATACTTATAGATATCAAATATCGGGAAATAAACAAAATGGATTTCTTTTAATAAATAAGTTTTTCAGATACGTCAATTTTATTGCATGTCTAATTTATTTCAATAAATTTTATTATTGTGTCCTAGAAACATCAAACCACCAATAGCTGAAGTTTTTTAGACCAAACATATATCGTCTTTTGATGTAGCGGTTTATCCCTCTATAACGATAATTACATTGGGTTTCCTCAGTAATGTTATATCGAGGTTTTACTTTATTTCCATTGGTGTTTTTCTCAGTTTGATTAATTCATACAAATAAGATCTAAATACGTTATAAAAATTAAGAACATTGTGAAGATGCTTTCCGGATGAACTCTTATTCTAACATTTTTATTTATAGTACGCACATTTGACCATGACATAATTTTAGCTCGATGCCATCTGTTTATCCTTCACTGTTCGCTATTACTCTAAATTGGCTTCCGCTAGATCTATTTTATTCAAAACATTCAATGACAGATGAACTTTCATAAGGGCTTGTGTAACGTGTCTGTCAGCAACCAACTTTTCAGCTAGAAATAATATGGAATTTATTCTCCCTTTACCCCCTTGTATTGGGCAATAAATGATTTTGGAAGTCTATTTATAAACTCCCCCAGCCTATCTAAATCGGCCGACCGCATCTTTTGAAGAAAATCAGATCCCCTAATCGAACACCTTTAAGATACACATCTTTGCTTCTTTTTATGAACAATGATTAGTACTATAAACGGTAGTTTAACCGGAAGTTAACTTTTTGTATGTGAAAACCACAAACCAGGCAAAACTCAAAAATAGATTAAACAGATTTTATAAAATTAACTGCAATTTTTTTTAAACATTTATAAACAGTGATGTCTCAAATAGTACGAACGATATAAGAGGGACAATTTTAATAAATATAATATTCAAATTTCATATTTGTTAATCTTTTGGGACCAAATTTCTCTCAACTTTTCTTCCTCACTCTATTTAAGTTGGACGACAGTATCCTTAGAAGAAAATCGGATTCCTCGCTGAATACCTTATCTGTATTTGCCATATAAAGTCTATTGAATCTAAATAATTCTCTAAAATTTATATCACGCAATAAGACAGAAAAGTTTTTTAAAGCTATTTTTTGATTAAAAACCCCATCTAGAAAAATATATTTAAAGTTATCTGGGGGAAATTTTGAAACATTCCTTTTCAAACGCAAACAAGAACATTTAGCAAATATAAATAAATAAATAAATAAAAACATAGCATCCTAGAGAATTTGATGTTCTATCAAGTAAATTTTTTAACAGAATTTTTAAAATGCTAGCTGGTCAGAGTAAATTTTCTCCCATAGGTAATGTGTAGATAGAGAAATCCAGTAGAAAATTACAGTTTTATCAAAAATTACTTTTGAGACGTTTTTCAAAGTGAAAAAGTTAGTGTTATTTTGACTGTAAATAGTTTGAATATTTATAATTTGATGTATAAAGTTAATGCAGGTTATAATTACCTATATTTTCTTCAGGAATTTCTTCAGTAAATTGTAAATACTTTTTTATATTTCTTATTTTCTAGTTATTTCTTAATTTATAATTCGATTTGGTTTGGAGCGCTATAACCTACTTTTTTTGCTACATGAGGGCTAATGAGACCAGGACCTATTTCTTAAAAAGCATTCCGAACGGTTACGCACATCCACGTAAGCTGCAGTATTCGAACCCAAAAACTCCGGTGTCGAAAAGCAGTACACTACTCATTTGGCTTTTCTGAGAAGGACGTTTTAACGAACGATGGCTGAATCGGTAGGGAGCTGCATTTCGAAACCTGAGCCCTTGCTGTTGGAGTGTATGTTCTTAGCTACCAGAAATCTGCTTGCAGCAGTGGGTTCAGGTCTAATTAGTCCTCGTGTAGCAAAGTATTGAATATAGTTCTCCAAACCAAACTAAGGTCGTTTATGAATGGAAAAAAAATTTCCTCTCGACATCGAGGTTTCTAGTGCTGTTAACACATTGTGTGCGGGTACATTTCGCAGCAGAATTGTACCGGGAGCGGGTGTTTTGGGCGTAAATTTAGTTATTCAATTAAATCTCAATAGATCGAAAATTATTTAATTTTTTAACCAACTTTTCGTATTTTATATTAAAATATACAAATAAAATATATACAATTATATAAATAGAAATATATAAATAACAACCATAAGATTTTTATAAACAAAAAATATTTTTAGTGGATAAATTTATGATAGTATCGTATATATAAAAAATGAAACAGAAATAGTAGTATATAGCTAATTTTTTCGAATTATGTTACATATAAACATTTTTACATTATAAAAAAATAAAAAGAGCAATCATAAAACTAATAATATAAAAACTAGTTTTTATTTGTCTAAATTTTTCCAGAATCTATGTAGTAGACAAGAACATTCGGCTTCGTTTTCCTGTATATAACGTTATTTTTGTACTCACAAACAAATCATGTTGTTACACTAACCCGTGCTAGTACGTGTCCCACGCTCAAGTATCAATCGTCAGAAAACGTACTAGTACGTGTTCCGCATACAATGTGATAAATAAAGGACCAAAGAAGCGGTGGGATTTTTTTTTTGAGAAATTATAAGTAACCTCATGCGTCTCTTCTCAAAGTATAAATCTTCGATACCGGAGATCACGGGTTCGAATCTCGCTGCTGGCATGGGTATTTGTAGTCGTTCAGAATCTGCTTTAAGCAGTAGGTCCAGGTCTCATTAGCTCTCGTGTAGCAAAAAAGTAGACCGTAGCGTTCCAAACCAAACCAAAGAAAGAAAGCAACTACGTCAAAAAACAATACGAGATACCCGTATATGAATTTGAAACTTAAAAAGAAAAGCATATTTAGCCCTTTTCAATTTTTCAAAAATTGAGTATCATACTTCGCAGACATGCTTTTTATTATATACCAAAAATTCTTTCCTGCCTATGCAAAAAATTTTGTGGAAATCAATTTAGGATGCTTAAAAAGGGATGAAGAAAATCAGTGTGAAATCTCTTTATAAGGAGAACACAATCACGTTTAGCTGACATTGCAGAAAAAGTTTTTCCTACAAGTTTATATATAGAAACAAATAGTTTTGTTCTCTTTCTTTACGGTTACTTTGTCGTCAAATATTAGAAAATACAAAAAAAATGATTTTTCATGTTAAACGTATTTTATATGCCTTACATGCTATTATCTATGTTATGAAATTACATCCAGCTATATAAAAATAGATAACTTTAGCTAAATCTTCTTTATAACAACATTTTTTTTTTTGGATTCACCGTAAAAAGATAAAATGCTCTGTTTGATTTAGAAAACCTTTTTACAATATCTTAAGCAAAAATAACTTTAAAATATTTATTTTTTTTTTACCATTTTGAGTAATTTATAGTAAAAAATATAGAATATTTAATCAAATGATAAAATGGCATTTATTTACCAGTAAGATAATTTAGAAATATATTTATTAGAAAATAAATTTTTATACAAAATAGAAGCTATTACTTAGTTAAAAATATAGAATATTTAATCAAATAATAAAATGACATTTAATTACCCGCAAGATAATTTAGAAATATATTTATTAGAAAATAAATTTTTATACAAAATAGAAGCTATTACCTAGTTAAAAATATAGAATATTTAATCAAATGATAAAATGGCATTTATTTACCAGTAAGATAATTTAGAAATATATTTATTAGGAAATAAATTTTTATACAAAATAGAAGCTATTACTTAGTTAAAAATATAGAATATTTAATCAAATAATAAAATGACATTTAATTACCCGCAAGATAATTTAGAAATATATTTATTAGAAAATAAATTTTTATACAAATAGAAGCTATTATCTAGTTAAAAATATAGAACATTTAATCAAATATAAAATGACATTTATTTAACCGTAAGATAATTTAGAAATATTTATTAGAAAATAAATTTTTATACAAAATAGAAGCTATTACTTAGTTAAAAATATAGAATATTTAATCAAATAATAAAATGACATTTAATTACCCGCAAGATAATTTAGAAATATATTTATTAGAAAATAAATTTTTATACAAAATAGAAGCTATTACCTAGTTAAAAATATAGAACATTTAATCAAATAATAAAATGACATTTAATTACCCGTAATATAATTTAGAAATATATTTATTAGGAAATAAATTTTTATACAAAATAGAAGCTATTACCTAGTTAAAAATATAGAACATTTAATCAAATAATAAAATGACATTTACGTACCTGTAAGATAATTTAGAAATATATTTATTAGAAAATAAATTTTTATACAAAATAGAAGCTATTACCTATTTTTTCTTCATATGAAATTTTACAGCTATATAAGATTTAGATATTAAAAAATATAAATTTAACCATTTTAATTTTTAAGTTTTTAACTCATCAAACCATAAAAATATATTTAATAAATTTATAAAAACATACAAGTAATGTTTTTTTAATAAATTTATATAAAACATATTGCTTGTATTATTAACTGATTTTCAGAAAAGAGAAAAGATATTTGTTTTCTAATATATATATATATATATATATATATATATATATATATATATATATATATATAGTTAAAAGTTATTTTGCAAGTAAATATAGTTTTTTTTATTTAGTTTATATATTTTTGAAAAATATATTCCTCGAAATGACGCAATAAAATGTTCTTTTCTAAAAATAGAGTATTAAACGTAAAAACAATTTTATTCTAAAATGAGAACTCCTTTTTTTATGATGAATCATAAAAGTCTTCATAAAAGAATTTATCAAATCAAAAGCCGCCTTTTCCCTTTAAGAGAATAATTGTGATATAATTCAAAATCGATATATTACGTTTTAGAGCCGTTTAGTTAGAAAGTGGTGAAAGTCTATTTTATATTATATGGAGATATTTAAGTATTTGTATATGGAGATATCAAGGGTTTGTATATGTATGATTTAAACAATATTGGTATATAATGCACTTATTTTACAGTAGTTAAAAGAGTGTAGTATAATTATGTAGTACAATTTTTGAATTAAATACAGTGGACTCCGCTTAATGTGATCGCAGTTAATGTTATCAATCGCTTATTGTTATCGAAATCACTTGGTCCCGATTTTCTCTATTCAATTGTATGTTAAAATTATCGCTTTATGTGATCGTTACATCGGTTAATGGGATCAGTTTTCGAACCTCATTTTAACTGGCAAAGGAATAGCCCAATATATTCAGAAGGAACCCATTATTTTCTTTTCCTTCGCTGTTATTTGAATTTCCGAGAATTCTCCTTTTCAACCTAGGGAAATGAGTAATGAACAAAAGAGTGGGGAGTTACACGTTCCTGAAATTTATCAGAAATACGCACACCCTGCTGGTGGTCAACGGTTGTCAGATAATCAGAAGGCAACACATTCTTATCGGAACTGAGAAGGAGCGTATTCACATTTTATGCCTTGCTCGCTTACATGCAGCTTGTCGATATGGAAGCCAGAAAGCGAAATGATTTAACATTAAGGCAAAAGATCGAAATATTAAATCGTTATGACATATTATGATTTTTATGACAATTTATCAATGAGCTTCTTAGAAAAAATTGTAGAGAGTCATCAATTGATCAATTTTTTTAATTATGTATACAATTCTTATGTTATAAAGGATAATATACAATACATAAATGTGAGTTTTTTCATTTTATTGTAAAATTTAGTTCATGTGAATTAAAGGGGGGGGGGTAAATTTATCTAATTTTGCCTATCATTTATTGTTATCAAAATCACGGTGTCCCAAACTGATCACATTAAGCGCAGTCCACTGTATTATGTCTTTACGGACAGTGGACTTACACCACTTAATTATGCTTCATCAGTAATTATGCCTGTAGTTTGATTAACTACGTAAACTTTTACTAAAAGAATAATGGTAATTTAAAGGATTTTTTTGTGGAGGAACTGTTTATAGATAAAAATCTCATAGCAGATTGGATTCATTGTTATTATTACCTAACTTTTGCCGAAAATGGGATTGTGCGGCTTTCAAAGAAAATGGTTCATATGTTACTTTTAAAATTATTAAAATAAAAGGAATTTTCAAGGAAATACATTTTAGAATCAATATTGTGTTCAAATTATTAAATTTAGAGAGAGGTAAATGCAAAATTTAGAAATGAAAAGCATATAAAAATCATCTTTAAATCATTTTTAATCATCACTAAATTTCTAATAAAAAATCACGAAATTTTTATAGTTAAAATTAAAATAAAAATTCATAATAATAACGAATTTTTGCAATTTGTATAAATCTTATGAAAATCTAAAAAGTAATAAATTTTTGTCTCAAATTTAAATCATTTAAAATTTTACTGCTCCACTGAAAATATTTTAAATGCACATTTACTTTCAGAAAAATATAAAAATTCCATTCGATTTCCGTTTAATTTATAAATTCAATTGTAAATTATTCGAGAGATAAATATGTGCTGTTGAAATATTTTTCCGAAAAGCTAAGAAAAATTTAAGAAATTTGTAATAATTCTATCATTTACGCTTGATTAGAGAAATCTATAGAAAATATTCACTATATTATAGTATTTGTAGTAGAAAATCTAAGTGAAATAATTATACATCATAAATAACTTTCTAACACACATGAGAAAAATTCATATTAGAAAAATTCTGTAAAATGCTATTAAAATTCTATATAGACAGGGAAGTTATTTTTCAAGTTATATAACTACAGCTTTTAAATAAGTGAATCTGGAATAAAATTTCAATGTTCAGTTTTTTAAAAAGTAGAGATAGTAATTTAATATATTTTTTCAATAAAGTTGAAAATAGAATACCACGTTACTCTAGATACAAAACTATTCAAATTATTTAATTCTAAATTACATTAAATAAATATTAAAGATAAGTCAATCTCTAATATTTATTTAATGTAATTTAAAATTAAATAACTTGATCAAATCAGACAATAATTCAAAATGCCGTTCTTCCATGAATAGAATTTATTGTCATTGAAACAATTTTTCAGAGGCGTGTACACAGAAAAAAAATATAAAAACAATGTATAAAGTTAAGAAAAACTGCCTGAAATCCAGTTATATTTAATTTATATCTCCATCTCAGAGAAATTAAGTTTTTAGAGGTGATTTTGTTTAGATATGTGAGTCTTTATGTGTATAGAAATTTTAAAAGCCTCTTCTGTAAAAAGAAAGATAAGTTGTATCTGTATCACTAAGAAGCATACCTGTTGCCAATATTGAACATACTAATATTTTATAAATTAACTCATGAATAGTTAAAAAATAAGCAATAATATGTGTAAAAGGAAGCATAATTAGTATATTGTTAAGGTTAAAATAACATAAGTATTAAACATTAAATATTTTATGAATCAGTATTGCTAAATGGAAATTGGTTTCCCCGTTCTGCAGCAGTTTTATTCAGTGCAAGAATAATACGCCTAATTTTATATTTTTATTTAGATATAGAATAATAATTTCCACGTAGCTGATAATTTAACTATATATTAAGAGCACAAAAATAAAATTTTAGTTAAAAAAAAGCCAGTGTTACCTTAAATAATTCCTTTTATTATTCCATTACTAATGACGAAGTATAAAATGTTATTTTTTTGTATATAATAAGTAATTGATGAAAAATTACTAAAATTATAAAAAAGGAATTTTTCTACTATTAAATAAACTTATTCATTACAATAAACAGTTTAATTTTCTACATTTTCAGTGCATAAAATCATTCATATTTCATTTATATTTATATATAAATTTATAAAATAGGAAATAAATATAAATACAGATTAATGACATTTTCATATTTAAAAAATATGCTTTAATGTAAAATACATTCAGTGAACAAACAATATAAAATATTTTTTGAAAAACATTCATTTTAGAAATGACGTCTTAGTTACTAATGAGTTAATTTTCAATGCATTTTTATTTTTAAATTATGAAGGGTGTGCAATAAATTATATTACTCCACCTTTCATCTTAGGTCACTGACCTGCTGGATCTCGCATCTTTATCCTCCCGATAGCTATTTTCCGCTGATCTCTAGCATATGACGGCCGTTTATTCAAAAACAATAGCAATTTAATGAATAAGATATACAACATCCAACTGCTACTTACTTGCAGATGAAGGGGTACTTTCTTCACAGGCGTTCCAGACGGTGTTTTAGCCATTATTTAATTTATTAATTAAATATTTCGGTATCTAATTTTACAAAAGTAATCAACGTTGCACGGTATATGTGATTACAAAAGATGAACCATAACGTTCTTTTTATTTTTTTTTTTGCACTTCCGGGTCTGGCTTGAATGGTCAGTGAGGCGAAATGAAGAACGAATGCCAGATAAAGTGAAGTTCAGGGTTAAAAGGAAGTGCTAGACACCGAGCCAAGCCCAAATCAAGCAGTGGCTGGAAGCTCTGAAATCTGGCTGGAGGGGATGGCACCAGCGTTCGAAACGATCGATACGCGAACGGCGCAGTAGCAGTCTTACTGTCTGGCTGGCTCTAGGAAAGTCTCTCACACACCATGGAAACCAAGCAATATGTCACGTGATCCCACCGTAAAAATCTAAATTTCGGGATTGGGATCAGACACGTTTTCCTGTAACGATGGAGAACACGAATAGAGGTATCCAGGACCAAGGGAACACCTAGAGGAGGATTTCTATTTTTAGACGCACATGCGAATCTTCACTTAATTATCACCACTTCAAAAACTGAATCGTTTTTGTTAGCTATTGCTACGCACTAACTGAATTATGATTAAAGCAGGAATACCTCGCAATGAATGACGACCGCATCACTCGGCCATTCGCATCCGAGAGATGACCTAACACACTGGGGACAGAGTTAATGAACAGCTTCCTCTTAGTTCACCTTCGAATTGAGTGGGTGTTCATTATGAATGGAGCAAAATGAAAACAGAGAAAGCAACTGTGTCGATTCAATGGATATATTATGTCGGAATCAAATGTACCAAATCTTGTTATTCAAAAACTTCCCATTTTTCTATAGAACAATAAAAATAAGATACTTATAAAGAACAGGAAATGTCTATGGAATGTCGCTCATATAGATTATAAAAATACAAAGATGAACTTGAATAAAATTACTTTTAAACCACCTCTTTTACGTTAAGACTGCTTAACAACGGTTTGATATCTATAAAATACGATCTAGAATCATTGAAGATAAAAATAAAAGCTACATGATTTGAATTATATTCATCGTATTAACGTGTTTTGGTACTATTACTGTGAGAGTTCATAAAACTGCATTTTAGAGTTTATAATTTCTCAAGTATATTGTTCATACCTGAATAGGGAATCCAATAGATTTTTATGTAAATAATTCTGAAGAGTAAAGATCTTATTTTCAGTTAGGATCAAGAAACCGAAAAGACCCAGCAAAGCCCTCCTTTACTCCCCTACAATAACTCTAGGAAGTAATTTTAACCGGTGTTGTCTCATTATTTTTAATTTAACATTTTCATATCATTAAAGTTCTTAAAATTTATATTTTAAACATTCTAACCAGATTTTTAACATATAATTCATATTAAATATTTCTATAACCTGTCTATATTCTTAAGTTATCTTATTACTCGTTTCAGTCCGATGTTAACAAAAAGGTGTCTACATTACCAAGAACTTTTTAAATCTAGGAATGAACTCTTGAATTCATATTGGTGAAATTGTTATTTCTATCTATATTCATTATTGCTCTATATATTCTTAACCTTGCTTATCTTATTACTCTTTTCAGTCTGATGCTAACAGAAAGGTGTCTACATGACCAATTACTTTTTAAATCTAGGAATGAACTCTTGAATTATTATTGGTGAAATTGTTATATCTATATTCATTATTGCTCTATATATTCTTAACCTTGTTTATCTAATTACTCTTTTCAGTCTGATGCTAACAGAAAGGTGTCTACATTACCAAGAACTTTTTAAATCTAGGAATGAACTCTTGAATTTAAATTACCAAAAATTAAAATAAAATTTAACTTCCCTTTGTCGGAGTAATTTTTAGGGCAAAAAGACCCTAGGTTTTTAGGATAACTATATACAAAATCCTGAATGGCAAAAGGATATGAAAGCCGAATAATGATAAGCAATATCGCAGCTCTTTTGAATTAACTATGCCTTTTGAACTTTAAGAGTGGCAAAGCGACTTATAGATGAACTTCAAATTTCAAACACATTTTACAAAACTGAACGACCTATTTATGCTTTTGATAATGTCGAGAGAAATCAATAGTTTAGAATTACACTCTTTTAGTGCATTTTCTGTGATATGTAATCCTCTCACTCTACAGCATTTACCTTTTTTGGCTATATTCATAAATTTACACTGCTTTAAAAAGTGGTTATATCTATACCTCTATCTATATTAAATATGCTTTATAATTTGATAGCATCGAAAAACTGAACTAAAACTTTATTTTAATCAGGAGATATATGTAATAATTAAAAGAATTATAAGACAGGCAAATAGTTTTTTTTTATATATACTAGCTGAAGCTCCCGACTTTCTCATATATTTCTCACACACATTATCCATGCATACAAATACATATGTCAGGTTTAAAAGCGTTAAAGTTTCTTCTTAAATAACACTAACATCACACGTAATTGAACAGTGAAATAGGTTGTCTTCAGTAACAGACAAGCTGTAAGTCCGCTGTTCAGTTTCTCGAGATATGACAAGTAGAACATGTAGCAGAAGTCTGTTACTTAAGTGTCATATACAGTCGAACTCGTTTATAACGAGCTCGGATTTAATGAGAACACGGATTTACTGAGGGAAGAGAGAATATGTGGTTGGATTAGTGTTAAGTCTATTGAACAGAAGTCGCTTTTAACGAGCAAGACCTGGTTTTAGCAAGAAATATTTTTCTGTCTTGCAATCTGTTTTCTAATCTTTCTTTCTGTCTTATCTTTTTTTTTTCTTCTCCGCTGTTTAATACTTTTGTAGGAAAAATTCCTCCAGCATTCCAGTGTCAATAGGGAGGATTCACAAATCCGGTGCAATTGAATTTTTGTCACCAAATTCTACTGGTTGCACGCCTGTCTTAATGACCCGTTTATTAAGAGCACTCGGATATAACGAGTAAGTGTTACGGTCCCTTTGTGCTCGTTATAAACGAATTCGACTGTATACGAAAAAGTTTCATCAAAATCAGTCCAGCCATTTAAGAGGAGTTCTATTACAAACACACGGACAGAAGAATTATATATATATAACGAGCTCGGTTTTAACGAGAACACGGATTTACCGAGGGAAGAGAGAATATGTGGTTGGATCAATGTTAAGTCTATGGAACAGAAGTCGCTTTTAAAGAGCAAGACCTGGTTTTAGCGAGAAATATTTTTCTGTCTTGCAATCTTTTTTCTAATCTTTCTTTCTGTCTTATCTTTTTTTTTCTTCTCCGCTGTTTAATACTTTTGTAGGAAAAATTCCTCCAGCATTCCAGTGTCAATAGGGAGGATTCACAAATCCAATGCAATTGAATTTTTGCCACCAAATTCTACTGGTTGCACGCCTGTCTTAATGACCCGTTTATTACGAGCACTCGGATATAACGAGTAAATGTTACTCGTTATAAACGAATTCGACTGTATACGAAAAAATTTCATCAAAATCAGTCCAGCCATTTAGGGGGAGTTCTATTACAAACACACGGACAGAATATATATATATATATATATATATATATATATATATATATATATATATATATATATAACGAGCTCGGTTTTAACGAGAACACGGATTTACCGAGGGAAGAGAGAATATGTGGTTGGATCAATGTTAAGTCTATGGAACAGAAGTCGCTTTTAAAGAGCAAGACCTGGTTTTAGCGAGAAATATTTTTCTGTCTTGCAATCTTTTTTCTAATCTTTCTTTCTGTCTTATCTTTTTTTTTCTTCTCCGCTGTTTAATACTTTTGTAGGAAAAATTCCTCCAGCATTCCAGTGTCAATAGGGAGGATTCACAAATCCAATGCAATTGAATTTTTGCCACCAAATTCTACTGGTTGCACGCCTGTCTTAATGACCCGTTTATTACGAGCACTCGGATATAACGAGTAAATGTTACGGTCCCTTTGTACTCGTTATAAACGAATTCGACTGTATACGAAAATTTCATCAAAATCAGTCCAGCCATTTAAGAGGAGTTCTATTACAAACACACGGACAGAAGAATTATATATATATAACGAGCTCGGTTTTAACGAGAACACGGATTTACCGAGGGAAGAGAGAATATGTGGTTGGATCAATGTTAAGTCTATGGAACAGAAGTCGCTTTTAAAGAGCAAGACCTGGTTTTAGCGAGAAATATTTTTCTGTCTTGCAATCTTTTTTCTAATCTTTCTTTCTGTCTTATCTTTTTTTTTCTTCTCCGCTGTTTAATACTTTTGTAGGAAAAATTCCTCCAGCATTCCAGTGTCAATAGGGAGGATTCACAAATCCAATGCAATTGAATTTTTGCCACCAAATTCTACTGGTTGCACGCCTGTCTTAATGACCCGTTATTACGAGCACTCGATATAACGATAAAATGTTACTCGTTATAAACGAATTCGACTGTATACGAAAATTTCATCAAAATCAGTCCAGCCATTTAAGAGGAGTTCTATTACAAACACACGGACAGAATATATATATATATATATATATATATATATATATAATATATATATATATATATATATATATATATATATATATATATATACGAGCTCGGTTTTAACGAGAACACGGATTTACCGAGGGAAGAGAGAATATTTGGTTGGATCAATGTTAAGTCTATGGAACAGAAGTCGCTTTTAACGAGCAAGACCTGGTTTTAGCGAGCAATATTTTTCTGTCTTGCAATTTTTTTCTCATCTTTCTTTCTGTCTTATCTTTTTTTTCTTCTCCGCTGTTTAATACTTTTGTAGGAAAAATTCCTCCAGCATTCCAGTGTCAATAGGGAGGATTCACAAATCCAATGCAATTGAATTTTTGCCACCAAATTCTACTGGTTGCACGCCTGTCTTAATGACCCGTTTATTACGAGCACTCGGATATAACGAGTAAATGTTACTCGTTATAAACGAATTCGACTGTATACGAAAATTTCATCAAAATTAGTCCAGAGGCATTTAAGAGGAGTTCTATTACAAACACAAGGACAGGAAAATTTTATATATAAAGATAAAATATACATGCATATATATATATATATATATATATATATATATATATATATATATAACGAGCTCGGTTTTAACGAGAACACGGATTTACCGAGGGAAGAGAGAATATGTGGTTGGATCAATGTTAAGTCTATGGAACAGAAGTCGCTTTTAAAGAGCAAGACCTGGTTTTAGCAAGAAATATTTTTCTGTCTTGCAATCTGTTTTCTAATCTTTCTTTCTGTCTTATCTTTTTTTTTTCTTCTCCGCTGTTTAATACTTTTGTAGGAAAAATTCCTCCAGCATTCCAGTGTCAATAGGGAGGATTCACAAATCCGGTGCAATTGAATTTTTGTCACCAAATTCTACTGGTTGCACGCCTGTCTTAATGACCCGTTTATTAAGAGCACTCGGATATAACGAGTAAGTGTTACGGTCCCTTTGTGCTCGTTATAAACGAATTCGACTGTATACGCAAAATTTCATCAAAATCAGTCCAGCCATTTAAGAGGAGTTCTATTACAAACACACGGACAGAATATATATATATATATATATATATATATATATATATATATATATATATATATATATATATATATATATAACGAGCTCGGTTTTAACGAGAACACGGATTTACCGAGGGAAGAGAGAATATGTGGTTGGATCAATGTTAAGTCTATGGAACAGAAGTCGCTTTTAAAGAGCAAGACCTGGTTTTAGCGAGAAATATTTTTCTGTCTTGCAATCTTTTTTCTAATCTTTCTTTCTGTCTTATCTTTTTTTTTCTTCTCCGCTGTTTAATACTTTTGTAGGAAAAATTCCTCCAGCATTCCAGTGTCAATAGGGAGGATTCACAAATCCGGTGCAATTGAATTTTTGTCACCAAATTCTACTGGTTGCACGCCTGTCTTAATGACCCGTTTATTACGAGCACTCGGATATAACGAGTAAATGTTACGGTCCCTTTGTACTCGTTATAAACGAATTCGACTGTATACGCAAAATTTCATCAAAATCAGTCCAGCCATTTAAGAGGAGTTCTATTACAAACACACGGACAGAAGAATTATATATATATAACGAGCTCGGTTTTAACGAGAACACGGATTTACCGAGGGAAGAGAGAATATGTGGTTGGATCAATGTTAAGTCTATGGAACAGAAGTCGCTTTTAAAGAGCAAGACCTGGTTTTAGCGAGAAATATTTTTCTGTCTTGCAATCTTTTTTCTAATCTTTCTTTCTGTCTTATCTTTTTTTTTCTTCTCCGCTGTTTAATACTTTTGTAGGAAAAATTCCTCCAGCATTCCAGTGTCAATAGGGAGGATTCACAAATCCAATGCAATTGAATTTTTGCCACCAAATTCTACTGGTTGCACGCCTGTCTTAATGACCCGTTTATTACGAGCACTCGGATATAACGAGTAAATGTTACGGTCCCTTTGTGCTCGTTATAAACGAATTCGACTGTATACGCAAAATTTCATCAAAATCAGTCCAGCCATTTAAGAAGAGTTCTATTACAAACACGCGGACAGAAGAATTTTATATATCTATATATATATATATATATATATATATATATATATATATATATATATATATATATAACGAGCTCGGTTTTAACGAGAACACGGATTTACCGAGGGAAGAGAGAATATGTGGTTGGATCAATGTTAAGTCTATGGAACAGAAGTCGCTTTTAAAGAGCAAGACCTGGTTTTAGCGAGAAATATTTTTCTGTCTTGCAATCTTTTTTCTAATCTTTCTTTCTGTCTTATCTTTTTTTTTCTTCTCCGCTGTTTAATACTTTTGTAGGAAAAATTCCTCCAGCATTCCAGTGTCAATAGGGAGGATTCACAAATCCAATGCAATTGAATTTTTGCCACCAAATTCTACTGGTTGCACGCCTGTCTTAATGACCCGTTTATTACGAGCACTCGGATATAACGAGTAAATGTTACGGTCCCTTTGTACTCGTTATAAACGAATTCGACTGTATACGCAAAATTTCATCAAAATCAGTCCAGCCATTTAAGAGGAGTTCTATTACAAACACACGGACAGAAGAATTATATATATATAACGAGCTCGGTTTTAACGAGAACACGGATTTACCGAGGGAAGAGAGAATATGTGGTTGGATTAATGTTAAGTCTAGTTTTTTTTTGTAATCTTTCTAGGTGTAATAGTACCTATTTTTAGGTGTAATAATTTTGATATATTAAATACATACACTCATATACACACAAATACATACACATACACCGTTTATTTACAAAGTAGCTAGATTTTGATTTAAAATTTGTTTCGATTTTCATTACAATATCGATAGATGGGAAATGAATTTATTTCCCAATTAATGCATATCTCCAATTCTTCCTCTGGTTCCTGTTACAACAGTGAAATAAAAGTAAAATAAAAAGCAAAAATAGATTTAAATTATCTATACAAAGGTACTTCCATTTGATTAATGACTTTAACGGACCATTGAACACATTGGGTTGATACCGAAAGAATATTTTACTTTACGCATACAGCAAACTTTAAACGAGGAAAGTTTACTTTTCCTTTATATACACCAAATATTGTGCATTCAGTGATTATACGGAGTAAATGTATCAATGATTTATGATATATCACTATCAAATTTGTTTTCGTGTAGCATTCACAACAAATCTATTAATAAATTTGAATGAAAGGATAATTTTATTTGCAATTGCTTTTTTTAAAATGAAATCATTTATTTAAATAACCTCATTTCGAAAATTTTCTTTTACTGAATTCTAAAGCACGGAATTATACATTTTTTACAAATTATCAACTAATTTCACTTTAAAGTTAATTTGTATCTAAATAATTTCTAATGTAGGTCATTTCTAAGAAATTATTCTTTAATTTTAAAAATATTACAATGAAATATATATATCTAATAGTTTTACAGTTGAATACAGTCAGTCAATGTAAAACTCGTTTTATTCATTATTTTTTTGAAAAAGAAATCATTTTTAAAATCTTATATTAAATAGAAAAATGTTAGATTACGAGTTTTACCTTGACTGACTCTCTAAAATATTTCCCTACTAAACTATATTGAAATATTGTTTTGTAAATATAAAAATGGAAATGAGCTATAAAATAAAATACCTTTAAGAAACAAGGATTTAAAAAAAGAGCCAGTGTCATAATGCATATTGTACACGTGTTTCTAAAGTAACACAATAAGAAAATCAAATAATTTAGCTGTCACCATTGTGAAATAAAATAAATCGTTCTCTATGAATTCCGTTCACCAGCAAGATTGACAGTAGTAGATAGCAATATTGAATAAATAACTTAGTTTAATAATTCAATATTGAATAATATTTAATCCCTTTTTCTCAGCGTCTATAATTTTTGGTAAAGTTATTGGTTATGTAATTGATTTCGTTCAGCTCTCTTCAAGTTTTTTGCAATTTTATGTAAACATTTAATTGTGACTTGTATCACTTCAGAAACGGACGAGCGATGTGAAAAATAATTTTAAAATTGTGAATTCCTTAGACTGATTCTCGTTGCTCTTTTTTATAATAGTATTTATTCGTTATTTCTAGAACAAAAATAATAGAGTTCTATCAAGTAAATTCATGAATAAATTTAGCTTACAAAGAGTAAAATATAATACATGAAGTGTAATCGAATGCCTTGATCATTTTAGATGCAGTTTTAAGTTTTTTTTTTTTAACTTTATAACACTGAAATGCTCTCCCACCAATCTGCATGCGCTTACATATGCGGGACCACCAAAAAAATTCAATAAAATTTAACTTCTTTTCAGCCATTTTCTACAGGAGAAACTTGAAACTTTTATCGGCAACTCCCTAGGCATTGTAACTTAATAATCAAGAGTCATCGTTTCTAAACCAGAATCACCGGAAGTTATCACCGTGAACCATTAAATAATTTAAAATAGCCAGAAAAAAGAATTCATGATTTTTGGAATGGATGACTTGATTAGGATTTAATAGATCCGGTAATATTCAGTTATTTTGATTATTATTACAGAAAATGACAAATGAGTTTTGATAAACTTTTTAATATTTAATAAAACCTAAAGGAAAAATATAAAAACGTATAGTACATTTATTATACTGATGAATAAATCGCCTATACAATATGAATACTTAACACGATTCAATAAACAAATTTACGGAACAACAAACGCTAGACTGCATTAACACATTGTATGCGGGACACGTATTAGTACGTTTTCTGACGATTGATACTTCAGCGCGGGTCACGTACTACTACGGGTTAGTGTAACAACATAGTTTGTTTGTGGGTACAAAAATAACGGTACATACAGGAAAACGAATCCGAATGTTCTTGTCTACTACATTGATTCTGGAAAAATTTATACCAATAAAAACTAGTTTTTACATTACTAATTTTGTGATTGCTCTTTTCATTTTTTATAATGTAAAAATGTTTATATATAACATAATTCGAAAAAATTAAAACTATATACTACTATTTCTATTTGATTTTTCATATTTACGATACTATTATAAATTTATCCTGTAAAAAATACACTTTTTGTTATTTATATATTTCTATTTATATATTTGTTTATATATTTCAATATAAAATACGAAGAGTTGGTTAAAATATACAAAATATTATAAAATATTTTATAATTACAGTTTATACGGACTGTACTTTTTGCGTTGAGACTTACATTTTCATGGCCCTATATACTAAAACTTGTTTATAATTATACGATAAGGACCCATAAAAAAACTGTTATTGCTGTCAATAACAGTGTCCGTTATTTACAGTTTGACTGAATGTGCATCCAGGGTTTATGCCTGATTGTATTTTGAATAATTTACCATTATTTACCATTATTTTACTAATTTAAAATATAAATATAACACACTAACGTGATGTTGATTTTCCATTGAGTAAATAAAGAATTCTTCCTGTTCAAAGAAAATTTCGTTAGATAGGTTATCGTTATACATGTTTTATAGTACAGTCGAACGAAAGGCATTCATATCACGTATGTTATGTAACAATTATATTCTGATCAGAAGAAAAATATAATAGACAATCTATTCAGTTTAAAATAACTTATAATTGTTCGTTATAAATATTCAGCTACACAATAAAAACATATATGTAGCAATTGTAATTTAACATTAAAATTGAGAACACAAATGTATTTTTATCATAAAAGTATTATAAATTCCCAAGAATTCGATCGATAGAGAGACTGAATCCCATGTTTCGTCATAATTTCTCAGAAATTCATAACCTTGTAGGTAACCTTCAAGATATGGAGCTATAATAATATTATAAACCCAAGATTAGATACACATTACAAATATTATTCCTGCGCACGGGAACGTATCATGTACCGTAATCGGAAGCACGTCTCCAGTGGTGGAGTCTTGTGGAATATTTATTTCTTTAATAAATATTTCAGTAAAGTACCAAAGAAAATGAAAGGTTTCTTTAAAATGAAATAAATCTGAAAAAGTTTTAACTGTTTTCTTAAAGACAAACTACATTTAGGCTAAGATAAATTCATCCGCGGCATACGTCACATTCGAGTCTTATGCCTAAAATTATATTCAAAACAGAAGTAAGACGTAATAACAATCTATTCAAATAGCACATAGCCCTCCATATGACGGGATCATTAAAAGTTTTAATTTTCCAGAATTGTATAGTACCCTATGAGGCACGTAAAAAATGGTTTGTTTTTTGGTTGAGAATTATCTGGTGCACGCTCAATAATTTGTTTATTTTTACTGACCGCATGATAGTTGCCAACCTTAATTTATCTTCTTATATTACGTAATCGATGGACAGCAGAGGCTTTAATATTGACAGTGATTATTTGGCGGTATATATGAATGATGTCCAAAATTTAGGTAATCAATTGCAAAACGTGTGGTTATGTATAGAAAACACACACACACAAACGAACAAACTTCTTAATTTTCAAAGATATATAACTTTAACGCTAGATATTTATTAGTCCGCAAAATAGACTCCTAGACTTTTATGAAAATTGTTTTTAGTACCGGTAATAAAATTTTCATTGCAACAAAAGATAATCGATGATTAATTTAAAAATTATCATATATGTACCTAATCCCCTATATAATAATAGCCTAAGTTGTCTGTCCACCAATTTATGAAGCGGTTGGACCTGGAATGGATACCCCGGCTAAGGGCAGACGATTAAATTTATCAATTTATCTACATAATAAATAGGTAAAAATTACAATTTTTCTAGCATTATGACGTCATTCCTTTAACCATCTCATATAATCATTTCTTATTTTAAATTATTTAAATACCGTCTGCATATTTTCATACGTTTTATCACTGAACTTAGATATTTCGAGAATGATTTTCTTTTATATTTGCCTAGTATTATCTATTTCTTATAATAGATTAGGTACATATGTAAAAATTTTAAATTTAATCATCGATTATTTTTTGTTGAAATGAAAATTTTACCACCGGTATTAACAACCAATTCTATCTACCTCCAGGGTGTAATGGAAATGATAGTTTCCTTCTTTTACTTCCATTAATTAATGTGGCGAAAAAATTAAGAAGAACATAACCATAATTTTGACGTAGCTAAGAAAACTTTGAATTATCTTTCTAAATGAATTCTACGTGATTCTAAGCTGCATTCACAGTATCTACGTGATTCTAAGCTGCATTCACATGCATTATTTTCATACGTATTATCAATGAGCTTATTAAGCAAATAATTTGCTTTTATATTTGTATTAAATAATAGATTAAGTATGCAAGTGATCATTTTAAATTTAATCATCGATTATTTTTTGTTGCAATGAAAATTTTATCATCGGTATTAGTAACAAATTATTTTCCTAAAAGTCTAGGAGTCTATTTCACGGACTAATAAACATCTAGCGTTTAAGTTATATATCTTTGAAAATTAAAAATTTTGTTTGTGTGTTTGTTTTTTATACATAACCATACGGTTTGACTAAATGAATTCAGCCCGATTCTAAACTGCATTCACAATGTAGGGAGACTTTAGAGTAGTATGAAGATAAATTATTGAGCGTGTACTAGATAATTCTCATCCAAAACACAAATCATTTTATTACCTGCTTCATAGGGTACTTTACAATGCTAGAAAATTAAAAATTTTACTCATCCCGTCATATGACGGGCTATATGCTAGTTTATATAAGCCAAATGTAAAAGAAAATTATTTACGTCATATCTAAATTCAGTAATAAAATGTATGAAAATAATACAGACGATATTTAAATAATTTAAAATAAGAAATGATTAAATGAGATGGTTAAAGGAATGACGTCATAATGCTAGAAAAAATGTTATTTTCATCTACTTATAATGTGATAAATTGATGAATTTAATCATCGCCTGCTCTTAACCGGGGAAAATAGGACTTGAAATAATGACATTAAACGATCGAAAAGGGAGGAAGGTGTGTATTTCCAACATTTTGAACTCGCTTTGAATTTTGCTAACCCTAACTCATCAAGAATCCAATATGGATGCTTCTATCCATTCCAGGTCCAACCGCTTCATAAATTCGAGGACAGACGGACAGATAACCTAGGATATTATTATATAGGGGATTATTACCACGTATATTTCACCGTCATAAAAACTGTGATGATTATTCAAGGAAAATATGTCACAGTAATTTTTACAATTTGTTTTAACCCTCAGTACCACCGTGCTGCAGATCTGGAACATACCCCAAAATTAATGTAATTTTCACAGCGAGGCTTTAAAAAGACGTATTTTATTACTATCCAGTAACACTGCAGTTAACACAATTTACTATAAAACTCGTACCAAATGTCGACAATAAACTAAATTTCATTACTAAAATAAGCTAAGCTAAACTAAGTTTTATCTATTGTTTGTCAGGATGGACATACTAATTACTGAAATAAACAATAGATTTTTAAAACAAAAGTTAGAGATACCAGAGATATATTTTTCACAAACATAGATTAAATTCTTTATATAAGGATAATATTAATGCGAAAAAATTTAATTTACAAAATTTTATAACAACAGCTTTCTTAACTGTGTCAAGAACGCTGCCAGGTTTATCCACCTCCGAAAATTTAATATTTTGTGTATTTTTTACTCCAATAAGAATAAAAAAATTGTAAATACCGGAAAAGTAATTACAAGAATAAAATATTGACAGTTTACGGGGAAATAATAAAAAATCATTCATGGGTTGTAAGTTTAAAAATGATTCCCTCCTTAGATTAATACACGTATACAATTGCAGTGAAATCCAATTTTAATTCCATTTCAGTTATAATCATATGTCATGTGATATAAGTCTTTACCACTTTCTTGAATTATATTAGCTTCTGTCAGTAAGAATAGATCAATGATATTTTAACACAATTTATTTAGCTATTGCATATTTAGCAAACATTTTATATATAAAAATGAAAAGTAAACTAGATCGGGAAACTAATGTAGGCATTTTGTATAAAACCCCTAAGACACCCCTAGAAAATTCTCAGGTATTTCAAATCTTGAGTCAAAGGAAAAAATTTGGATTTTGCTTTCCCCTTTTTAACCCCTAACCTAAATTGACCACTGGGGCTACAGTTTATTCCCTCAAAGAAGGGGTCTAACCAATTATAATTCTACATTGCCCTAGCGGACAATTTAGGAAATTTCCAAACAAAAAGGAGATGCACGCTATCGCAGTCAGATTTTCCTAGAGATTTTCCCACAGATTTTAACTGAGATGTTGACCCAGGTGTTGAGGGCCTGTTACTTATAACTTCATGTTAGCTGACCCTTCAGTTTGTTCTGTCCCGATAATGAAGTGGGAATTCGTCCTCCAACGTTCTGCTAATAAATGTCTTTAACTAAAACGGTGTCATTTTTATGGGCCATGACTGCAATACCCATCGTGAAGTCCTTCTTATTACAAATATATATATATATATATATATATATATATATATATATATATATATATATATATATATATATATATATATATATATATATATATATATATATATATATATATATATATATATATAAATGTTTGTGATAACTTTCTAGTTATTAGGGGTAAATATAAATGTTATTAAATGTTATGTGTTTTTGGCATAACAGTGCCAAGTCAACGCTGTCGTAACAGGAGGGTTGTAGGTTCGGAGCCCAAATTGGCTTAAGATCCGCCGTGTTTGTTAAAGGTGACTGGGGTACTTAAAATATGTTCGTTGTCACAATGTTCTCAATGTTCTGAATCAATACCTCTGGGGGTGTCAGGCCAAGCCTATAGGTCTTCTGCTTTTCCCCTGATTCAAAATTATGAGGAACCACTTGAGCAAAAAGTCGTACTTTCATCCTAGCGGGGCTCGTTAAAACGAAAAGCACACCCCCTTTGCCTTAACCCTTTCGCGACCAACGTCTCGTGAACGCGACGCAGTGATCCCACTCTTTTATCAGCCCAGCGTCTCCTCCTCGCGAAGAATTCCGGTTGATATTGAGAGACCAGCGTCGCGCATGCCTAAACGTAGATCGGAATGTTTTATTTGACTATTTAAATCCTAGATTTAATTACTAGATGGCCTTAACACTTTGACTGCCAAGCCAAAATTGCAAATGTTCACAACGGGGCCAAACTTTTTTTTGTGTAATTTGTATTTTTTCAACATAAAACTATATATAAAAACAATATTTCAAAACAAACAATATTTTAAAACAAACTCTCTCTATTTATATATATTCCCTTTTTTGTTGCATGTTACAAATATTTAATTTTTCATAAAACTTAGCTCATAAAATCGTCACATATACCAATTTGCGCAAACCACGTATACCTAACACATCGTAGGGAGCCCAACAATCAAACTCCAATACGATTTTCATGTAACTGATAACATCTTTGATAGCCATGGCCTGAAGTGTTAAAACACCATGGCTATCATATCGGATAGCCAGTGTCTCAACGGAAATATCACTGGATATCACATATGATAGCCATGGCAGTCAAAGTGTTAAACGGCAACAGTTTTTCACAACTGTCGACTCATATAGCAATTACGTACTGGTACATGAAGGGGTAAATACGAGTAACACATGACTCAATCGTGCTTGGTTTGACTAAGTGGCATCAGAACAACAACAATCATAACATTTAATAACATATAATTACCACAGCAAAAACACGGAAATACAGATAGTATTTATAAGAAATACATAATTTTTTACTAGCAGAAAATACACATTTTTTTCCATTAACATTCATTTTTATATTTTAAATATTTTTATCTAATTTTTATATGCTTTAAATAGTGCGTTTGGACATTCTAGATAGTAGTTTTTAATTTTGAAATACAAAATATTAAATAGGAAAAAATTTAGAGTACAAAAAAAAAAAACAATTCTAAAACTTTGAAACATTTTCTTCAAAGATTTAGCTAGAAAGGGAGACTATTTCATAGTTTTTCATATTTTCCCTAGATACTCATAACTTTTTAGAACATTATTCAAATATGCAGATTTAATAACCTCAAAACCGATATAAGATAAAAATTACAACAAAAATTATTCGTGCGTATGGAAACGTGTCACTATTTCCCGTCGAAAGCCGGACTCGTGCTTTGCATTTTAAAAAGATTTGTTCTTTGAAATACTAAAATTATTTCAGTAAATATTTCAATAAAAGTTCTTTAGTAAATATTTCAAGGTAAAAATTGTGAAATACAAAAGTAATTCATTAAAGTAATTGTTACAAAGTTTTTCAAAGGTGTACATCCAGTTAGAAAAAAACAGCATCCCATAGTTCCTCATGTTTTCTCCAGATACTCATAATTTTGAAAAATAGTTTTCCAATATGCAGATTTAATAACCCCATAAAACTAAGATAACATACACATTACAGAATATCATTCGTGCCTATGGGATTGTTTCATGGAACCGCGATGGAAACACGTCTCCCGTGTTGAATTTTTAAAACATGTCGTTTGAAATATTTATTTCTTTGATAAATATTTCAGTAAAGTGCCATACATAAAATGAAAGCTTTCTCTCAAGTAAAGAAAACTGAAAGATGATTAGCTGTTTTCTTTAATGGGAGTTTATGTATATATTTTTAAGAAAACAAATTCTTCAATTCACAATGCTAATTCTATTCGCTTAAGTTTGTAAAATGATTATTATATCAGAAACACAAAATAATTATCAGACAATCTTTTCAATTTTTTATTACTCTTAATATTCTTCCATTATAAAAATTCACTCTAATCAACATAGAAATTATAGTGTGCTGTATACAGAAAAAAAATTGTGTAAGCTAAAACATTGTTCGAACGAAAGCATCGCAGTTTTGCTAATTTTGAAATACATTTAACACATTAACGAATAGTAGGAACAAGTGAATTTCGAAAATTAACACTATATGGTTTTGCAATTTTTAGAATATTAGAAGTATAGTTTTACTCTTTCTGCTTAAATAAACTTAATTTTGATAATTTCAAACCCTTTAATTAGGTTGCGGCTATAACCCTCATGGCGCCAGCGGACTCTAGACACTAATTAATGGTTTGGTTTGGAGTGCTACGGTCTACTGTTTTGCACACGAGGGCTAATGAGACCGGGACCTACAGTTTAAAGCCGATTCCGAACGGCTACAAACATCCATGCCAGCAGCGGGATTGGTTTGGTTTGGTTTGGTTTGGAGTGCTACGGTCTACTTTTTGCAACATGAGGGCTAATGAGACCGAGACCTACAGCTTAAAGCCGATTCCAAACGGCTACGAACATCCATGCCACTGTGGTATTCGAAACCACGAACTCCGGTACCGAAGTCCAGCACCCTAACCAATCGGCCATCGTTCGGTGACTAAGTAATGGGACAATGGCGGCTATAACAGCAAAAAATTAAAAACGTAAATGGCAGGTTTAATGACTCAAATAAGCAATTTTTTGCGAGCAACAAAGTATTTTTGGGAGTTTTACACGAAATGTTAGTACATAATCAAAGAAACATAAATAAATAACAAAAAAATTGTTATAATTTTATAATTATTACACATTATTTTCGGTGTGGAAAACGAAATTCAACCTAAAAAATTGTTTCCAAAACATGACACCAGGTTTCTACTTGTAAGCAGGCAAATGCACATTTGTGTCACTATAGCCGTAGTGTTTAACCCCTTTCGGTAAAATGACTAGTCTAGCTCGTCATTAGTTTTTCATTAAATACCGCACAAAGACGAGCTACACTCGTCATGCGATTAAAGTGACTGCTAAATATGATAATTAGTTTAAAATTTCTAGTGTGCTGAATTTGGCAACACTTTTATCACTTGTGAAAATCACAAGTCACTATTGCATATTGTTTACTTGGTACAAGTCATTGCCAAATTAATGAGTCAGAATAAAAGAAAACCTACTAAGAAATGCCGTGTGTGTTACAAGAATCAAATTAAAAGTGAGACTACTTGTAAACAATTAAGAATTCCTTTTCACTTTGTTTTGAAAAGTACCACTAGCTTGAAGACTATTATCTGTATACCTTATTAATGTTTTGCTTTGATATTTTCTTAATTTTACTGTTTCTGATACTATTTAACATTATGTGAAAAGTGGATTTTAATTAAGAATATGTAAAAATTGTAAAATGAAACAAGTTTTTTAAATAAAAATTAAATGGTTATTTCATGCACAGTTTTTCATTATTAAATCATACCGGAAGGGGTTAAAAACGATAGCTTCGTTTTGAACGGCTATAGCCGTCATGTCTCAAAGTGAACTTCGCTTTGAAGGCTATAGACGCAAGTGTCCGCCAACGTGTTAAAATAGACAAAGTATCCCATTGTTCTTCCTATACTCATAGTTTTGTAGGTAACTTTACGATATGTGGTTCTCATAATCTCGTAAACCCAAGATATGATGAACAGGAAACAAGAAAAAAGCTCATACCTTAAAGAAACAAACAGGGTTTTTGACTACAGAAAGTCAGGCAGGGAAAACAGACTTCTCACAAGCCACAGCTTCGGGACGATGCCCGCAATAAATAGCTGGGTTAAAAGTACCAAACATTATTTAGTTATAAAAAATTGCTATCACATTATCAGCTTTGATGCAGAAACGGGCTAGTTATTTAATATTATGATTATAATTTCAAGCAATATATCACTTTTACACTTAGATACAACATTCTTATTTAAAACAATTTAATATATATAGTAATTAATTCAACAATGTGTTCTGTTTTAACATAGTAATTTTTACAGTAAAACAGGAGGTCCTAAATTAAAAATTAGATAGAATTAAAATTGATTACAAACCGATTGGATATGTTATCTATCTATAATGAAAAATTGGAGAAAAAATTAACATTTCATAAATATCTACATACATACATATACATACATATATATATGTAACAATTATTTCCTCTCGTCACAATAACTATGTAGCCCTATTATTTTTACTTGCCCTGGTTACTGGGAGAGGAGAAAGATATGCAGCTAGCAGTAATAAAATAGAAGTCTTCCCACATTGAAGAGTACGGCACAAGTCTAATTAAAACTTTATTTTAGAGCTGCTAAAAATGGGCATCTTTACTAGTCAACGACAGGCAAGAGAAAGACACAAAAATCACTCTGCTAGAACAGATGTGTACCTAAGAGCGGAGACAGAAAGAATTTTCCCACGGGACAAGAAACTCATTCAGCGAATTAAACTGTTAAGATCAGGGAAAACGAGGAGTCATTTGCCGGCGACAGCTGACAACATGGTGAATAGACAGAAAATTTAATTTACATCTATAGGACAGAAAACTTTGGGAAATGTATAGAAAGAATTTTAAGTCGAGAACACTCCTTTGATTAAGACATTTAGAAGCTGGGAAAATGATTTTAAGGAATTAGAATGGGAGAGAAGAGGTTTTTAAGGAAATATTATAGCTAAATAATTATTTTGATATATTACACACACACACACACATATATACTATTATCATTAAACCGGGAACCTCTAAAAAATAGAAAGGATAAAGGAATAGTGTTTATTTAATTCATCATATATTTTATTAAGTATTTTCATGTTTATACAGATATTGTCTATTCGCTTATAATATGCTACAAAATATTAACTTGCTTTGCTTTTGAATATGATGCACATAACAAAATACCATTCGTGCGCATGGGAACATATCATGAAACCTCGACGGAAGCACGTCTCTCATGTTGAATTTTTAAAACAAGCCGTCTGAAATATTTATTTCTTTGATAAATATTTCAATAAAGTACCTTAGAAAATGAACGCTTTCTCCAAAATAAAGATAAACTAAAAAAAATAAATAATTAGCTATTTTTTGAATAGGATTTCGTGCAGATTTTTTTTAAAGAAAAGAAATTCTTCCATGACTCTTGTCATTTTCGTGTCAAGTGAGCAAAAATAGTTATATTCGAGACAGAAGAGAAATGTCAGACAACCTATTCAATTTTTATCACTCATAATATTCTTCCATTATAAAAGGGCACACGATTGCACAAAATACAAATATAACTCAGGAATTTTAATCTCTTATAAACAGAACGAGGTTGTTGATATTGAAACATTGTTCTAACGAAAG
The DNA here is from genome assembly GCA_032207245.1 of Pardosa pseudoannulata. Lineage (NCBI taxonomy): Eukaryota > Metazoa > Arthropoda > Arachnida > Araneae > Lycosidae > Pardosa > Pardosa pseudoannulata. Next base: position 78,575,344 of record CM063503.1, on the reverse strand, counting down.
TGTTAAAGATTATTTAAATTTATAGATTAATTTAAAATACACTCAGTATTCCATAGTTCTTTCTGTTTTCTTCAAATATTCATATCCTGATAAGTAGTACCTTTAAAACAGAGGTTCTGAAACTTATAAGTCTCACGGAATTCTTGGAAGTGTATGACCTACTGGCAGAACCTTGTACCTTTCTCCAAAGTGTATGAAAGTCAGACGTTAGTTGCAATATATAGGAGCTGTTAGAAGTAATGGAAGTAAAGAAAAGTCATGCAACCAAAGTTAAATTTTGGACGATGTTATTTTATTTACCAAAGTGAAATATAAATCGTCGTGTTAATTCGTCTTGTATTGAGAATGGAACGGCTTGCGATTATTACACAACCAATCGAAATCTAGTTATTTAAATATTGTTAGAAGATTAGATCTTTATATTATTCCTTATTCTACATCAAGTGTATTTTGATATTTTGGTCTTCTTGTCACATTTGTGTAAATGACATCAAAATAGTAACCTATGTTCTGGTAACTGTTACCATCATATGGACTATGAACCAGCCATGAGCATAATGTTATAGCACAATCAGCAGATAATATCAGCTGTCGCTACGAAACTTCGTTTCATAGAGGCCAAGGCAGCTGCAAGTCATTTATGGATTTAATATGCAACTGCAATATATGTTGACTTTTTTTACATTTTTTAAAACCACTCATGTCAACCCAGTGTTTTGCAGAACCCAGTTTTAAGACCACTGCTTTAAGATATGCAGATTTCATATTCTCGTAAACCTAAGATACTACACACATAACAAAATGTATGAGATTCGTGCGTATGGGAACGTATCATGGAATCTTGTCAAAAGTCCGCCCTCCGAGTTGAATTTTTAAGAAGAAATAGTCTGAAATATTTATTTCGGAGATGAATATTTTAGTAGAGTGTACCCTACATAATCATCTACTTTTGTGAATTAAAATAAAACTGAAAAAAGTAGGATTAGCTGTTTTTTAGAGTAAAGATTTTATATGGTTTTTTTTCAAGAAAATAAATTCATCTGTGACACAGTTCACATTCATGATCCGTGTATAAAGCAATTGTATATTGAACATAAAAAATGTAATATCCAATCTATTCGATTTTTTTACCTCGCATAATATTTTAGTGTTGCAAAAATTCCCTCGATTACTCAAGACAAAAATATTAATCTGCCTCTCAATTTTTTTCCATGAAAGAACATGATATTTAAATTAAAATATTTACTTTCTATAGATCTTATGATGAAGATATATAAGAAACAATTCTGTAATTCAGTACAAAGGGTCAAGACAATTTTGAGTCCTGTACAAAAGAAAACTTTTGGGGTCCTAATGCTAACTTTTACAAACTCTCATCCACTAAAAAAAATAAGCAAACTACTTTTTATCAGTATAAAATGAAAGAATACAAATTATATATTTACTGAAAACAAAACGTGTTTACAAATATTATTTTAAACGTTTCTAAATATTTACATTCAGATTTCATTAAATGCATGTTTTTGTAACTAGTGATTTTCTTAGTGTAACAATATATTATTGGGTAAAATATTGCACTCATCTATATCTATAGTACAGCTATGGCGTGACTATCATGCAGTTTTATCTATGTGTTTTATCATTTCTCAAGTAACATTAGAATTTTAGGAAGTTCACAATTTCTAATATATGCCTTGTAATTACTTGAAATAGACAAAACAAATCAGAACAAAGTTACTTTGTAATACATAAATATAAAATTATCTGATGCTTTGTATGAGAGTTTTAGTTACAAACTAAGTATCTCAAATTTGAAAAATATTCTTTTATACATAGCATGCGTATTAGAACAAAAGCATGCATTCATACAAACCAAGCAAAACTCCAATAAAAATATTTTTCTCCTTTTTACATAGATTGAACATATTAAACACAGTTACAGAAACCTTTAACACACAGAAAATATACTACTTCCTGTGCATTGAATATTAGAATCTTAATATAAACAGCGTTAGAAAAAAAAAATTTTTTTAATAAATATTGCTATTAAATTTTATATAAATTTTGTGTTTATACGAATCAATGTAAAAGTATTCAGATTAAACAATAATGATTTTAAATCTGTTATTCATAATAATAAAGTGAAATAAAAAGCTAAACAACAATTTCAAGTTTTATTTTATTTGAGTTGCGTATATTTTAAAATTCTAAATGAGAAATCGAAATTTCCAAATGAGAACATCAAGTAATGCTTATACCATGCAGATAACAGCGCAGTTGTACTAAATATGTCATATAATCAATGTAAACAGCCATTTTCTCAAAGTTTGCCAGTAAATGTTTACAAAAACAGAAATTTATTTCAAAACAAAACAAATCCCCATAGTGTATTATTTTTTCTCTGCAAAGTTCCGTTTCCTAGGTTTTCATTGTGGATTTATTTTTTTTGTTTTTTTTGTAAACTATGACTCATCGCACGCAAAGGAAAATCCCAAAAAGGAGGGAGATAGTTTTAAAAGTAATCAATGAAATGTCTCCATTGAAACTATACTGTCTGCGGAGAGGTGATTGAACTGAGAGCTACTTTGCGGAATTGAATGGATTTACTCTTTCCATCAACTTAATTCTTGAAATTTATATTTGTTTAAAATGTTAGTACAAAATTAGGCACAGTAAATAGAGTATTATGCATAGTTAATAGATTATTATTTATGGTGTATTGAACTTCCAATGGAAAAAAATCAAAGATATATAGGTATGTTCCGATAAAACTGACAAATACATTATAATCTAGATCAATGGCTGCCAAACTTATGTAAGTTCTGAGTAACAGTACCATTTCAAAATCCTACTGTAAGTACCAAAAGAAACCAGGACATAAATAAGAACATTCTTTTTAAGATTTTACATTTGTTTATTGCCTATACATATACATGTCTAGTAAATATAAAATCAATTTGAATATAACTGTATGCAAGAAAAGTAAATTGAAAATGAATTACACCTAAAAAGCATTAAATTTTGTTAGTAATAAAATAGGAATGTGAGAACAAATGTTTCTTCAGACTTATTAACTTTAATGAAAATTATAATCCTCTCTTTGGTCATGAACAAGTATTTTAGTTAGAAGAACAAGTAGTGGCTGCCAGTCAAATACATGTGTCCAAATACACAAAATTAATTATGTACTTGCATTTTTATAAATTTCATATAGAAAAAAGTTACCTTAGGCAAACATGTAGACCGGAATATTACATTCTCTTTTAGACCAATATGGACAAAAATTGGCTGTTTTTAATACTAACAAGAGAATACATATTTTCAAAGATTGAAGAAGGCAATTTTAAGGCTGAATCCTTGTGAATCGATTTAAAAGATAAATCGTCTCTCCTCGTAAATTAACCCGAGCATAAAACAATGATCGACCAATAATTTCCTGGAGAGCGGCTAGTAACTCACGATTGACGGGTTGGCGACCTCTAATTTAGATGTTCGATGCCAATATTTGACATTGATAACTATGACTGTCAAAATTGTAAGATTTGACTTGCACTTTGCAAGTTGGAGAGTAAAACAAAATGTCCTTTAAATTACTAAGTTCATGCGTATTTGCTTTTCTTATAGGTCAGAGAAACATGTTTCTAATGAAGTCAATATGCTATATTGTTTGATTGCATATTGTTAAAGCTACACTTCATGTTTTGCTGGGTTTATGAAATCAAAACTTGTTCCTTAAAATTGTTTCCGAATGGTTATAAACACCCAAGATACTAGAGAAAATCAAACTCAAAGACTCTAGTTCTGAGCACAGTAATTAAATCTTTTCCCATCCAGATTATGAAATTATAAATAACAACATACATTTGAAAACTTCTGAGCTTGTTCATAGCGATATCAGTTTACAGTAAAACGAAAATATAAGTTTTTCATGTACTTCTTTTATTGACTATTATTAAATAAGAATTTTTGGAAGAAAGGCTTAACAAATCGGGATTTTTACTCTTAACATATTGTGCTTGGGTACATTTCGTAGCGGAATTGTAAAGGGAGCGGGCGTTTTGCGCGTAAATTTAGTTATTCAGTTAAATCTATATAGATCGAAAATTATTTAATTTTTTAAACAACATTTCGTATTTTATATTGAAATATAGAAACAAATATATAAATAGATTTATATAAATAACATCCATAAAATTTTAATAAACAAAAAATATATTTTTAGTGGATAAATTTATAATAGTATCGGAAATATGAAAAATCAAACAAATAGTAGTATATAGTTTTAATTTTTTCCCTTTCTGTGGTTCCGCATCGACTGATGTAAAAACTAGATTTTATTTGTCTAAATTTTTCCAGAAATTATGTAGTAGACATGAACATTCGGCTTCGGTTTCTTGTATATACCGTTATTTTTGTACCTACAAACAAACCATGTTGTTACACTAACCCGTATTAGTACGTGACCCGCGCTCAAGTATGAATTGCCAGAAAACGTACTAGTACGTATCCCACGCTCAAGTATCAATTGCCAGAAAACGTACTAGTACTTGTCCCGCATACAATGTGTTAAGTTTCTCTTATATGTCAATACAAAAATGTTACTTATAATGTTCGGTTAAAAATTACTGTGCTTGTGTGTTACGCAATCATATGTTCTCGATTTGCATCAGTAAAAATCCTGTAAAAGCATCTAAACTGGCCTTTTTCAGTGGCGGTTAAGTACCTCCTCCGGTTCCTGGATTAGGTCCAATTGTTGACACAGATATACAATTTTGATGTAAAGCCACATCCGAAATTTCATTCATGTAGCTTGTTGCGATTTTGAGGTATCTGACTAGACAGTCTCAGTCTTGTTTCTCTTTTCTCTCCCTCTATTTCACATACACAAAATTTATGTGTGCACATCGGAAATCAGGGCACTATGTCATAATTTTCAAATTTTACAGGATAATGAATTTTTACACTTTTGTTTGAGTTGATACGTTTTTAGTGAGGAGATTTATAAACGTCTTTGACGTAATAGGGAAGGCAGCACTTATAAACATATACGAAAATAGTATAATTAAGAAATTTTATGCGTAAATTGTGATCTTTACCACGAAACCATGTTGGTTGATAGCTTTTTTTCAATTAGCTAAATTTCTCAACTTTTGGAAACAGAGATTGTTTCCATTTATTATGAGAAAAAAATAAAACTATCAAAGTCGACGTACCTGTCGTAACTTAATGCTCCTAAAGTCATAAAATGACGAAACCAATAATAAAATTATAAATAAGTGTATATTCCAAAATTTGGTGGAAATTCTGTGTCCATTACAAGCAATATATTCCATAATTTTTTTCTTAAATTTTTTTTCGTGGATAAGAATTTAATTTCATTCGTTTTTTTTTTGTGTTTGACGAAATACTATCTTCAAAGAGAAGAGTTTCAAAGCAAAAAGTTAAGTATAATATTCAGTGGATGAATGAAAGAGTTCATGATATTAAATTTCTAAGATTTAAAAGGATTTCTATAAAAAGCCGAAAGATGGCCGAATGGTAGGGCGCGGCTCTTCCGAACCTGAGTTCACGGGTTCGAATCCCGCTGAGGATATTCGCAGCCGTTCGGAATCGGCTTTAACCAGTAGCTCCCGGTCTCATTAGCCCTCTTCTGAAAAACAGTTGACCATAGCGCTCCAAACCAAACCAAACCAAACAAAACAAAACAGAAGCTATAAAAGGATAAATTAGTATGAAAAACTATAGGAAAACGGCGGGACCAACAATTTTCATACAGAACTGGACCGGTCCTGTTCTGTATGTCTTTGACGATGGTTTACGAGAAGTGGTAAAAAAAAACGTTGAAGCACCGAATGTAAATTATTGTTACATCCTTACACAGAGAAATCACAAAGGAAAACTTTTAAAACACATGTTAAGTGACCAATCAATTCACTTCATTGGTGTTTCTATCTAGAACCTTGAAGGAATCACTTGTTCATCAGCCAAACGTCGGCTTCTGAATACTGTAGATCAAGCAAGTATAGTATTTTTCATGTCATACTGAAAGACTAATACAGACCAAACAAAGGAGGTCTAAGTTTATGAGGCCTTAAAAATAAAAACTATAATTTTTATAAAATCATATGTTTTTTTCTAGCAGTATAGTATATCAAATAAAGAAATACAATTAAAATTTTTAAGCTATGAAGTAACGAAAGGACAAAATAATACAATAACGTTTTCTTCCTGAAAATTAGCATCTATTCTGTGCCGACATCCTTAAAAAAAGAAAAAGAAATACATGACTGCATGAGAAGAATGTCATGTTACATATGTAGCAACATTCTCGACTTTTTATTTCTTCGTAAGCGAAATTCTCGAACAGTACAAGAGAAAATTATGTTCATATTTAAGTGTACTGAGACGTAAGAAGCCCAGAATTAGAAAAACGAAGATAACAAATAGCCTTGCAAGAAATGTAAAATTATAAAATTTATATTTATACTTTTTATATATTATTATTGGTTGGGCCGCAAACATACCTGTTATGGGGCCGCATGTGGATTGCGAGGTTGGTATCATTGATGAAAAATATCACCTACTTTTCAAATAGTTAAAATAATTTGTGCCAAATTGTTGTCAAACCTCGAATAAAATGACAGATCAATCGATATTTAGTAATAAATTCATATATTTTAGAATGATAAAAATTATTAACTTTTTAGACTCGAATATTCAAGAGCTATCATTCATATTAATTTATATTCATTATTTCAAATCCCGATATAGAAGTGAAAGATAACTAGAAAAAAATTAAGTAAGAAGTTAAAGTTAACTAAGTTAGGTAAGGTTAAATAGTTAAGTGATTCCACTGAGTTTTTTTTTTTTTTTTTTTTTTTTTGAATTAGTTCAAACGTTTCTCACGAACATTGTACACGTTAACCGTTACAGAGAGAAAAGTCTGGACGCAAGTAATTCTTCCACTATGATACGCTTCACGTGTTAAGCGTCTCGGAAATCAAAATCTCTCTGAATTGAACATTACAGTACTGATTTTTCTTCCTACTACTTATTCATTCCGATTGTAGAGTAGCAATTGCTCACAGCGATGCACCTATGCGTAGGAACCTCGCTTGAATAAAAGTTTGGGGCATATTTTCCGCACCATTGCAGATCGGACAAAAGAACTTTCTCGTGGTGGACTACACACATGTAATCGCCGACAGTTCTCGCTTGACAGAAATAGTTGCTGAAGACCTTTTTTGGGATCGAATAAAGTTCGTTCACCTGACGTCGCAGATTCTATCGTCAATCATTATTCATTTTACGGTATGCTAATTAGCCTGTAACTTTATGACTATAATGAAGAGGAAACGAGGTTGATAGTGAACCAGTCACGTGTGTAAAACAAGCACTGAAATTTTAATTAAGCCTTATTGTTGTCTAGTTGACACTGAAAATATTTTAGTGGGAAAATTTATGAACATCAGAGTTAAGGCCGAGATAACATCTGAAAGTTCTTATTATTTTTTATTATTAGTTAGTTCTTTTATATGTGTTTATGAAAGAATATGTAGAAGACTATAAAAAAAATAAGGATCTCTATATATTTTATAAGAGTTGCGTTTTATATTATTTCTATTCAACAATTTAAAAGTTATTTTATAACCTTTGTTAAATAGACAAACACCATATTTCTCCCCCAAAATATGTTTTTATACTCATTATTTGACTAAGACAGGCTAAGAACAAGTTTTTATGAAAACTCATATTAGCATATTGTGTGCGGGTACATTTCACAGCGAAATTGTACCCGGAGCGGGTGTTTTGTGCGTAAATTTAGTTATTCAATTAAATCTCAATAGATCGAAAATTATTTAAATTTTAACCAATTTTTCGTATTTTATATTGAAATATATAAACAAATATATAAATAAAAATATATAAATTACAACCATAAGATTTTGTAAAAAAAAACATTTTTTAGTAGATAAATTTATAATAGTATCGTAAATATGAAAAATCAAATAGAAATAGTAGTATATAGTTTTAAGTTTTTCGAGTTATGTTATATATAAACATTTTTACATTATAAAAAAATGAAAGACAAGAACATTCGGCTTCGTTTTACTCTATATACCGTTATTTTTGTACCCACAAACAAACCATGTTGTTACAATATCCCGTACTAGAACCTGACCTGCGCTCAAGTATCAATTGTCAGAAAACGTACTAGTACGTGTTCCGCATACAATGTGTTAGTAGCTCAATATATTCTCAAATTTTAGATATTTATATTAAAATTACTATATGAAATTTTAAGATAAGGCAATTAATTACGAGAATTAATTACAGTAGATGAAACCAAAGTTCATGATTTAATCATCAGTAAGTTATGAATACTAAATAGTTATTTTGTTCTGATAAAAAAAATAAAATGATATATGTTTGAGTAGTGAGTATTTTAGATAATTTAACTCTAATATTAAACCGTATTATTGCTATAAGACTTTCCCTATATGAAGAGAAATGTCATAACAGTTCTGGAATAATTTAGAGATATGTCACAAAATATTTTAAAAAATGATCACTAAATAATTTTAGTGATTGATAATGTTATTAATAGTTATAACATACTTAATCATAGTTAAATTCTCCCATAAAAATATTTGGTAGATAAATATTTCATGTACGTATAAATTGTACCTATACTATAACAGATTAATTGAAAAGAAAACTTACTTTTTAAAGTTTATTTACATTTCTAAAAGATATTTTGTATTTAAAATATTCATCGTATAGTTTATCTTTTGAATCATCTCCAACGGATAATTTCATGCATGATAAACTTGTAAGAATAAATATGCTAAAATTAGAAGGACTGTAACGGTTAAAAAGCCAACAATAATAGCTTAATAGACATAATAGCTTAATAGAAAAGCTTTGAAAATAAAACTCCTTAAGTTTTATAAAGGTATTTAAAATAAAAGCGGTGCTATATCAACAAATGTTTTATCGAACAGATATGGTTTTACATTAAATTTGATATTTAAATGGATTCCTATCAAAAATTTGAAGTTTAAATCAATATAACCAATCAAAGTTTAAGGGATATAATTACTTAACAAAATATTGTCACTGAGTCTCTACATATATTCTAGAAAAGAAAATTCAAGAACACTGGATTTCAGGGATGTAAACCTAAAAGCATATGTTATTTCAACTATGATTAAATTTAACCCTACCAAAGGCATTCTTTAGCTTTGACTTCTGTTGTTTGGTTTGGCGCTCTACGGTCTACTTTTTTGCAACACGAGGGCTAAAGAGACCGTGACTTCCTGTTGTATCACCGTAACTATGCAAATATAGATTAGTAAGAATGTATCATATCATTCATGCTATGTTGATTGCTATGTACGTTTTTATTTTTAAAGTTTAAGTAATATTAAAAATTAAATAAAGTTTTTAAATTTCTCAAATTTATTTAAAAAGTTTAATTTTTTAAAAACTCTACCGATGGATTTTGTTCTGAAAATCGATAATTTAAATAAAATTATTTTAGATGAAAGCAGGTTAAAAAATTCTACTAAAGGGTACAGAGTTTCTTTAAAATAGTAAAATTAATCTCCGTTGTTAACCCCTTAACGTGCACTCTCGAGTTAACTCGAGCGAGCTAAACTGGCCAAACTGTGCACACTCGAGATAATTCGAGCGTGCACAGATATATTTACTGATAATAATGTTTATTCTGAAATGAGAATTCGAAAAGAAATGTAAAGAAAAGTCGATGTGCGTATAATATTACAATATTCGACTATTTTCTGCAATGTTATCAAAATCCAAAATTGCAATAAAAATTTTGATTATTTTTGTAATTTTCTTGGCAAGACAACGTTCTAAATTGGGTTTTTTACATAAAAAATTTATTTTTTTGGCCGGCCCTTTAAAAAAAACTGCATTAAGGGGTTAATCAAATGAAGTTATTTCTGTGCACCTATTGGCAGAAAAATTTGGATTTGAGAACTTGCATCAGGTGATCCAATTATGCATTTGACTCCCATGTGATTGCTGTTTGGTTTGATTTATTTTGCAACACTACGGCAATTCTTTTGTAACAAAAGGATTATGTCTGACTACGGAGTGAAATGATTGACGTCAAAATTGGTTAAGCATAATACTGTACGTATCTGTACTTATCTTACTCCTGTCCCTACGTTAAAATTCTATTTTTCCAACAACTTCCCTTTTAAATTTTAAATAGTTTCAGGAAAGGAAATTATTTGAATTTTTAGTTTCCTCTTTACGATATCAATCATCGTAGGAGCTTATGCTAATATGTTCTAAATTGGTCTCCAAATAGAATGGGAAATATGTTTACACCTAATATGTCTCATTAGTGACATAGGAGACTAAACAGATATTTAAAAATCAACATGTATTGGTAAGGCATGGTTTAAAACTGCATGCGATTACTACCTAGTGAAAAGATGTGGAGATGAACGATAGGAATAAATACTAGATTTTGTTAGTAAACTTCATTCAGAGAATATAGAGTTATTAGAATAAAATTTACCCACATATCCAATCATTTAGCAGAAATGCAACATAAATTTAGTTACTTATACTATGTTATTAAACGAAAATAGGACTACAGATTAATTAACATGTTATTAAACTATAGTGAAATTTTAAGCGTTGAAGCTTAAGGCCTAACTGTTTTAGCTTTAACACTAAACATACCATAACCAGCGGAATGACAAGTAATATATATGTAAAAAATGCGATGGGTAATGATTAAAAATTCTTATTCTTTTGTGTAAACTTCATTCAAATTCATAAAAATTGACAATATACAATTTTGTTTAATTATAATAAAGTTTATTTCCCTACTAGTATCCATATTTCATATATTCAATCAGGAAGGAAAGCATTTGAGCGGCTATGGTAGAAATAGGTATGTATTAAGTATTGGTATGTTTAGTGTTAAACATTATCTGATAACACTTACAAATAAAAAGAAGCAATATAACTTTAATCTCATTTCCAAATCGTTGTGCCGCTAGATGATCTTGGGTATTTTACGGAACATTTCTCCAGTAGAATAATAAAATTTTAATTATTTGTGTATAATATGAAATATTTAGTGAAGGTGCAGTAGCATTTGTGTATATACTTACTTATCTATTTATGAAATATTGATTTAATAGATGTAAATAGATACTAAACAACAAAATTTTACATTTTATTTAGCAAAGAAAATCTTATTTATTTGAAATCTTAAACACTATATAGTTTTTCTTCAGTTTGTGAACCCTTCATACAGCTGTATATAGAACTAATAAGTTCATGTATAGAGATCGTGTATATCATTATCAAAAGAAAACTATAATGTAATTTCTCTATGTGAGTATTTAAGTATGGTGACGCGAAACTGTTGAGAAATTCTGTCATGTGGAAGGTAGTATAGATTGGTGTGCCGATTGTAAAGCAATGCTCAAAACGAACACGTCCTCTGTACACAAATATATGTTATATGTATGGACTTATTAACAAATTCATGATTATTTAGTTATTAAATTCATTATTGAATTTCTGATTAATCACTTAATACAATGAAATCACTTGTGTTAATCTCATTAGTAGAATACAAGTTATGTAGTCAACTGAAAATCGCGATGAGGAGCTTTATCTATTATAAAGTTTCATTTTACATTACTATAGTTGCATACTATATAAGGAAGTTTATTTTTAAGACGATACGCCACAATATGTGTCTAAACCTGTATTATGTGATATAAATTGTTTCTTTAAATCTGTTTGAGTTTGTATTTACAACGCTGAAAACATGCATCGTTAACTTGACTACAAACGGTAGCCGAGGTTGTGAAATTTTGGCAGTTGTATAAAAATTTTATTGCTGATGATGAGTCTCAAAGATTACCAATTTGTATCTCATAAGATTAAGCAAACTTGTTATCGCTAAATACAGAATATTCAGGTAGCTAGGTTTGATTTGGTTTAGTTTGGAGTGCTACGGCCTACTGTTTTTGTCAAGAGGAATATTCAGGAAATGTAAGGTTTAAACGACCGAACAAAGTTTTTTTTCTATCCATATAGTGGGGAAAGTTCACTGTCATATTTTGACTGATAAAAGCTAGTTTACTTATAAATTTTTAGGTAAATATTTAAAATTATACATTATTATAATATTTCTTATTAATAAATTACTCTAAAACAATCAAATATTTTAACGATATAAACATTTATAATAACAAAACTATCGAATAATATATTTACTGTAGTCATTAAGATATGTTTCAAATATATATTTCGGGATTTCAATCGCGGGCTATAAATTACACATAATGGGCTGCATGCGGCCTGCCATTTGGCCACCCCTGATCTACATTACCATTTTAAGCATAACAATTCACAAAATTATTTTTATTATAAATTTTCATATAATAAGCAAGAGAGAGAGGGTTATAAAGGATTTGGGATAAATTTGTTAATGCGGAATCTTGCTCTGGTATCTATTTAAAAATGCCTCGTCATTTTTAGTAACAAAACCATTTTTAGTAACAAAACACGAGGAGGTACAAAGAAACAACACGTGTTATTTTCATATTCCCGGAAAGAAAACTTTGTTTACCTCCTGGAAGAATTTACTTGAGTAATTTACTGGACAGGATCCAAAAGCTGAAATATGACGGGTTTGGGCACTTAGGTATAAGGCATATTCACACTGAAGGAAAAGTTACACCGGAAACTAGCGGAGGAAAGTAATTTGAGGATTAGGAGGACAGAATATGAATATTTCATTGCATTTGTTATCGCATACTGATTTTTTTATTTAACTTGTTCCTTGTCAAGTTCATTCTACACAAAGTTATATACATACATTCACTCAACAAAATAATTTTTTAAATTAATCCGGTGGAATATCACTAGTAGTAAAAAGTGAAAATCAATAAATTTCAAGTTATTTTATGACAATTTTGAATAAATTTCCCTGAGAATTAAAAACGTATCTTTGTCTGGATTTTAACCTTTATTTGTTGACAAAGCTTCTATTTTCATGAGAAAAGCGCTCCCGTAGCACGAGAAATTTAGTTTTCATATAATACTTTTTTAAAGTTAGCAATGATAAATCTTAATATAAATATTTTTGAGAGATCTTATGCTTGTATATTATTTTGTTAAAATTTAATTGATATTCTCAGTTTTGAACACTCTTGTTCACTCTTTATATGAAAATCAAAGAAGAAATCATTGTGTGCTTTGGTTTACATTTAAGTCATTCACATACAATGAAGAGTTGGGGGGGGGTCATTCATTTCATGGGCCATTGTAGAAATTGACGAATCTACCACACCAAGAGCTGTTTTCGGAGGATACCATACATTATTTTAATAGATAACTCAGTTTCTTCCCTCGTGCATTGATTACAATCCGTTTAAAAATGCTTAAGATGCCCATACTACTACCTTCTCAACAGGCCCAATGTCAGAATTACATCCAAGAATCAGTAAATTAGAAAGAAGATCATTGAAAGCAGTATTCAGAGAAGCCGTAATATCGAAAAATGAATACTCTACTAAGCGATATTCGAGACTGATAGAAACAAATATTATAAAAATCGAAATGACAATGTTTGAATCAAATATTTGTTGATATTTCATATGACATTTCACTGGAATTCAATCCATTTTCATCAAGCCACTCACCAATGAACTAGACAGCATTTGACAATATTAAAACAATAAAAGCCCTTCACAGTTTTGGTTTGGTTTGTACTGCTACGATCTACTGTTTTGCAACACCAGGGCTAATGAGACCGGGATCTTCTGTTTAAAGTCGATTCCGAAGGGCTACAAACATCCATATCTGAAGTGGGATTCGAACACACGAACTCCCGTCCCGAAGAGCAGTGCTCTACCATACGGCTACTCCATAGCACGTAATATTCAAATGCATGCATAATTAAAAACAATATTATCTAAACAGTACATCTAGTGAATAAACTTTATATTTAGCATTTTATATGGTATAGTTTTTTTTAAATTATTAACAAAGAGACTAAAAATATCAAGCACAAAAGAAATATTTTGTTTCTGTAGTCACTTAAGAATAAATCTCAGAAATAACTTTCCAATCTTGCGATACCAATAGCTAAGAAGATGTAAAAGCAATATAAAACCGCATTTGATGAGGTGTATAGGGTTTCACTAAAAATAAAATTTAATAGAAAATATTTAAGACTTTTTTTTTTTAATTTCTAATTGGGAACATCTTATGAGATTCAGGTGAGCAAGAAGGTTAAAGTATTTGTATTTTCAAACAGATTGGTTTACAATTATTCCTGATTGCATGTCAATATTTTTCAACAACCATATATGTATGCAGCTTATGACTCAATATAGGAAATTTGTAAACGATACAGCGATGATAGTGGATAAACTGTATATTTAGCATTTTATATGGTATAGTTTTTTTTTAAATTATACACAGAGACTAAAAAAATCAAGCACAAACGAAATATTTTGTTTCTATAGTCACTTCAAACACAATCCCAGAAATAAATTTCCAATCTTGCGATACCAATTACCAATAAGAATTAAATACAATATAAAATCCGATTTGATGAGGTACAGGAGATTTCACTAAAAATAAAATTTTGTAAGGAAATTATTTAAGACTTTTTTTAAATTTCTAATTGAATATCATAATTTCATCAGATGTAATTTCCTCATATGAGATTCAGGTGAGCAAGAAGGTTAAACTATCTGTATTTTCTAACAGATTGGTTTATAATTATCCCTTATTGCATGTCAATATTTTTCAACAATCATTTATATTTCCAGTGTATGACTCAATATTAGAATTTTGTAAACGATATAGCGATGATAGTGGATAAATTTTATATTTAGCATTTTATATGGTATAGAGCTTGTTTTAAAATTATAAACAGAGACTAAAAAAATCAAGCACAAACGAAATATTTTGTTTCTGTAGTCACTTCAAAAACAATCCCAGAAATAACTTTCCAATCTTGCAATACCAATTGCTAACAAGAACTAAATACAATATACCCATTTGATGAAATATAGGAGGTTTCACTAAAAATAAAATTTTCCAAGGAAAATATTTAAGCCTTTTTTTAAAAATTTCTAATTAAGAGCAGTTTGTGAGATTCAGGTGAACAATAAGGTTAAACTATTTGTATTTTCTAACAGATTGGTTTATAATTATTCCTTATTGTATATCAATATTTTTCAACAATCATTCGTGCATTCAGCGTATGACTCAATATAGGAAATTTGTAAACGATATAGCGATGATAGTGGATAAACTTTATATTTAGCATTTTATATGGTATAGAGTTTTTTTAAATTATAAACAAAGAGACTAAAATTATCAAGCACAAACGAAATATTTTATTTCTGTAGTCACTTAAGAAAAAATCTTAGAAATAACTTTCCAATCTTTCGATACCAATTGCTAACAAGAAATACAATATAAAACCCCATTTGATCAGGTGTAGAAGGTTTCATTAAAAATAAAATTTAATGGAAAATATTTAAGACTTTATTTTAAATTTCTAATTGTGAGAATCATATTAGATTCAGGTGAGCAAGAAGGTTAAACTATTTGTAATTTTTAGTAGATTGGTTTATAATTATCCCTTATTGCATGTCAATATTTTTTAACAATCATTTATGTTTCCAGCGTATGATTCAATATAGGAAATTTGTAAACGATATAGCGATGATGGTGGATAAACTTTATATTTAGCATTTTATATCGTATGGAGTTTTTTTTTTAAATTATTAAAATTTTTTAGTCTTTGACTAAAAATAATCAAGCACAAACGAAATATTTTGTTTCTTTAGTCACTTCAAAAAATCTCAGAAATAACTTTCCAATCTTGCGATACCAAATGCCAAGTAGATCTAAATACAATATAAAACCCCAATTAATGAGGTATATGAGGTTTCACTAAAAATAAAATTTTGTAAGGAAAATATTTAAGACTTTTTTAAAATTTCTAATTGGGAGCATCATATGAGATTCAGGTAAGCAAAAAAGAAACTATTTGTGTTTTCTAACAGATTGGTTTATAATTATCCCTTATTGCATGTCAATATTTTTCAACAATCATTTATGTATGCAGCTTATGTCTCAATATAGGAAATATGTAAACGATATAGCTATGATAGTGGATAAACTTTATATTTAGCATTTTATATGGTACAGAGTTTTTTTCTAAATTATAAACGAAGAGACTAAAGAAATCAAGAACAAACGAAATATTTTATTTCTGTAGTCACTTCAAAATAAAATCTGAGAAATTACTTTCTAATCTTGTGATACCAATAGCAAAGAAGATCTAAATACCATATAAAACTCCATTTGTTGAGGTATAGGCGGTTTCACTAAAAATAAAATTTTGTAATTAAAATATTTAAGACTTCTTTTTAAAATTTCTAATTGGGAGTATCATATGAGATTCAGGGGATCAAGAAGGTTAAGCTATTTGTATTTTCTAAAAAATTGGTTTATAATTACCCCTTATTGCATGTCAATATTTTTCAACAATCATTTATGTATGCAGCTTATAACTGACTCAATATAGGGAATTTGTAAACGATATAGCGATGATACTGGATAAATTTTTATTTAGCATTTTATATGGTATAGAGTTTTTTTAAAATTATAAACAAAGAGACTAAAAAATCAAGCACAAACGAAATATTTTGTTTGTGTAGTCACTTAAAAAAAATCTGAGAAATTACTTTCTAATCTTGTGATACCAATAGCTAAGAAGATCTAAATGCAATATAAAACCGCATTTGATAAGGTATATGTGGTTTCACTGAAAATAAAATTTTGTGAGGAAAATATTTAAGCCTTTTTTTTTTAAATTTCTAATTAGGAGCATCATATGAGATTCAGGTGAGCAAGAAGGTTAAACTATTTGTATTTTCTAGCAGATCGGTTTATAATTATCCCTTATTGCATGTCAATATTTTTCAACAATCATTTATGTTTCCTGCGTACGACTCAATATAGGAAATTTGTAAACGATATAGCGATGATAGTGGATACACTTTATATTTAGCATTTTATATGGTATAGAGATTTTTTTTTTAAATTATAAACTAAGAGACTAAAAAAATCAAGCACAAACGAAATATTTTGTTTCTTTAGTCACTTAAAAAAATCCCATAAATAACTTTCCAATAGCAATTACCAATAGAGATACCAATTGCTAACAAGAACTATTATTTAAGACTTTTTTAAAATTTCTAATTGAATATCAGAATTTCATCATACATAATTTCATCATATGAGATTCAGGTGAGCAAGAAGGTTAAACTATCTGTATTTTCTAGCAGATTGGTTTATAATTATCCCTTACTGCACGTCAATATTTTTCAACAACCATTTATGTATGCAGCTTATGACTCAATACAGGAAATTTGTAAACGATATCGCGATGATAGTAAACACAAAGGAATTTTGTGAATGGCATTTTACTCGAGATTCAAACCATTCCGGCGTAACGAAAATACTCCCATCACTTACCTACCAATAAAAAAGAAACATACGCTTTTATCGTATAGAAGAAAGCTATTCGAGATCGTGACCATTGCTCCAGTCGATGGGATTAGAACGCCTTCCGACTTCATAAGCCATTATCGTGCAAGAAAAATGACAGCCCGTGACTCATTCATAAAAAAGTGAAAAGAAAAATAATAATAGAAACAGTATTTCCCCGACAGCTATAGAAGATTTTCGCATTTGGAATGCCAGCCAAGGGAATCTAAATTGAATTAAGGAGGGAAATCTAATAGCTGATCTAAAATATTCATCCTTTTAAGCAATAAAACAAGTTACGAGTGTTTTACATATATCAGACAGGAATAATTACTGTTGCGAGCCTTTTTACGGTGTATTAGTGTCTTTAAATAGTGATGAATGAGGATGAGGGTGAAGCTAATTTCGTGCATTCAGCGTATGACTCAATATAGGAAATTTGTAAACGATATAGCGATGATAGTGAATAAACTTTATATTTAGCATTTTATATGGTATAGTTTTTTTTAAATTATTAACAAAGAGACTAAAAATATCAAGCACAAACGAAATATTTTATTTCTGTAGTCACTTAAGAAAAAATCTTAGAAATAACTTTCCAATCTTTCGATACCAATTGCTAACAAGAAATACAATATAAAACCCCATTTGATCAGGTGTAGAAGGTTTCATTAAAAATAAAATTTAATGGAAAATATTTAAGACTTTATTTTAAATTTCTAATTGTGAGAATCATATTAGATTCAGGTGAGCAAGAAGGTTAAACTATTTGTAATTTTTAGTAGATTGGTTTATAATTATCCCTTATTGCATGTCAATATTTTTTAACAATCATTTATGTTTCCAGCGTATGATTCAATATAGGAAATTTGTAAACGATATAGCGATGATGGTGGATAAACTTTATATTTAGCATTTTATATCGTATGGAGTTTTTTTTTTAAATTATTAAAATTTTTTAGTCTTTGACTAAAAATAATCAAGCACAAACGAAATATTTTGTTTCTTTAGTCACTTCAAAAAATCTCAGAAATAACTTTCCAATCTTGCGATACCAAATGCCAAGTAGATCTAAATACAATATAAAACCCCAATTAATGAGGTATATGAGGTTTCACTAAAAATAAAATTTTGTAAGGAAAATATTTAAGACTTTTTTAAAATTTCTAATTGGGAGCATCATATGAGATTCAGGTAAGCAAAAAAGAAACTATTTGTGTTTTCTAACAGATTGGTTTATAATTATCCCTTATTGCATGTCAATATTTTTCAACAATCATTTATGTATGCAGCTTATGTCTCAATATAGGAAATATGTAAACGATATAGCTATGATAGTGGATAAACTTTATATTTAGCATTTTATATGGTACAGAGTTTTTTTCTAAATTATAAACGAAGAGACTAAAGAAATCAAGAACAAACGAAATATTTTATTTCTGTAGTCACTTCAAAATAAAATCTGAGAAATTACTTTCTAATCTTGTGATACCAATAGCAAAGAAGATCTAAATACCATATAAAACTCCATTTGTTGAGGTATAGGCGGTTTCACTAAAAATAAAATTTTGTAATTAAAATATTTAAGACTTCTTTTTTAAAATTTCTAATTGGGAGTATCATATGAGATTCAGGGGATCAAGAAGGTTAAGCTATTTGTATTTTCTAAAAAATTGGTTTATAATTACCCCTTATTGCATGTCAATATTTTTCAACAATCATTTATGTATGCAGCTTATAACTGACTCAATATAGGGAATTTGTAAACGATATAGCGATGATACTGGATAAATTTTTATTTAGCATTTTATATGGTATAGAGTTTTTTTAAAATTATAAACAAAGAGACTAAAAAATCAAGCACAAACGAAATATTTTGTTTGTGTAGTCACTTAAAAAAAATCTGAGAAATTACTTTCTAATCTTGTGATACCAATAGCTAAGAAGATCTAAATGCAATATAAAACCGCATTTGATAAGGTATATGTGGTTTCACTGAAAATAAAATTTTGTGAGGAAAATATTTAAGCCTTTTTTTTTTAAATTTCTAATTAGGAGCATCATATGAGATTCAGATGATCAAGAAGGTTAAACTATTTGTATTTTCTAACAGATTAGTTTATAATTATTCCTTTTTGCATGTCAATATTTTTCAACAATCATCTATGTTTCCAGCATATGACTCAATATAGGAAATTTGTAAACGATATAGCGATGATAGTGAATAAACTTTATATTTAGCATTTTATATGGTATAGTTTTTTTTAAATTATTAACAAAGAGACTAAAAATATCAAGCACAAACGAAATATTTTGTTTCTTTAGTCACTTAAAAAAATCCCATAAATAACTTTCCAATAGCAATTACCAATAGAGATACCAATTGCTAACAAGAACTATTATTTAAGACTTTTTTAAAATTTCTAATTGAATATCAGAATTTCATCATACATAATTTCATCATATGAGATTCAGGTGAGCAAGAAGGTTAAACTATCTGTATTTTCTAGCAGATTGGTTTATAATTATCCCTTACTGCACGTCAATATTTTTCAACAACCATTTATGTATGCAGCTTATGACTCAATACAGGAAATTTGTAAACGATATCGCGATGATAGTAAACACAAAGGAATTTTGTGAATGGCATTTTACTCGAGATTCAAACCATTCCGGCGTAACGAAAATACTCCCATCACTTACCTACCAATAAAAAAGAAACATACGCTTTTATCGTATAGAAGAAAGCTATTCGAGATCGTGACCATTGCTCCAGTCGATGGGATTAGAACGCCTTCCGACTTCATAAGCCATTATCGTGCAAGAAAAATGACAGCCCGTGACTCATTCATAAAAAAGTGAAAAGAAAAATAATAATAGAAACAGTATTTCCCCGACAGCTATAGAAGATTTTCGCATTTGGAATGCCAGCCAAGGGAATCTAAATTGAATTAAGGAGGGAAATCTAATAGCTGATCTAAAATATTCATCCTTTTAAGCAATAAAACAAGTTACGAGTGTTTTACATATATCAGACAGGAATAATTACTGTTGCGAGCCTTTTTACGGTGTATTAGTGTCTTTAAATAGTGATGAATGAGGATGAGGGTGAAGCTAATTAGGCTTTCTTAACAAGTGAAGAACAATTGGTAATTTTGTTATTTAGAAAAGCCGTTAAATTTATCAGAATCAGATTGGCTGTAAATGGCATAGGTTATTTTTCTTTTGAATACACCCACTTCATGATTAGTAGACAAAAAAAATAAGAAAATAATACTTTATACGTTAAGTCAACTTAATACGCTAAAATTACATTTGTTCATCGGAAGTAAAATACAATATATCACAAATTTCAAATTTTATAGGTTTGGTTTGGTTTTGAGTGCTACGGTCTAATTTTTGCAACTGGAGGGCTAATGAGAAGGGAACCTACTGCTTAAAGCCGATTCCGAACGGCTACGAACATCCATGCCTCAATGGGATTCGAACCCACGAACTCCGGTACCGAAGGCCAGCACTCTAACCTTCTGGTCATCGTTCGGCACCAAATTTTATAGGAGATCATGATAAAGATTTTTTTTAAAAAGATTTTAAAGAAAGAGAAAAATTTTTATTTAAAGAATTTATCAATTTTGAAAGTAAAGATGCTGTAGCTAACAACAGGTGTATAAAAGCATTTGAATTCAAAACTTAATTTAAAATCTGGGATTAGATCGGAAACATACGTTTATCAAATCAGTTCCCATAGCTATGATTAGCATCAATAATTTAATCATAATATAATACTTATAAACAGAAATCAATATAATTCTTAATCACTAGCATTTTAAAAATCTTAATCTGTAATAAAAATTCATGCATAGGATTATTCACTTTGTATTCTCTAACATTTTGCTTCTGTATCTTTTTAAAACTTTCAGACTTTCCTCAACAGTGCTATATAAATAACAAGTGTTTGCCAGTAGCTCTGTTGAATTTCTAGTATTCGTAAAACAAATCCTTAGAGTCTCCACGTTATTTACTTTATCGCGAAGATTTCACGCTACTGTTGAATTCCTTACAAAAATTTCAACAGTTCTGAAAGGGAAAGAAGACAGTCTGTATTTAAGAACGCAGTTAACCATTGTATAAAAAATTCTTTCCCAAAGTTTACTACCTTCAGACATTTACTTAATATTACTTTAAAATCAGCGAGGGGATTGGAAACAGATACAAGTGTATCAAGTCAACATCCATTACATAGCTATGATTAGCATCAATAATTTAATCATAATATAATACTTATAAACAGAAATCAATATAATTCTTAATCACTAGCATTTTAAAAATCTTAATCTGTAATAAAAATTCATGCATAGGATTATTCACTTTGTATTCTCTAACATTTTGCTTCTGTATCTTTTTAAAACTTTCAGACTTTCCTCAACAGTGCTATATAAATAACAAGTGTTTGGTAATACCCCTGTGGAATTTCTAGGTTTCGTAAAACAAACCCTTGATGCCTCCACGTTATTTACTTTATCTCGAAGATTTCACGCTATTGTTGAATTTCTGACAAAAATTTCAACAGTTCTGAAAGGGAAAGAAGACAGTTTGTATCTAACAACGCAGTTAACCATTGTATAAAAAATTCTTTTCCAAAGTTTACTACAATCAGACAATTACTTAATATTACTTTAAAATCAGAGATGGGATTGGAAACAGATACAAGTTTATCAACTCAACATCCATTACATATCTATTATTAGCATCAAGAATTTAACCATAATATAATACTTTAATAGAGATCAATATATTTTTTTTAATCACTAGCTTTTTAAAACTCTTAATCTGTAATACAAATTCATGCACAGGATTATTCACTTTGTATTCTCTAAAATTTTGCTTCTGTATCTTTTTAAAAATTCAGACTTTCCTCAACAGTGCTATATAAATAACAGGTGTTTGGTAATACTCCTGTGGAATTTCTAGGTTTCGTAAAACAAACCCTTCATGTCTCCACGTTATTTACTTTATCGCGAAGATTTCAAGCTTTGAATTCCTGACAAAAATTTCAACAGTTCTGAAAGGGAAAGAAGACAATTTGTATCTAACAACGCAATTAACCATCGTATAAAAAATTTCTTTTCCAAAGTTTATTACCATCATACAATTTCTTAATATTACTTTAAAATCAGTGATGAGATTGGAAACAAATACAAGCTTATCAAGTCAACATCCATTACATATCTATGACTACCGTCAAGAATTTAATCACAATATAATACTTTAATAGAGATCAATATATTTTTTTAGTCACTAGTATTTTAAAACTCTTAATCTGTAGTACAAAATCCTGCACAAGATTATGAAAGGGAAGGAAGACAGTCTGGATTTAACAATGCAGTTAACCATTGTATAATAAAATTCTTTTTTACTATCGTCTTACTACTACCGTCTTACTACTTTTACTACCGTTGTTTACTACCGTCAGGCATTTACTTAATATTACTTTAAAATCAGTGCTGGGATTGGAAATAAATACAAGCTTATCAAGTCAACATCCATTACATATCTATGATTACCAGCAAGAATTTAATCATAATATAATACCTTGATACAGAACATATTACATGATAATAATTCCCTCTAATTAACCAACAACACTAACAATAATACATTTTGATGACAGCAAAGACAAAAGGAAACAGTTTAGAAGACAAAAAGACATAGCAGATTAGAAGCATTTCTCACCGTAGGATTAGAGTAAGAAAGCGTGTTTCTTAGTATAGATTGTGTAAAAGACGAAATAAGAAGTATATATTAGTAACTAAATCGATTTTTCTGATAAAACTAATCCTGAATATTAATTTTGAATGTTGTATATGTTCGACAATATAATGAAATTAAGTTAAATTTAGTAGTTGATATTCAGATGTTATTAACTTTAAAAGCTGTTATAAATAAATTGAAACAGTAGATTACTTCATAAATAAAGCCTTAACATGCAATACAGCATTAGTTATATCTTTTATATAATAGGAAAATTTTTTTACACGTAATATTCATTAATTTGTTTACACTAACACCGTATTTTTAAAGTATTAAAGTAGTCAAAGTAAAAATATAGTTTATAAGTATAATGTACCAAAATATTTTGCTGGATATTACTTTTTCTATTAGATTTTCCCGATTTTAATCATATTCAAATATTAAAAATACTAAATAGGAAGAAATTTTATATTTCTCTAGAGTACAAAAAGAGTATAAGAAGGCAAAATAATTTGATGCTACACTTTTTGCTTGGTTAGTGTTTATACAAAAGTTAAACATATGTAAGAAATATGTTTATAATCATGAAATATGAGAATGTAAAATCTAATCACGCTTCTGTATAAATATAAAATGTTAAGATAAAACAGTTTGATTTAAAAGCTTTTAGGTAATACTAGAAGTCTAAATTTCATAAGCTGCATTTTTTATATTAAATTGCCTTAAAAACCTAATAAAGAATATCTAAAAAGATTAAAACGTAAAATGACCCTTATAGATTTTAGGAATAAATTTTATATAGTGCACAGTAAATTGTTTACATGAAATGTTCATTTATTGAACTCCCATGTGTAATATACCATGTCTCTTAGCAGGCGAAATATACAGAATGTCTATACAAAGTCCGAAATATTTTAATGTTTAATAGTTGCATTATACAGAAAAAATACAAACAACCCAATTTACAATTTTACAATTAAATATTGCAACACAATACATTTTTGTATTCAAATATGGATGATAATTTTTTTATAATATTAATGTTTAATTATTTTTATTAAACAGCTAAACATTTAAATACCTCTTTAAATAAAAAGAAGTAGTAACAGTGTGAAATAAATTTATAATATTATAAAGAAATGCAATATAAAAATAAAAATATTAAATTATAAAATCTAACATGGCAATACAATTCTATTAATATTTGAACTGTCTAGTCTCTATAAATAAATATTAAATATAATTAATACACGAACTAGCTTTTATTGTGTTCCCCACCTGAGTGCTAGGGTTGAAACCTTATTCAGACTCAATTATTAATTACTAGCATACAGACAGTCATATGATGGGATTAGTAAAATTTTTAATTTTCTAAAATTGTAAAATACCCTATGCGGCAGTTAAAAAAATGGTTTGTTTTTTGGCTGAGAATTATCTGGTACACGCTCAATAATTTGTCACGTTTAGTCAATCTGTGTGGTTATGTATAAGAAACAAACACACAAAAGATCAATCTTCTTAATTATTAAAGATATTTAACTTAAACGCTAGATATTTATTAGTCTGTGAAATAGACTCATACACCTTCATTAAAATAATTTGTTATTAATACCAGTGAACAATTTTCATTTCAACAAAAAATAATCGATGATTAAATTTAAAATTATCACATATGTACCTAATCTATTATTTAAGCCAAATATAAAAGAAAATTATTTACGTAATATCTAAGTTCAGTGATAAAACGTATGAAAATAATGCAAACGATATTTAAATAATTTAAAATAAGAAATGATTAAATGAGATGGTTAAAGAAATGACATCATAATGCTAGAAAAAATGTTATTTTTACCTATTTATTATGTGATAAATTGATAAATTTAATCGCCTGCTCTTAACCGGGGAAAATAGGACTTGAAATAATGGCATTAAACGCTCGAAAAGGGGGGGAAGGTGTGGATTTCGAACGTTTTAAAGACGATAGTATTATTCGCTGTAATATAAAGCATATTTATACCAATTTATTTTAAAATCGGATAGTTTAGGAATAGATAAATTTTACTCCCTATGAATTTTTCTAACCCTAACTCATCAATAATTCAATATAGATGTCTATCTATTCCAGATACAACCGCTTTTTAAATTCGAGGATAGACGGAGAGATAACTTAAGCTGTTATTATATTGGGGATGCAATATAAAAATAAAAATATTAAATTATAAAAACTAACATAACAGTACAATACAATTCTATTAATATTTGAACTGTCTAGTCTCTATAAATAAATATTAAATATAATTAATACACGAACTAGCTTTTATTGTGTTCCCCACCTGAGTGCTAGGGTTGAAACCTTATTCAGACTCAATTATTAATTACTAGCATATAGCCCGTCATATGACAGGATTAGTAAAATTTTTAATTTTCCAGAATTGTAAAGTACCTTATGAGGCAGGTAAAAAGTGTTTTGTTTTTTGGCTGAGAATTATCTGGTACACTCTCAATAATTTGTTTATCTTCATACTCCTAAAGTCTTCCGATACCGTGAATGAAGTTCAGAACCACGTTGTATTCGTTTAGTCAAACCATGTGGTTAAGTATAAAAAACAAATACACAAACGAAGAAATTTCTTAATTTCAAAGATATATAACTTAAACGTCTATATATTTATTTGTCTGGGAAATAGACTCATACACTTTTATGAAAAGAATTTACTGTTAATACCGGTGATAAAATTTTCATTGCAACAAAAAATAATCTACGATTAAATTTAAAATTATCACATATGTACCTAATCTCTATTTTATGTCAAATTTAAAAGAAAAATATTTACGAAATATCTAAGTTCAGTGATAAAACGTATGAAAATAATGTAGACGATATTTAAATAATTTAAAATAAGAAATGATTAAATGAGATGGTTAAAGAAATGACATCATAATGCTAGAAAATAAATGTTATTTTTACCTATTTATTATGTGATAAATTGATAAATTTAAACGCCTGCTCTTAACTGAAATAAAAAAAATAAAAGACTTGAAATAATGACATTAAACGTTCGAAAAGGGGGGAAGGCGTGGATTTCGAACGTTATAAAGACTACAGCACTTTTCACTGTGATATAAAGCATCTTTATACAAATTTATTTTAAAATCGGATAGTTTAGGAATAGATAAATTTTACTCCCTATGAATTTTTTTTACCCTAACTCATCAATAATTCAATATAGATGACTATCTATTCCAGATCCTACCGATTTATAAATTCGAGGATAGACGGAGAGATAACTTAAGCTGTTATTATATTGGGGATGCAATATAAAAATAAAAATATTAAATTATAAAAACTAACATAACAATACAATACAATCTTATTAATATTTGAACTGTCGTAGTCTCTATAAATAAATATTACATATAATTAATACACGAACTAGCTTTTATGATGTTCCCCACCTATGTACTAGGGTGTGAGCCTTATTCAGACTCTATTATTAATTGCTAGCATAAAGCCCATCATATGACAGGATTAGTAAAATTTTTAATTTTCCAGAATTGTGAAGTACCTTATAAGGCAATAAAAAAAATGGTTTGTTTTTTGGCTGAGAATTATCTGGTACACGCTCAATAATTTATTTATCTTTATACTCCTCTAAAGTCTTCCGATACTGTGAATGCAGTTTAGCATCACATTGTATTCGTTTAGTTAAACAGTGTGGTTATGTATAAAGACAAACACACAAACGAACAAACTTCTTAATTTCAAAGATATATAACTTAAATGCTAGATATTTATTAGTCTGTGAAATAGACTCATACACTTTTATGAAAATAATTTGTTGTTATTGATAAAATTTTCATAGCTATAAAAATATCGATGATTAAATTTTAAATTATCACATATGTACCTAAAATATTATTTAAGCCAAATATATAAGAAATTATTTACTTAATATCTAAGGTCAGTGATAAAACGTATGAAAATAATACAGACAATATTGAAATAATTTAAATAAGAAATGGCTAAATGAGATGGTTAAAGAAATGACATCATAATACTAGAAAATAACTGTTATTTTTACCTATTTATTATGTGATAAATTGCTAAATTTAAACGCCTGCTCTTAACCGGGGAAAATAGGACTTGAATAATAGCATTAAACGTTCGAAAAGGGGGGAAGGTGTGGATTTCGAACGTTTTAAAAGACTACAGCACTTTTCGCTGTGATATGAAGCATCTTTTTACCAGTTTATTTTTTAATCGGATCGATAGTTTGGGAGAAAATAAAATTTACTCGGTATGAATTTTTCTAACCCTAACTCATCAAGAATTCAATATAGATTCCTTTATCTATTCCAGGTCCAACCGCTTCATAAATTCGAGGATAGACGGACAGATAATTTAGGCTGTTATTATATAGGGATGCAATATAAAAATAAAAATATTAAATTATAAAAACCCACATAACAATACAATACAATTCTATTAATATTTGGACTGTCGTAGTCTCTATAAATAAATAATAAATATAATTAATACACGAACTAGCTTTTATGATATTCCCCACCTGACTACTAGGGTTTAAGCCTTATTCAGACTACTATTAACCCATTAACTCCCGGATATTTCTGATGACTATATATTAGTAAATACCTAACATAGAAGCTACTATAGTCACCTGGAAGTAAAACAAAATATGAAATTTAAACACTTTTAAATATGACATCAAGTCATCATTAGTGAGGAGGTGTCATTTTAAAACATAATAAGATGTCTTTTAAAAAAAGGAAAACTTTGTGATAAGAGATTTATTTGCTATCATATATGAGAAAAGTACTGAAAAGTGATGACTTATTACAGATATGGCTTTTCGCCATGATTTTGAACGGTATACGTTCAGAATACCGGTCATAATACGTTCCTATTCTAAGCTTGACAATTATAAAATGCCGATCGAAATGACAAAATTATAGATAAGATCATATTTGAAAACTTGGGAGATTATTCATAAGATTAATATCTATTTTTATTAAAAAGGAAGAATCGTTTCAAGAAAACAAAAACTCTACTTGACCATTTTTTGACTGTCCTCAAATGAGGACGCTGGGCGTTAATGAGTTAATTATTTTCTTGTTAATAAACAAAATTCCATTAAGAATATTGCTTTTATTATAATGTGAAAGCAACATTACAACTATGTGAAATCGCATGCCAAATATAGAGCATTCGAATATGTACTGATCAAAGAGAACGGTTGGGAATAACGGAAAGCTTATAATTACGTAATGTTGTCGCAACATGACAGATTAATATTTCCCTGACGCAACTCATGATAAAGTCCTTCAGATAAATTAACGATGAGAAAAATGGCTGCTCTCTGAACAACCCAGTAAACCACTGGCTGTGTCCAATTATACATAGAGATGTTTTAATTGCTTAAAGAAAGAACAAACAATTGACGCAAGTCAAATTTTATCTTGATTAAACCGAGAAGACTACAAGGAAGTTGTTCAAAAATATTTCATACACTGTTTACAGGAATTGTTTTTCTACTTCTACAAACAATGTAAATGTTACTTATTCTGGATCACGAAGTAGCTTTAATAATTGTTTAGAATCCACTTTTACCTTTTGCCCGAAGTAAAGGAAGTAATGTGATAGCAAAATTTCTATTTTTCGATTTTAACGGATATACCTATTTGTATCATCCCTTAATCTATTTTGACTAGTATATGGCCCGTCACATAACGGGACCAATAATTTTTTTTAATTCCCAAAATTATAAAGTACACTATGAGGCAGGTAAAAAAATGATTTGTTTTTTGATTGATTTGATTTGGAGTGCTACGGTAGTGTAAAGCTTAAATGCTTTAAATTGTTTAGGTTCACCATATTTTGGAAACGTAATATAAAAAAAATCCTTCTTTAAAATTTAGATTTCGTAGCACAGTTTTTCAGATTCGAGACTTGATTGGCAAGTCTAGAGGGAATCAAAATCCTCAAGGTTTTCTAATGACTAAAAGTGATTTTTTCCTTGAGTGGGTAGACTGGATTTGTGCTTACCGGAAATATTTAAATTCTCAGCACAGTTCGAGAGAGGAAAAATGAAATCAATTAGATAACAAAATACACACGGAAAAGGAGATGCTACTACAAAGTAGGAGTTAATGATAAGCACGACAAATAAATGGTTGAAAATTTAGACTTTTTTTAAGATCGAAATTTAAAAAAGTATAGTTTATATTAGTTTTTACAATATAAATACTTTAGATACAGTCATAAAATTTATCTATTTAAAGGTTGTTCTCTCTCAGCACAGTTCGAGAGAGGAATAAGGAAATAAATGAATGAATAACTATATAGTCATGGAAAAGGTACTATTACTTCACTACACAGTAAGGTGACGTGTTTGGAGCGCTACGGTCTACTTTTTTTGCTACACGAATCCTAATGAGACCAGGATATATTGATTTAAATCGATTCCGAACGGATACAAAGATCTATGTCAGCAGTGGAATTCGAACCCACGAACTGCGGTATTGAAGTTCAGCGAACTACTCATTTAAAATTTCGATCGTTTGCTTTAATGTTAAATCATTTTGGTTTCTGGCTTCCATATCGACAATCTGCATGTAAGCGAGCAAGGCACAAAATGTGAATACGCTCCTTCTCAGTTCCGAAGCTGTTGCTTTCTGCTTATCTGACAACCATTGACCACCAGCAGGGTGTGCGTAGTTCTGAAAAATTCCAGGAACATTCGACTCCTTCGTTCATTCCCCATTTCCCTAGGTGGATGAGGGAGAATTCTCGGAAATTAAAAACAGCGAAGGGAAAGAAAATATTGGGTTCCTTCTGAATACATTGTAATTATTCCTTTGCCAGTTAAAATGAGGTACAAAAACTGATAACATTAACCGATGTAACGATCACATAAAGCGATAACTTTAACATACAAATGAACAGAGAAAATCGGGACCAAGTGATTTCGATAACAATAATCGATTGATAACATCAACCGCGATCACATTAAACGGAGTCTACTGTATTTGTGTTTCGTCCACTCATAAGGAGCGATATTGCCCTACCTACAAGGTGTTACCATAACAAAATGGGTAACAAATTAGAGGATTGTACGGTAAATTTCTAATATAGACAAATGCCTAGAATTTGTAAAATATATATATACACACACACACACACAGTAAAAAGATACTTTTCTGAAACTCAATTTAAAAATCGCCGACGAAGCTTTCCTTTGAGTGGAACTAAAACACTGAATCCAATATCACCATCTCAACTTAAAAATAAGTGAAATTTTATACACTGAGTCCTGATAAAGTAGCGAACTTTTAAGCAATAGTCTGTAAGAAATTATCCCTAAAATACTGAAGAGAGAAAGATACAGGAGTGCAGAGATTATTTTGAAAGTAAAACAAGGCAAAGATCAATAAGCGTTCACTGATTAGATCTCTTATGTGTGGACTTTGTAGATAGCACAAATCTTTAATTCTCCACTTAAATATACGTACATATTAAAGAAGCATTCTCGAATACTGGAGCTATTTGAGTGAACAGAAAAGGAAAACTAAATGGTTATCAGAGAAACGCTTTATTTAGAGGGCTGAATATATTGAGTAAATCCACTACTAGCGAAAGTATCGCAACATATTTCTTTTCAATGTTTCCATCTTCTTCTGTACTGCATTATTGAATGAGTTGATATATTCATAATGTAAATGTGTTTTAGTATGAATATTATGAAAGTCATTAATACTTTATTTAAATGGCAACTAACCCGTTAATGACTACAGTCTCTTAAGGAACAGCCAAAATAATTTGTAGAATTTTTATGTGTCAAGATGATTTTTTCTTTGAGTTTTCCAGTGAAGCTAGATGGCAATCCTATTAACAAACTAGCAAAATTTTCAGAATCTACTATTTATAATTTT
Organism: Pardosa pseudoannulata; assembly: GCA_032207245.1. Classification (NCBI taxonomy): domain Eukaryota; kingdom Metazoa; phylum Arthropoda; class Arachnida; order Araneae; family Lycosidae; genus Pardosa; species Pardosa pseudoannulata. The sequence continues at coordinate 78,544,060 of CM063503.1, read as the reverse complement.
GACATAAAGATCTTCATATGATTTTTCGAGTCTGGCACATAAATTTACATTTCTAGGAGGAATATCGATTGAAAAACTGAGAACCATCTTTATATATTATAAAAATTTACTTTAGTATGTTTACACGTGATTTTAAATAAATCTGTTATCACGAAGTTTTGCTTTATTTTTAAATATGGCATTTTGTAATGTGTACATACTGTAATATTTGTAGTTTGCATAAACTTCATAATCTGCAACCATAAGTTAAATTTAAGATATTCATCTATATATATTCTACAACGTCATTTCATGGAACCTAAAGATTGACGAACTCAGACGAGATATCTCCCATTGACAATGAAAAGCATTACGTGGCGGTAATTTGATTAAAATTATATAATCTCAAACGCTCTTCGTTATCACCTGAATTCGCCACAAAAATTGATAATACGGCAAAGTTCATAATTTATTAATGCAGTATGCGAGCGAAAAGCAGTACTCGGTCTTTCTGTCTATTATACGACATAGTTCATTCTTTATTAATGCAATATGTAAGCTAAAAGCAGTGCTCTACCGTTTCGGCTATTATACCACAGAGTTCATTCTTCATTAATGCAATATGTAAGCGAAAAGAAGTGCTCTACATTTTCGGCTATTATACGACATAGTTCATTCTTTATTAATATAATATGTAAACGAAAAGCAGTTTTCTATCTTTTCGGCTACTTTACGACATAGTTCATTCTTCATTAATACAATATGTAAGCAAAAAACAGTTCTCTACCTTTTCAGATATAATATGTGAAAGTTCAAAATTTATTAATATAGTATGTGAGCGAATATCAATATTCTACAGTGCCATTTCCTCAAACCTAAAGACTGACGAACTCAGACCATTGAGATATCCCCACTGACAATGAAACACATTACGTGGCGATAATTCCTTTGATTAAAATTATATAATCTCAAACCTCTTCCTTACCACCCGAATTCGACACAAAAATTGATAACAGCAACTTATCATTTAACCATCTGTCCTCAGATTAGATGAATAACGCGTCGTCTTCAATAATGATGACATTTATTCTCTCATTATTCAAGGCTACCGACATCGTGTTATCGTAGTCGAAACAATGCAACGAGATACTCACGATTCACAAATGGAAAGACTGCCAGAACACTCAAAGAGATGCTCACTTGAATGAAAGAAACTTCTCCCAAATAAAAACATTCATAACTCATAAACATGAAGGTTTTTGTTCAAACATTTTTTCCTTTCCTTTCGAGCTTTCGAAACTACCACAACTAACACAATGCATTTAAAAAACTGTTTACAAGCTTATAATAGTAATAAAGGTTGATTCAAAGAAAAAACCATTAATTATTGTCTCCATTTAAAAATGTTCATTCATTTTTCAAACGCAAATATGATTTTTTATAAATGCATTTCACTTATCTTTTGCAGAACATGTTGTACAAAAGATTTAGGATTAAATTAAAATGAGAAAAATTTTAGAAAGGCAGCCTTTTTTTTTTCTTTTTTTTTTTTTTAAAGATAGTTGATATGCGTAAGACTGATTACACAATACAGAAATTTAGCATAAAAACAATATTTTAAAACAAAAAATAAGCCTATAACCCTTCTAAGATTTTATGGGAATTGTAATTTTAATTTATAAACTAAACTTTGAGTGTTTGAATACATTAAAAAATTAATGTTTACTTTGGTTAGAGGAAATTTTAACGTTAAACGATCAAAAATGTATTTAGTAAATATATTTACGAAATAAAAACGACTCCGATATTATATATTTAGTTTGGAGCACAACAGTAGAGATTTGTTTTCATATACGTGAAATAATTAAACCGGGACCTACAGCTTAAAAGCAATTCCGAATCACTATGAACATCATACACTTAGCGGAATTGAATCCACTTCCTCTTCCCAAATCATCGCCCTACCCGATTGATTACATTCCTGCTTGATATATATATATATATATATATATATATATATATATATATATATATATATATATATTTCTACATATGAATTTATCTTTGTTATAAATTTTTAGATTTTAGGAGTATTGGTTTGGTTTTGGAGCGCTACGGTTTACTTTTTGCAACACGAGGGCTAATGAGACCGGGATCTACTGCTTAAAGCCGATTCCGAACGGCTACGAACATCCATGCCATAGTGGGATTCGAACTCACTAACTCCGGTTCCGAAGGCCAGCACCCTAAAGATTCGGCTATCGTTCGGCGATTTTAGGAGGAGCTTTATTTCTTTGCTTTAAGCACTTCAGAAAGCAGAAAAAAATAACCTCTCTTGCGTTTAAAATAAGTTAAAAGTAAAAATTTATCAGTAATTATTTGATGAATCATACGTTTATGTTTAAAATACAATTAATTAATTTTACACAGTAAATTAAATATAAATTACGCTTAAAAACTAGTATCAATGAATGAAAAATGCAAAAAAGATTAATGCATTGTTCACCATGGGGTTATTGATGACTGACACTTATTTCAGTACCACCGTGAGATTAATTCACAGATAACGGGCAAAGAAATCTGATCTACGACCTATCATCAGTGCAGCCGGTCACACTCTGTATTTTACTACATAAAGTCCCCCTTTCACATATTATTGTGATTTCACCCAAGAATACTATTTGAAAGAAAGGTAATAAAAGCGCATTTGGGGAATAATGTGTATAAAAAAATAACTAGTTAACTCATTTTAGTGCCGTTCGAGTAACTTGTATTTATGCGAAGAATGCCGGATCAATTTAATAAGTTAATCAAGGTTTGGGAAAAAGCTTAAAAATAAAATGTGGTGGTTGTTTACAAAATTCAAAAAGGAGCACGTTACAAAATAAAGGAAGATAAATTAATGACAATTCTATTACAATACTTGTTAAAATTCACATGAGTAATAAATACAATATATTATGATAATCAGAAAGGACGATTCTCATTTACAATCAATATTTATAAATAAGAAAAGTCATCGTTTAATCATAGCTTTATATAAATCACGTACTATGAAGTATAAATATTACGCTTTCGCTCTTCAAAAAATGAATGTTGTATTTTTTATCTTCTCGCTTTAGTGTATGTGCAGTCTCAGCATCAACCAACATGGAATATAGCAAGAAATATTGTTTCTGCCCTCAAAAATAGAATTAGTATTGAATTTTCATCTTCTCGCTTTAGTGTATGTGCAGACTCAGCATCAACCAACATGGAATATAGCAAGAAATATTACGTTTCTGTCCTCAAGGAAAGAATTAGTATTGAATTTTTATCTTTTCGCTTTAATGTATGCGAAGTATCACATCAATCAGCGTGGAATATAGCAAATACTAAAATATATGAAAAAAATCGGTTCTTTTTCAAAAGATATCAAATCATTCATAAAGTTTGATAAATTTATTTTGAGTTAGAGTTCTCTGACGATGCTAGTAGTACAGCGGCATCGTATAGGCAACGATATATCGTCATAGTCACTTTCCACAAGTGTTGCGACCGACGATATATTGTTGTTGGTCCTAAAAAGGTAAATACAATGGGATTTTACTGAGGAGAAAATAGAAAATATCAAGATTACAGACGCTTCCATAACTTTACAGAAGAAGCCTGAAGTCCAATAGTAATTTTTCAGTCACTTTAGCAATCAAAGCGTAACAACATGCAGATCTTTAGAAGTCGTAACAATTCTACTTTTTACTTCTATTTCAGGAGGAAGTACTCATCCTTAATGGGCTTGAACCTGACATAATGCAGTGCGCTCTTGTTTACATACGTCCATAATTGAAGTCGGTTTCTTTTATATTTACTATTTTGGACATCGTTCTCACTTTTGTTTTCTCTATTTACACGAGGATAAATCCCATTAAAATATTACAATCTTACACAAGTACCGTATTTATTCTTATATAACGCGCATTTTTTTATTTCACTAATTTGGGTGAAAAACTCAAGGTGTGAATTATACATAGCATAATTTTTACTGCTTCCTGTCAATATCCAATATGCATATGAATATAGACAGATACTCAAGAAAGAAAAAAAAGTAAAATTTTTAATCAATAGAAGAATTGCTGCATTTTTATTTCATTACTAATGTACTTTTGTGTCACACTGCTAACAACACTAATTATTAACTTTGAATGATAAATTTCTACTTAAAGCACGGTTCTAATTTTTTGTTCCATATTGTAATACTTACAATTTAAATGTTGCAATTTAACTAGATCACTTCTTTCTCTTACGCGGTTAATAATCAAAAAGTGAAGGCATTACACAGATCTAGATATCTGAGGAAGTTTTTTTTTTTAAATCAAGTAGGAAATTTTTAAAGATATAAGTATAATAGAATGACCGATGAATATTTTAACTGTATTCGAATCTCATCCCTTATTTATTTTATATACATAAAAAAATTGTTGAGAACTAAACATAGTGCCACCTTTCTCTTTAAAGTTTATAAATATTAAAAATTATATTCTTACATTTCTTATTACTAACAACACTTCTATTTTTTTTCTTACGTAGAATTCAATTTCTTTATGTTATATACAGTTTTATTAAAAATAATTTGTTTTTTAATAGACGTGTAGGTTTATAAGCAATAAACAAATATAAGATTTCATAAAAAGAAATCTTATACTGATTTCTTTTTATAGCTCTCAGTACAATTTAAGAACGATACGGTTGCTCAGAAGATTCGTAAGTTTGGCGACCACTGTTTTATGCTCATTTAGTTCATTTTACTAATAACATATGAAGATCTATAATGAAGTACTAATTAGGGATAATAACATAACGTTATCGATCATTAGACATGCATGGTTATAAAAAAAGTGCAAGATTTGATAAAGATACTTAATTATTATTATCCTGGTATATTTTGATAGTTCACAGTAGAATTTAAAAACGATATGATTCCTCAAAAGATTCTTAAGTTTAGAAACCCCTGCTTTATGCTCATTAAATTTTTTTTTTCTAGCACCATATGAAGATCTATAATGAAGTACTAATTAGTGATAATAACATAACATTATCGGAGATTTAATACATGCATAGTTATAAGAAAAAAATGCAAGATTTGATAAGAATATTTATTATTGTCCCAGTATCTTTTGATAGTCCACAGTAGAATTTTAAAACATGTGGTTACTTAAAAGATTCTTAAGTTTGGCGACCACTGCTTTATGCTCATTCAGTTTATTTTACTAACACCATATGAAGATCTTTAATGGAGTACTAATTATTGATAATTCCACAACGCTACCGAACATTAGATAAATGCATGGTTATAAGAAAAAAATGCAAGATTTGATAAGAATACTTATTATCCTGGTTTCTATTGATATTTCACGGTAAAATTTAAAAACGATATGGTTGTTCTGAAGATTCATAAGTTGGGCAACCACTGCTTTACAGTCATTCAGTTTCTTTTACTAACATTATAAAGATCGATAACGAAGCTCTAATTTTTGCAATTCCCTAACGTTACTCATATGGTTATTGAACACTAAGTTTCGAAAGTAGGAAAATTATCGAATATTTATTAGGGACAGAAATAAAAATTTCTGTTGCAAAAATTTTATTACTTATAATAGAGACAACTCAAGAAATATTAATATAAAAAAGATAGGAACTATTTTTATTAAACTATATATTATAAAAATAAAACAAAATTAGTAAAAAACTGTGCTTATCTCAAACTAAAAATTGTTTAAATAATTGTGTGTGTTTGAAATAAGGAAAAAAAATAATATAAAGGTACTTCCTGTAAAACAAAAGTGTATAAAGTAATTTTTTAAAAAATTGCCATTATTTTTATCGTTACGTGATATTTAATACCAGTTAAAACCCCAAAATCACAGAAAAATCTTTTATTGAAAATTACGCAATTTACATTCTTCTCTGACTAATGTTGTTTAAATAATTTTATGTATCCAAAACATGCGTGTTTTAAGAAATATAGCAAAAATATACTCCCTTATACAAAAGTACTTCCTGTAAAACTGAAAAATATAGAATAAATAAAAAAGCCCTTACCATTATTCTTGTCATTAAGTGATATTTAACACCAGATAAAACCCAAAACGCCGAAAAATCTCTCCCCGAACAAACCGGCGAAAAGACGAAATGCTGAATTAATCCGAGCACCTCAAGTTTGAGTTTTTGGCTCGAACGCTGCTGAGGTTTGCCAAGTTTACTTCTTTCAGACAATGAAGCAGAAGATGTAGAAGCAGTCGCGTACTTGCCGCAGACGCGACACGTAGAAAAGGTTAGCGACTTGGTTTTTTCCTTGCCCGTTTCTCACGAGATTTCGGAAGTTGGGGAAAGGGACACGAAAATTTCAGTTCATTATCCTCTCACGATAGATGAAATTTCTATCAAGACAACAGAAACCTAATCACATGGACGGAAATTACAGATTGTTCCAAGATTCCCCTTTGGAAGAAGAATTCGTAATAATAGAGATCGATTTGTATAAGACCAGTTCTTCATTCGAATTCCTTTCCTCATTTTTTGTTCTTGTAGCAAGGTAACGATACATCCTAAAAATTCATATAATAAAGGCTTACGAATTAGTTCAATGGGAATTCTAAAGATTTAAATAGCTTATTTCCTGAAAGAGAAGTTTTAAAATTTGAAGATATCTAATGTTGAGAAAATATATTCAAATTTCAAGGACAAGACTCAGTTTTCTTTCGTTTTTTAAGGTATCCGATTATGTTCGAAAATCCTTTTTGTACAACAAGCCAAATATAATTTAATACTAATAATTTTTAATCTAACACCTTTTGTTGATAAATAATGTATCATAATTTATTTTTACTTTTATAATTTTTTAAGAAAAAGTACAATATTTAATACATACAATTGTTACTCAAAAAAAATATTACTATTTCGCTAGTTTTACTTGATAATATAAACATTTTTAACTGCTAAGAATGTAATACATTATAATAAAGTAAGATATAAAATAATAAATTCCATAAATATACTAACTTGAATAATTTTTTTTATTAATTTTAAAAATATTTTTGGTATATGAACGTAAAAAACAACTTTAACACTCAAATTTTAAATATTTAAACCTGTAGTTCATAGCACTTAGCATCACATACAATGTGTATGTAAAAATTAATGAAGATATAACCAAAACTTCTACAGTTATCATCTGAGTCGTAACTGAGTAATCGAAAATATAATTTCTCACAAGGTACATTTAAAATTATACTTTAAACCCATTACTAGTTTAATAGCTAATAAAAAACAAACATAACATTGGTTCTAATGAATTCACAGACAAAGCAAATTAATTGGGATGGCTAAAATCAAAAGTTTTGAAATAAATAGATAAAATATTTGTTAAATAAAATTTTTGGTCAAAATTGGCTGTATTAAATTAGTTTTATACCTTAAGGTGAAACAATATTTTTATTGTAATTAACTCTTTATTTGATAAGAGAATATAGTAATTGGTAATATTTCTCTTTAAAATAGTTTTATTATTAAAAATCTTAATTATTTGATAACAGATACTATAAATTATAACTTCAAGTTATGAAAAAATTTCTCCAAATGAAATCAACTTTAAATAAAATATTTAAAGAAAGCCTTTCAAGTTCTGTGACTGCAATAATTTAAACATGTAAATTATCTTTTTATTTAGATTATTTTTTTATTCCTTTATTACTTATTCATTATCATACAAACATAATAAAATTATTTAAACCTTATTTTCCTCTGTTTTTTTGTAAATAATTAGACTAATTTATAACACTTTGAAAAACCAGTTATTTAAGATTTGAAAGTGTAATGAATTTATTCTTAGCGCACATCTTCAATAATGGTGACTTAAACAAGCCCGAATTTTTTAAATAATTTTGAAATTTACAAGCTCCCAGATGGTCAAAAATAAAATACATTTTCATATACAAACACTTTATCACACACTAAAGTAAGTATGCTTTAAAAATATAACAATGCCTATACAAAGGAATAGTCAATTGCAGATATGATTTCTCGCAATGCTATTCCTTCATTAACGTAGCCATTTGTGAGTAACATCCTTTTTCATTAGTTTTAAAATATTTTTCTTCACTCAAACTTGTTTATTTCCCACGTCTAATAATACTACTCGATTAACAAAAGTCTCTATTGTTTATTTCATAAAGTCATAAATATTCACATGTGATTTTCAAACTGCATCGACTTTTAGTTTTCATTAATCAGTGTTATGTTAAATGCTTTCTAAACAGCAATTAAAAGTTAATCGTGCATGCGTATCACGCCCACCTGTCAACTGCACCTGCAAATTTCCGATTTGGGCTCCCGTAGATAAACTAAGAATGATCCAGTCAGAAAATTGTGTAATGATTAATTCACACAGAAAATTAACAATAGAAATATGGCGATTCTATTGCCGCTAATATTGAGTATGGGAGTTATTTTGAAATGAATTTTATAATGCTTCACATATCAATATTTCAACAGCATAGGCTAGTAAAAATAATATCTTTAGAATCCAATTCATGAGTAATTACGGAACTCGTATAGGAAAAATTGACCGTAGATGTCTAGCTTAGATTTTCCATGAGAATGGTAAGATTCTAAACCCTGAACTTCGTAACTGAATTGCAGCTCTCAGCCTCATTTTCTTTCAGTCACACTGCTTTAAGGGATTATAATACTTTTAAAGCTAAAAAATCTTCTTAAAACAACCTTATTTTTTTATTCAAATTATACAAAAATTTCTAGTCTCTTTAGAATATTTTCCTAGATCATTAATTAGAGTATAACTTTATAAAAAATAGTTTGTTTGTCAAATAAAGCAGTAATTTTTTTATCATAAATAAATCAAGTTAAAAATATAGTAATTAACTTATCAACAAAATAACATCTGATATATTATAAATTAGACCCTATTTTATTTTAGATGAAATAGCAGCTAAGTACAATTTTATTTTGTGAACTTCTAATATATTAATACGAATAATATATTTTATTTGAAAACAGGATAAAGGCAAGATAAAATTTTGTTTATATTTAATTTTTTTAAAATAGATTTAAACAATTTTTTAAAGTGAAAAATCAGATACCTTTAAAAGTTTTGGTTTACAGAATGAAACATAATTTATTTGAATTCGATATAAAAATATTTCTAAACTTATATTACGGGTTAGTGAATTTCATGCGTTTCTTTTAGTGTATATTTTTATGTTACAAGAAATATACTGCTTGAAATGGAAAAAAATATAAACTACAGTGTTATTAAAACTTTGTAAAAAAATTATTTTAAAAGAAGCAGATCATTTTATTTTATGATGAATTGAATAATATCTATTTTAATGAGGATTTTAATTCTCGAAAGGTACCATGTCCTCGTAGAAAAGTCAAGAATGGTAAAATAAGCTTAAAAATTACATGTATAATGCATATACTTGAATTATTTTTAGAGGCATAACGTACTTTCCATCACACTGATGAAAAGGAAATTAATTAGAAATCCTTTATAATCATCTTTAATTACTTTCTACTGTTAAATATCTTACTCCTTCCTTGTAAAATCACCACAGTAGGATATCACATAACCTACAACAGAATGCCAGATTCTTATTACACAACATTTGTGTTCGTAACAGTCATTAGATAAACTTAAGTCTGCATACGAACTGACATGTTCTTCATCTGGAAATACATGATTCTAATAGACTGAAGTAAGATTCGCTGAATATGAATTTTTCCTACATTTATGACTATTTTTATGGGCATATTTTTTCGTATTAAACATTCCGGCTTCAAACATGGGGCAAAACAAACTCAAATGCCATAAACAACTTTAGACAAAATTTAAAGAAAATAACGTCGTAAATCTGAATTAAACTACTCTTAAATTAAATGTTGGTTACATTACTATACTTATTATCATAAAAATACTATTGCTCCAAGAAATTGGTCTACAAAAAACACTGATCTAATTGATAAGACGCTACTTTTCAAAATTAATCCTTATGTTTTATTCACAATGATGTCATGGACGTTCATAGCCATTTGAAATTCACTTTCAGCAGTTGTTTTTGGTCTAATTAGCTTTCATGATGGAAAATTGGATCCTCCCAAGGAAAATAATTTTTTCATAAACTTCACTTTTATAAGGTTTATAGATAATTAACAATTACAACCTAATGCCAGTAAATGTCAAAGAATTGGTAACTGGTAGCTTTAAAGGATTAATTGTATCCAAAATCTTTACAAAAACTTAAAATCTAATAATAGTCAAAGTGAATCACGACTAATAAAAGTGCTAATTTTCGATGCTAAAGAAAGTGTTCATGTTTTCCTTTGAGGTGTTTTATGGAGAATTTACCCCATTAATATTTATTTTCACCTTATTAATGGCTAGCATTCTCTTTAAAGGACAGTTAAAATAATTAGCAGAATCTTTTATGCTTTCTTTATGTCTTCTCACAAACGTTGTTAAAGATATCTGACAGTTTAAAATTAAAAAGAATAAGTAAACTGGTAAGAAATTGAAAATGTAAAATAAAATAGCTTTTATTATGTAATAAAATAAGATACATTGCTCATATTAATATAATTGAGGTTCAGGGAATAAAAAAGATAATAGGATTTTCTATTGGATGCAGAAAATTAGTTTCTAATTTATAAATTTCAAAAGCTATAAAAGTAAGTGAATTTCTATTTTTAAATAATTGAATTTAAGCAGACTGTTATAGTGAAACCTTTTCACGTCTAAAGTTATTATGTCCCCTTATAAATAATCTGGTCATACTTTGAACTTTTAATATTGTTTAAGAAATTTCAACCTATAGTAACCTCTTTTAAGGATATTATATATATGATGAGGTAAGTTCTTTATCTCAAGTTACTATGTCCCCTTAAAAATAATCTGGTCATCTCATATAAATTTTATATTTTGAACTTTTAATACTGTTTGAGAAATTTCAACCTATAGTAACCTCTTTTAAGGATATTATATATATGATGAGGTAAGTTCTTTATCTCAAGTTACTATGTCCCCTTAAAAATAATCTGGTCATCTCATATGAATTTTATATTTTGAACTTTTAATATTGTTTAAGAAATTTCAACCTAGAGTAACCTCTTTTAAGGATATTACATATATGATGAGGTAAGTTCTTTATCTCAAGTTACTATGTCCCCTTAAAAATAATCTGGCCATCTCATATAAATTTTATATTTTGAACTTTTAATACTGTTTAGGAAACAATACACACTCAGGGGAAGGATTTTGTATACACACGTTGTGATTGCTGAGAAACCTGGCAAACGTCCAGTTGAACTGCGAATGAAAAAGTTTTGTATTTTGAGGTGAGTGAAAAGTTTAAATGTAAATGATGATGACAGAAGAAAGTGTTATCCAAGTAATCTACCAAAAACTCAAGACACTGTGCAAAAGCAATGCAGAAAAGAGTCGTTTTTTGCACATTTTCCAGGGAATAAATTAAATATATCACAGTTTTAAAAAGCAAGATTATGAAATAACTATAAAGAGTATAGTAAAAATTCTAAACAGTATTGACATTTCATGTCTTAACTATTTTATGTAAATTGATTTTGAGGTTTTAATATGTACACAATTTTACAACTCGTTTTACATGCTAAACATTTTATGAAAGTAACTTTAAAATTACTTCTAAGTATCACAACTTAAAGGTAAAACTCTTGGTGTAATCTCATAGCCAAAAGAAGAATATCTGATATTTGACAGACAAGGGCGTAGCGAGAAAATTTTCACTGGGAAGATTACTCCCCTCCACCCTTAAAATTCCATTTAAAAATTAATACAGCAATCCTTAGATGTACTCTATCAAAAATTATGTCCCTAAAAATCTTCAAAAATCCCGTTTCATTTACTAGATTTATTAACCCTTAATTTGACAAGATGTTTTTTCAGATATCGATTAAAAATATATTTAAATAAATAATAACTATAATAATGCCAAAGTTTGAATTAACAATTTTCTATAATAATAATATATAATATATCCTCTAACCCAGGTGTCCATTCTCCCAGAAAAAAACTGAAGATCTTTACAATTGTAATGCCGTTGTTTGCAATTTCATCAATGTTTTTAACAAAACACACAAAAACAAATCAGAAAAAAAAATCACAAAATAAATTCTGATCTGTGATAAATAAAGATGCCCAGGGTTAATTTAACAAAAATTTACTTCCACGAAACATCAACATTTACACACAAAACAGAAATATAAACATAATGGGACGGAAATTCTACAGTCCACGACCATACCGGTCCACAGCAAGCCTCGAACTCAGTTTTTTCTTGGTATACTCTATAGAGGGCGCTGTAAACTACGTCATAGTCTAGACTTATTTGTTACAGATCTAAAGGCCCCTCCATACTATGGCCCACTGCAAGCCATGACTACCGTCTGGAGGGGGTTTGGCTTATCGTGGTCGATGGCGGCAGACGATAAAATAGCCTTGGCGAATGATGGCTTCGGAGGCGGTTTTTCTCCAAAGATCAAAGGCAGCCAGATGCGCAACTTAAGTGAGCAGTAGACCCTATGGATGAATCCACGTGTTCGGCTCATTAAGTGGCCCATCGGGTGGATGCAACCCGTGAACCATCATTTAAGGTAACCAACAGGAAGTGGTAAACAATTGGCCATAGTGTGGAGGCTACATAAAATTTTTCTCATGATATATCATTCACATGGTTTTCCTCTCCTAAGGACTGCCTTTTCACATTTCAAACTGATGCAGTTACATTAACCAAGAGACGTTTGTCTCTTATCTATATAAAACACGTCCGTCAATTAGTTCTACATCATAAACATGGAAATAAAGGTTTTTTATTAAGCATTTCCCCTGGTCTTCAGTTCTGAATAACAGCTTTTTTCGCTACCATGACTGAATCTGAGTTACATTCCCAAGTAAGCCCTGGCAATTAAAATATAAGTTTTAATTTTTTTTACCGGTTAAATACTTATATACAACAATACTCCTCTGAGATCAATTCAGTGACATTGTAAGTAAGACAAAATATAACTTAAAATTTAAGTCTACTCATCTAGTTAATACTATTAAACATTTTTTTTAAAAAAGATCCAGTCCTTTAAAGCAGTGTTTCACAGCCGAGACTGTCTTGAGTTTGCCACAGCCCATTTTGGACTTAGTGTAGTAAAAATTACTTTGGGATAGTGTATAAAATGTATGTATTCAATATTTTGTTAATTAGTTACTATGTTTTGAGTTTTATGGTTGTGTATATATCCTGTGTATATATCTATACTTAAATGTATGTGAAATATTCCAGAAATAGGCGTAAATACTAAACAAATTTTAAATTTTACTTAATAGAGAAACTTATTTTACTTGTATCTAAAACTGAATATTTATATTTGTTGTGGAGTTTCATTTACACATCTGCACATAAAACTTAAAAGTCCAATTTTCCTACATGTACGGATGTTTTATAGTTTTTATCAAATGAAAAAATCGTATATTAATGCAATATTTGTGCGCTTTTAATTGTCAAAAGGCTGCGAAGTACTGCATAATTAAACACATTCTTGGATTTTCATAAAAACAAAAATTATTCATCATACTGACTAGCATAAAAATATTTTTGTTTTATCTTTTTACTGAAATGAAGAAATGAAATCATAAATATTTCGCTAATTCTCTTCATTTTCTTTCTAGCGATATTGCCCTAGGCCTTAAATAAAATATGGACACTTTTTTCAAACTTGGACACAATTATACTCCCATAAAAATATTTTTGGATATATTTAATCTTTTCTTCCTTATTCTTTTATCTTCAATTTCACTAAATCAAAAGTTAATTATATCAAGAACTAGCTCACGGAAATTTTAAATTTAAAATATTTTTTCTTATCTTTAATCTTTAAAAAGTTACCTGTGTAAAAATATTTATTTCTATCATACGGAAAAAATATTTATAGAAACCTTCAAAATATTTCAAAATTTGGTAGAAATTTGTATTTCATTTGGTTAGAATTGAGTATGGCGATATTAACAATATCAAGTTGCTAAAGTAGATATAGTAGCTTTTCGATTTAGTATAGTTAAGCCTTTTTTTTTATTCACTATAAAATAAAAAATGTTCTGCTTCTTTAAAAATAAATGTTTTACAATTTCTTTAATAACGATATAACTTTAAACAATTATTTCATTTTGTTATTTCATATAGTAAATTTTTAGAAATATAGAAGTGTACACCAAAATTAAAAAAAAAATAAAGATAACAAAAAAATTTACTTACCCGCAAGATAACGTTTGGAATATATATTATAAACTAAACTTATTTGAAACTGCAGTAAAATATCCGTTTCATTCTAAAAACTAAATCTTTAATAGGATCAGAGTTTAAAATTTAAGAAAGTTAAAACTTAAAGAATTGTAAACTAACAAACAAATTAGGCTTTATCATGCTGTAAAATAAAATACATTACTCGTGTACTGACGTTCAAAGAATAAAAAATAGCCTATATTTGACATAAAAAATTAGTTTCTAATTTAAGAGTTTCAAAAGTTATTTTGTGGGTGAGTGGATTTGTACGCTTTTTACTTGATGTATGTATTTTAATTTTTTTATATGTATTACTTCATATGACACCACTAAATTTTTAAAATGCCAGACCTTTATTAATTATGAGATTTTGTTTTCTAAGCAGAACAGCCCTTTTTATTTTATATTGATTCAAAAATAAGCAGCACGAAATGTATTAGCCAATTATCAAAACCTGCAGAGTTAAACAATTTCACCCCGATATAACGGGTAAAAATTGCATGGCATAGAGATTTCTTTCTCTGAATATCTAAGTAATATTACAAAAAGAAAAAAAAAACCCAAGACAGTTTAGGTTTCTCTTTAACATTGTCCAATTGTACAGGAAGGAGACATGCTTAATTTTTCATTTCGATTACACTGTTTAGAGCAATAGAGTTTAGCGTCTGGGACTTCCTTTTTATACTCGGACCAAACATTAAAGGTACTTATGTTTTATATGCTGACTTATACATGACCTACCACAGTCAGAATTTAACTCTAGTAAAAAGTTCTTTGTTCAGTAGTATACATCAAGTTAGCTGAAGAAACAAAATTATATAACACAACTAAAAAGCAAATTTGGAAAAAAAAAAAACCTCACATGTTCTCTTGAAATTTAATGATTACGTTTGATAACTTGATTCAAAGTTATATATTGTGTGGTTTAAGATAATTTTTCTGTAGTAATGCATTTTTTTTTAAATCTTCTCATAATTTTCTTTGTTGTGTGTACTACAACCAATGTTTTGCAAAGTAATGGCCAATTAAATCGGGACCCACCACTTAACGTTAACTTTGAAACGCTATTTGAACAGCTGGGGCTACAGTTCACGCCCTCATTCAAAGGGGTATGGCCAATTTAAATTTTAAAGTCACCTAGCAGCCAATTTAGGAAATTTGAACAAAAAGGGGATGCAGGACAGATTCATGATACAGATTTTTCAGATATTTTCTCATATTCTGAAACTTGCAGAATGAAGATAAGGAAGTCGGAACCCATCCAACGATACTGTGGCAATAAGTATCTTTCGTTACTGAAACAGTATCTTGCTTTATCATACTAACTGTCAATAACGGCAAACCACCACCTTTTTACAATTGAATTTACGACGTATATAATTTTCCTCGAAGCAATAAAACTAAATAATATTTTTTAAAGCCAAGTTAATATAAAACATAATTCAAACTCACAGTATATTGATTTCATCTCAACTGCTGGCTCGATAATGCAAATGGAGGGTCTCACACTTTAACTTGATGCTCATCGAGAAGAGGAAAAAAAATAAGGAGAGACAGTAGGAACAAAAGAAATATCACAAAAGGGAGAATAGGGGATTGAACGTTTTGCTGACTTGTTGCAGATTAACCTGGGTGTAGGAGATTTGTGTGCTTCAATTTTCAATTAAGTAAAGGATTTTTAAAGTCAAGTTGCTATTTTCAAGTTTTGAAATACATTTTGTAAAATACATTCCCGATTACACAACAAAAGTGTGAGGAAAGAAACCACATCCTGATATGAAGGATTTATGTACATTAAACACTATATCAGTTTTTCTATTAATCTTTAATAAAGTTAAAACTTTTTTTTCAAAATATAAACATTCTCTTAACTAATTATATACATAATTCCCTTTTCAGGTATTATTAGAGAACCTTTTGTTTTATAGTAAATAAAGATGTTTGAGTAAAGAATTTTTGGATTAAAAAGTAATCCTAACAAATTAAGAGAAAATTATGTAATACAAGAAACCCGTCGGCAGAAATCCTTGCCCTATAAAATTCAAATTTGCCAATCGTAAACAGGGAAGGGGTATTTCTATATGTATATGTGTAAACAGGATACACTAAAAACACAGCAATGTTGACTTGATAAAGATATGCCTTGTAAGAAATCTAGCTGTTCTTTTTCACCATGGTAGCTTACTGTTAATCAGCCCATCGCCGATTAAATACAAAGTATTTTTGTGAATTCAATTTAGCTTACTTATGATCGGGCTTAATTCCCCTATTTACAAAATTAAACTAATAATCCATGAAATACAATACAATTATAGGATAATTAAATGGGGCAATTAGGCTTACAAAACAGCCATTTCCTCTAGCACAAACTTCGAAACTATACCGATTATAGGGAACAAAATCTAAAATTGTAATATATCAGAACATATAAAAATGCACGAAAAGGACAAACTTTATTTCAGTTTATTTACTTCTAAAAATTTTTTAATTTCCCAATACAATGTTTGTCAATAGTTACACGTTTGATGAAGCTCTATAGTTGTGTTCCATAATGTCAAATTGAATTTCTGCAGCAATGATTTTTCTCACAGGCATATATTATGTCTAATTCCTTAATATTCTCATTGTCGCTACTTTCTATTTAAATTATTGAACTAGCTTTTTTCTTAAATTCAAATTCTCCAGGACTTCATTAATCCGAAACAATCTCTTGCGAGCATTTCTACTCGCTCTGTAGCCAATGTTTCTTTACTACATTCTGGTTTTGACAATTTATCTATCTATATATCTATTTATCCACATACGCGCGACAATTTTTTTAAATAAATGTGTAAATGTAGGTCTCCCTCTTGATATTAATATTAAATTTATATCCGCAGTTATGAAAGGCGAAAAGAATTTTTCGAAACAAATGATAAAACAAAACTGATAACATCAATCAACCAGGAAAAATTATCTTAAGACTATTAACAAACAAAACTTGAGCTGCGAGAGCTTGTAATTAATAGATTTTTCTATTGAAATGACGTCGAGATTTAACTTTATGGGTGCATTTTTGTCACTTCTGACAGCATATACGGATTTATCTTAAAAGAATATTTGGTATATGATGTATATATTTAAAACTTTTATGTGTAGTCAATTATACGGAAGTCATATAAACATGAGTGTCTTTGCTCTGTGTTAAGCTATGAATCTATAGGCTACCGTTATGATGGAGGTCGGCCAAATGCCTCGCACATAGGTAAACGAAACCCGTGAATGGGCCTTGTAGATATAGTTTCATTAATATATTCAATGATAAGGATTTTACCACCTATAGGAAAGTATTGTTAGGGGTGAGTTCTCACTTTGTTCCCTCCTTCGAAAAAAAACTACGATACTGAAATGTCTATATAAATAATTTTCTAGGTTCCTTCAGCAACATACACTGGTCTTACTATACAGATCTTGTGGCATCCCTATTAAAAAGGCTGAAGCATACACTTTGATAACCATTATCTTAATGCATGATCACCATACCACGGAACTACACAATGTTTTACAATCAAACTATTAGCATGGATGTAATAGATTAAAATCAATTTTAATCAGTAGTTTGCCGGTCTAGTTAGCCCTGGAGCAGCAAGATTAAGAAAGCATTGGCCGTGGCGTTCCGACTCAACCAAACCAGAACCGTCACCTATAAAAATCAGATAGGAAAATTTTCCTAATAGATTTCCTGAACTTTTATAATATTGATAAAATGTATAGATATGAAGCCCATCTTTTGCACTACATACATTTACAGATATTTTACAGAGGTAGTAAAGGTTTAATTTTGTTAAATTGTATTAAAATATTCAAGTTTAACTTGTGTATTAAAATTTAACTTTTATAATACTGATAAAATGTATAGATATGAAGTACATCTTTTGCACTACATACATTTACAGATATTTTACAGAGGCAGTAAAGGTTTAATTTTGTTAAATTGTATGAAAATATTAAAATTTAATTAACTTGTATATTACAATTTAACTTTTATAATATTGATAAATGTATGGATTAGAAACGCATTTTTTGTTTGACTAAAGGAATAAAGGCTTAATTTTGCTAATATTTTTTAAATATTTTTTATTTATTATAATTATATATATATATTTTTAATTTTGTATATTTTTTAAATGTTAAAAAGACTTTTCAAAAAATAGTTATAAAAATATCAATGATGTAATATTCCCCACAAAGGAGCTCTATCGAAATTTTTATACACCAGTTTATAACACTTTATATTTCTTAATTTACACCAGTTATATTTAGTATACACCAGTTTAAATTTCTTAGACATGCAGAATTTATCAACAATAGGTGCAAAAATATTAAGTATCTAACTTGCTATAATAAATAATTTAAAAGCAATTGATCTTACAATGATTTATGCTTCAATTTTTATTCTTATAAATTAAAGTGATAAACTTCGCGCAAGAAAACGATTCATAAGAACTGAAAAACAAAACAACATTTCAGCAACCTTCAGTTTATTCACTCAGTAATTTATAATAATAAAAAGCTCTTTTATGATAACTACATACAACCCTGCACAAGTTTAAAAAAATGCTGCATTGTAAGTGACCCATATATTATTCACCTTACAAAACAACTGTCACAATAAAAGATTGTTTAGTATACTTGTATGATTACTAAGGATTTTTAAACGATAACAACATGAGAGAAACTTACCATCAAATAATTGCGGTACTGCATTTTCTCCAATCTCACTTACATGTGCTTTATTTTGAAAAAGTGTCAGGTATAAAGATAAGTGTGAGAGAAGAAGCAACTTTCTTCTTACTTTTTTAATGCTTAGGTTTGCGTAGGCTTCTTGAATATATCTCGTGTTCTTACCCGTCGATGTTATTTTTCTTAATTCATTTAAAGATTTTTAGTCTGTGGTTAGTTTTTATAAACCAGTTGTTTAATGCTAGATGGTGAAAAAAACATATGTAAAATTTCTAAGGTTATGCCTTTTTCGATAGGTATGTCAATAAAAATCCCACCAAATTTTAGAAAATAAACAAATTTCTAAATCCTAACTCTACTTCCAGTTTAATATATACTAGATTAGCCAGAATCTTTTTCCATTCTTCTAAATATAATTTTAAAAACGTAACATATGAAATCTGAAATTGTCATTAAAATTGTCAGCCTTTGGTTAGTTTTTTTTTTAAAACTCAGTTATCTCGTGTTCCCTTACCCGTCGATGTTTTTTTTCTTAATTCATTTAAAAATTTTTAGTCTGTGGTTAGTTTTTATAAACCAGTTGTTTAATTCTAGATGGTGAAAAAAAATATGTAAAATTTCTAAGGTTATGCCTTTTTCGATAGGTATGTCAATAAAAATCCCACCAAATCTAAGAAGCCAAACAAATTTCTAAATCCTAACTCTGCTTCCAGTTTAATATATACTAGATTAGCCAGAATCTTTTTCCATTCTTCTAAATATAATTTTAAAAACGTAACATATGAAATCTGAAATTGTCATTAAAATTGTCAGCCTTTGGTTAGTTTTTTTTTAAAACCCAGTTATCTCGTGTTCTTACCCGTCGATGTTATTTTTCTTAATTCATTTAAAGATTTTTAGTCTGTGGTTAGTTTTTATAAACCAGTTGTTTAATGCTAGATGGTGAAAAAAACATATGTAAAATTTCTAAGGTTATGCCTTTTTCGATAGGTATGTCAATAAAAATCCCACCAAATTTTAGAAAATAAACAAATTTCTAAATCCTAACTCTACTTCCAGTTTAATATATATATATAATATACTAGATTAGCCAGGTTCTTTTTCCATTCTTTCCCAAAATATTAATATTTTAAAAAGTAACATATGAAATCCAAAACTGTCATTAAAATTGTCAGCTTTTGGTTAGTTTTTTTTTAAAACCCAGTTACTCGTGTTTTACCCGTCGATTTTTTTTTCTTAATTCATTTAAAAATTTTTAGTCTGTGGTTAGTTTATAAACCAGTTGTTTAATTCTAGATGGTGAAAAAAAATATTAAAAATTTCTAAGGTTATGCCTTTTTTGATAGCTATAATAAAAACCACCAAATCTAAGAAGCCAAACAAATTTCTAAATTCCTAACTCTACTTTCCAGTTTAATATATACTAGATTTTCCAGAATCTTTTTCCATTCTTCTAAATATATTTTAAAAACGTAACATATGAAATCTGAAATTGTCATTAAAATTGTCAGCCTTTGGTTAGTTTTTTTTTTAAAACCAGTTATCTCGTGTTCCCTTACCGTCGATTTTTTTTTCTTAATTCATTTAAAAATTTTTACTGTGGTTATTTTTTTATAAAATTGTTTAATTCTAGATGGTGAAAAAAAATATTAAATTTCTAAGGTTTGCCTTTTTTTAGCTATCCAATAAAAAACCACCAAATCTAAGAAGCCAAACAAATTTCTAAATCCTAACTCTACTTCCAGTTTAATATATACTAGATTCCAGAATTTTTTCCATTCTTCTAAATATATTTTAAAAACGTAACATATGAAATCTGAAATTGTCATTAAAATTGTCAGCCTTTGGTTAGTTTTTTTTTAAAACAGTTATCTCGTGTTCCCTTACCCGTCGATGTTTTTCTTAATTCATTTAAAAATTTTAGTGGTTAGTTTTTATAAACCAGTTGTTTAATTCTAGATGGTGAAAAAAATATGTAAAATTTCTAAGGTATGCCTTTTTATATATGCCAATATTCCACCAAATCTAAGAAGCCAAACAAATTTCTAAATCCTAACTCTGCTTCCAGTTTAATATATACTAGATTACAGAACTTTTTCCATTCTTCTAAATATAATTTTAAAAACGTAATATGAAATCTGAAATTGTCATTAAAATTGTCAGCCTTTTTAGTTTTTTTTTACCCAGTTATTTCGTGTTCCCTTACCTGTCGATGTTTTTTTCTTAATCCTTTAAAAAATTTTTAGTCTGTGTTATTTTTATAAACCAGTTGTTAACTAGATGGTAAAAAAAAAATATGTAAATTTCTAAGGCTATGTCTCATAGCTATTCAATAAATCCACCAAATTTTAGAAAATAAACAAATTCTAAATCTAACTTACTTCAGTTTAATATATATAATACTATTCCATTCTTTTTCTATTTAAAAGTATTAATATTTTAAAAAGTAACATATGAAATCCAAAACTGTCATTAAAATTGTCAGCTTTTGGTTAGTTTTTATGAAACCCAATTACCTAATGTTAGATGTTTAAAAAATCATGTAAACCTTTATAGACTATGTCTTTTCCTCCTACCAAATTATAAATTAATAAATCTCTAGAATATGCAATTTCATTTGAAAATTTTCAGATTACTATAAATCTAGTTTAAAAATTTCAAATACTAAATACAAATTTCTTAGGATTTGTTTTGATATACTAATAAAAAATCTATAAAAACAAATTTTTTAATTCTAATACTTTGGTTTAATAATTAGATTGTCTTTCCATAAAATATTTAACAAATTATACAAAATCAGAGGCTGCAATTAATTAGAAAATCTACTAGGAAAAAATACGTATACATAGAAACAAACTTTTCCATTTAAATACAGTACTGCATTTTTACCGCTATTCTCTTTATTTTTAAGAAGTTTTCAATTATAAAATAAGAAAAACTAAATTTTTTTTTAATTGTCTAGATTTTAGAGGCTGTAATATATCGTATTTTTGCTATAGATCAAATAATAAAATTATTTTTTAGTCTGATATTTTGTTAACCAAAAATGCCAAACTTCATAAAATATTCGTTTTATATATGCTAAAAAGTATTTTGTACATTTACAGGTTTTTATATTAACTGGTAATTTTTTAAAGGTTCGAAAGGTCTTACAAGAATTCATATTTGTACAGCTTTATCTCAAAGACAAAATATTGAATAATAATTAGTGTAATTCAAACATTAAGTCTGGAAAAATATTCGACATTAAAAGCTTATTTATCACTAATTAATTTATAAAGAAATTAATGAAAGATTAGCTACAGTACGCTACACTACACAAAAAGATTCTTTACTGTTCGATTTTTTACTCTCCTAGTCTCTTATATTTCTAATACCAAATAAAGTAAAAACGCAATATTAGCAAAATAATAAGACTTCACAGCTTACAAATAGATGAGGTATGAATATTGTAAGAATAACACATAATTTTACAACAGAAACTAATAAAAAACTAATACAGTTTTTGAATTACAGGTAAAATATTTTAATATACCGGAAATATTTGCCGGTATTATTGCAATTTGCCAATCCTTGGTTTATCGTATTTCAAAACAGTGATTCTCTATTACCCCCATTATTTACAAGGAAAAAATACATAACAAACGAAATCCGAGGCTCACTATATTAGAAAATATCTATAGTATAAAACACAGTAGTTACATAAAAAATTATCTTTTCTTTGATAAAAAAATTTTTCATTCTAGTATCTTTATTTTAAGGAAGTGTCAATTATAAAGATACTCATGAGAGAGAAGATACAACTTTTTTTTTGTTATTTTTATTGCGTAGGTTTTTTTGTAGGTGTTGAATATATCTCGTATTGCTTGCCTGTCGATAAAAATCGATTTAAGAACTTTTAGTCATAGGTTATTTTTGTTTAAATCCAAGTGGTTAGTATTAAATAGGTAAAAAAAAAATTTCTTAGGCTATGTTTCAAATCTTAAATCCCAAGCAAATTTCTAATGCTTACGTTCATTTAATCTATATAAATGTATGATATATCATTGTACTTTTCAGAAAATTATCATTTGATTTACACGACAGAAATCAGTGTCAATATATTAGAAAATAGAACTAGGAAATCAACGTGGAAGTTGCATGAGAAATCATATCTAAATCCTTACTTTATTTCTCATTTAGGATGACAGTCGGCTCAAAAACTTATTATTTTAATGGATTTACTTGAAAATGTAATATGTCATTAGAAACATTTATATAAGGGTTAAAATTTAATGTAAACATTTTTGGAGATATCAATAGTTTTAAAAAATCAACTTTATTGAAATGCTCAAAAACGTATTTTTTTGTGCAGTGATAATTAATGCACATAAAAATTCAAACTTCATAAAATGCATATAATTTAGTTTGAATGCAGTTAGTATTTGCATCACGAGGGACATGATCTTGCTTTAATCTGCATCTGATTACGAACATCAGCCAGAAATATTCGAAATATAATCATTCGAAAACCATTTCCATTTCTTACGAAAAATCATCTAAAATTATTTTTACTAATTTAGTTCTAGGCTATGGTAAACACTATTTTTCTTCTAAGACAGTGAAAGTCAAAGCTCTTTTCGTTTCTCATTCTTCTATTTTACTAATTGAGATAGAAAATAAATTTTCAATTAAATTTAACCAAGCTTTAAAGTCCACTGTCGCTTTAATTTGTATTAGGCTACCTTGTAGGGACTTTTTTTAGGGAGAATGGTCTGAAAGATTATTCCTTTATCCCTATAAAAATACCATTTTAAGATCACCACGCGAAATTCTAGTACGTCAATGAATTAGATAATATGTATTATGAAAAATACATGGGGATGAATGTTATAAGTAAACTTGATCAACGACACGGAACGCAGTGGATAAAATGTCGTCCTGGAATGCAGAACATGAGTTGACTTAGGAGAGAGTCCCAGTTGGTATTTAGTGACAAGAAAAAACATCACTGCAGCAGTGCGGTCGCGGGGAAATGATTACAAGCTGTTATTTTAGCAATTCCTTAGTAGTAATGCCAACAAGTAGCCTATTTTCTTTTAAGTTTCCATATCATGTTCAAATTTTTATATCTAACCTCACAGCGTATGACCTAATAGTTTAAAGTTCTTACAGGCGTCTTCTGACTTCGTATACATTCGTATATATTTTTAAATAAAATATGTTAAATATTTTTATTTGAAAAAAACCTATTTTATTTTTGGCTATCTGTTGACAGACTACCATTATAATATTGTAAAAAATGCTTCGTCTGGTGTCGCATTAATCGAAATTGTTTGCTTTAAAAGAAGATATAAATAGGCATATCTTCAAGCAAAGGGAATATATAAATATTATTAACGTCGAAATCAATTATATGAAAACATAATTCATTAAACATGTATAGTAATAAAATATGCTACGAGTATTATTTAAAAAATATTTTTTGTTATCTGTTGATTAACTACCATTATAACGCTGGAAAAAATATTTCGTCTAGTGTCACATTAATCGAAACTGTTTACTTTAAAAGAAGATGATAGCAAAGGGATTATATAAATATTATTAACGTCGAAATCAATTATAAAAATATATAATTGATCAACATGTATAGAAATAATATACTACATTATTTAAATACTATTTTATTTTGGATCTTCATGTATTACCATTATAACGCTGGAAAAAATATTTCGTCTAGTGTCACATTAATCGAAACTGTTTACTTTAAAAGAAGATGATAGCAAAGGGATTATATAAATATTATAAATGTCGAAATCAGTTATATGAAAACATATTTCAGTATGTTATAAAGTAAGAATTTTTTTTCAAATTTCAGTCATTCTATTTTAGATTCCAAGAATTAATAAAGAATTTAAAGAAATTAAATCAAGAATTACATACTTTGAGATTTTTATTGCATTATACATTTTATGTTTGTTTGTAGTATTTGCTTCTTGATATTACCAACTCCTCGACAAAAATATCACTCCCCAAAACTTAAATTATTAGATAGGAATTAATTTAGGATTAAAATAAAAATTTAGTTTATTCGCCCATTTACAGCTTTGGTGTGCCAGGAAACTTCCGACTGTTCCAAATTTAACTGAAAATTGAAAAGTTCTATCTAATTTAAATGTAAAATAGAACTAAAATTGAGAGCCAATAAGATTTTTAATGTCTGTTATCATGTAAAGAATATGTTACCAAACAGTACAACACAATTATTAATAATACCAGTAATTGTTCTTTCAAATCGGAGCTCTTTCTATTTTACTGATATCTGAAATACCTCTTGCCCATTTCTAACTTTCATAACCTTTCGAAATTAATCAACTATTTAACTTATAACTCATAAATGTTAGCTCAATTTGCATCTTTCAAAGCTCAAAATCTACCAATTTAAGAACTGAAAAGTATCTTGAAAAGTAATTGATAATATCTATGTAATCCATAAAAGGAAAGGACATAGAGACTTTTAAATTTAGCTTATTTTTAAAAACATAGAATTTTAAGAAAAATAAAATTTCACCTTAAAATTTTATTTTTTTGCATAAATGTAGAGGATATTTGCCCATTTTAGTAACGATTTTGTAAATATATATAAAACAAATATAAGAATTTTATGTTCTAATATATTCTATCTGATAGCTCTGCTATTGAACTATCATATTACTTCTTGATTTTTAAGGTAACAGAGCATTTCTTAAAACATTAAATTTGATTTTTCTCCACTACTCCTTTACAACTACCAAACGATGGACGAATGATAGGACAATGCCTCTTTTGTTTCAGAGATCGTGGGTCCGAATCCAGCTACTGGCATGGATGTTAGTAGCTGTTCAGAATCGGCTTTAAGCCGTAAGTACCGATATCATTAGTCCTCGTGAGCAAAACAGTAGATTGTAGCGCTCTAAACCAAAACCAAACCAAACCAAATCTCCTTTGCAATCTTCCAGAGTTCATCCAATCCTTTGGAATGCACTCATAAGCGGCATACCAAAAATAAGCTATAACAGCTATCTTTGTATAATACAAAGATAAGCTAAATATAATACAAAGATTGATAGAATAAGCTTTAAAACAAAGAGCTTACATCTTTGTATTATAGGTGGTTCTATCTCCACTATAAAAACTTGTTTTAAAATACCAGCTGTACAGTAATCCATAGGAGACACCTTTGGGGACTTGGATGGGATGCATTTAAAAGGAATAGCTTCAATTCCAATTTAATTTCTCATTTTTTAAATATATATATATATATATATATATATATATATATATATATATATATATATATATAAATAAAATAAAAAAATAGAGCAATAGGTTTAGAAGTATTGCTTGTAGCCTTATCTTAATGGATCCTAAATCACTTGAGATTGATTGACAGTTTTCTACTTTCCTTATTTTAAGTTTTCTGTTATAAGATAATCATCCAGCAATAACCATAAGACCTTCAACAAAACTTTCCTGGTTTTCTCTGAACCAACCTTTGTCTTTTTCTCCACTTTTTCGGAAGTAAATTCTTCATTTTCAACTGCAATCAGATAAGTAAATTCAACAATTGTAACTATATATTTCTCATTTACACCCATTAAATAATTTTCATACAACAATCCGTATATAGTCTTACGATGAGAAACATGTCTCGGCGTTAGACAACGTTAATCTTTTTTACCTTTTTTTATTAGCTTTAAATTAAATTTTGCAATTTTGTTTACAGTTACTACAAAGATATGGGGCTTTGAGGGTTGGTTTTTTTTTCAAAGTGCGAGGTGTGCCTTCAGGTTCAATAACAGATGTATGCATATTTGTTGGGGATGAAATTTTTGCCTTTTTCCCAGTCAAATATAAACTTTGACTGTTTACTTTTTTATTAATTATATCTTTTATTTCATGTGTAGAAATTTTAAAACCATGCTTTTCCCATTTTCAAAATATTCGAACAAGAGTATTTGTCTTCAGAAAGTGTAAAAATATAGCTTTCGATCCATTGCTTCTTTTCCAGTGGTATTTGAAAGTATAGAATATTTTAATGCTGCAGACTGTATGGAAACACTATTCCTGTTTAACCGCTTGCCTGATTATCCCGAGTTATCTCGGGTTCGTATATATTGAAGTTAATTATTATCCCGAAAAAACTCAGGCAAAGCAGAATTTGTCAGTACGATTTGTTTCATCACGGTTTTACTCGATCTGGAGAAAATGAAAGGAAATATTCAGCTTTGATAGACAGTTAGGCAAGTTTTGTTGGTTTCGCGGTACTTTTGGCGGGACTGGTCACGTGTTTTCCACTGATGAAAAACTAATTTCAGAAAACCATAGTGACGAGTTTTCTGCCATATCATAAAGACCCCCCCCTATTAGTCCTTTACCACTCAGGTTAACCTCAAGACATTTTCTAGATGTTATTTCTGCTACTGAAAAAAAAAAAATCAAATCCAACAAGACAGTGTAATCTGTGCTCCCTTAAATCAAATACCAGAGGAGACCAGATATCAATGTACAGAATGTCAGGTATAACTTTGTGTTGTCCCTTGTTTCAAAAACTATTATACAAAGACTAATATATAACTTTCTTCCATTTTCCCGGGATAACTCGGAATAGTAAACTAATATTAAAACTAAATGCTTTTACACCTGTAAAAAATTAAAAATTCAACTTAAAACTACATATTTTATTTTGCTTCATTTCCTTGTATTTAACCCCTTAATACATAGTTTTTTTTTTTTTTTTGAAAAAGGCTGGCCAAAAAAATCAATTTTTTAATGTATAAAACACAATTTAGAATGTTGAATTTAGAAATAAAATATGTATTTTATACTTGAATAAGTAAGTGTTATAGCTTACAATCCCATTTAAATGATAAATAACAATAAAACGATTTTTTTCTTTCACATTGTTATTTTCAATTCTCGTTTGCATTCGAGTGTGAAAAATTATAGCAACATAAAGTACAACGCCGCTCGAATTAACTCGAGTGTGCACAGTTTGGCAAGTTTAGCAAGCTCCGTTTGGTTTAGTTACGGTGCTACGGTCTACTATGTGCTACGGTACAAAATAGTGCTACGGTCTACTATTTTGCAACACGAGGGCTAATGAGACCGGGACCTACAGCTTAAAGCCGATTCCGAACGGCTACGAACATCTATGCCACAGTGGGATTCGAACCCACGAACTCCGGTACCGAAGGTCACAACTCTAACCAATCGGCCATCGTTCGGCACAGCGCGCTCGAGTTAACTCGAGCGTACACGTTAAAGGGTTAATAATAAAAGAAAAAAATATGATTTTTTATAATTTTTTTCCAATAAAATTTGTAAGGGAAACGGTTGATACTAGTCACGTTTTCATTTTAACATCCAAATTTAAAGATTTATGGATAAAACCCTCTATATATTACTAATTACGCTTTAAAATTCGATGCAGATTGATTAAAAAGACAATAATATAGTTCTGAAAGTTAAGTGAAGCCGTAATGTATAAAATTATTCATATTAAACCGTGAAGACAATTTACTAAATTGGCGAACACGTACGAAACATTATATCTAGTCACTGATTCCACCTATCAACATAGAAACGGAAGAATCAAATGCTTCCGTGACATGAAATAGCAGTCTGTTTTTTATTATTCTCCTATATTATAGTTACATTTTTATGTCCTTTTTACTCATCTTTTTTTTTCTTTTCTTTCTGTCTATAGTAACGGAAAGTGGGTGTAAAGCGAGAACATTGTTTCAAGAGCAACTAATGGTTTCTCTTTTCCATGCGAAACAAAAATCAATAGAAGAAAAAATTCCTCTAGAGTTAGATTTCATCAGAATTCCCTACTCTTCATAAAACGAAAATTCCGCTTCCTGAATCAATGGGAAAGGCAAGGACAACACTGGCTGCCTTGAGACTAGCACGGAATGAACAGGAATACAATTTCTTTTTACATCTGGAATACTTAGGTAACTTTTTCATTGCTTCATGTAAAGGTATTGTAATCGGAACACTATTCGGGGTGTAATCGTTATACAGAAAATACTGCCTGAATATTTAAAGCGTTATCAAAGGAAACAAAATTGTTTCCTTAAACATTGCTCCCTTTTATACATTGCTTCCTTTTATACATTGTTTCAAGAGGGAGTAATTTTTTTTCTCTGTTGGCCTGCGAAACTGAAAAATCATTAGGAGAAAAAAAATTCCTTTGGAGTTAGATTTCATCAGCATTCCTTACTCTTCATTAACCCCTTGACTTACAATAACGAGATGGGGTAGTCATTCATTTTATGTGCCACTCTAGACTTTGATGAGTTTAACTCATCAAGAATTGCTTTCAGAGAACGCTGTTGTAGATTCCATACTTTAAAAAACTACTAAATAAGTATTTTATAGTGTTTCTTAACACATTGTGTGCGGGCACATTTTGCAGCGGTATTGTACCGGGAGCGGGCGTTTTGCGCGTAAATTTAGTTATTCAGTAAAATTTCAAAATATCGAAAATTATTTAATTTTTTAACCAACTTTTCGTATTTTATATTCAAATATATATATATATATATATATATATATATATATATATATATATATATATATATACATACATACAAATAAATAAATATATATAATATCATTTTCGCAAGGATAAATAAAAAGTTATTTTTAAATCTAAATTGATTTTTTTTAATCAACTTTCCCGTTCTGTGGTTCCGCATCGACTGATGTAAATAACTAGTTTTTATTTGTCTAAATTTTTCCAGAATCTATGTAGTAGACAAGAACAGTCGGCTTCGTTTTCCTGTAGCGTTATTTTTGTACCCACAAACAACCATGTTGTTATACTAACCCGTACTAGTAAGTGACCCGCGCTTAGGTATCAATCGTCAGAAAACGTATTAGTACGTGTCCTGCATACAATGTGTTAATTGTACTGTATTAACATTCTGTAGCAACCTGTTTAAATATTATATAACCATCCAAATTTCCAAATAATTTTTGTTCCTCAATTTGCTAATAACACTTCAGTTGAGTCAAGTTCAACAATTTAGGGATAATTATAGATATATATGAATACTAATATTGCACTTATTAAATTTCATTTTTTTACACGTCAACGGGTTTTGGTTGTTACTAATATCGCTTGGTGTAGCCAAGCACGTGGGCCAGGAGCCATACGAATTAAGACTAAAGAGTTCCCCTTTTGTTTGATGAACACATGAAAGAACGGCTTAGCCTGCCACCACCAGAGGTATCGTTTGAGAAGTTGGAAGACTCTGTAATCACTGACATATTTTACGTGCTGCAGTCGCCATTAACAAACAAGGCGGATCTTAGGCCGTATTGAGCACCGAACCCGCAACCCTCTAGTTAAGAGGTCGTTGCTTTTACGGCCTGAGCTACCATTCAGCCTGAGCGGCTCATATGGCATGGGATTAAAGAATAATTTTTCATACAAAATCAATGGGGGAGTTAACGCACTCACTGACTGTACACCCCTAGTGACATTCCCCTTCTCGCACCGTCTTAACTCTATCATGAAACGGACAGGAATATAATATTCTTTTACATCTGAACTACATAGGAAACATTTTATAGCTTCAGGTAAAGATACTAAAATTAGAGTGCGGGGTATAATCGGTACATAGAAGATACTGATTGAAAACTTAGAACATTATCAAAGGAAGCAAAACTATTTCCTTAAATACGAGTATTAGTCACCTTTATACATTGTTTCAAGATGAAATAATGGATTCTATATTCTCTGCGAAAAAAAAAAATCAATAGTAGAAAAAAATGTTCAAAGTTAGGTATCAGCAACATTCCTTACTTTTCATGAAACGATAATTCCGCCTACAGAATCAATGGAGGAGGCAAGGACAACAATGGCTGTCCTAGGTCTTTCACTGAAAGTGCATCAATATAATTAATTTTCTTTTACATCTAGACTACACAGGAAAATTGTCATTATTGAAACAGGTACATACTATCATCAGAGCATTATGCGGTGTATAATAGGTATGCAAAAATAATGCCTTAAAAATACTGTCAAAGAAAGCAAATTTGTGTTTTTAAATATTACCACCTCTTAAGCATTGTTTGAAACAATTCTCTTTTCCCTGGTAAATCGAAATATGAATGGGAGAAAAAAATTGAGTTAAGATTTCACCAGTATTGTCTGCTCTTCATTAAACAAGAATTTGGCCTCCAAAATAAATGGGGAGGTAGGGACAAAGTGTCTGCCCAAATTCCTTTTACATCTATCCTACATAGGAAAGTTGTCATTGTTTCTGGTAAAAACATTGTAATTAGAGCTAATATTATATATAGAAATACTAAGATATTATATATAGAAATTGTAACGAGAATTACAACCACGTGTAAAGGGAAGATCAGCGTTTTCAGCCTAGAGGATGACCATCGTACCAGTCTTAAATATATTCTATATTAGTAAGAATTATCATTTTTTTAAAAATTGTTACTTTAAAATACTATGTATATAAATGAATTATAACATCAGACTATTAGCATAATTAAAATTAGTAAGATTAGTTTAATTAGTATGATAATTATAATTTAATTGTTATTATTTAACCAGTATGATTGAATTATAATCAGAAATAATAATTTAATAACGTATAATTTTTTATGGTTTTGATACCATTAAAACTCATTCCGTCCAAACATCTCCAATTTTTTAAAAAGTTTTCTGTTTTGCTGTGGTGTTAATATTCCTTAACAGATAGATTCGTTGGTCAAGATAGAGCCTGGCAACTCGGCTACCCCTACTCTAAATCCGGCACGGTATGTGAGGTGTAATCGGTTTAGAAAAATATTACTTAACTATTTAAAACATTATCAAAGAAAATCAACAAGAAAAGAAATGGTTTAAAAATTGACAAAACAGTTTTTTTTTCTTGTTTTTTCGAATTTGTTTTCCCGTAAACCTGAAGTAGAGATGAAAATTTATTACTTAGTAATAAGAATTCATTTAAATTAAGGTAAAATTTCATTAATATACTTAGAAAAATACGTAATTTATACCACTGCTAAACTTTATATATCTAAATTCAAGGATTAAGTTGTTCAAATTTTTTTCAGTAGAGAACATTTTTTTTAATTTCTATTTCTGGATTTTAAACGATATTAGGAGAAACTAAAATGAACTTTTGAATTAACAAAGAAAATATATTTGTACAGTTGGATAACATTTTCAACTTTGAAGACTATTTTTTTCATATTTTAGATTCTAAATAGCAACTACCAATATTAAAAACTGAAATAAATTTCAAATTCTCAATACGATTTTCATGAATAGGAATTAACTCCATATATTTTCAACAGATGGCAGCACTTATAAATAACTAAACGAATGATTGTATATGATTTGTGTGGATATTTAGGAATAAAACATTTTCCCGCTCTAATCCTTTTAAACAGATTATCTTTACTGCTCATAAAATATATAAAGACGAAATTGTTCCTTAAATTTTTCGTAATACAGTTAAAATTTTACTTGCAAAATTGCAGTTAATACTAAGTCTAGTTAAACGGTGTTATCAAATAGTTTTGGTGCAAAAATTACAGATCTTATCGTCTTTTACTAATTATGGGGTTTAATTAAACCTTTATATGCGATTTTCTCAATAGAATTCTGTCTACCGCCCTCATTGGAATTCTGAGTACCGCTAAACAATGACCGATATATTTAGCCATTCCATATCTTATAGCAATTCTCTCATTCACTTTTGTACGCATCTTTGAATTAATGGGTCAAATGTAATTTAATCCTATTTCTTTTTCTTCTTATTAATAAAAGGCTAAATACCGCAGAGAAAAAAAAAGATGTTCTTATTTCGACTTTGATATGTAGTAAAAGAATTTTGAGAGAAAGTTTACTTTCGGTATTTTGGAGGTTTAATTAAACAGTTTTCACAATTTAAATGAAAAAAAAATGACTATAAATAAAGCTTATTCTTTTTTTCTAAGCATATGTAATAATTAATTTCCTTCAAGAAATTCAGAAAGCTATTAAAGTCTCTGTAAAGTTGATTAACTTTATATGTTAGTAAGGATTGATAAGTAAGATAGGTAATTGATTTTCAAGAGTAAAATAAAGAGAGAAATATCTTTCACACTCACTCGGCCGGGATTTGAACCCAGGATCTCCCGCTCCCTTATCGATAATTATATCCTTAGGTCACTGAGCCACGTAAAGCAACGGTGTAAGAGTTTTGTATGTTCATTGTATATAGAGGCAAATTCTCAAGACGAAAGTTAGGTTTGGTTTGGTTTGGAGCCGTATGGTTTATTTTTTTTTAAGACAAGAGCTAATGAGACTGGGAGCTACTGCTTAAAGCCGATTTCGAACGGCTAGGGGCATTCATGTAACAGTGGGATTCGAAGCCACGAATTCTGGCTCTAACCATTCGGCCATCGTTCGGCCTGAAAACGAAGGTGAGCTGACCTAAGAAGCCATTTATGGCCACATTCCAAAACATCAATAACATCGATATTTTACCATAGACAAATTATCACATCAGAAAGAAAAACATGCAGACAAAATTTTTTTGACTTTTTAATATCTAGAGACAGATTTCCTTAACCAATACTTTTTAAATATTTTATACAGGCATCATCACAAATTACAAAGTTTTCCCTGAGTATCTTCATGATTAAGTTCGTTTCTGTAGCCAACAATTTTAACCAACTCATTCAAGCTTACTGGTTTTATTCTGAACTTTTTTTTCCTTTTTGAAATAAGCATGCAGAAATGCAGCGAATGACGTGCATGCAGGCTGTGAATTTCAGGGGTGCCCTATTCTGTGGGTATCTTATAAAATGGAAGCCATCCGAGCAAGAACAGATGCGTTAATTTGTTTTAAACGTTAGTGTTTATGTTTACATTGTTTGTTTTATTGTATCCTTTTATTTCAAAAAGCCCCTAGCTTATTTTACTTAACATCAATAGATAAATTTTTATTGAAGTATATATGTATGTTAAAATTATAGAGATTTACAATAGCAATTTGAATTCAAGCAATAATCCCTTTCCTTAACACATTGTGGGTGCATTTCGCAACGGAATTGTACCGGGAGCGGGCGTTTTGCTCTTAAATTTAGTTATTCAGTTAAATATAAATAGATCGAAAATGATTTAACCAACTTTTCGTATTTTATATTGAAATATATAAAAAAATATATAAATAACAACCATAAGATTTTTGTAAACAAAAAACATATTTTAGTGGATAAATTTATAATAGTATCGTAAATATGAAAAATCAAATAGAAATAGTAGTATATAGTTTTAATTTTTTCGAATTATGTTATATAAACATTTTTACATTATAAAAGAATGAAAAGAGCAATCATAAAACTAATAATGTAAAAACTAGTTTTTATTTGTCTAAATTTTTCCAGAATTTATGTAGTAGACAAGAACATTCGGCTTCAATTTTCTGTATATACCGTTATTTTTGTACCCACAAACAAATGTTGTTACACTAACCCGTGCTAGTACGTGACCCAAGCTCAAGTATCCATTGGTTTGGTTTGGTTTGGAGTGCTACGGTCTACTTTTTGCAACACGAGGGCTAATGAGACCGGGACCTACAGCTTAAAGCCGATTCCGAACGGCTACGAACATCCATGCCATTGTGGGATTCGAACCCACGAACTCCGGTACCGAAGGCTAGCACCCTAACCAATCGGCCATCGTTCGGCATCAAGTATCAATCTTCAGAAAACGTACTAGTACGTAACCCGCGCTCAAGTATCAATCGTCAGAAAACGCATTAGTACGTGTCCCGCATACAATGTGTTAAGTACGCGCCCTATAACAGGCTGTAATAATTTTTATTTCAATAATTTATACATAATTTTTAATGCATCCTTTATTTCTTGAGTAGCGGGATTACATATTAATTGCTAGTTGTAGAGAGAGAAACGGGTGAACTAATTGTGCATATCATAAAATTTTAATTTAATGAAATGTTTTTACATTTGATATTAGCAAATAAACTTTTTTTATCTAGATTTTTATATAGGTCATCCGATAATGCTTTAAATTACAACTCGTCTACTATTGATTACGTGATGTAGTTTTACATCTAACATAAGAGTTGCTTGAATTTCATAATCATTTTCATTACTCTCATGAATTCATCACACAGGTTTAAGATATCTATTAACATACATTAAGCAGAAATAATTCATTAATAGTTTGTTACTTAATGGTCAATTTTAGCTACACCATAACTAGTTAAAAAGGGGACCTACTGCAAATTCGAAATGGCTGTGAACACCAATGCTTGCGAAGGATTCGAGCCCGCGGACTCCGACACTGAAAGGTAACGCCTTACCCATTAGGTCATCGTCCGACTTGGAAATGATTCAAGCCTTTAAAGATTCACAAAAATACCAGAAAAAAAATTGTTTTTGATGCCTCGAGTCTTAAAACCTGTTATAAATAGTTATATTTCGATAAAAATGCCATAAAAGCAGGCAGCTACACAAATTTAGAATTTTCTTAATTATGTCTAGCTGTAATTATTATACAATTTGAAAACATTGAGAAGTCATTAAAACCTCTTTTAAAAAGATAGTATAAATTAGATTTACTTATCAAGATCCAGAGGACAGACACTGAGCAAAAACTGAAAAATATTTCATGATTAAAAGCATCTTTCAATACAGTTAAAGCAGAATAGTTAGTAAACGATAAATATTATACAAGTAAAGTCATAATAAATTTATCCATAAAAACTTTATTTAAGGCTAGGTGACCACCAGATTCGGAGCAGGTTGGATTTGGACAAAGTGTACTGTGACCTTGGGATTTATAAATCATGGTTTCCAGTTGTGGTGTGGTCACTAGGTACGGAGTGGCTCGATTTGGTTTGGTTGAGAGCTAGCTCTAAGGTCTAGTGCTTTGCTACACGAGGTTTAACGAAACCGGATCTACTGCTTAAAGCCGATTTCGAACTCCTACGAACATGACATTGCGGTATTCGAACACGCGAATTCCGGTACGGAAGGGCAACCCTCTACCCATTCCGCCAGATACGGTGCGGATTTGACTCTTGCAAAACAGCGTTCCAAAGTTTAATTTTAGCTATTTTAACTCAGCCGCGGTTCATTGACTCCACATGCATTTTCTCCTTTTCTTTCACAAACATCTACTAGGACAGAGTATTTTAAAAATAGCAGAACAACTGATTTCATTCTATTGTACTCTATTCGATTTTCATACTCTCTGAATTTCTTCCAGAGCCTCTGAACTAAGGCATCAAATCCAACTCCCTCCACACCTAGTGGCCGCCTAGCCTAACGAGATTAAAATTCTAAACTTTTGGCAAAAGTTCACCCAGCTGAAAGTCAAGTGAGGCCTTCAAGTTTTTATAGGGGATATTAACAAAAGCATCAAACCATAGATCACCATCTGAAATTTGAAATATCTTTTAACATAAGGTTTTATTTTATCAAGTATCATGCGTTTAAAAGCCAATATAGAACCCCCCTTTTTTTTGGGGGGGGGGACAAAGCTAAAGCAGAAATGGGTATTAAACTTCGATATCATCCGCGAGTAGAAGAACTAAATGGTCTTGTTTATGTTCAAAAAAGACCGTAAATCTCCGGAGATCGGCAAAATCGATAAATGTCAACGCCCTACCGAACGACCCGGGAGACTGTATTATTAACGTGGTGCCTCGAACTGGCCATTATATGATATGATATCTGGGATAAATGCAATAAATATCATAGTCTAGCCTAGAATTGCACAGAACGCTGAAAGTAAACATTTTTCCCTCGTCTTTTACATTTATTCACCTTACAACTTAGCCCCAATTTGGTATTTTACCTATTCCTCTTTAACGTTACCTATTAAATTTAAATCGTGACTTTTATATGAAATATTAAAAAATAACGGTACAATTGTAAAACAAAACTTGTGTATGATGCATTTATTTCCCAGCTGCAGCTAGAAAACTTTATTAACATAGCGTCTCGTTTTAGTTGTCGCATAGTCAAATCTTTTCCTGAAGAGGCCAGACGGGTGACCATCGTGTATATCGGTAAGAAATTCGGTGCTTCGTATAACGATGTGAACAATGGTATGAGAAGTTCCTGTTAGACACGTAAACTGTTACATATTTTTGTTTGAAATAAATAAATATATTTTTGTTAATGCGGGGACACTTGCCTGTTACATGTTCGCCCATACAACGACGTAGATTTTGTTGATCATTTTACTGCAGGAGCACAACATAGGTGGCCAACAATACTCCTTAAGACAACAGAAACAACCAAAGTGGGTCCTCGTAATTTAGAAGCAGGAACCAGGCAGAAAAGTCACATATTTGGCCTGCCACCTCCAAAGGTACTACTTGGAAACTTGGAGGACATTGCCGTTATAAACTTATTTAACATGCTCCAGCCGTCATTTGTGACCACAGCGTATCCGAGGCTGGCTTGAGTCCCAAACCAGCAACTCTCCGGTTATGAGAAAATTACCTTTGATGACTAAGTTACCGCGTCTCTATGAAATAAATATTAACATATTGAGGAATTATATAAGAAGGTAAAACTTTGTTACCGGAACATAGCATCAAGTGCTAAGGCAACGTAAGTAAGAAAAAGAAAAAGTACGCAATATGAATTTGTGGCGATGATTCCACAAATTTGGCTTCAGTGACGCTTTTCGCTTTAGTAGTCCGTCTCGTTTTTTACAACTGCAAATTTCATATCTCGATTTGCGCCTTACTTACCCTGGTTTTGCAGTTTATGCTTTATTTCGGAACCGAAGTCTTACCTTGTCGCATAATACCACAATATATTAATATTTATTTCAAGGCTAAAATATGTGACAGTACTCTTACGTTGCATGTTATGCTACATAATGAAATTATACCGAACTACTGATTTATATTTATCAGCGACCTACAATATGATACAACGTTTTCTATAAATGCAATAAATATACTATAGACAGGAATCGCACAAAACATTTTGAACAGACATATTCTGCCATTTTTTTTTTACATTTATTCACCTTCCTACTTAACACTTACAATGCAGTTTCACTCAGCATGGCATATCTCAACTCATGACGAGTCTAGCTCTCATTTCAAACGGATGGGCAGCATATTGGTTGCCTATTGGCTATCTAAACATAAAAATGAATAAGAAGGGCATTAAAGTAGTTCATGATGTTGTGTGAAATCACTGAATGTGGTATTTAATCAATTTCTGTTAAGGCTACCAATATATTTAAATCGTGACTTTTCTATGACAGATAAAATAAGAACAACCCAGTTGAACGGAAGATATGCATAAGATGTATTTATTTCAAGGTTGTAATCAAAAATTTTTATTAACATGGTATCTCGGTTAGGACTTAACGTGATATAAGGATATCTGAGATAAATGCAATAATAAGCCAAATATAAAAGAAAATTATTTACGTAATATCTAAGTTCAGTGATAAAACGTATGAAAATAATGCAGGCGATATTTAAATAATTTAAAATAAGAAATGATTAATCGAGATGGTTAAAGGAATGACTTCATAATGCTAAAAAAATGTTTTCATCTACTTATAAGGTAATAAATTCAGGGCTTCGAACCGTAATTTTTTTTGTTCCGGTTTTCGTTCCGGTTCAACTAAAAAATTAATATCGGTTCAGTTCCGGTTTTCGCTCCGCCAAAAATAACGGTTTTCGGTTCAGTTCCGGTTTTTTGCTCCGCCAAAAATAACTGTTTTCGTTTCAGTTCCAAATGAATAATTTCATTTTATGTATATTCTTATTTGTACTAAAAATATAATTCTATCATAAACAAAAAATGTAATTCTATCAAAATTTAGAAGATTTTATTCTTTTTTTAATTGGTACACTATGTGAATTGATACAAACAGCAGGTACGATAAGAGCGGCGAGCATTGGCATTGTTATCCA
This sequence comes from Pardosa pseudoannulata, assembly GCA_032207245.1. Taxonomy (NCBI): domain Eukaryota; kingdom Metazoa; phylum Arthropoda; class Arachnida; order Araneae; family Lycosidae; genus Pardosa; species Pardosa pseudoannulata. The sequence goes on along the minus strand of CM063503.1, from coordinate 78,505,038 downwards.
TTATCAAAATCGCATTTGACAACTAGGTTCATGATTACCCACATTCGTCGTTTGACTCTCACATCGTGCACTTGGCCTTGCAATAATTATGTAAAAAATATATTATTTATTTAACATATGAAAATTGCCTCTAATTATTAATATATCTTCTAACGTGGTTTCACTGAGATTACTTCTGTTGTCTCGGAGAATAAATTTCAAACCTGAAAACGCTCTTTCAACAAATATCAAAATAGGAAATCGAGAAGCAGTATACATGTAATGATAATTATAAAGTTGACGTTAAATTAGAAAATATTGATAAGTTGGTAACAGTAACAAAATGACTGAAAGATATATCGAACCGAAATAAACCGATATTTTTTTCGGTTCAGTTCCGGTTTTCGTTCCGACCAAAATAACGGTTTTTTCCGGTTTTCGGTTTTCGGTTCAGTTCCGGTTCGAAGCCCTGGATAAATTTATGAATTTAATCGCCTGCTCTTAACTAAGGAAAATAGGGCTTGAAATAATGGCATTAAACAGTCGAAAAGGGGGGAAGGGGTAGATTTCGAATGTTTTCGAGCTAGCTTTGAATTTTGCTAACTTTAATTCATCACGAATCCAATATGGATGCCTCTATCCATTCCAGGTTCAACCGCTTCATAAATTCGAGGACAGATAACTTAGGCTATTATTACATAGGTGATATTTCAAAGTGCGAAAGTGACCAAGAATAACATCTAACTGATTATGATGCAAAGGGATAAGAATCGATTACGAGCCGGGTCTATTGTTTGTTACATCTGGCCCGACTGATGTACTACAGCCCAGGCCCGTAATAATCAGTTTTGGTCCGAATACAAGACTATGTGTCTCATACGTGGTTGTAGCTTAACCCTTTAATGCCCAATTCATTTTTTCCGATTACATTTCTATGCATATCTTGAATCTAAGTTATTATGGACTTCAGAGAATGAAACAAATAAAGTTTAAACAACTTTAAATATTACAGCCCGTTACTTTACTGATTAGATGTCGTTTTAAACATCGTAGGATGCCAATTACAGAAAAAGAAAAAACTTCGTGTAAAATGATTTATTTTGTATTACATGTAAAATAAATACTGTAAAATGGAGTTTTATTGTAAATAAAGCAATTTGTCATGATTTCAGTCTACGTACCTACCGATAAAGTAAATTAATGTGCGAAGTTCGAAAAATCATCAAGTGTCAATACAAATGAAAAATTTATAAATAGAAATGACTTGAAGATTTTTTTGATAAGATTGCTCTCTTCCTACTCTCAAAAGAAAATCTCGTTCCAAGAAAGCATAAAAATTCTAAAAGCAATTTTTAGTGATACCTAAAAACGAACTCCAGGCATTAACGGGTTAACCCTTAATTTGACTAAGTCTGGCAGCTACACCGGACATGCATATTTATAACTACTATATAACATAATTGTCAGTGTTCGCCACAGCGGACATTAATTATCTCAAAAATGGAAAATGATATATTTTTTTTTGTTTATTTTACAAATATCCTAATGTCTATACAGACACGGAAAAATAACAGAAATTAAAAAATATTTGAAAAAACATCTTGTCAAATTAAGGGTTAAGGGGTTAACAACAGATAGTAAATTGACAGATAGTTAACAGAGATAAGGGGTGTAGAGTTTAACAGATTCTTTAAACAATTAAAGTATAGCAAATTCTTGCTTCCTTTTAATTTAACGACCGAAAAACAGCGATTGTACAGAAGTCTCTAGGAAAGACAGGATATGCACAGCTGATATGGATTAAATTAGACAGAAGAATAATATTACATTAATTATCCTTGTATTTACTACGCTGCGTTAAACAACAAAGGTGAGATTCAAAGGATGGAAAATCATATTTGTATCTGAGCGAATCATAACAGATTACCTAAAAAAGGCACTTTTACAGATTCAAAAGAGAAAAAAAAATGCAAAAGATTCAATGCGATATCACGCTTATGCTAATCCGATTTACGGTGTTCAGAAGCGAGAGCTTCTATCTCAACCTTGGGCAGGAAAAAGAAACTGAATCAGCAATTACTCAGGTTGTTTACATGATGGCTTAGAAGCATTTCGATACAATTAAAACGTTATCTGTTACAATTGTTGCGTACGGATAGTTGGTGTTTGCAAAGATTTTTAGCTGTGAAGATATTGCAAAAATGCAAAAGATCAAAGCGATATCACGCTTATGCTAATCTGATTTATGGTGTTCAGAAGTGAGAGCTTCTATCTCTACCTGGAGCAGGAAAAAGAAATTGAATCAGCAATTACTCAGGTTGTTTACATGATGGCTTAGAAGCATTTCGATACAATTAAACATTATCTGTCACAATTCTTGCTTACGGATAGTTGGTGTTCGAAAAGATTTTTAGCTGTGAAGATATTAATACAAGTTGTATCGCCTTTGGCATGTGTGGCAGCCTTGAGATAGCACATTTGTTATTAGCTGTTACCTATATTTGGACTTCAAATATTGCATTAACCTTCTTAGCAACTACCATTGACAACATGGAATCAGTCGTCTTTGGTTTCTGAGAATTATACCACTACATGAATTCTCTTAAAAGTCTGTTCAACTGAATACGTTGTTTAGCCATTTTATTTTAACTGGTTTCTAAAGACTGTTTTCGTTTTGACCTGGCACTCAGAGCATTATAAATTAAATTATAAAACAATGTACATAAATGACTTATAAAAGACAGTTTGCTATATTGAAAATCAAATTAAATGCTTTATAGAATGGTTACTATAGTAAATACTAGGGCATATTTTTTGTATTTTTTTAAACAATGCGTCGTTTTGGATAAATATGTTTATATAAATATCTTATTATATCTACTGTTCAGGTATTTGCATTTTCAGGATAGTGAAGATTTTCCAACTTTGACAAAGGATCGAAGTTGGAAAGTTTTTCATACTCATCTGCGACAATTTGACTATGAAAAGGGTAAAACTAGAATACTATTCTCATTTGATCCCTATTTTGACATAAATAGGTTCAGTAAATGCTAAAAAATAAGGTTTGGGTAATACAACTGACAAAAATGTGAAAAATGAGCATTGCAAACAGGGGAAACAATGCTCTCAAAGCTTAAGATGTTATTTGAGAGAAAAACTATAAGTGAAGCAGTCAAGAGTAAAGATTTAACTGAATTTCCTTAATATCTTGTTAGCTTTTTTTTATTAGTGTAGTGTATTTGAAAGAACATATTACCAGCTCATTCGAAAGAAAAATTTTAAAAATAGTTCTGAAAACTGTAAATGGTTTTCCTCTATTTCAAAAATATCTGCAATTAAAGGCTTTCTATACTGTAACGGGATTTAAATGGAAATACAGAAAAAGTTAACTATATCTTACCTCACTTTCATCATCAAATGGTTGAGCTTCGAGTACAGAAGCAGTGCTCACTTTCACTTCTTCCTCAACATCGTAAGCTCCAAAGCGAACGCTTCTTGGTCGGCTCGAAGTAGAAGAATTGCTCAGATCTCCATTGCAAACTGACATCGTGATCAAATGGTTCTAAAATTTTCAGATACGAAGAAAATCCTGGAAAAAAATCTTGATTAGGCTAAATAAAATTGCTTTTTAGCGGATTTTTATAGAATATAACATTACATCTACAATAACACCACTTCTTTTCTACAAAATTTAAATACTGTTGGACAAATAAATAAATTAGTATGGCATGAAAAAATCATTTGGCATCTGAAATAAAATACTGAATTAGATTAATGATTTTTTTCTGAGAAATATATGTTGCTATTTTTTAATTAGTAATGATACACTACATTAAAATATTCTATGGTTATTTTTGAAATGGTAGAAAACTAGCTGTTTTAAAAACAAGAAGAGTAGTGTGTAGTATTTTGTCACTTAACACTCAGCCCGAGTGTCAGCCGGGCTAAGTTTCGTCGAAGCGAACTAAACTAGAGTCTCTCTCACGTTCAACTTTGAATGCTTTGAAATATAAAATTTCCTCTTACTTACGTTTATACGTCTATTATCTATTTAGATAATATTTATGAAACTTCTATATAAAAAACATAGAATCTATCAGGTTTGCAGCACAAATTAAAGGAAATAACAGAAAAAAAAATGATTAAAGAAATTCGAACTTTGTTTTGTTGCTCTTTGTGAAAATTAAGGCTTTTAAATGCACAAAACAGTAATAAACTTTATTAAATATTACTTAGAAATAAAAGCTATTTTTACACGTTTGTAAAGGCAAGTTTTTATTAGGATTTATTTAAATATATGAAAAAAATATTTTTATTTAAGCAGAACTCTTTTTTTTTAATTTATACTTGCTTTTTTTTCAAAGTTTTCTCGTTAAACACTGATTTGCTTTAAATTTAAAAAAGTTTCGATATTATGAATAAAATAATTTTGAGATTTCTAGTTAAGATATATGTTAAGATATATATCTTCAAGATATTTAAAAAAAATAACGCAAAATTCAGTGAAAATAGCTCAGACATGAAAGTGATAAATGCTAAACATACTATATTTGTTTTATTGGTAAATGATAAGTTACGTGCTCGGGTTTTCAGATAAGAAATAACTATAGACATCTGACTACTTTACTTGGCAGCATTTTATTTAATTAATGACATAAACAATGAAATCCTGTCAAAGACATGTCATGATTTCCTCTTGTACAGGACTTTATTATTTTCTAAATGACTTTTATTTGTTTTTATAACTAAATAAATGTTATATCAATCCTTGAATAGTTTTAAATAGGAGAAATAAGACTAATGTAGCACAATCTTTAATTTTTACCAAGTGGTAATTTGACACTAAAGAAGAAATTGTTCCTTTCATGACAATGGCAACATGCATCTCCCAAAATTAATTTTTGGATACACTACTGATTTGAGTATTTATTTTCAAGTTCAACTTGTGCATACGACTCATTTGAGTTCATTGGTTCCATATATGTCAAGATCAAATAAATATGCATCCCTTTTTATCCTCTTTTCAGAATTTTTTTCATCTTGTTAAGAAACGTTTTTACTTTTGAAATCACAGATCTGTGTATAGCAGTTACGCTTCAGGAGCAAAAGAAAACTTTTATCTTCTGGCATTTGTGTTTTAAAGTATATTTAAAAAAAAACAATAACTTCAATAAAGGTAATCCTTTTCGTTAATTTCTATGCCCTGATAAACAATGCTTCTCTGGATGTCCTTCACTATAATCAGAATTGTTTTGACATTTGTCAAAAATAAAATATCCTTTCGTGACAGAACGAGGGCCGAATTGGTAGGGTTCTACTCTTTGGTATCGAAGTGCGCGGGTTCCATTCCGAGGCTGGCATTGATGTTTGTAACCGTTCAGTATCGCCTTTAAGCAATAGGTCCCGAGTTCATTAGCCCTCATGTAGCAAAAACCGTTGACAGTTGCGTTCCAAACCAAATTAAACCATGGTTTCGTAAGATTTATCGGTGCTCTACTACCTCACAATTATAAAATAGTTAATTTAATTAACTTTAACGTGGTATAAATGGTCCTTTAGTCTGGTCTTACAATCAGATAAAGCTTATTTATTGTTAATTACCCTGGTACATAATCAGCGGATAGTCGTAATTGACCATGATGTAAGGAGAAGAGATAGATATTTCAGAAATAAAGTAAAATTTCTTTTAAGCCTTATTGAATGTCTGTCTAGTTCTAAATCTTGTAATCAATTTTTCGCTAAGTTTCCGATTTCCAACTCAGTTGACATACTGTATACTAATATATGTTCAATGACAATTGCATGAGTTAAAAAATTACACCATTATAGATAAATTAGTTGATTTTATTAAAAATATTCTCTAAAAGTTATTAATCTCTTTATTTACTCCTTTTACATATCTTGGTTCCTCCGAGGTTAAAGTTCGTTTTAAGCGCTGGGGAGTCGTTGTCTGTACTTGGTTGGATATATATTTTTCTGATTTTAGGTGCATGTGATTTCAATCTTCGTCCAACTGGTGTCAAATTTATTAATTTAGATTTGCTACACTTTTAACTTATCCAGTTTAAATTACACAATAAAATATAGAGAAAAATGGGAAAACAACTATGAAATTAAAAGAAATCGCGGACGTAAGTAGCTGGATTCTTTAAATAGCATTCAGTTCGTGTATAACAAGGTTAAATGCAGATTTATAATTTTATTACAATACATACATAAAGAGGCAAACAATACTATTACAGACAACAGGAAAATTTATTTAACTATAAACAAACCTGAAGTCTGAACAAGTGAAAGGAAAAAAAATGAATTCAGATACTTTAAAAGCATTCATGAATACTTGAATCGGTTGTTCAAAAGGTCTTGTTTTGAATATTAGCTTATATATTACCTACGCTCAAGGGAATAAAGTTGTTTTAGTCACAACAGAATTTATTCTCGATTGTCTTAACAAAGTTTAGAATTTTCCAAATCTTGCAGTAGCACGGAATCGGACACCTTCGTAATAGACGAAAGAATGATGCGAAAGTTCTGCAAAGCTATTCAGATTTGGTAGACGTAAAATAAGTTACTGATTAGAAATTAGAATTTAGATAGCAAAAAAGTAACTTTGTTTCTGGTTGTTACTAACAGTAACTATAAATCATGACAATCTAGAATCTTGGGAAAAGATTAGTATTGCGCCCTCTAACTTACTATTAATGGAAATAGAAGATCAGTCGACAGAAATTGCTGTCAAATAAAATTTCAATTTTGAAATCGTAACGAGGCTGGTAAGGAGGCGGAAAATTAAATTGTGATTTTGCTGAAATCAATATTTTTATTGGAGTGAATCGGCATGCCAGATGCCGATTGGTCGGTTGCTAACAGCTCTTAATCATGACAATCAAGAATCCTGGGAAAAGATGAGTTTGGGGCCAAATTACTATTAATGGAACTAGAAGATCAGTCAACAGAAATTGCTGTCAAATAAAATTTCAATTTGGAAATCGTAACGAGTCTGGTAAAGAGACGAAAAATTAAATTGTGATTTTGTTGAAATCAGTGGTTTTATTAGAGTGAATTGGCATGCCAGGTTCTGGTTGGTTACTAACAGGTCTTAATCATGAAAATCTAGAATCTTTTGAAAAGATGAGTTTTGGGCGCCCCTAACTTATACTATTAATGGTACTAGAAGATCAGTCGACAGAAATTGCTGTCAAATAAAATTTCAGTTTGGAAATCGTAAGGAATCTGGGGAAGGGGCTGAAAATTAAATGGTGATTTTGCTGAAATCAACGGCTATGCCAGGTTCAGAGACTGCATTGCTGCTTAAAGCAATCATAAATGAAGTTAGAGTATCAGTTTTTTACATTACAGATCTAACATAATAAGGCATTTGTAAATTAATCAAACTTTTGAAATAGTTTTATACATGGGAGTCTACTTTTCCTGCTACACGAGGCCTAATGATTCTGGGGCCTACTGCTTAAAGTCAATTCTGAAACAGTAAAAATTATATACATACAAAAAACGTTAGTAGCTTTCTCATTGTTTTTAATTTAAATTATTAGAATGACATTTATCTGAATTAATTATTTTTATTAACCGAATCTTAAAAATTTCGTAGAATTTGCTGAAATTGAGAAATCGGTCGCTTGATAAATCATAAATTTTCAAGTAACCCCGATTTATATATTTTCTTTCAATATGTAACAGCACTGAATTTTGATTAATTCCCACTTAAAATTTTTCTCAACAGTTTCGGAACAATCGGTAGCGTTGTATTAAGGTTTGGTTTGAAGCACTACTGTTTACTATTTTTGAAACAAGAGCGATAATACAACCAGGACCTACTGCTTAAAACTGATTCTAAACTTCTATTCCAGTAAGAAAATTCGAACCCACGTACTCCGGGATCTAAGAGTAGTACCCTACCTATTCCGTCATCCTTTGTTACTTAAAAAAAGATTTAGGTTTGGTTACGAGTACAATGTTCAATGTTTTGCTACACGAGATGTAACGATACTAGAATTTACTGCTTACCGTCGATTGTGGCTTTAAACACATCATTGCTACAGTGGATTTTCACCTCACGGAGTAGTGTACCAAAATGCAGCACCCTACGAAATTATTCATTGAATGAAGGCTTCAAGTAAATAGACAAAATTAATTTTCCCATTCCTTGAAATTTGAAAACTTTTCAATTTTATTGGATAATAATTTATATCGAAAAACCAACGCTTAGTGGTTCACATACGTGTGGGGAGTATTTAACAGGTTTCTTTAACATAGAAGGGTTTGACTTGGAGAGCTACGGTCAACTGTTTCGCTACACGAGGGGTAATGAGACCAGAACCTACTACTTAAAGCAGATTACGAACGGCTACGAACATCCATGCCAGCAACAGGATTCGAGCCCTCGAACTCCGGTACCGAAGAGCAGCGCTCTACCTTTCGGCCATCGTTTGGCTTAACATAAAAGGGACAGTGGACGTTACAATGTGCTTATGAAAATTATTTACTTATGAAACTTTATATACATATACAATAAAATTAACTAAACAATTAAAAATTGTTATAAGTAAAGCAATACAATAATAATGAAATAATTGTAATTAAAACAAAAATTATATTTAAAAATAATTTTAAAATCTTATAATTAAAAAATTAAGTATTTTGTTGATTTTTAAAATGTTTCTTCATTTATTTTTGTATTATTACTTTTAAAAGTATATTTTGAACCCATGTGTGCTTTGTTTGTTTATAAATTGAATAATTTATAGGAATTATACGTAAAATTTTTCATGAAAAATTCCGGCTTCCGACAGTTAAATGAGTCTAATAATTTAAATCCAGCGCTAATAAGTAAAAATTCAGAACAAATACTCAGATATATATATATATATATATATATATATATATATATATATATATATATATATATATATATTACGAATGTTTGGTAAACATTTTGTAGAAATCTATGACAAATGAAAACGTAAAGAGCATTTTAATAATTAATAAAAATTCTCTAAAATATGAATTATGCAAAAATACTACTTGATTTTAAGAAAAGATATTAATGTGATCAATTTCCTTATACTTCAATTTATATATGTACAAATTTTTGCAAATGTTAGTTAGTAATTTATAATAACACTTTGTAATGTCCTACATCCCCGTATAGTATAAAAATAAAACTTTGTTAGTCAGAATCAAATACTTTCTAAAATTTCATTAATAATACATTCAAAAAATTCAAACATAGTATAACTAGAATGTTTTTATAGTTTTCTATCCCAACAGCATGTAGAACAATCTAAGTTTTAGTTTTACGTGGTTTCAAAGAAATCGTCGACTTTAATTTCGAAACTGTTTTGAACATAAATTTTGTTTGGAGCGCTATGGTCAAATATTTGCTACACAAGGGTTAATTAGCCGAAAATTTACTACTTATTGCTAATTTTTAACGGATAAGTACATCCTTGCCATCAGCGGGATTCAAACTTGATTCATGTACCAAAAGGACCACTGGATTCATGTGCCAAAAGGTAGAATCATCCATCGTACGTCTTTTAATACATGTGAAGAAAGACTTAAGTTCATAATTAACACTTACATGTAAAGTTCTGCTGGCACGTTGTTGGTGAAACATAAATCAAATGATTTAATATATAAGATATCTAATTTTTTAAAGGGTAAAAGTATAATTTAGTGCAAGACATGGGAAAGAAATGAATCTGCTGATATAATATGATACAATAGGTTTCAATGGAGAGAACCTCTAAAAAGGGTATTTTATGTTATACTTTGGCTATTATTTTGCTGAATTCTCCGTAGCACTATATATTAAAATATATTCTAAACCCAACTAATTCTTTAAACTGTCAAACGAGAGAAAATAAAGTATAACAGTCTCTATATTGGTTCCCTTTAATATTTCCGGTTTCTAACCCCATATTTATTTTCTCTAGTCGAAGTCTGATTCATTGTGTACATGCTATAATAATGGGTTATTTGACTTGTGTCTTACGGTAGTTTCTGTAAACAGGCATATAAAGCAAATATCTAATATTGTTCAATCTAATTCTTTGGAAGTTTTGCGAAAGTCAAACAGATCATATGACGTCTGAAAGCACTAGAAAATAAGTTATATAAGGATTTGTTATTTGAAAGTTGCAGCATGTGAAACCTGATTTGAATTAAGATGTTCATTTTGCCCTAGTGGTGCTAGTTTAAACGAAAAGCGCCGAACAATGGCCAAATAGTTAGAACTATGGTTGGGATCAAATCCCACTGTGACATAGATCTTCGTTTGAAATCGGCTTTAAGTAGTAGGTCTCGCTCTCATTAGCCCTCGTGTTGCAAAAAGTAGATCACAGCTCTCCAAACCAAACCTAAACGAAAGGAGCAATCCTTCACCTTAATTTGTATGACCTCTGCCCCCTGTGCTTGGCTTGTCCAAGTGGTATTTCTTTTCTTTAAATTACTCTCCCATTTTTTTTCACTGTCGGTGCTTTTGCGAGGCTCCATTGAGTTTTTTTCGGACACACCGAGTTACGGGGGTTCTGGAGGGTGGACCAATGAAAGTCTGTCTCAATGATTTCATCTTGATGGTCTGGAGGTCCAGGTTTAAGACCGTCTCCTCTCTAAATTTCCTGGTTTCTAGTTTGGGTTTTCAGTTTCTCGTCTGTCATTGCAACTAGATAATTTCCTTCAGGCTTTTGTTTCTCTTTTTGGTTTGTGTGGTACGCTCCACCTTTATTAACTCCGGCATCTAGAGGTCCACTAAGCTTCTAGTTGTATTCTAAATTCTCCTCTTTTCTAGCGCTACTCTGTTACGTCTTTCCCTTGTTGGCGCCTGTGACGTGACGGGCGAGCTCTGGGTACTTCGGGGGTTGTTTTGTGGTGGGGTGGTTCCATGCTTGTGATCTGCCCATCACCACCGGATCCCGCACAGACGGCCTAACGGCTATTGTGACCCGGTTTTGGCGCATGATTGATTTTCCAAGTGGTATTGACAACACCACCTGTTTTCATTATATTATCATAGAACGGATTTTATTGCAATATGTGAAAGGCTTAAAATAAATGGGTAATACAGTTAGGTTATATTTAACAAAATTAGCTGCCACGCTAAATAAATGTTTTACTTATAAAACAGAGTATAGGAATTAACAAGAATTTAGTCGGAACACTGAAAATTGAAATAAAAGTGGCAAACCCAAACTAATAAAGAATTGCTGATGATTCTCTTTTCCTTTACAAAATAAAAATTTGCATAGAATGTCCCTGACATTAAACTCCTCTCGAAAAATGTAATGTTTGCCAATTTTATTTCGCACTTTTTTTTATAACTTTTATATTCTTCAGGAAAAAAGTAAAAGCTTTTCGCTTTAAGCACCAATTTTCTCTAATGGGGCCTCTAAAGATTTAAAGAGGTCAAACTTTTTTTACTGTTAGCTTTGAAATTTATTTAAACAAACTTACGCTTGGTTACGTAGGGATTAAATAAGGTTTTATTTTACATACGCCATAAAAGGTTCAATTTTTATATATTAATTCGTTTATTTCCAGTCTGTTAAACAGCATTTTACATACTTATAGACTACAGTGTTTATACTTTCACTTTATCGAGAGTATTAGATTTTTATCTGAATCCAAAAGCTTAAAATAATTAGCTTTGCTTTCTGATATTTACACCAAAAATTTTAATACTATCATTCCAAATGTTTGTGAGTTAAGAACCTCTCATGGATTTACCGATTTATATTTTACCTAATAAAAGTTTATTCAAATAATTTAGTTTCTTCAGTGTTTTTTCCATTAAAAGCTTATTACGGAAAATCAGTGTGTGGGAAATTGGGGATTTGCCTTAAATAATTACGCTTGTGTCAATTTTTTTTCATAAAAAGTCCAAAATATTCTAATTTCAGCCATTTTGATATTTCTAGAACATAAAAATTCATTGTTTTCTTACTGTCAGATAAAAAATTAAATATTAAAAGAAATTAAGAGAAAAAGTAGGCAAAAATTTTAAGCGTCACTTTATTAAAGGATAAGAATTAACCCCTTAACTTGCATGCTCGAGCTAACTCCAACGCGCTAAACTGGCCAAACTGTGCACACTCGAGATAATTCGAGCGGCGTTGTACTTTATGTTGCTATAATTTTTCACACTGGAATGTAATCGAGAATTGAAAATAACAATGTGAAATAAATAAATAAATAAATAAATAAACAAAAAAACACAATCGTTTTATTGATATTTATCATTTACATGGGATTGTAAGCGATAACACTTATTCAAGTATAAAATATATATATTTTTTTTCTACTTATCACTTACGACTTATCTCTTTATTTTTTGCAATATTATCAAAACCCAAAATTGCAATAAAAATTTTGATTATTTTTGTAATTTTCTTGGCAAGACAACGTTCTAAATTGTGTTTTTTACATAAAAAACTGATTTTTTGGCCGGTCATTTTTTTTAAAATTGTGCTTTAAGGGGTTAATAATCAAATGATTTAAAGTAATGCTTTCTAAACTATGAATCACTTGACGATTTCTAGTGGGAAGAAACAAAACTCATTATACATGCACCTTTCAGTAACTTGGAAGCCGGAAGACTGATGAATCGGCAAGGCGCTGATTTTCAACACTGGTAGCAGGGGTATTAGCAGCAGTTCAGATTCAGCTTCAAGCAATAGATCTCGGTATTATTAATCCTTATGAAGCAAACCAGTAGATGTTATGGCTGCTAACCAAACCATATCCACAACTTGCACAAAGTAAAAGTGGGTCGCTAGCCGAACGATGGCTTAAAGGTAGAGCGCTGCTCTTCGGAACGGAGTTCGTGGATTGGAATCCCGCTGCTAGCGTGAATGTTCGTAACCATCGGGTTTAAGCAGTAGTCCCTGGTCTTATTAGCCCTAGTGAGCAAAACAGCAAAGAGTAGCTCTCTAAACCAAAAGAAACCGAAGTGGTCGCTACAGGTTCGGATTTAATATATTGGTTCGCATCATTAAAACTTTGGGAACTCCTGATTTATAACATTTGGAAAATGTTTCAGAAATTATAAAGAGACATAACCAAATTTAAATTAAGTTCTGAATGATTAAACACAGTTAAGAATTAATTCTGGCATAATCTTCAAGAAATATCCACACACTCTACTGATTTTTGTTTTTCCTACCAGAGCATAAATTGAGTTATTCACACGAATTATTTTTAACTAACAACCCAGAAAGGAATTCTCTTTATTACACCTAAATCCTCCATGATTTCATGCATGAGATTATTTTCCGGTATTTACAATACGTTATACGCCTAATGATATGGGTTATGGTAACGAATATAAATTACAAAACTTCAAATTGTTGGAGGTGGGGAAGTTATTTTGGATAATCAATGAGTAGCCAATTACGAAAATTATAGCTTAAATGCTACCAGTATAGGTTAAATAAATGCATTTTAACAGACAAAAAATTTGCCACAATTATGCATAACTCTTCAATAGGCAAAAGTAGTTATATTTTCCTTTAATAATATAAGACGACAACAGTCCATTTTAGGGCATCTTATTTAAAGATGTTCGCCCTAGAGAATACCTCTTACAATGCTCTTCTGACTACTTAGAATGTGTTTTATTTTTAAGTTTTAATAAGGTGACATACGTTTAGCAATTTACAAAAATAGCTAAAAAGAAACCTATTCCTTCATTTGATACAACGGAATTATAAAATACCCAAAAAGTATTTATTCAGATTATATATTTTCCCCTAGTCATTTCTGCTTAATATACACAGTTCAGTCATATTAATAGGACCACAGCCTACTTTTGACGTCAACTTTCGACTTTAGTGCTGTTAAATAACCAATCGCAGAAGGCATGTGTCATTAGCAAATTTGATGGATGTATAAAGTGTGTTGTAGACATTCGGAAAACGTTTCACTTCTTGCAGTAATGCAGAAATAATTGGCACTATCCAAATTCAGTGACGTGGCATATGTGGTGAGCACCACTGTCCATAGATGGCAGAGGTGAACGACGGCTGCGGAGAGGCCGGGCGAGTAGACGGGAAACCGTTGAGCAACTGACGGTCCATATGGACCAATGGGGCTACCAACAGTGTCTCTACAACGGCGGTTCAGAGAACATTGCTACACGTGGGCCTCCGCAGCAGACGTCTGGTTAATGCACCAATGCTGACTGCTGTTCATCGGTGACGAAGGCTGGAGTTTTCGAGTACATCAACTGGACTTCGACTGAGTAGAGACTGGTAGATTTTTCCGATGAATCTCGTTTTATTCTCCATTGGACAGATGCACGTTGGCTTATATGGTGGAAATACCTGAAAGCAAACACTTCGCAACAATAGCCGGAAGGGTCCAAGATGGAGGAGGAAGCACTATGGTCTGAAGAATGTTTTTGTGAAATTCTCGGGGTTCACTTATTGTGGAAGGTACGATGGATCAACACAAGTATGTATCTATCCTTGCGAATCATGTTCACTCCTACATACAAATTTTTCTCAGGATGATGGCATCTACCAGCAGGGCAATACGAAGTATCATAAACCTCACAGTGTACGTGCGTGGTTCGAAGAGCACCAGGAGGAGTTTACCGTACGCCCTTGGTCAGCAAATTCTCCGGGCTTGAACCCAATGGAGAATCTGTGGGACCGTATCGATCGGATTGTTCGCTCCATGGATCCTCACCCGCGTAACCTGGCGCAGCTGGCCACGACACTGGAGTCGGCAGGAATCAACATCCCAGTGAACAAACACCTTTAGGAACCTAACTGACTCTCTTCGTGCACGTCTAGCATCGGTCCGCTCTGCGAAAGGTGGTTATTCTGGATTTTGATAGGTGGTTACATTAATGTGACTGAACTGTGTATATTGATGGATATCTAAAGTATTATGGACTACGCAGAGTCAAACAAATATGAAACTTAAACATTTTTTAATTTTACAGCAATCTTCATTAGTGATCACTTGTCATTTTAAACATTACACGATGCCAAAAAAAAAAGTGTTAAAAGATTTGTTTGGTATCACTTGCTAACAAAGTGCTGTATAGGAAGCTTTGTAATACATAAAACTATTTGTCAGGATTTCAGTCGATGTAACTATCTAAAAAGTAAATTTTTTGTTCGAAGCTCGAAAAATCGTTAAATATTGATTAAATGACAATTATAAATAATAACAGACACTTGAAAATTTAGTTTTTTGTTTATGGGATTAATTGTATAATTTCGGGAAAAAAAGCTCGTTCTGATAAAGTATAAACTTCTACAAACGTATTTTGGAAGTCAAAGGAAGAAATAGCAATGATGTAATATTGAAAGTAAAATTGACTTGATATGAAATGGAATTTTCAAAATTAAAGATTTTAAAACTTGATTCCAAAACATTCAGAACTGCTTTATACTAAGAATAAATGTTACACACTTGCTCCATTTTATTTTTAAATGACCCTCTACTCTGCGAAAATAAAAACCCAACAGCTGGGCATAATTAGATATGACACTTAACATTAAGATAAAAAATGCCATTAGAACGCGAGTTGAATTTTCCGGTTCGCTCTGTGTAATCATCTGACCGAATTTTTTTATATAAACAAACACATTACGAAACCTGACTGCCACAACATTAAACATCTTGAAATAATGGAGGCTTGAATTGTTCGAAAGGAAATATTCTAAGTAACGACTTTTTTAAATATTGTAGTCATCGCAAAAACATTAGTGTGGACGATATGAAAGTGATTGCAGCTTTACTTCAAATGTAAAAAAATAAATTCCAGTTTGGAAAATCCATATTTTAAAAAAATATTTTCTATAAACGTACAATTTATGCGTAACATTTTTTACAAAGGGGAAATAATAGCTTTTATCAGTATTTTAAAAGGCAAACTCAAGTCCTTGGCTTGAATTATAGGAATGACAGAACTGGATATCTAAATTTAAACAGGTTTCCTCATTTTTAATAAAATTAACACTCAGAATAGATGGGAGCCTAAATTGCTTTGAGGTATTGCAGTATACATTGAGTAATTACCACCGAATAGTTTTGAATCGAAATTTCAAAATTTCGCTAAAAACGCTAAATTTTTGCTCTAATTATAAGTTGATTTTATTTCAAATTGGTTTTATTTGATACAATAAATTGCATTAATAATCTTACTTTTAGCTAAATTAAAAACTATATTTGTTGTAAAGGTTAATAATTAAGTAAAATTTTGTCTCTCTACATGTAATAAAATTTAGTGAAAAAACAGGAGTCTAAAGAAAAATATGCATATATATTTGTGCGTTTATTTTCCTTGTATGTATACTTAAACTGCATTAAATAAAATCTTTGAAAAATAAATGAACTTTTCCAGATTTCCTTAAAATATTTAACATTAACTGTTGCTTTCAATTCTTTATAAAAAGTTTGTATTATTAGTACACATATAACTAAAAAGTAAAATAAAATATTACAGGAAACTTTTCAAGACATTTATATAAACGGATATTTTTAAATTCGGTTTCTTTAATCTCAGAACGTTATCTTTACATCCCGGAGACGCTTTGTAGTTAAAGTAATAAACCGTTAAAATCTGAAAAGGATTTTAGAGCAATAAATCCTTTTCAAAATGAAAACTTATTACTTGCCTTTTCATTCATTAAAATGCATTTATAAAATGTTGTATTGCAGTGTCAACAACAATGTTTGATATAAGCAAGATAGTATTCTAGGCCTCTTACATCTCTTAAAACTCTTTACATCATAAATATTATTTCAGATTATTTTTTTTAAATAATAAATTGTATTAACAATCTTAATTTGAGTTTAGTCGAATTAAAAACTATATTTGTTGTAAGTGTTAAAAATGAAGTAAAATTTTGTCTCTCTACGTGTAATAAGATTTAGTGAAAAAAACAAAGGAATCTAAAGAAAATTATGCATATATATTTGCGTGATATTTTCCTAGTAAAGTATACTTAAACTGCATTAAATAAAAAAAGGAATTCTTCTAAACTTCCATAAAATAGTTAACATTAAATACTGCTTTCAATTCTTTATAAAAAGTTTGTATTGTCAGTAAACAGAGAGCTAAAATGTAAAATAAAATATTATAGGATACTTTTCAAGACATTTATATTAAACGGATATTTTTAAATTTGGGTTCTTTAATCTCATAACGTTATTTTTAGATCCCGGAGACGTTTTGTAGTTACAGTAATAAACCGTTAAAATCTGAAAAGGATTTTAGAGCAATAAATCCTCTTTTAAAAGGAAAGCTTATTGATTGCCTTTTCATTCAGTAAAATACATTTCTAAAATGTTGTATTACAGAGTCAACAACAGCAGCAACGTTTGATATAGTAACAAGATAGTATTCTAGGCCTCTTACATCTCTTAAACCTCTACATCATAAATAGTATTTCAGATTAATTTATTTTAAATAATAAATTGCATGAATAATCTTAATATGAGTTTAGTTGAATTAAAAACCATACTTGTTAAAACTATAATAAAACTATAAGTTTTATTATAGTAAAAACTATAATAAAACTATATGTGTTAAAAATAGGTAAAATTTTGACTCTCTACGTGTAATAAAATTTAGTGAAAAAACAAAGGAGTTTAAAGAAAATTATGCATATATATTTGAGTGATATTTTCCTTGCAAAGTATACTTAAACTGCATTAAAAAAATAAACACCAGACTTCCGTAAAATATTTAACATTAACAGATTCAGTTCTTTATTAAAAGTTTATATTATTAGTAAACAGATGACTAAAAAGTAAAGTAAAATATTATAGGAAACTTTTCAAGACATTTATATAAACGGATATTTTAAAATTCGGTTCTTTAATCTCAGAACGTTGTCTTTACATCCTGGAGCCGTTTTATAGTTAAAGTAATTAACCGCTAAAATCTGAAAAGGATTTTAGAGCAACAAATCCTTTTGAAAATGAAAACTTATTATTTGCCTTTCCATTCAATAAAATACATTTCTAAAATCTTCTATTCCAGAGACAACAACAACGTTTGATATAAACAAGATAGTATTTTATGCCTCTTACATCTCTTAAACCTCTTTACATAAGTTTTTACAATACTGCATTTCGTATTCTAAAGTCATACCAAACACTGTAATTTTTAGATTTCAACGGAATGAAATGAATCCAAACCTTGTCGCCCAACTCTGTCAATAAGACAGATCGAGTTCAGTATACGATTACGAGGTGTAACCATTTTCAAGTGATTTATCGGGCATCATGGAGAGAGTATGTGGCATCTAAACGTCATTTCATTTTTTGATGACCTTGAGCTCTTAAATCACTGCCTGTAGATCGAGGTAGTTACCTCAAATAAATCAATAAAGTCATATGTTGTGGTCAGAGTGTTTCACCTTTTGTATAAAGCGAGTGCTCGTGAGTAATTTCAGTTAAAAGCTAATAGCTGTCACAGTAAGATAATCTAACTTTATTTTATAATCCTGCTGAAAATCAAGTACAAAAAATATTATGTAATAAGAATATAAAAATATATAGTTGCTATAATAAAGTTTATGATTGAAAACATTCTTCAGTACACGAACGACTAAAGAAAATGAAAGGCCTAAAGTAATTTTGAAATATAGGTCAGAAATATGCTATAGGTAGACAAATTTGAAAACATCCATCACAATCAAATATTATTAATGGAATTTGGAAATTTCGCTGAAAAATTATAAAAATAACTGTATTAACTTAAAACCCTCTTCAATTTATGTGCAAGGATTACACGAAAAATAACATACAAAATAATTACAGTAACAAGAAAGTACTAAGGTAGATAATAAATATAAATAAAGGTTTATTTAGTTATGTATATAACATAAGGCTTAAATTTACCGACATTTCCATTTATCGTTAATTTTGTAAATTAAAATGAACCGATTAATCTGATATTTACCGTTAATTTCCCCACCCAAAACAAATATGTTATAGGTAATATATACATATAATTCATGGTTTTTAGACTTAATGTAAAAAAATATATAAATTGAATAGTAAACAATGTAAACTGTAAAAAATGTAATCATTTAAATGAAAATAATAATATATTTGATTTACTAAATTTATAAAGAATTAATAAAAA
The DNA here is from genome assembly GCA_032207245.1 of Pardosa pseudoannulata. Taxonomy (NCBI): domain Eukaryota; kingdom Metazoa; phylum Arthropoda; class Arachnida; order Araneae; family Lycosidae; genus Pardosa; species Pardosa pseudoannulata. Next base: position 78,485,930 of record CM063503.1, on the reverse strand, counting down.
TGCAAAATCAATGATGTTGAAATACAAGAGTAAAAATTAATCTTAGATATATTTCTTTTAGAAAATTTAATTTTTAGTATGGTCATGAGAAGTTTAATTATTAATTTATCTAAATATCTGACGCAGAGAAGATGGTTTGAGAGATTGTTTTCAGATGTTCGAGACAATCAGTGCGAATACAACCTGTTAATATTGTACATAGACACACACTTTGCCAACCTCAGGCGGTAAGAACGGTAAGGCGGCAAAATTTAGAAGTGGCAAATCACCTGAACTGAACAAAAACGCAACCCATAAAAATATATTTCGATTATTTGAATCTAGAAAATAATTGAATAGGAGGGTTTTTATTAACTTTTTTTTTCAGTTCAGGTGGACGAGGTATATTTTGGCTTTAGTTACGGCGATAAGCTCGGGATTTAATGAACATGAAACACAAAAGCTTTCGTTCACAAACGTTCGTTCAAGGAATGTAAACAGTTGTTCCTACTAGAATATATATACATGCCATAATTCTCAATATCATGAGCAGGCTAACATTATCAGAAATTCAGCACACTTGAAGTTCATGAATAGAAAATGAATGTACGATAATGCACATGAATAGAAAATACCGTACCGATATTGCATGTATGAAGAAAACTTCTAATTGAAAAATACCAAAGAAATTATAATACAAAATAAATAATTTCGATGGTCTATATAGCAATTTACTGGAAAACTTGTAAACCTGTTTGCCGGTATTACCAAGTTGTGTTAAACACAGTCAAATATTACAAATGGCATTTTACAATCTCATTGAAAATCAATTTTAAAAATCCTATCGTTGAAAATTCTTCCATGCATGAAAAGTAGCAAGAATTACTAAGGCAAATGAAGGTACGAAAATAAATTATGCATACAGGATTACCTAATAATTCACAGGCAATCAAATATGAATTAAAAGTAAGCAGCCGTTATAATCAAATATTATAAATAGCATTTAATATTCTCGCTGAATATCATTAAAAAAGAAAACTGAAAACTCCCATTCATACAATAACAGGGACAAATAACTAAATCATATAGAAGTCCAAAAATAAATTAAAAGTATTCATTTATCAGGTCAGGGATATGTCAGAAACACTCAGTGAAACTATATGATCTTTAAAAAATGTTTAGCCAATGGCTGAATGTAATGTCTTACTTACATGAACTCTTAACTCGAGTAACGTGTTTTAAAATTATCATTTTAAATAGTAATATACTTTGTAACTCAGTAACAACAAAATCAGTTTTAAATTGTCGTGTCATATTAATACACGTAGAATAGAAAACATGTTACAAAAACTTTATATCTTTGAAAGCAGTTTACAAGACTACAGAATGTGAAATAAAGTTTACACTACGAACACAGTTTTATTTAAATTTTAGTCATATTTTGGGAATATTTTATATTTCAGTAAAATACATTCAGCCGCTTCACAAATATCATCTCTCCCTAAAGTTCAAGTTACTGTTACCAATATGATTAGTAAAACAGTTGCTTCATTTTGAAAATGTTTAAACGCTTAAAATAATAGTGATAACGGGAAAAATGAAGAATGTCGGTTTTAACTATTTCCAAATTTGTTAAGGCCAGATAATTCAAGTAAATTATCTTTATATTAATTACTGTCAACTTTATAAAACTTTTAAACAATAGTCAATGCAGAAGATCCATCGGCAGTTTTAATTTAATTGAATAATTTTAATATGAATTTAAAAAAATGTGAATACTAGTCATTAATGAACTGGTCATAAATTTTTATAGGACAAATCTAAGTCACGAAATTTTCAAGCTTCTATGTATATTTAGACTCAAAAACACAAGACCTGCTTTGTAAGCTTTTCTAAGTTTGTTTTTTAAACAAGTTTTAGAGCCATAATATAAATTACAAAAAAAATTTTTTGAAGTACATCTTTATTACACACCTTTCACTCTATATAAATGAAGTGCTTAAAAAATCTAGCTAAATTTGATATACTTAATAAATACTTTAAAACTGCGAACCGATTCAACAGCGATGTTTATATTGTAACACATATCCTCAAAATATATTTTCGAATAAAAAATAAACAGTCCCTTTAATCCATTTATTTATAATTTAATTATCATGCATTTTCATTCCTGCTCTTTTTTAATGAGACTGGCATGAAAATCGAGTTAAATCAAAATATCCCTTTCATAATGAGACATCACCCTGATGACATATATTCAAAATCTAACAGTGACATACTTTCATTACAAATCACATGCAATCAACCTGCAAACAGTTAGTACCAAATCTACTTACTTTCGAAGTTCGCTCTGTATCAGTCGGTCAATGCTGCTAAGACGACAGACAGTCGTGGATCTACCCTTTGGAATGACGTCACTACGCAATGCGCGTGGTGATAGAATTTTCAGATCAGCGTTGGCGCATTGGCAGTGCTCTGTCCTAGAGTTCAATAACTTTGTGGGGGATAGCATGTTATGGGGAAGGGACCTTGAATACTTACTTAATGGAGGTTCTCAAAGAATAAATTGGTAACTCAAAACTTTCCCTAGCAATAGCCGACTTTTATTTCTATTTTATTTGTGATATAATAGAGACAAAGCGATAAAAATTTTTACAGATAAGAGTTCACTCTTTTACAGTCCAGTACAGGCGCCTAGTAACACATTTAACGCTAGCCATGTGTCGATTTTCTGTACGATCGGAAAAATTATGGGCTGATAAAACATGCCAAGTTGGCTTCTATACAAAGAAATGTATCATATACTGTGAGAGAAAAATGAAAACAGTTTGCTACTGGTTAGTTAAAATTATACTTATAACAGCCTGCGAAATTCACTGTTAGAACTAGGATTTTTGTTTTATATATAGCTTCTGTATCCTGATATTTAAAATCCTAAAATACACAAAAAGCTTCTGTGCAAAAAATTAAAATTAATTAAAATTAATCAAAAATGAACAATTTCCACTTATACAAAAATGTTTAGAAAAATCTGACGTGTACACTACATGGTTCCTTGTGAACTTGATAAATTACACACTTCTTTTAAAAAAAATTTTGATTGTATGATGCTTCATGAGAATTATCATTTACATATATTCATAAAGGTTCAAAGTTAGTTTTATTTCTTAAGATAGAAGTGTTGTCTAAGTAGAACTCAATAATGCAATGTGGCGGCAATCAGTAGCATTTACATCCATTAAATTGATATTTTTTCATTACTTACATATTTCGTTCTAAGCCCAAAATTTTCACGAGCAAAATACAGTGTACTTCGTTTAATGTGATGGCGGTTAATGTTATCAATCGCTTATTGTTATCGAAATGACTTGGTACCGATTTCCTCTATTCATTTCTATGTTAAAATTATCGCTTTATGTGATCGTTATATCTGTTACTGGGATCAGTTTTCGAGCCTCATTTTAACTGGCAAAGGAAGATTCACAATATATTCAGAAGGAAAGATTTCTTTTCTTTCCCTTCACTGTTTGAATTTCCGAGAATTTTCCTCTTCAACCTAGGAAAATAGGAAATGAACATAGGAGTGGGGTATTACAAGTTCCTGGAACTTTTCAGAAATACACACACCCTCTTGGTGGTCAATGGTTGTCAGATAAGCAGAAGGCAACACATTATTATCGGAACTGAGAAGGAGCGTATTCACATTTTATGCCTCGCTCGCTTACATGCAGCGTGCCGATATGGAAGCCAGAAAGAGAAATGATTTAACATTAAAACAAAAAATCAAAATTTTAAATCGTTATGACAGGTTGATTATGATAACAAACAGTTTATCAATGAGTTTCCTAGAAAAAATTGTAGACAGTCAACAATAGAGCAATTTGTCGCAACGTCACGAACTACTATAATGCCCTTCACATTCATTTTCGTGTTTACAACAGCCAATAGACAAACAATAAACTGGCCTTCCGTTTGAAACTAAAGCCAGAAATGTCATAATTTTAGAATTTGCCCTACTGCGTCAAATTGCCTTATTGATCAATTTTTTAAAATTATGTATACAATTCTGCTTTAAAGGATAATATACAGTATATAAATATAAGGTGTGTTTTTTTCATTTTGTTTTGAAATTTAGTACGAGTAAATTAAAGGAAGTGGAGGTAAATTTATCTAATTTTGCATATCACTTATTGTTATCAAAATCACGGTGTCCCAAACTGATCAAGTTAAGCGTAGTCCACTGTCCTTCCTTTACATCTAGGAAGTAAGAAAATAATAGAAATTCAAGATTATGAGCTACAAATAATAGAATTTTATTTTTGTTTATTAAAAATAAAAACATTCTTTTAACTACTCAAAAAGTTTAGTTTCAATTACATATGAATACATCGAAATCTTTTGTATTGTTGTAATGCGCGTGGTGATAAAATTTTCGGATCGGCTTTGGCGCATTGGCAGAGCTTTGTTCTAGAGTTCAATAACTTTGTGGGGATAACATGTTACAGAAGAGTGACCTTGATTATTTTGTTAATGGAGGTTCTCAAGGAATAAATTAGTGACTTAAAACGTTACATAGCAATAAACGACTTTTATTTCTATTTTTTGTGATATAACAGCGACAAAGCGATAAAAATTTTTACAGATAAGGCATACATCTCATAACTGGAAGGTTGTGCGTTCCCTTCTCGAGCCGGTCAAAGACCCGCCGTGTTCATTAACGGGCCAAGTAAAACAAAATCAGGGTATCTCCATGTTCAAACGATACCTCCGCACCTGGCAAGCCAAGCCTTCTGATTGGTCCCTGCTTCTAAATTACGAAGACCCAGAAATGTTACTTGCATCCGTAGCTTTCCTTAAGCTACGCGTGCTCACTAGATGGTGCTAAATGAGAAACAGCTTTGCAGTCGCGTTTGGTATCAGGATATCAAACTGTATTGTTAGCTGTGTTGAACAAAAAGTAGTTACTATCTTTAATCCACCCACAGGGGCACACCTCCTTTAGGTGTGTACGGGGTTCACGATCCTGGAGTACCTGAGTGATCTTTTCTATGTCCTTCTCGGTAGTCCCGAGCTTACCTCTGTAGAGTTTGCTCCTCACCGAGTTGGTCTAAATAAAAATCGGACCATGACGGGCTTCTCGTATGTCCGCGGTGGCTTTGTAGCCATTATGGAGTCACTGTCGTAGCATGGTCATCAGTAGTTGCTGCTGGTTGGCTTCTGCCGGGTCAGCGTAAAAACACACTATCTTTAATCCAGTATAAGAGCCTAATAATGCATTAAATGCTAGCATGTGTCAATTTTCCTTAAGATCGAAAGAAAGTCTGAATTATTAAAACATGCCAAACTGGTTTCTAAACAAAGAAATGGATCATGCACTATGAGAGGAAAATGAAAAAATTTACTAATGGTTAGTTTAGAATTATATTTAAAAGGCCTGCCGCGTAACCTTTTGCGGACGGATGGTGGATATTTTAACCAAGTGGAGCAAGTTCTAAAAGTACCAGCATGGTCGACATTTGCATTAAGCATTACCTTTTCATATGGTCTACTTTCAGCTGTCATACGGGATGGGTTAGAGATATCTCTATCCATAATGTCTACTATTGGTTTTATTTTTATAACTCTCACAACTTTAAAAATTAGTTTTATTCTATTCTTTTCCCCATTGTAGAAAATTACTACCAACAAATTCCTCAAAACGGAGAATCCCTTAGCATAAGAATCCTGTCTTTACGCTGACTAAGCTGACGGTTCCTTGGAAATATTCACTAAGTCATTTCGCTATGGGGCCCAAGAAGTGCTTTTTTGTATCATTCCCTTCTCTCCTCTTACCAGAAAAACATGTTGTTTTCTTAAGTCTTAAATAAAAGTTAAGTTCAACGTCGGACTCGCCGCTTCTTTTTATGGAACGGCCAGATGGCATCTTCAATATTAGGATTATTAACTAGGCTTCTTTATCCCCAGCAAACCTGGGTAAGTAAAAATAATAGTGGCTAAACATTGTCTTAATTTTATGTGATGGCCGCATTTAATTTCGCCGTGTTACATATAAGTCGGTAGGATTCTCCTTGTTCAGCAAGCCAAGGCAAGTAAAAATAATAGGGGATTAATTTCGTGTAATCGGCGGATAATTTTTATAGTGTTACACAAACACATGTATGTATGTATGTATGTATGTATATTCTCGATATATATATAAAAAGGATATTTCAGCTAAAGACCTTTATTAAGATAACGTTAAGGATTCCCATTCATATAGGGACAGGACAAACTGAAGGGTCAGCTAGCATGAAGTTCTATGTACAAGACACATAACACCTGGGTCAACATCTGTGAAAATATCTAGAAAAATCTGTCTCCGCTAGCGTGTATTCTTTTTATTTGGAAATTTCCTAAATTGTCCGCTAGGTCCATGTAGGTTTTAAAATTAGCCAGGCCTCTTCTCTGACGTAACCTGTAGCCCCAGTGGTCAATTAGGTTAGGCGTTAAAAAGGGGAATGAAAATGACGCGGGAATTTTTACCCTTGATTTAAGTTTTGAAAATGAGAATTTTCCTTACACACACACACACACACACACACACATACATACATACATACATACAACATACATACATACTACATACATACATACATACATATATATATATATATATATATATATATATACATAATATCAACAATGTTAACGCAAATTACATATTAGTATAACAACACTGAGAGCATTTTTTCTTGTTAATTTATTCTTTCATATATAGTATATACATTACTGAAAACTAAAGCTATATAAAAAAAGTAGGAGATTTAAAATCTATAGAGGATGAAATATGCAATATAGACTTTAATAACACACAACCAAGCTACATTTTTTAAGAAATTTAATTTCTAAACAAATATAATTTTGTTACAGAGTAGGATAAAAAGTAATGTATTTGGATTTTATCTACACAATTAGAGAAAACTGCTGTCTTTAAAGTTTAAAATACCGTATTCTATGAATATCCATGCAACAACGGATTTCGATCCTCCATACATGAAAGACCACTGAAAAACTGCTGTAGCATCATTAGGCTGGCTAGCTATCGTTCGGTCCTTTAATTTCTAATTATGTGGCATCAAATATGTTCTGTTGTTGATGTTGGTTCTGATGCCACTTGGTCAATCCAAGTACGACTAAGATACGTTACTCGTATAGGCAAAATGTGCCTTTCATTTCTAACGAGCACTGCTAGGGAAATAGGTTTTACATTTAAGAAGAAAATATCTAAAATATCACTGTAGTTATTTTTCTTACACTTGATAATAGACACTTTAATACAGATACAAGAAAATTATATGAGATTGTTTATAAGACTGCCATCTACTTTCACCTAAAAGTAAAACTCATTCTGAGGTAATACAAAATTCTTCAAACCCTCTTTTAGCTGACCCTTAAGATAGACGTTAGGCTTTAATAAACTAAGTGAATGCCCATTGTGTAAAAATTTTACTTGTACAGGAATATAATTCGTTCTTACCAAGTTTTGTTAAAAAAAAATGTTTCTACATTTATCTAAAATTAAAGAACTGTAATAAAAGTGTTAGAAGTAAAAATAACAGAATAATTTTAATGTTATTTTAATGAAAAAGAGTTTTTTCCAAGTATTATTTTCCCTTTTCTACTTCGCACATCATAATGCATAATATCATTTTCTAATTTTTCCCTTTGTTTCAACGTTCCTTTCTTCTTTTTGAATGATTTTCTCCAATCAGTTTACATGTTCTTCTAATGGAATTGAGCAATTATTCATGATTATATTCAATGTAAAGTATTTCTGCAAATTTTCTCCAATTTCACTTTCCTCTTTATAAGCCAGTTTTTCTATGCCAGAGTTTATTACACTGTAACGACCCCAATCGGGGTCACGAGACATGCAGCAGGAGTCGCCAAAGATTTCAGCAATTTTTATTATTGTATTGTATTTTTAAGTTTGTAACTTACTGTGATCCCTCGTTTTACGCGGTTAATGGGGACCAGGACCTCCCGCGAAAGTTGAAAAACCGCGAAGTAGGATTTGCCCCTAGGAATTTTCGTGTATGCGGGTATACGAATGTTTTAAATATGTAAACAGTATTTATACTTTACACATTTAAGACAAAAATTACAACAGTATACGTATTTACTTAAACGTGTCAGCGCTAATTAATAAGGTTAATTACAAAACATTATAGAGTAATAAACATTAATCAACATTGCTTTCTGAGAGAAGCGAAGAGTCTTGTGTTGGTGGTGGAGGAGAGTCTCTCACTTGACTCGTAAAAGTTTTAGGCTCACTTGGAGACTCTTCTACTGGAGCGCTGGCGGTAGAGCCAGGGGGCTTTATCTTGGAGGGAAACATGGTGATGGTTAGCTGTTGTCTTTTTTTCCTTTTCCTTCAAAATTCTCCTGTACAAGGAAATAACCCCATCAATGAGACTGCTGAACTCGACAGCTCGAACCATCTTGTCGTCAATGTCTTGTACAAATTCTTGCCATGTTGCACAATTGTTACAGATTCTCCAGGGTAAGGCCACGCTTTTCAGTTTGTTCTTCGTCTTCCTCTTATTTTCTTCCTCACTTGCAGATTTTGTCATCTCAAAATCCCGTGGTATGTACTCTGAGTCAACTCATCTCTTTGTTTGACATGCAGGGATCCTTCTCTCTCGCGCATCAACATGAAACAACGCTCCTTTCTGAAAAGTGGCTGCCGACATCGTTGCATTTTTTCCTTTTTATCTTTTGATGAATATTTAGGGAAAACCCACGAAGCACTGTAGCCGCAAAACATGAAACTTGAAGTGACGAGGGAAAAGTGTATTTAAAATTTTCACATTTTTGTGTATCTTAAAGTTAAAAATAAAAGTTCAGGACCTAAAACTGCAATACAGTACGAATAAAGAAACTGAAATTCCCTTACATATGTGCCAAATTTGCTTATGGGGTCGCACAAAACTTTCAGTAATATAATGGCGTCCCCACACTAAAAAGTTTAAGAAACCCTGTTTTATACCAACGGTGGGCAAATGCTTGTAGAGCCAGAGGCGGCTCTCACGCTTATTTCGTAAATAAACTTATTTGCGATATTATTGTAAACAGATTATCAATTTGTGAAATAATGCTTATTAAATAGTGGCTGGTGAACTAAAATCATTATTAGAAATGGAAGAGGAATTGTAAATGCGGCAGATATGTATTTTAATAATTGAGTTTTGGAAATTCTTGCCAGAATTAAACACTTAAAGAAAGCTACTTGTCGTCTAATTTAAATTATGGATATCACTTATGAGTCTGAATCTTTATACTCAACGCTGAATGTCGTAAGATCGAAATATGGTTCACAGATGTCTTATTATTATTTTACACACTTTTTGCGTACTTTATCAAATTGTGCCCAAAATTTCAACTGCTTTACCAAAAGTCTTAGTTAAGTATTTTACATACTTCCAATATATTTTATTGTACTTTAACTTCATCACTAACGTTTTGAAACACTCAATTTCTAAAATTCTTACATTAAAATTACTGAACTTTTCAAGAGTGACATAATGTGAAATGGGTCGCTTTTTATGCAATAACAGTATAATGACAGCTGACAAATGCATGAAAATTTGAGTGAAAAAGATCGATATTTCGGAGGAAAACTAAGATAAAGAATCTGTAAGTCCACGTAATTACTACATATTTTTCTATGTCTTTTATATAGCACTTAAGACTTGTGCACCATTTTAATTAACACATTGTATGCGGGACTTTATTAGTACGTTTTCTGACGATTGATACTTGAGCGCGGGTCACATACTAGCACTGGTTAGTGTAACAACATAGTTTGTATGTACAAAAATAACGGGATATACAGGAAAATGAAGCCGAATGGTCTTGTCTACTACAGAGATTCTGGAAAAATTTAGACAAATAAAAACTAGTTTTTACATTATTAGTTTTATGATTGCTCTTTTCATTTTTTATAATGTAAAAATGTCTATATATAACATAATTCGAAAAAATTAAAACTATATACTACTATTTCTATTTGGTTTTTCATATTTACGATACTATTATAAATATATCCACTAAAAATATTTTTTTTTACAAAAATCTTATGGTTGTTTTTTATATATTTCTAATTATATATTTGTTTATATGTAACAATATAAAATAAGAAAAGTTGGTTAAAAATTTAATAATTTTCTATCTATTGAAATTTAATTAAATAACTAAATTTACGAGCAAAATGCCCGCTCCCGGTACAATTCCGCTGTGAAATGTATCCACACACAATGTGTTAAATTAAAAAGGAGTTTATCTGTTTAACCCTTTCGTGGGCCATGGAAAGATTACTTCCCACCTACACGATCTTACTAAACACACCTGTGGGAAGCGCAAAACCCATTCTGATGTATTGGTCTTGCTATTGGAATGACGGGAAGACTAATTCCCGCTTCGGTTTTCGCTGTCATCTATTGTTCGATAGATTGAATAAAATTAGCAGTTTTGTTTTGAAAGTTTGGAAACGTGGAGGGATAAATAAATGGCCCACGAAAGGGTTAATACTACGTAAATGTAGTGCGGCTCTTTTTAAAGTATAATGGTATATTTCGGTACCACGCGGGTATCTTTGATCTCATACGTGCACACCGCTGGTCTCCGGTCCTGAGAGATTCGTAATTATGAGACTGGTTGCATTTGAGAGTACGCTCCATCAGTAATATTCAGCAAGCCTAAATCTTGTCATTTATAAAAACTAAAAAAAACCAAAAATGAAGACTTAAAATCTGTGAATCTGAAAATTTTCATGCAAAATATATTTAATAGAGGAATTTAAGGTGTAAAATGATGAAATTTGTTTAAAAACGTGCAAAAAATAGTAAAATAATTCGAATTAAAAAAACGTTTATTCTCTTTTACTGACCACATTTTTTTCCCACACATATTTAAAAAAAAATCCCTTTTTTAGACCACAAAACTTTTCTTACAAATTTTTCCAATCATTTGTGACACAAAGTTCACTCGTCTTTCAAGTTTTCACTTCCATCTGTTACAATGTGCGGCCCGACCTCGCCAGATAGGATTTCCTGAACTTTTCAAGCGTGACATAATGTGAGATGGGTTGCCTTTTATGCAATAAAAGTATAATGACAGCTGTCAAATGCATGAAAATTTGAGTGAAAAAGATCGATTTCTCGGAGGAAAACTAAGATAAAGAAGCTGGAAGTCCACGAAAATCTACTTTTCAGTTTTATATAGGTTGTGAAAAATATTAAATTTACCTTCATTCACTGTTTATGTTATAAAACTGTACTAAACCCTTATTAATTCTTCCCACATGCTGGGAAAATTATCTGACTGTTCATGGGCATAAATCCGTCGAATAATTTACCCTATTGTTCATGTTTTTAAGTTTATGTACACACACGAATAAACACACACACACACACACACACACACACACACATATATATATATATATATATATATATATATATATATATATATATATATATACATATGTACTCAGATATGAATTTATATGTCTGCTTGTTTATATATATATATATATGTGTGTGTGCGTGTGTGTATGTGTGTGTGTGTGTAATATATCAAAATTATTACATTTAAAAATATCTCTTAACAATTCTCTCTCTCAATCTAACAATATTCTTTGATATCTATTTTCCCAGCCACAAAATCTCAAAATTAAAAGGAGTGTTCGCTACTTGCATTCTTTGAACCCTTTTCCCAAAACTTACTCTGAAATAAATACAAATTTTCTGCCCAGTCGCCACATTTTCCAGATGTTCCCAGCGAATGGCTCTTTTTTCCACTGATCTAAGTTCCTTTTTACTTTTAAGAACGCTGACTAAGCTGGCGGTTCCTTGGGAATATTCTCTGAGTCATCTCGCTGTAGGGTCCAAGAATGGCTTCATGTATCATTTCCTTCTCTTCTCTTGTCAGAAAAACATGTTTTCTTAATAAAAGTTAAGTTCCACGTTGGGCAGGCTGATTCTTTTTATGGAACGACCTGACTGTATCTTCAGTATTAGGATTATTAACTAGGCTTCTTCTTGCCCAGCAAACCCGGGCAAGTAAAAATAACAGTCGCTAAACTTTGTGTTAATTTTATGTGATCGGCGGATATAATTTCCCCGTGTTACATATAAGTCGGTAGAATCCTCCTTGTTCAGCAAGCTTGGTCAAGCAAAAATAATAGGGTATTAATTTCGTGTAATCGGTGGATAATTTTTATCATGTTACACACACATGTGTGTATATATATATATATATATATATATATATATATATATATATATATATATATATATATATATATATATATATACAGGGTGTCCCAAAATGATCGCATAAACTCTTCACAGCTAGATTCCTCGTTGGGAATACATAAAAAATGCCCAAAGAAGCAGGCTCCAGTACGATCCATAATTTAAGTGAAAAATACAAAATAAAAAGCATGACGTCACTTCCGGTTCAAGAAAAAACACTTTATTGAACATATCCCATAGGGAGTCATATAAAGTTATGGTTAAATAGAGGGCTAACCACTTCCGAATTTTCCGTGCAAGCCAATCTGAGAAAATGCTTTTTTTTTCTGGCAATTTATATCGGTAAATCAATCTAATTTTTTATCCGTTTTTCACTTTTTTTATAGTTTACAGAGTTTCTAACAGATTTCTCAGGTACTGGAATAAATGTTAGATTTCATAACTTCTTCTTTTTCAGCACTACAGTCTGTCACAGGACAAGTCTATCTCTATCAGTCTCCTCAATTTCCAAAATCCGATTTTGATTTTTAGACAGAAAAATGAAACCGTTAATTGGATATAATCATTTTTTAGACGGAAAAAGTGGAAATAAGGGAGCTATTAATTTATCATTCAGTTCAATAGGGGAGATAAAATTTAATCTAATAGCTTGAATTTACCATGTATACTATAACTTAGTCAATGTTTTGTTAAATATAAATTTCTATATTTGTAACTGTATTTAAACGAATGGGATATCCTCACTTTCTTCAGCTTTGGCAGTTACAAAATTTATAGGTTGCTAGTGTTTGCAAGATTTATAAAAATCTTGTACAATTTAGGCTTGTGAAAACTCACTAGATAAGTTTGAGTATAGAACTGGTTTCCATTTCAAATTTCTCTGTCTCGCAGAAGTTTTTATGATAAATTTATCTGTACTTACTATACATTTAGCAATTTTCTAAGTGAAGGAAGACTATCTTCTGAAAACGAACTGTTTTATTATGTAGAAAAGTTTCGAGACGACGGATAACAGTAATCCGATGAGAACACTGCATCATAAATTAGTTTTCTGTGCCTTCCATTTTCAGTAGTAAAGATTATGTACGCAGGGTATTTTCTGAATTGAAATCTTCTTGAAAGCCCTATAGAACCCATACCTAAATTTTTATTTACTGATATCCAAATAAAAAAAGGTCTAATAAAATATTGGTTCAGAGTTCTAATTCATTGACCAGTTTGTGTAGTTCCTACTTTAAAAGTATTTTATTATTTTGAAAATCTATATTATTTTAAAATACACAGAGTTTTAAATAGTATAGATTTATAATGACGTAATAATAAATATAATAATATATTAATATATTAATTATTATAATAATATAATAATTAATATAGAGCCCTATAGAACCCATACTCAAATTTTTACACATTAATATCCGAATAAGAAAAGGTCTAATAAAATATTGATCCAGAGTTCTAATTTATTGACCAGTTTGTGAAAAATCTATATTTTAAAAATCTATATTATTTAAAACACACATCGTTTTATTTCGACAGTTCGTAAGAAGAAACTACTGTATCAATTTTATCCATGTTGGTTTTAAATGAAAAATTTTTGCCAATAAATGTGCAAACGTGCGTTTTTATGAAAATAATTGGCATTAATTAGTAAGAATCGCTAATTGAAGTTTATATTTCTTCTTATTCGCATTACATGTGGGAACATTCGCATACTTACTGCAATCGGTACGATTCGGTGCATATAGCGACAGTGAGTCTTCACACGTATGTTTTCTTCTAATTTGACAGTTTATATAATAATATTTTTTCGAGAACACAGCGCTATTTTTCTCTAGGTTTTGTGAAAGTTTATTTTTAAATAGAATCCACCACATTATGAGTGCAAACCTGTATTAGGTGAAGGAAATTGTTTATTTCAAGCTGTTTTAGTTTGTATTTAAACTACCCTATATAATAATAACCTAAGTTCTCTGTCCATCTGTTCTCGAATTTATGAAGCGGTTGTACCTGGAATGGATAGAGGCATCTATATTGTATTTTTCATGAGTTAGGGTTAGCAAAATTCAAAGCTAGTTCGAAAACGTTCGAAATCCACCCTTTTCCCCCTTTTCGAGTGTTTAATGTCATTATTTCAAGCTCTGTTGTCCCCGGTTAAGAGCAGAACATTAAATTTATCAATTTATCACATAATAAATAGGTAAAAGTAACATTTTTTCTAACATTATGACTTCATTTCTTTAACCCCCTCCTTTAATAATTTCTTATTTTAAATTATTTAAATATCATCTGCATTATTTTCATACCTTTTATCACTGAACTTAGATATTACGTAAATAATTTTCTTTTATATTTGTATTAAATAATAGATTAGGTACATATGTGCTAATTTTAAATTTAATCATCGATTATTTTTGTTGCAATGAAAATTTTATCACCGGTACTAACCCTCTAAGCGGTTCGCACGTACAATTAAACCAAACCGATGACGTCTTCAAAACGTACAATTTTCTACCTTCAAAAACGCTCTGAAAATGGTTGTAATGTACATTTTGCCAGTGCTTTCCCCCTTAGAGTTTTTCGGTAGGAAGATCAGGTCGATTGTTTAGGAACTGCACCCCTCTTTGACTGATATTTATTGAGAGATGCACCCCTACCCTCTGAAGCACAAAGACGCTGATAGCTTTTTATGGCTTTGTAAATCTCTATTTCGAAGTATTTCGTTTGCGGTAACAGATGTATCTCTAATTGCACCATTTAAATATCTCCGATGACTTTCATAACGAAATATAAATAAGTCTCTCAAAGAATATTTTATTTGTACTTTTAGAATCCAGTATTTCTTATATGATGAGTTTCGAGACTTGACGAGCTTTATGTGTATTAAAAATTAACAATCTATAACATCTATTTATATATATATTTATAACCGGAAGTAAAGGGACAATAACGAGGGTCGGTTTCCTGTATTCCCTTCTAGTCGACAAAGGGTGAAGGAAAAAATCATAGAAAGTTTTGGACACTGACACAGTAAACCTTTAGCTTATATTTGGAGATTTTTTTTCCTCGATCAGCGAAATTCCTCGTGTTGCTAACCACTCGAAGGGTTAACAACAAATTATTTTCATAAAAGTCTAGGAGTCTATTTTACGGATTGAAAAATATCTACCGTTTAAGTTATATATCTTTGAAAATTAAGAAGTTTGTTAGTTTGTGTGTTTAATTTTTA
>CM063503.1:78420426-78465426 GCA_032207245.1 Pardosa pseudoannulata | reverse complement strand
CTTGAGTTTCTCAAAGAGATCGAAACCGGAATCTACAATAAAAGGTAAGTGAACAATTTTCACTACCTCATTTTTCCACCTATCGAAGGCATATAAAAATCTAACAGATTATGAGACTGAGTTGCTATTAAAACAATTTTCTAAATGAGTACTGAAACTATAATTTCCTAATCCATTTACTAATGTATATATATTGAAATACATCTTCTTGAATAGTAATTTAAAAACGAAAAAGTTACAAATTTACATCACATAGAAACAGCTACCAGCATGGGACGGAACAAAACTACATCTGAAAAAGATAGAGAGAAGGATTAGAGAGTTTACAGATTTGGCGATAAATTGCCGCTCCAGGGGGTTGCTGCTGAACTTCAACAATTTTCATCCAACACCCCCCTTCCTGAATTGTTTAAGTTCGTAATTGGGTTAGAGTTCTCAGTTTTTCAAATCGTGGTTTTGTTCCGTCCCATGCTGGTAGCTGTTTCTATGTGATGTAAATTTGTAACTTTTTCGTTTCGTAATTAAATGTTTTTATATATCATAATTTAAATAGTTTCATAGTACCGATCACATGCTTATTAGCTTACAACAAGTTCCTTGAGTTTCTCAAAGAGATCGAAACCGGAATCTACAATAAAAGGTAAGTGAACAATTTTCACTACCTCATTTTTCCACCTATCGAAGGCATATAAAAATCTAACAGATTATGAGACTGAGTTGCTATTAAAACAATTTTCTAAATGAGTACTGAAACTATAATTTCCTAATCCATTTACTAATGTATATATATTGAAATACATCTTCTTGAATAGTAATTTAAAAACGAAAAAGTTACAGAGTTACATCACATATAAACAGCTACCAGCATGGGACGGAACAAAACTACATCTGAAAAAGATAGAGAGAAGGATTAGAGAGTTTACAGATTTGGCGATAAATTGCCGCTCCAGGGGGTTGCTGCTGAACTTCAACAATTTTCATCCAACACCCCCCTTCCTGAATTGTTTAAGTTCGTATTTGGGTTTAAGTTCTCAGTTTTTCAAATCGTGGTTTTGTTCCGTCCCATGCTGGTAGCTGTTTCTATGTGATGTAAATTTGTAACTTTTTCGTTTCGTAATTAAATGTTTTTATATATCATAATTTAAATAGTTTCATAGTACCGATCACATGCTTATTAGCTTACAACAAGTTCCTTGAGTTTCTCAAAGAGATCGAAACCGGAATCTACAATAAAAGGTAAGTGAACAATTTTCACTACCTTATTTTTCCACCTATCGAAGGCATATAAAAATCTAACAGATTATGAGACTGAGTTGCTGTTAAAACAATTTTCTAAATGAGTACTGAAACTATAATTTCCTAATCCATTTACTAATGTATATATATTGAAATACATCTTCTTGAATAGTAATTTAAAAACGAAAAAGTTACAAATTTACATCACATAGAAACAGCTACCAGCATGGGACGGAACAAAACTACATCTGAAAAAATAGAGAGAGAAGGATTAGAGAGTTTACAGATTTGGCGATAAATTGCCGCTTCACGGGGTTGCTGCTGAACTTCAACAATTTTCATCCGACATACATACATATATATGTATGTATACATACATATATATACATACATACACATTTATTCATTGTGCATCTTCTAAACTATCGGTTAATATAGAAAAATTAACTGCTAAAATTCAAAATTAACTTTTTGGAGACGGCTGATCGATTTTTCGTTCAAGCCGTGTAAGTCTTTAAAGTACGGGCTTGTTTGAAATAGTTACCAAACAAATTATTCCCCACTAGTCCCTGTATACTGTCGTACAGAAATAGATAACGATGGGTGACAGACATCATTATCAATCACTTTTACTACTTGTCATGTTATCGTAGAGTTAATGTTTACTGAAAATGCCCGTATTTTCTTTTCTTCTGTTGTACAAAGTGGTAATATGAAAGACATTGCTTGTAAGGGAAAGCACTATACTTAAGACTCCCGTGTTTAACTACACAGAGAAACACTCCATCACGAAAAGGTTAAACTTTGCATTCATTAATTACAAATTAAAATGTTATGAATAGTTACATAAGAAGACATTTTAATCATTACAATTTCATTTCATAAGTGAATTAATATTAACATGGCATAAAATATATTTAATTGCAGTTTCATTCAAAACTATTTGAGTTAAAGTTTTACTTAACCTAATATTTTTCGCTCAGTTCCAATTGATGTTATTGAAATATGGTGTCTTTTCAATTTAAATATAAACACTAAACATATTATAACCGGTCAAAAGACGGTAATGTTTATGTAAAAAATATGATGGTTAATGAATTAAAATAGAAATAAAAGAAATATTTAAGTATTGACATATTGTAAGTATTGACACTAAACACATTATAATCAGTCAAATGATCAGTAATGTTTATGTAAAAAATGCGATGGTTAATGAATTAAAATAGAAATAAAAGAAATAGGTATGTATTAAGTGAATAAATAAATAAAAGCAAAGAAATATAAGAAATAGGCATGTATTAAGTATTGATAAATTTAGTGTTAAATAAACATTTTGATTGTTTTATATTTCCTAATCGAGTTCAAAACATGTTCAGGAAATCAAAGACTGTTTGAGCTGTTTATCCGATTAAAATTTAATTTTTTTTAAATCTTTTTAAGTTTTATAAAGCTTGTAACTTTTTCAAATATTAGTAAATATAGTTCAAAACCTCTTTGAGATCTATTAAAGCTTATCTTCTAGAAAAGAAAGTGCAGGGATTATTAAATATCTTTAAAAATCATATTTTATCAATGTATCAAAACACTGAGAAATGATGACAGTACTCTTTTACTCTATACATTATAGAAAACATATAAAAATTGAGAGTGCTTCTATCTTAAATTAAAAAAAATATCTTTAGGACTTATAATACATAAAATTCAGATGAAAAGAAATAGGGTTTGATTTGGATAGCGACGCTCTACTGAACAAATAGCAAGGAAAATCATTGAAAATTTTCATTTGTTAAAAAAGCTACTATGAAGAAATTCATGCGTAAACGATTTTAAAAACACTGAAGATAAAAGATTTCAAATTTTGCATGCCGGTGTAGAAAAACTGGAACAATAATTTGAGAAAAAATAGGTACTTTGGCCATATTTGGAGTACTATTGTCGCCTTAATTTTACTCCCTGTGTAAGTTTTGTCTACGGATCATTTCCTATTCGTGGAATGTCATTGCCATATAAAGATTTACAGCTGGACATAGCTGCTCTAAAGCTATAACAGTAAGTAGAACATGAATCACGAAGTCCTTATATTCCTATTACAAGTACACGTCATGATGAGACATACGGGAAAACCCTCTTTTATGATTTCCCCCACAAAACCCCTAGTAATTCTTTCCCCGTAATTTGCATTTGCCTTTCTATCACTTGCACGAAACACGCCGTACTACACGTCAATTTTTATTCAGCATTTATCAGGGCCTCTAATATTTAAGAAGTTAATGGAGAGAAACTCAATACGTTTGTAGCTCAAAGTGTTTTAAGATCACCCATATTCTGGAAGTTTTAAATCTTCTTTAATAAATGTTTAATCAAGAGTTTTGTCGCTGCTGTGCTTCATTGTCGGCCACATAGGCTTTAAGCGAACCCTAGATACCTGCTCCAGTCAAAATAGGCGGGCAGGTATAGAACGAGGCGTGCGGACTTAAGAAAGTGCAGCCGGGGACCGCGCGAGGCGTTGTTACAGCTTGTATCTTAAATTTTAAAAATATATATATCTTTAGGACTTTTAATGCATAAAATTCAGGGAAAAAAATAGGGTTTGATTTGGATATTGAAGGTCCACTGAACAAATAGCAAGAAAAGTCATTGAAAGATTTCTTTTGTTAAAAATTCTACTATGAATGAAATAATGTGTAAATAATTTTGAAAATACTGAAGATAAAAGATTTCAAATTTTGCATGCCGGTGTAGAAAAACTGGAACAATAATTTGAGAAAAAATAGGTACTTTGGCCATATTTGGAGTACTATTATAGTCTTAATTTTCGTTACGGATCATTTCCTATTCGTGGAATGTCATTGCCATATAAAGATTTACAGCTGGACATAGCTGCTCTAAAGCTATAACAGTAAGTAGAACATGAATCACGAAGTCCTTATATTCCTATTACAAGTACACGTCATGATGAGACATACGGGAAAACCCTCTTTTATGATTTCCCCCACAAAACCCCTAGTAATTCTTTCCCCGTAATTTGCATTTCGATCATTTGCACGAAACAAGCAGTACTACACGTCAATTTTTATTCAACATTTATCAGGGCCTCTAATATTTAAGAAGTTAATGGAGAGAAACTGAATACGTTTGTAGCTCAAAGTGTTTCAAGATCACACTATATTCTGGAAGCAAAATTAACACATTGTGTGCGAGTACATTTTGAAGCGGAATTGTATCGGGAGCGGCCGTTTTGCTAGTAAATTTAGTTATTTAGTTAAATCTCAATAGATCGAAAATTATTTAATTTTTTAACCAACTTTTCGTATTTTATATTGAAATATATAAACAAATATATAAATAGAAATATATAAATAACAACCATAAAATTTTTGTAAACAAAAAATATATTTTTAGTGGATAAATTTATAATAGTATCGTAAATATGAAAAATCAAATAGAAATAGTAGTATATAGTTTTAATTTTTTCGAATTATGTTATATATAAACATTTTTACATTATAAAAATGAAAAGAGCAATCATAAAACTAATAATGTTTTACAGTGTGGTAACGTTCAAAGCATTTTCTTCTATGAAGAGGTACACGGCAAAACCCGTACTAGTACGTGACCCGCGCTCAAGTATCAATCGTCAGAAAACGTACTAGTACGTGTCCCGCATACAATGTGTTAAAATTTCAAGCCATTTAACAGACTAAAAGAATTAAATACAAAAAATTAAACAGAATTACATTCTGTATAACTACCAAGAATATATTTATCACTCTTTTTAAATGTTATTAGTCAAACGATGGTCGAACGTTAAGGCGTTCCTCTTCGGTAGTGGAGTTCGTATCCCACTACCAGCATGGATGTTCGTAGTCTTTCGGAATCGACTTTAAGCTGTAGGTCCCGGTCTCATTAGCTTTCGTGTAGTAAAAATGTAGACAGTAGCACTCCAGACCAAAACAGAAATATAATTAAGTGACAAGTGTTTTTTTTTAATGTTTACACTGGTTACTTGCAATTATTTGTAAGTTTCTAGAATTATTCTAAACTTTTCATAACTTCCTAAATTTTTTAGATCTGTTTACAGACCCAATATTGTTGTAAGTTTTAAGAATTGCCTAATACCTAGCTTGATTTACATGATTATAACTACTCTTCTATATTTTAATAATTTTATAATGGCAATATATTTAGTCTAATGTGCCTTCCAATACTCAAAACTTGCTTTAGAATGTTCATTGCTATGCTATGAATTAGAATTTTGTGTAGTGGCCAATTTTAAAAAATTTTTTTTTTTTTTGCTTGTCGTCCAGGTGTTTCACTATCAACAAATTCATAGTTTAGACTATCGATATCATTCCCTGCAAAAAAGACGTCGTCCGATTTCAGTAATGGCTTTTCCCCTTTGTACTTTTTAGACTATTTTTTCACTATCCGGCATTGCATTGGGACTTTTTGAAGGTCCTGGGATGGTCACTCGCATTAGAAAAATACCTTTATAGTTCTGTTTACACATTCAATTTTGTTGCAAGTTTTGAGAATTGCGTAGTACCTAGCTTGATTTATATGATTATAACTACTCTTCTATATTTTAATAATTTTATAATGGCAATATATTTAGTCTAATGTGCCTTCCAATACTCAAAACTTGCTTTAGAATGTTCATTGCTATGCATTTCAAAAATTGGAATTTTGTGTGAAGGCCAATTTTTTTAAAAATTTTTATTTAGCTTTTATTGTGCAAGAGTTTTGCTAACAACAAATTCATAGTTTAGACTATCGATATCATTCCCTGCAAAAAAGACGTCGTCCGATTTCAGTAATGGCTTTTCCCCTTTGTACTTTTTAGACTATTTTTTTCACTATCCGGTATTGAGTCTTTTCGAGGGTCCCGGATGGTCACTCGTATTAGAGAAATACTTTAAATAGAAACCAAACTTCAAACACGCTAAATTAACGAATAATTAACACGTTGATTGCCAACTACGAGATAACTCTTACATTGCGTTCTTTTCTATTACTCCAACTACGAGTTATCTCGTACTGTGTTTGCTTGCCATTTTTGTGCAGTTACGAATAAGCGTAGTATATCAGTGCTAATACCGAGATGGCTTCTGGAAAAAAAAATCAATACTGACTTGCATAAACAGAAAATTTATTAAAAAGAGAAAAAAAATGTAATTATAAAAATTATAATGTAATGTGATTAACACATTGTGTGCGGGTACATTTCGCAGTGGAATTGTACCGGGAGCGGGCGTTTTGAGCGTAAATTTAGTTATTCAGTTAAATCTCAATAGACAGAAAACTATTTAATTTTTTAACCAACTTTTCGTATTTTATATTGAAATATATAAATAGAAATATATAAATAACAACCATAAGATTTTTGTAAACAAAAAATATTTTTTAGTGGATAAATTTATAATAGTATCGTAAATATGAAAAATCAAATAGAAATAGTAGTACATAGTTTTAATTTTTTCCCGTTCTGTGGTTCACATCGATTGATGTGAAAACTAGTTTTTATTTGACTAAATTTTTCCAGAATCTGGGTAGTAAACAGGAACATTCGGCTTCGTTTTCCAGTATATACCGTTATATTTGTACCCACAAACAAACCATGTTGTTACACTATCCCGTACTAGTACGCGGGCCGCGCTCAAGTATCAATCGTCAAAAAACGTAATAGTACGTGTCCCTCATACAGTGTATTAAATCAAATTGTCATTTTAGGCCAGATTTCTGAAAATTGCCTTGGCATTAAAATTGTTAAACAAAATCGTCGTGTCAGCACATTGTCCGAACGCCGCCACTGTGCTCCCTCGACACAACGGACAATGGCTAGCGGCTATTCCCACTCCACGGAAGTCGATCCTGTTCCTAAATATGTGCCGTTTCGCTGTGGCCGCTATACTATTCCGATTAGAAGTTTGATGGCGACATTCACTCGATAGCGCGTGATCGGCCATTTGGTGAGAACTCATCACGCGATAGGCAACGAACGTGTTGAAATCGCTTTCTTCCTTCGAAAACCCCCTTCACAGTTCATAGCGAATTTTCTTTTATTGCAACAATGGACTCACAACGGTGACAGAAAAAGGGGCAGTTTAAAACTTGGAAATAAGAGAACTGTTGCATGAGGCTATATCGATTGAATATGGAGTTGTAAAGCTGTATTTGGTGATTTTTTGTGGGAAAAAACCCCCCTCTAATAATGGCACTGTGAGAATCAGCATTATCGTTTTACAATACCTTATCTCACCACAATTCAAGCCAAATTTTGACAAGTTATATCACGGAAATACCGTAATAGACTAATAATTTTCATTTTGTCAAGCTGTCCAGTTCGAAAAATTTCATAAATCACAACACTAGCACATATGAAGAGAACAGTCAAAATTTTCTTTATTTTTCAGTTATCTGAGCGTAGTTCATTTACAACTAATACTCCACCCTTTTCAAACACGTTATGCTACGCAACTCCTTTCGTTCTTTAAAACAATCTCATTAAAAGTATTTTCCACTCTTTTTAAAAGGTTTTCCTAGCAGAAATTTCATTACGAGAACAAAAATTAAAATGCATATTACATTCACCGTTCCGTAAAATTAATAAAATAAGAATTGGCTTTCCATCAAAAGTTTATCTTAAAAAAATTATATAAAATCATACTGTTTTCTGTCAGATGTTTCAGTAGCAAAATTATTTAAAGTTTACAAACAATTTTATAATTTTTGGGGGAAAATTGCTCAAGTAGTACTCCGTAAGAAAAATCACGAAGTAATCGAAAATCTACAAAGATAGAAAAAAAGTAACAGATTTTTGTCAATAAAATTTTTTATTGATAAAATTGTCAATAAAAAATAATTGTTTATTGTAAAATAATTACAAAATATATACATTTTTCATGAAAATTGCAATTAAAAAAATATGGGATCACGATAGCGACCATTGCAAATTTTACCACTCATTGCTTAAATCCATAATTTAAATCTAATATTGGAATAGTGTATTAATATGTTATAACCAAATAACCAACTGTCGAATTAATACTCTCGTCGGAGCAACAGCTCCTAGGGGGCCAGGGCATACGGTGCCAATCTCCTTTTCCTAGACCAAGGGCCCTGGGGTGTGAAGCATATGTTCCGGTTAGATGGTCAGCCGTACGGGGAACCCCCAGTGTTTAGTTCCCAATCATGCTTGGTCCTCAATTTCTATACCCACTGAAGGGATGAAAGGCTGAGTCCACCTTGCCCAGCCCGGGGACTGAACCTCGGACCTGGGGCGTAGAATTAATGCACAAAATAAAAATGCGCAATCAAATACTCTACTTACTATAAAGCTCTAAATACCGTAGAAAATTATAGAGAAACCTCTAAAAACTTACTTTTTAGCGGCATATATAAAAGGCGGCAATTTTTTGTTGGTGACTAGCTGACTATAGGACTGATTTAATAGTACTTTATGTTGTTACCAAATGTTCTTGTTTTGCTACTTTACAAATCAAACGCAGGTAACTTGTTATACATGTCAGTCCAAATCTCCACTTCGGTGCGGCCAACATATACACATGTCATGTAAAAAATAAATATTCGAAAAATCTCTAAATTTCAGTAAGATATAATGCAAATGTCACTTAGTGGTATGTTTTCTTTAATAGTAAACGTGTTATAAATTTTAACAAGGTTAAATTATTGGTGTTGGAATTATTCCCCGTAAAATGTATTGCTCTTTATAAAATAAGTTGGTTATTTTCCCCCGAATTATCTTAATTTTCCCCAATTTTCTTATTTAAATTCTTTTAATTTTTCCTGTTTACGAACTTTTTTTTGGGCAATTTTAAAATGTTGAATAACGATACCTTGATACCCAATTTTCTTATTTAAATTCTTTTAATTTTTCCTGTTTACGAACTTTTTTTTGGGCAATTTTAAAATGTTGAATAACGATACCTTTTTCAAAAATATTTTGTTAACTTTTCATCTAATAGAAATGAAATGTTATTCGCTTTACTTCGATGTTTGTTCGCAAAATTATGTGACCATTTTGTATCTCGTTCAAAGTTTATACATGTCATTGCTTCAATTTGATTGCGTACCGCATGAGGGACTTTTTAAAATAAACTCGAAGATTAACTGGTTAATTTAAAATATTGGCAGGACTACGATAGCGATATTACCTAGAAAACTTTATATATCTGGAATGGGGAACTCCCGTTAAAAAGGGATTTACGGCCTCTTCAACTTCAAAGTAGTCGCGTTGTAACGTTGAAGTCAGAGAGTTATCAGACAAAGTAATTTTAAGCTGAAATATTTTAAAAGAAACATTTATTGAAAAATACAACACATTTTAAAATCTAACACTGAAATGTCTGTAGTCCAGTTTATCTAAAATTTGCCAGTTTCGTAGCTCGCAGAGCTCAATACGGGATCCTGGACTTCCTTGATGCTGAAGCCACATAGCCCTGAAATAGAGAAAAAAAATCCATATAATATGGTTCTATAAATAAAATATTTGTCATAAAAGAAACAAACTTGATTGCAAAACAGCACAAGATTATAAGAATCCCCTATATAATAATAATAGTAACCTAAGTTATCTGTCCGTCTCTCCTCGAATTTATGAATGGTTGGACCTGTAATGGACAGATGCATCCGTATTGGATTCTTGATGAGTTAGGGTTAGCAAAATTCAAAGCGAGTAAAACTTTCGAAATACCCCCTCCCCCCCTTTTCGAGCGTTTAACGACATTATTTCAAGCTTTCTTTTCCCCGGTTAAGAGCAGGTGATTAAATTTATCAATTTATCACATGATAAATAGGTAAAAATAACATTTTTTCTAGCATTATGACGTCATTCCTTTAACCATCTCATTTAATCATTTCTTATTTTAAGTTATTTAAATATCATCTGCATTATTTTCATACGTTTTATCACTGAACTTAGATATTACGTAAATAATTTTATTTTATATTTGGCTTAAATAATAGATTAGGTACATATGTGATAATTTTAAATTTAATCATCTATTATTTTTTGTTGCAATGCAAATTTTATTACCGGTATTAACAATAAATTATTTTCATAAAAGTCTATAAGTCTATTTCACAGACTAATAAATATCTACTGTTCAAGTTATATATCTTTGAAAATTAAGAAGTTTGTTCGTTTGTGTGTTTGTATTTTATTTGTCAGCAGGTATATCGACTGAAACCATGACAAATAGTTATATCTATTATAAAACTTTAAAATTATTGAGCTATCGGATCTTGACTTTAATAGTATTGAGTTTAAAGATGATAGAAAATAAGTTGTTTATGGGGAATTTTCTTCTTTATTTATAAATGGCATCCTATTATGTTAAAATTATAGATCGTTACTAAGAACTAAAAGCTGTTATACTCAAATTTTTTTTTAAATTTTTCTATATTTTTGTACTCACACGTAAGCATAACACATAAGACATTCAGTAATATACATTCAGTAGAAATAAGTCGGCCCTTAATGGGTTATAAGGTAGCTAGAAATTATGCCAGTAAGACAGTGGCCAAAAGACAGTCGAGAGATAATAGCCAAATTTGTCAAATAAACAAAATAATTAAAGTATCAGAGAAATATTTATATGTATTAATTGCTAAGATGCAAGACAGGGGCAAAAGTCTAAATAGTGGCAAGCACCCTTGCAAAGACCCGCAGGTGACTCACGACCAGTCTAACGATCCCTTACACTATTGCAATTCTGTCATGCCAGGTTTGAACCACCAGAGGTAGGGTCTTCTGAACTTGCCTGGTAATGTTTCTTTGAATAAGGATCATAAAGTTATGAAGGTTTATGCGGAAATATCACTCGTGCTTCTATCTTGTGCATTGAGGTCTTTAAACATCTCAAGTTCACTCAAAGATGCTGTAGAAGTCCAGTTTTGAATCTACATGCATAAGTTGTTACTCATGTAACAGACAGTTGTTAACGTAATAAAATTTGTCACCTGGAAGCACACGAGATCAAGCTCTAGAAATCCTGGTAAAAGGAGCTCAAACTACTTGAGATCCATATGAGAAGAAACTTGAAAAAAATTCTAAAAACCCTCTAAAACAGTTCAATTTAACAAACAGGGCTTTAAAAACAACAGTTTTCATAAAATTACATTAAAGATGTTTAATCGAGCATTTCCACAGTATTAAACGTGCTTCTGACTGTATTTGTCTCCTGTGTTATAACAAGAAAAATATCGTTATATCTCATCATGCGTCTTGTCCTTCTCTACCACCAGTTTCTATATGGAAGCGATATTGGATTGCCAAACTTAAGTAGGATTAACCGATGTTCCTCTTTTTTCTTTGATATCTGTATTTTTAATATCAATTGCCCTGTAACTTGCTATTAGATGCTTTAAAAATGTTTAGTTAAAACTCATTGAGAAATATTAGGTGCAAGTCATTACAAAATAGTCATGAACTTTTTTGAATGAATCGATGCCTTACAAAAAGTAATAATTATCAAGTATTAGAATCCTTGTTTAAAAAACACAGAGCACATAATTGTATTTCCTGGATTTTTTTCATGTTTCAATTATTTCACCTTATTTTGTCGAGTAGCGGGTTATTATAAGAGAGAAGAAATAATTGTCCCATGATCATTATTTTCTTTATCATTTCTATGGTTTTTCGTTGATTCACTTTTATAAAGAAATCTTAAGAGTAATTTTATTAATCTGAAGTTCAACGGATTTTTTACTACAGATAAGGCTTTGAGATACATATTTTGAAATGTGTTTTTGGAATCAGAAGCATGGTGGTTGGCTTGTTTGTTTTGAGTGCTATGTTTTGTTACACGAAGGTTACCAAGTACAATGGACTAAGTAAATAATGACATTATCTCTATAATGAGGCATCTTTTCAAAACAAGACATTCTCTTTAACATTTAATTCCTTTGATTCCAGAAAGATTTTCATTAATGGTTATCTAGACATATTCCACAAGCAAAAATACTAAAATCATTCTAAACGGCAGAGATTCAATACATATTTATTACTACTTTGTCATGTGTATTATTACAATGACAAAATTTTTATATGTAAGGTAATTTATACTTACATTTCATCAACATTTCCTTTTTCGCCTTGAATAACACCTTGAACTGATCCCCACGATGAAAGTTTGGTCCATCCTTTCAAATTGAATCTATCGCACATTTGTTTACAATACTAGAAAGAGAAATGAAATACAAAGTTATGTGTACGATATGGTACAATATTATGCACTCATATAAATAATTATACGTGGATACATTTAAATTACAAAAGAAGCAACTTTAAAGGGCCCTTCGAATAAAAGGCTAAAAACCTAAGAAAGTAGCTGTTAGTGTAATAATTCCTCTAACCCTAACAAGATAAATAATGCACAATGAAAAAAGCATTTGAAGACACACATAAGACAGATCATACTTAAAACAAAGCAATACATTTAAAGCTTAAAAAGAATCGTATAGTTATAAAATATAAAAAATTGGGAAGAACTTAACTATAATTTCGACGAATCCAAGAAAACTTTGAATTGTCTTTCTAATGAATTCAACGTGCATATTCTAAACTGCATTCACAGTATCGAGAGACTATAGATGATTATGAAGATAAATTATTGAGCATGTACCAGATAATTGTCAGCCAAAAAACAAACCATATTTTTTACCTGCCTCATAAGGTACTTTACAATCCTGGAAAATTAAAAATTTTACTGATCCCGTCTTATGATGGGTTATATACTAGTATTAATATCGGCCGCTACAATGCTGTACATGTTGTTGACTCTTATTATGGGAGCACCATATCGACGGCCAACATTACTTTTATCAGGACCCTACACAAATACATCTAAGCCTTATACGGGAATCGAACCCAAACTCATTGGGTGGTATCACAATACACTAACCACTGTACATACTGAGTGGCTTATATTTGAGTATACACCAATGTTAGGTTGAAACAGAAAAAGTTGACTTTACGATTCACTGTAAACAATACCTATGAAATGTTTTAAATATATTATGTTTATTATTTATTGTATTATACGAAAACATATTCAATTCCTGCAATAAAGTTATTCTACTTATTGAATGAAATGTGTAAGAGTGTTATTGCAATTTGCATTACAATTCTGCGTTTACAACATTCCAATTCTTTTTTATCGTAAGATATTTTTTAACATATAACTATATCTCAAAATAAAAATGCCAAGTTCTCTCTCTTCATTTACCTTTTTTATTGAGTCTAAATTCGAAAGAAATAAAATAAATTTTATTATAAAAAATAAATACACAGCCTTGATACATTTCAGAATTTTGTAACCACATATCTTTAAAAATAAAAAAAATAAGTTATTGGAAAAATATTTTAAGTTTGAAGTGTGTATAGAATTAAGAAAACAATCCATGTTGCTTTTTGAAATTATATAACATTTTTATTTTATAATATTGGGGTATTTTATATAAAAAATATTTAGTGTAAATGTATGTAAGTACAATTGCCTCAGAAACAGTGCGACTTCCATGCAAGAAAATTGTCAGGAAATTTTCAGGGAAAGTGTAAAATTTCTACAAGCTTTTTTTTTAAAATTTTAAACAGTGAATTGTTTATTTAAAGTTTAAGCTATTTTTCAAGGATTTTTCACTTTTCTTTATCTGTAGGTATCGAGCAAGTGATGCTACGATCCTGATGTACATGTCATCTTAAAGCTTAGAAAAATTTCTTTCAAATAATGTTTTCAAAAATTTGTGTAAACCTTTCCTCCTCATTGGCTCAACAGCCCTGGGTGGATCCCGGCCTTCTGCAGAAATTTTCTCCAGTCATCTCTACATTTGTCAGCTACTCTAGTTCTTATCCCTAAGAATTCTCAACACAATCTATCCATCTTAACAGTTGTCTATACCGAGGTTTTGTCCCCATGGGCTTTACCAGAGAGACTTTCTTACAGTATCGATCTTCGTGCATCCTTGCCAAATGGCCAACTCATTTAATTCGATGAATTTTGATAAATTTTACTATACCAGGTTCTTTAACCCCTAACTTGTGACGCCCAAACTCAGTTCAGGCAAAGCAAATGCATCAATTTTGGAATGTCCGGCCCTCGTTCGGGCGAGAGAAAAAACGGCATTCCAATTCCGTGAAGCTCGAAATCGGTTCACTAAATGACTAATATTTAATTTGCCATTTTCCCCAATAATTAAAGATACTTTCCAGGGAGAAGTTCAGCAGATACGCGCCATTTCTAGGATACTGGTGAGGATTTGTGAAGTTCAAAAGAATCTGAGGGACATGGAATTCATGACTCTTGATATAGATAATACTGTTATGTTAGTTTATTATATTTATCAAGAAAATTATATCATTTAATTTATTTTGCTCTAATTTGAGTAAAAATTACTGTAATCCATTGCCATTTCCCATATATGTGAAATTATTGAAAATAGTTATTCCGTTAATTTTTTTTCAAAAATTATCTATTTCTAACATTTTGATGATAAACAAAATTAAAGAGAAAAAATTCCATTTTCGGTGCTTTTTTCCCAAATATATTCCACAGGCAAAGGGTTAAAAATCCTATAACTATCTAAATTATTTTTTTCCATGAACCATTGATCTGGACCCAAGTATAATTTTCAAAACTTTTCTTTGAAAAGTCTCCAGAACCCCTACATCACAAAGTCAATGTTAAGTCTCTGAAGCATATGCCAAATTAGATCTTATAAGAGTCCTGTTAAGAAACAGTTTAATTTTGAGTTTTGGAAATTCAGATTTTAGAAATTTATTTAGGCATAAAAACATTTATTTCCAACTGTAATTCTTTTGTGTATTTGAGGGGTTAAAGTATTGATATTTATTTCCACTCCCAAATAAGTAAGACTTACTTTTCAAATTTGTAAGTCTCAGTTTATAAGTGGGTAATTTGTGAATCGGACTTTACACAAGTAAAATATTTAGTTTTACTTTCATTTACTGACAAATTCTTTTTACATTTTACTCCAAGGACATAAATGCCTGTTTAAGAGTCCGAAAGGTCCAGATTACTATGTAAATGAATTTGCAAACCATGTCACCAATGTAAGGTATACGACTAAAGTTAAATGACGGATTTTGGTTAAAAAATTATCAATTTAATTTATTAATTTATTTGAAAGGTCATAATGCTATCTTTCAAAAATAACTCTTTCTTTTAGATTTACTATTTATGAAGTAGAAGTCAAAATTTTTGTTCTTGATCGATGACACAGAATTGCATTTAAATTATTGTAAATAGAGTTATTGTAAATATATTTCACTTGTTAAAAGAATCGATAAATTTCAGTTTTTACTTTAAAAATACTTTCTCTGATGATTATATCGTAATTCTAAACTTAAATCTGAGGATTTTCGAATGGCTGCAATAAACATTTTGTAAAAATTTTCTGCAACACAATCTTTATATGTATTTCTTAAGAAAACGTGTTTTGGCATTTTATTATTCAGTAATAATGTGAGAAAAAACGTTCAACATGAATCTTATATTATTTAAATTTTTGCTTTGAGTGTAATGAATTAAAATGTTGATTGTAAAAAAAATTTTGGTAAGTTACAGCTGTTGTTTTTTAATAAATATGTAGAATCTTAAGAAAATTATTGAATATTTAATTCTATGATAAATATTACTTTTAAATTTAAAAACAGGCCTTAGACCTAGTTCCAATGTGCTTTTTTGTGTTTGAGGTGCGTATGCAATTTGAAAAAAAAATTTGTAAGGATACATTTTGTCTCGCAACGTCAGCTGTAAATTTCAAAAATTGCCCGATTTTTTACACATAGGGGTAACAGATATATTTGCATTGTTTTATAAATTATCTGTACTTTATATATTTTTGTGTGTACAAATACTACAATTTATTAACATATTTTCTGTTTTTTTTTAAATGTATGGTACTGTAACCAAAGTATGGTATCGAACCCTGGTTACCTTAAACGAAGCAGTCATTTTTGGTCCAGGAAAGTAAGTATTCTTACTCTGACCCATTCGAAGACATACAGCAGCAACCAGCTGAAGACTAGTCGCCACGACAGAAACCACAACAGCTATAAAGCTGCTGCTGACCTACGAGAGTTCAGTCATCATCAGATATTAATTTTGTCAAATCCGGTATGGAGCAAACTCTACAAAGGTAAGATCGAGACTATCTGTTCAGTAAAGTTACATTTATTTTAAGATTGCTGCACCGAAAAATCTATCCATATTAATCTTTTCAAATATATATGAGCCAAACACTAAAATATCCTTCTTTGAGAACAATAGCTATAAAAAATAATTTCTTTTATGAGTTTTTAACTCTAAAATGAACTGGAGATGCATGTTTCATACTTAAAGGTGGACGCATTAGTTTCACATACATAAAAATGAGACCTTCCGTGAAATTATATCTGTTTAATAATTTTAATAGTTTGTTGTTTTAATAAAGAAATAAAACAAGTTGTGTCTTTTAGTTATTTAAATCAGATTATGTGTGTACAAAGCTTCACAATATTTAGTTAAAAAATGCCTAGTAACGTCCATCGTCACCTTAACCCTTTGCTGTCTACCGTCGTATCGGACTCGATATCACCTTTTTATTGCAGGAACTGCAAAGCCGAACTCGACTTTTTTAAAATATAAGTATTGTCTAGTTTAATTCGAAATTGCTAGATCGGCAATAAATTGATATAACAAACATATTGAACTAGATTACTACGAATGAATAAAAATAAATTTGAATTTAAAGGGATTTAACGGGAAACATCACCTATAAGCAACTTTAACCTCTTAAAGTGGACGCTCGAGTTAACTCGAGCGTGCTGTTCTGGCCAAATTGTGCACACTTGAGGTGATTCGAGCGGCGTTGTACTTTATGTTGTAATAATTTTTCACACTCGAATACAATCGGAGAATAACAATATGAAAGCAGAAAAAAAAATCGTTTTACTGATATTTATTATTTACATGGGATTGTAAGCTATAACACTTACTTATTCAAGTATAAATTTTTTTTTCTACTTATAACTTGCTGCGTGTTGTGCTAAAAGAGATAGCAAAGGTAAAAGGAAAAAAAAGTCATTACATGTGCAATGTTGGGCTATGTGCTACACCTTGTTTCGAAATATATCACACAAAAGAATAATTTGATTAATTTTATAAATACTAGTATTTGTATTATTTATGTTTTAAAAGTATAAATAAGTATTTTCACTGATAATGTTTATTCTGAAATGGGAATTCGAAAAGAATAAGAAAAAGAATAATGGGAAGATAAAAGATATGCGAGTGTAATATTACAATATTCGACTATTTTCTGCAATGTTATCAAAATCCAAAATTGCAATAAAAATTATTTTGTAGTTTTGTAGTTTTCTTGGCAAGACAACGTTCGAAACTGTTTTTTACATTAAAAAAATTGATTTTTTTGGACGGCTTTTATAAAAAAAAACTGCATTAATTGGTTAAATGGAAAAAGTTTCTTATTTATCACCGTGTATTTTTTAACTATCCCAAATACATGGGATTTTCAGAATTTTTTTTTTAAATTTTATTTTTGCTGTATTTACTTTGTTTAAAAAAATATGAACTTTTTATATGAAGTAAAAAGTGAGAGCTTATTTAAAAAAAATTCTGCCTCACTGACTTACACATCACAAAGGGAATTTTATTAATAATTATTGCTTTCTTGTAAAGAATAATCATTAGATATAATTTACCATCTATTTAAATTTTTAAAAAGTCTTAGATATATTAAACCAGGGAATTTAATGTTTTAAAAAAGCTAAAATAAGAATTAAAATTCCCATTTCAAATACTATAAATACTAAATGAAATAAACAATAACGAAAAATGTAGGTAGAGTTTCATCATAGGTCTATGATGTGTTTATTGAGTCTATTTGAAATCCATATGTGCAATAGTTTATTTATAGTGCGCACAAGTTGTAAAAACCCCATTTTCAGTAAAATACATTTAAAGTTTTTACAGTTTCCTTTAAAGCTATGATATTAAACGAAAATATTGTATAGTTTTAGAGTTATAAATCAGATATTTCAATTGAGTTTGTTTTTAAAACGATTAAAAAAAAAGACCTGAAATTTTAAAAATGAAAAAAAAAATCGAATTTTTGAAGGTTTATACAAAGGTGGTGTATCTCCCTTACGTTATTTATGATGTTTCCTTCAAATTTGACAAGTTTACACCTTAAAGAATTCCTATAAATTCCTATTCATTTTTTTTTTGGTCCTTTTACAGTCAAACCTTAAAAGACGAGTGCATGCATTAATATTCAATTGAACATCTAGACTGGTTAACATTTTATTCCTACGTCGTCCTTTTTGAGATAATGTATTTTTATCGGAGAATAACTGAGTTTCGCGGGGAAGATCAGCATTCAGTGCATCCATGCATGGCATTTCTTCAGCTTATTCTTTTTTCCCCTTTCACTGAATGATGAGAAGGGTGGATCAAAAGGATGATCGAACAATTGTATTGACTGGGTTGAGCCCTCTAGCAAAGGAATTTCATTCAGTGCATGCATGAACTGAGATTAAAAACTAAGTGGCACGAGAAGGGCGACTTCACAGAATCTATTCTCCGTATTTCCTGCTGTAGTCTCCCTTCGTGACCAGCCATGCCGACAAGCTTACAAAACAGGGGTTGTAGGCAAAATTTCAGAACTCATTCTCATCTAGTTACAGCTGTAATAGGTTACAAGAGGTCTTAAAAATTTTTAAAAAAATGCGTAAAAATATTCTTTGCAATTAACATAGCAAATTAAAGAAATAACATATTGAAAATTTCCAGATGATTTTTTAAATTTACATTATTTAAAGCCTCTTGCTAGAGAACTACAACAGACGTGGCACCAAACATGCTACGCAGATTAACACCTTCCCTGTTTTGCCCGTACGGCGTACGGGCACAGCTTTCGGGCCTTAACCGATTTGCCCATACGGTGTACGGGCAGTCTGATTTCTATTTCGCTTGCACTGTTTCAGCCGTATTTTCCAATTTTAGTAACACTTTTTTCATATAGATGTCCAGTAAAGGATAGTTTACAGCTTATTGTATTTTCTACTCTGATTGGTTCAAAAGCGCGGGTTTTTTCGCATGTTTTGTATCAGAAGACGAATTGTTATCTTTCAGTGTATAGCTTTCTGGTTATATTTTACTAACCGCCTGATAAATTGTTTGATGCAAGAGTTGAATAATATATTTTTACTTTTAAATAATGGATTATTCAGAGAGTGTGGAGCTAATTTCTTATGATTCGAACTGTGACTCGTAATAATAAACTGAATTATCTGTATACGATAGTAGCGAAAGTTTACTAGATGATCTAAATAGTAGTGACTCTGATAGTAGTACAGATGGAATCAGTCAAGCAAGACAATTTTAGAAATTAATTGTGATAATCCTTCGGATCCGCCTCCTAGATTTGCTTTCACTGGAATTTCAAAAATTAACTTGGATATCGATGAGACTAAAGGTAAACTTCAGTTCTATGATGCTTTCATAGAAAGAAAAAAAGTTGTAATAAATGCTTAAAAATATTAGAAATGTTAATTTTAATGACATATCTTTACTTAAAAATGTAAAATGAACAAACATTTTTTTGACCGAATTCTGGAAAAAAATGAAACTGTCAAAGGGTTAATGATGACATGAGAAGAAAGATTAAGTAATTTTTTTAATCGCCGATAGGAGTATGTAAGGCACTGCACAAGGTAGAAAGTGTCGCAAAAAATAGCATGAAAATTTACAGTGAAATACCATGGTGATTGGTAGGACAAGTGTTATCTTTTCTGACACGTTTCCGTCCTCTGTCTGAGAGAAACGTTACTAAGCCTGCTTCCTCGAACATCTTAATCATAACATTCTAAGCAACAAACGGTAAAGACCTCTTTCGTATCTACTTTCCGATTCGAAACGAAGAGCTACGAATGTATTCCATTGGTTAAGGTGATAAAGCTTTACCAATAATTCGAGTTCTGATATTGTGAGTCACATACCGACTTGAATTGGTTCACTTCAGCTGAGATTTTTCAGAATTACCCACATGTTTTATAGCTCTATTAACTGGTACTGTTGTCGCATACCAAAGCATAAATTTGCATGTTGCTTTTATACCCATATTTTACTCTAATTCTTGGTTTGATAAACTAGAACAGTGCCATTAACACTTCTATTGACCATTTATGAAATTATTTGTTTTACGGAATTTCCCTTTCCATGTTATAAATTTCAAAACCGAGTGTAGTACCATCTCGGTTGTTAGATTGATCCACAGATGACTTCAAATAATGCAAGTTAAAAAAAACCGTGTTGCAGATTATATTATATGCATTACTTGCATTTTGTTTAAAGTCAAGGACTTTTTTTTCTCAAAACTGATTTTCCTCACTACCTAAAATATTTTTAAAATATTGAATAAATCTTCATTTTTTTCACATTGGAATAGTTGTTTGCCACTAACAGTGAACTGTTTCACTGAAGATATTTTAATACCTCAATATTGTTTAAAATAAAAATGAAAAGCTACTTATTTGTTTTTATTTGGTATTAAATTATATTTTTTGAATAGTTACTGACGTCATATATTGATTCATTTTACATATAACAAGCATATATTCAAATATAAAAATTTTCAAATGGATTTATTCATTATTTTTTTTTTCTAATCTTACAAATAGTGGTCAGAAATATAGATTTGAGAAGGAAGATGGATATGTTGTGTGATTGTGTTTCTTTTTACAACGTCTCCCCCAACATGGCATAATAAACTCATGTGATCATAATATAAAAAACTATCGGTGGGATATCTTGGAAACCTGCCAAGGAGAACAGCACTTTAACGGAAATTAGGACAAACAAAATATTGTGCACAGTCAAGCTTTGCGTTACAATGTATGTTTTTTGTAGGCAAAAGAATTAATTTTACTAGACCTACATAAAATTGTGCCCCGATTACCTACAATTAAAATTATCAACTAGAATGTAAATAAAATGTCAAATCCTATTTTTACCTATGTAATGCCGGGTACTTTAGCTATTATACCAGATAAATTGGTATATAACTCGTGTAAATTATTTTTTGTAAGGCTTTTTTTTTAATGTTGAGAATTTACAGCAGAAAAGGAATTCATTATCACTTGTGATTTTTGAATTTAATCTCTAAGGTATCTTAAGATGTCAATAAACTAAGCCTCTATTTTAAAAATATTGAATGTTTAACTTTATTCTTAATATGATCATAAATAATGTTATATAAATTACATAAGATACTGAAATATACGCGTAATGAATTCGATTAAACACAAAATATTTTCATAGAATTTAAGTCGTCAATTAATATTTATTAACCCCATAAAAGCTATCCGTGGGACTTTAAGACGTTTAGTAAATAAAATAATCTGCTGTTAAAGACTGAAAATTAGTTTAACCCCTTCCCGGTTTTACCCTAGCTGAATTCGGGCAGGCGAAATGTACCATCCTGCTCATCCCGAGTGTAGTTTGGGCAGTATGAAATTTTACACTGAGCAATCAATCTTTCCCGAATTATCTCACGTGAGCTTTTTGTGGTTTTGAATGATTTTGTTTACTTTTCTGGCTATTAGATTATTTGCTGCACAAAGAGAGACAGCTGAGGGAAGAAGGTAAGGAGAGAAACAAGGTTCTACTGTCGAGATTCCGATGTTGGACTCTGTGCAGTGCTGTGTTGTGTTTCCGATTGTATCACACACGATCAAATTTTGATTAATAATTTCATAATCATTTGTGTAAATGAAAAGGATATAAATAAAATTTAATTCAAGATAAAAGCTACGTATTCTAAGCTTTATATTTATAGTTAGTGTTGATTCCAAAATCTAATGATTTCTGACCCACAGAAAGCCAACTATACAGGTAAATTACTCATTTATTTAAATTGATTTTTTTACATTAATTTTTAGGAAATTTTGTATGCGAATGATGCTATTATTTTTAAAAAGCTATGTATGTATGAAAATAAGCATAAAAAAATTTGATATTTTTTTACCCATAATCCCGAAATAAAATGAACCTAGAAGGGGTTAAGGGGCAATAATTCGTTTTATAGAATGAAAAAGGTTGTATAACTTGTCTTCACTTGATAAAATATAAATTTTTTAAATGTTGTCTTGTCGATATCACGACATTAATTTCGACAAAAACAAAATAGCATTCTAATGTGGTTGTTGCTGTTAAGGCCGCACTAAGGTTAAGGGTTGTAACTTTCGTTTGAAGAGCACAACTAACAACTAGGGTGAAAGACTTTGCTCAAATGGATCTTTAGAATTTAGAAGCAGGATGCAAGCAGAAGCCCTCCCTTAGGATTAGCCTGCCATCTCCAGAGGTATACGAATTTAGAGAATTCTGCAACCACGAATCTGATTTACTTCCCTCACCCGCCATTAATGAACACGGCGGATCTTTGGTCGGTGTGAGCCTCGATCTCGTAAACCCTTTTGATTGCTGTTCCAGACTGTTACCACTACTGCTATAAAGTTAAACTGAAAAGGGTCATCTCAGTTCAATCTTTCCCTCCCCCCCTTGGTATTGACTAATGAATTTGTGAATTTCCAGCAATTAAAATGATAGTACGAAAAAAAAAACACAAAATCCAGTGTCTTCTTTTGATAGCTATGTTTAGCTGTCACCTTTTCGAAATCACTAAATGCTCTCCAGAATACTGAAAAATCTTAAACCCAAAACAAAAGACAGTTAAAGAAAAGTTTGAGGTGAACAAAATAAAAATTCATTGGTGTACAAAGGGGACTTTACTTTGCAAAACTACAGTGCATGAACTCTAAATAAATGTTTTGAATTTTAAATTCTCATTTCTAGAACAAAATAAGATAAATATTTAGTTTTATTACCTGCGGAAGACAAATATGTAAAACATCTTACCCTCGTGAAGTTCACACCTGAAAAATAAGAATGCTATTAACATCACAAGAATTCTTGAATAAAATTTTACATTAAAATATGTTTTTTTTAACATTAGTAAAATTAGTTTATCTTTTCCTATCACAATGTTTTAAATGGATACAGTTAATGATGAAAAGAGTACCTGAAAATGCCATGATTGTGTAAAATTTATGCATAACAATCATATACCTAATAGTCTAAGGTTAATACATTAGGTGTAAAGTTATGAACATAATATGGAAATTGCTTTGGATATCTGTCAAATGTTGCACACAATCACATTTTACAGACGCTCACAGTCAGTTGCAAAGGGCAGAGAAACTTAGCGGAAGACAGTTCAATTTCTTGAAGTTGCGCTTACCACACGTGGAAATATTTATTCCTTTCATATATTGGAGGAACATAGAATCTATACCCTAAAATATAAAGTTAATATATCCTTTCTAATACGATATACATAAATAAATCGTATAAATGCTTCAAACATGAAATTTGACACACTGCATGCGGAATACGTATTTTTACATTTTTCATAAGTTGTTTCATAAGTGTTAACATTGCACATTTTCAGAATAAGTGACAACAGCATATCGAGAGTCTCATTTACATGGATTATTATGGTTTGGTTTGATTGGGAGCACTACGGTCTACTGTTTTGCACACGAGGGCTAATGAGACCGGGACCTACATTTTAAAGCCGATTCCGAACGGCTACAAACATCCATGCCAGCAGCGGGATTCGAACCCACGAACTCCGGTTCCGAAGAGCAGCGCTCTACCATTCGGCCATCGTTCTACATGGATTATTTAAAGGGAAGAGGAAGCGTAGGTACCCATATCACCTAGCGGCTTATGATGGAAAAAGAAAGAGCCATGGCTGGATAAGCAAGCTGGTGTGAAGCACGATTAGCTGGATTGGATCGAGTATTATGGTTTGGTTTAAGTTTGGAGCGCTACAGTCTACTTTTTTGTAATACGAGGACTAATAAGACCGAGATCTACTGCTTAACCCTTAATTTGGCTAAGTCTGGCCGCTACACCGGACATGTATATTTATAACTACTATATAACATAATTGTCAGTGTTCGCCACAACGGACATTATCTCAAAAATGGAAAATGATATATTTTTTTGTTTATTTTACAGAGATCCTAATGTCTATACAGACATGGAAAAATAACAGAAATTAAAAAATATTTGAAAAAACATCTTGTCAAATTAAGGGTTAATATATCCTTTCTAATACGATATACATAAATAAATCGTATAAATGCTTCAAACATGAAATTTGACACACTGCATGAGGGAAACGTATTTTTACGTTTTTCATAAGTTGTCTCACTGGAGCTGGTGTTACGTAAAGGTAGATATTTAGTAGATTTTGCTAAAGAGCGAGTAATGTATAAAAACGATGTGTGATTGTATGGTGTCCGTGTTGATAAGCAACGATTTCCATTCTTTCTACCTAGAAATTTGGTTTGTCAAGTTACTCGGTCTTCTGCCCAGTAAGTAGTTGGAGAACGTACGAGTCGTGTTTTGCAAATTCGTAGTTTATATTTATCATTATTGATTTAACCTTGATAAATTGAGCCGTTGTGAAACGCCCGCCGCACTCATAAGTCCTAGACAAAATAGACCAGCATGCAATGTGTTAACATTTTGAGAATGAGTGACAACAGCATACCGAGAGTCTCATTTACATGGATTATTGAAGGGAAGCGTAGGTGCCCATATGTCACTTATCGGCTTATGATGGAAAAAGAAAGGGCCTTGGCTGGATGAGCAAGCTGGTGTTAAGCACGATTAGCTGGATTGGATCGAATATTATGGTTTGGTTTGAGTTTGGAGCACTACAGTCTACTTTTTTGTAATACGAGGGCTAATGAAACCAATATCTACTGCTGAAAGCCGTATACTACCTGTAACTAGCCACCCGAAGTCGGGTGTAGGGTATTGAACTGCTGGTTCGGTCTGACCGTCCGGCAACAATGCTGACTTGACCGTCCGGCCAAGTCAGCATTAAGTCAAGCAAGCAAGCCCATAAAATTTAAAATAACAAAAAAATGTAGAAAATCTAGACTAATAAGTACAACTAATGCAGTTTACGAAAGTGCGGGGGATACTCCGCAGGAGTCCTGCCCAGGTTAAAAGTCCGGTTGACCCGGTGTACTACATGAAACTTTCTGACATGAGAGCAGGTGTTTGTGAGGGAAGCAATATCTGCACAGGGCAGTTGTGATGGCCATTCGTGAAGGGGTACTTTGACCCTTGCGATGTGGTTTTAGGTTAAAATCATGGCCGCACGGTGGCGTCTTGATTAGCGGTGAGTCAGTCAACCAGGCTTCTGGCTTTCCTCAGTACCGGGTTTTTGATTAGGCCTTAAAGCCTATTCCGAATGACTACGAACATCCCTGCCACAGTGATATTCGAACCCATGAACTCTGGTACCGAAGATCAGAGCCCTCACCATTCGGCCATCGTTCGCACCGGATTCTATGGAGATTTAGATTAAAGGCTTTATGTATCCTAAGGTACAAAAAGAGCTGCTGGTGATAATGCTTCAAGCGCTGTCAAAGTTTTTAAATTACTATTTTAGTTACTTTTCTATGAATAATAGTATTTTTATTAAATTGAATAAAATATTTTTTATCCTATTTTGTACTAAAAATACATTTTATTCTAAATAAGTTTTGAAACATTAGAAGTGAATAAACGATATTCATTACTACTATTAACCAAACACTAAGGAATCAAATACCAGATTTTATATCCGTAGACAAATGTTCACATCCAGTGCTATTAAAAATCAATTTAAACGATTGTTGTAATACTGATTTCTTAACGAATAAATTATAAATTAAATTTCAGTTTTAATCTAGACTATCCAATAATCTATGCTGGTATTGACAAGCTGAATATATAAGAAACTATATTTCAAGAGAACTATATTTCAATCACATTTTCTGTAGAAATGTTATTTTCTGAATACCTGGTCCAACAGACAAATCTCTAGTAAGGAGGAATTTGTTTTGACAAGTTCAAATCATTATATATTTCATAATAAATTCAAAATATAAGAGTGTATAAATATTTAAATATAAAAAAACTTTAAATAAAACAGTAAAAGAAATTCTGGTAAAATGCGGTTAAATGCTATTAAAACAAGAATAGTAAAAAAAAAAAAAAATACGATTTAAACGCGATTAGTACGCTATATTTCAATCACAACTGTTGCAACTAGTTGTCAGTTGTGTATTGATATCCAGACACAGAATATATTCATAACTTCAGCTCATTCATTACATAATACACTGAATAGTTGTAAAATTAAAATAGCTTAACTTTATCTGTAAAAAAGGGAACCCATTTCTTGATACCTTGCCTGATCAAAACAATTTCATTTTTCCGCATCTTAATCATTATGAAACAGAAAAACGTCATTCCCTAATGTTAAATTCCAAAAAGATACGTTAGATTTGGTTTGGTTTGGAGAGCTACGGTCTATTGTTTTGTTCATGAGGGCTAATAAGACCGAGACTTACTGCTTAAATTAGATTCCTAACGGTTACGAACATCCATGTCAGCAGCGGGATTTACACCCACGAACTCCGTTATTGTAGAGCAGCACCCTATCATTCTGAAATGGTTCGGCACTAAAAGGGTAGCACTGGTTTGGTTTCGTTTGGTTTGGTTTAGAGAGCTACGGTCTACTCTTTGCAACACAAGGAGACCCGGACCTACTGCTTAAAGCCGATTCCGAACGGCTATGAACATCCATGTCACAGTGGGATTTGAACCCACGAACTCCGGTTGCGAAAGCCCTGCCGAAAAGGATATGAAGGATAATTTAAGCACGAATCAATAGTAATAATAGGGATGTATACTTATATAAATAGAATAATTGTATATTTTGTCTATTTTAACAACAGTTAAAGAAAAAAGTATTTATAACTTTTTATTTCACACATTACAACCAATCTTAACTTTTTTAACAGCACAGTATGACTTTATATTCACTGTACAAAGGCTATGAGTCATTCTTAGCTATATATCACCTTTTACCAAGTTGTTTTGATAGTAGATACTT
The DNA here is from genome assembly GCA_032207245.1 of Pardosa pseudoannulata. Classification (NCBI taxonomy): domain Eukaryota; kingdom Metazoa; phylum Arthropoda; class Arachnida; order Araneae; family Lycosidae; genus Pardosa; species Pardosa pseudoannulata. Next base: position 78,438,123 of record CM063503.1, on the reverse strand, counting down.
TGTGCGAAAGAATCGCATCCGACCTCGGGTTATTGAAACCACCATTAAAGACTTCCTTAATACTTTTCATTCTAACTCCACATACCACTCGCTTTAGTCAACTCCGTAAAACAAATGAACAACGGTGGAATTTGGCACAAGTTCTATTCAATCACAACAAGAGTGCTTGTCCCTCAATTCTTAAAACTTCAATGATTATGCGTGGATGTAGACTTTATTTAAATTAAAAGATTAGCATTTAAAATAATTAAAGCAGCCAAATTGAGTAAGTGACATTTAAAAAAATTCCCACTAAATTTAATATTTGGGAAAGTTACTGGAAGAAGTAGTAACTTGTTGTTATTAACGCATCGTATGCAAGTACATTTCGCAGCCGAATTGTACCGGGAGCGGACATTTTGCGCGTAAATTTAGTTATTCAGTTAAATCTTAATAGATAAAAAATTATTTAATTTTTAACCAACTTTTCGTATTTTATATTAAAATATATAAACAAATATCTAAATAGAAATATATAAACAACAACCATAAGATTTTTGTAAACAAAAAATATATTTTTAGTGGATAAATTTGTAATAGTATCGTAAATATGAAAAATCAAATAGACGTAGTATATAGTTTTAATTTTTTCTCGTTCTGTGGTTCCGCATCTGGTGTAAAAACTAGTTTTTGTCTAAATTTTTCCAGAATCTATGTAGTAGACAAGAACATTCGGCTTCGTTTTCCTGTATATACCGTTATTTTTGTACCCACAAACGAACCATGTTGTTACACTAATCCATACTAGTACGTGACCCGAGCTCAAGTATCAATCTTCAGAAAATGTACTAGTAAGAGTCCATACAATTTGTTAATCAAACATTGACTAGACAGTTAAATAATTATTTTCATGCCATTAGAAAATATGTGTCATAATAAAAAGAATTAACAAGTATAGTAACATCTTTAATAAGTATCAAACAAGTGTCCCGTCTAAGGATAAGATTGCATCGAAGATTCAAATGAAGCCGATTTATTAAAAAAGAAATTGTTGCACGACCATTAAACTAATTGAGTTATTTTAACTAAATATTATTCCCTTGTAAATCTGAGGCTCTGTTTAAACAAATTAACAACATGGTGGATAATAACATGTTGACAACTGTCAAAATGATTAAAATCAGACAAACCAGCAAGACTGAAGTAGGAACAGCAGCTTGCTTTATTAATGAGCAATAACCATTCTGAATATAAATATTGTACAGCCTACTACAGAATTGTTATTAGTTAAGTAAATATTATACAAAACTGCAGGGCTTCGAATCGTAATTTTTTTGTTCCGATTTCTGTTCCCGTATATATCAATTCAGTTCCGATTTTAGTTCCGTCACAAATAGCGGCTTTCGGTTCAAGTCCGAATAAATAATTTTATGTATATTCTTCTTTGTACTAAAAAATAATTCTATCATTAACCTTTAATTTGGCTAAGTCCTCTACACCGGACATGTATATTTATAACTACTATATAACATAATTGTCAGTGTTCGCCACAGCGGACATTAATTATCTCAAAAATGGAAAATGATATATTTTTTGTTTATTTTACAGAGATCCTAATGTCTATACAGACATGGGAAAATAACAGAAATTAAAATTAAAAATTATTTGAAAAAACATCTTGTCAAATTAAGGGTTAACAAAAAAATACAATTATATCAAAATTTAGAAGATTTTATTATTTTTATAATTGGTACACAATATGAATTGATACAATTAACCAGCATTTTCGAAACGACCAGAGAACTGCGATCATTGGCATTGTTATCTATTATCAAAATCGCATGTGATAACTGAACATTAAACTGAATTAAATCTGCCTACAAGTAGTTTCATCCGAAACAAACAAAACTTACATCAAAATGAAAGGAAATCGAGAAGTAACATGTAACGACGATAATTATATGGTTGACGTTAAATTAGTAAATATTGATAAGTTGGTTACAATAACCAAATAACTGGAGATACATCAAACCGAAAAAAAAATTTTTTTTTCGGTTCAGTTCCGGTTTTCATTCCGACCAAAATAACGGTTTTTCCGGTTTTCGGTTCAGTTTTGGTTCGAAGCCCTGCAAAATTGCATTGAGATTATATTTACCCACCAGCGCTGTAAATAGTTACAATGTCGTGTGAGGATCCATGGCACCGAGACGTAAAAAGGCACCACTCGGCGTGTGTTTTGTTTTGAATTTTGGGATGTAATGATAAAAAGTTATTCAGTTAAGTTTAAATTTATACTGATAAACAAATCAATCGGCAGAAAACTGTTGATATGAAACCTTGATGGGCGAAGTAAATTGCTGTTTCTAAAATATACTTTTCTTATACAATATAACAGTGGTGACAGATAAGCAGACTAGGTTTGCATAGCACGTTCTTCGATCATTTAAATCTAAATAATGATATAAAATGTTTGAGATAAATTATTTCTGTTTTACGTCTCCTCGAAGACAAGCATGTTTTATTTGGATTTTTTTTGGCATATATTAAACGTGAAATATTTGATTAACTTTTACAGTGACTGGTTATAGTCCTAGGACATTTCTATAAGCTTAACGTGTTTAGCAAATACTAAACACGTTAGCTTTCAGCAAATTTAAACAAATTATGAATATTTATTTTATATTTAATAATTAAAGTATCTATTTAACACGTAACAAAAAATGACTATAAAAATTTCTCAAGCTTTAAAATAACGCTTTTTAAAACAGGTAATAGAAAACAAATTTTAATGTTTCATCTTTTTTATCCTAAGATAATATTTTATTAATGCATTATTTTTGATTATTTAATGTCCCTCTTCCAATATTGTATTGAAACAAATATTTTCTCCCATGGGATATTTTTAGATATGTTAACATGTAAAACATTAAATTTAAAACATGATCATACAGTTTAAATGTCTTTATTTTTTATAACATGTAAAAAATATAAAACTTTTGTCTGAAAAAATTTAATTGATACGGTATTTAATTTTGGTTGTTATCAAATATAGTTATCCAAATTGAAGAGTATAATCATTATAACCTGATTTTGATCAAACAAATATACATTTTTTTAACAAAACGTGCTGTCAAGATTAGGAAGACAATAAGACTAATTGAGTGACCAGACCATAAATATATGCTTACACTCGTGATATGTTATAATCCTTAGGCATATTTGAAACTGTAGAAAAAAAAGTCCCTAATGATAAAAGTATAATGTTTACTATAAATAATTCTTATTTACTGTAACTGTAATACATTTTGGATAACACTTTGTTCTTAGACTTTAAGATTGTTACTTCTTAAAATAAATTGACATTTATATACTCTAAAAACATTTCAAATTGCAAAATATACAATTTTTTGGTAGAGACATACGTTTGAAATCTTAAGCAATCAAGCAATCATTAAATAAAATAAAAGACAACCTGATAATATTCATTAGATTATTTTTCCTAAACCATCTATATTTGAGTGTGGAAGTTAGAATTTTAATTTTACCTTTGGTTTTATTTTAGTGACTCTTAGAATAAGAGAAAAAAAAATTCTTTCTAAGTCTGCAATGAACTTTCGATAAGATAAACAAAGTTCATTGCAAACACTTTTGTTCTCAATTTATTATTGCATATGATATATCTTGTAAAACTTTCAGACACATGATACCCAGTTGTCAACATTGGGAAAGATTACCAGAAATATCTTCCATTCGGTTTCAGATTTTGCTTATAGTAACTTGTCAACTTATTAATAATCTAGTTTAATATAATTATTAAAAATTAGAAGAATGCAAAATATTCTTACCTTGAACTCCACCAAATACTTCAAATTCCACATGCACTAGAATGGGTGCTCCTAGATTTGCTTGCCGTGGTTGCATGTAGGCAGTCATTGTATTCCTGTAGTAAAGTGCACGAATGGATACTAAATGCTAAGGAAAGTGGGTTTACAGCCGACCGCTCAATGTTAAAAATAAACAGAATGAATTTGCTATCGCAGCACATGATACGATTTAGGTCACAAGTTCTTTGTTCCTAACGAAACAAAGAGCCAACAAAGTTTGCTTGAGAACGAAGGTTAATGCTTAGTATCTCATCAGAGTGGGGTTTAAGGATTTAGATGCAGAACTAAATCAATTTCAGAATATGTAAACAACATAATCCAAAACTGTATTCTTTATGTATTCAAACATTAGCGGACTTGTACCCTCACCTTTAGTTGGTAGGCAGTACCTTGTCTAAAATCTCTTTACATTTCCATATTGAATAATCACTTAAAAATGATAAAGCAATCAAGATATTGAACGAAAGATCAATAATTTATTCCTCATTCTCGTGATACTTACCGATATAGCTTCTTGATATTAGACCTGTCTGTACAGATGGACATCTACTCAAGGGATATTTAATAAATTATTGCGTCTGTATCTAATTTTTCCCAACAATTTCAATTATACTGTAGTCCTCTGAGTTTGTAAATGCTGTGAAATTTTACAACTTGTTTTCTCAATATTAATAGGCACGCTACAAAGTATTTAACGGTACTGACAAACATATTTGGAAATGAAGCCTTATTCTATCTATTTACTGAAACTGTATTATCGATGTATTCAAAGACTATACGTATTTGTATATGTCGAAAGTAAGTGAAAGCGATATCCTTGATTTTTCTAATTATGATATCTTTTATATTAATAGTACATAAAAGTTTTACATCTACTATCATCAAATTTATTCTTTGGCAAATTCATATTAAAGGTGTTCGGCAATTAGTCTTTAGAAATTTGCAACTGAGATGTTAGTAAAATAGATATTCTTACCAATATGTAACAGATTTTTTGTAGAGTATTTTAAAGTATTCTAAAAACAGCTTTCAGCTATGTTTTGTTACAAATCATAGTATACCTTGCAGCATGAATTAATTGCAAAAGGTCCAATTTATATGTATATAATTTGAATTAGTGTTTTCAGTACACTATCTGAATTTTTAATTTTTAAATACGAATTTTAAAATAAAATACACAAATACTTCTTAAAATGGGAAATCTGTAAAATAAAGTAAATGACGTAATAGCTGTTTAAACATAACATTTATTTTAAGCTTAAACAAGAGTTATTAATAAGACATCGTACAATATCTCTAAAATTGTTAATGATTACGTAAAAATTTTAAATTAGCTAAAGTAAACCTAAATGAAAATGACCTACCGGGATAACTGAATTTGAAACAGTGTATTAGTTTATAAGTTCTTGCACAATACACGAGTTAAAGCAAAAAGCCTAGTGAAATATTTTTGGAGATTAAAAGACAAATTAAGCTGTATCTCTTTTTTGATGATGCATCGATAAAGGGTTTTTTTAAGTTAACTAAATTATATTAGTCAATACTCTTGTAATTTAATAAAATGAAATTTAGTAACAAAAGAAATGCTTTGGGGAAAGTGGAAAAAAATATGAAATTTGTAACTGAACTTACTTTCTAAATAAGTCTGTAAACCTGTATAAAGACTAATTGACAGATGGTCCAGTCTTTCATATCTGAAGAAGTATAAAAAAAAGTTAATGATTTGATCTTTTCATAAAATTTCCCCGAAATATCTTCAGCATTTAAAATATCTTGTTGAAACTTCATTTTCAGGTGGGTTATACAGTATAACCTCTTGGAAATGTTATTTCTTCGGGATTTCACTTTTAGCGCTTCATTTCAAATTAGGCTTCTAATTAAAGGATTACTAATTTATTAAAGTAAATGATATAATATCTGTTATTAAACGTTTTTGGAAATTATTTACTTAAAGATATGAAATTCTGTACATATATAAATTAAAGTATGATTAAATCATTTAAAATTTAAAAAAAGTAAAGTTAGTTTATATAAAAATGCAATTTTTGAAATAATTTTCTAATTTGTAAATTTTTCCTTGTGCATAGATTTTCAGCTTTCCTCCGATATTTTCCCCTTATTACTTAATATCTTTTAAGCAGTTTTGAAAAGCATTTTGCTGGTAAATTGAATAATTTATAGGAAATACTTTGACGTATGTAACTTGAATTTTCATGAAAAATCCGGGCTTCTCAAAAGTTAAACTTAATTTTAAGAATCTCAATTTAGTCGATTCTTCAAACCAATACACAAGTTAATTTTATGAATATTAGAAGCACTTTGTTAACACTTGATTGTGAAAATCATTAATCAGTTTTGACAAAAAGTTAATTTCTAAAGCATATTTTAAATATTAACTAATGAGTTCAACAAAACATCAATTTCAAAAATATCTGATTTTAAGGAGAAAAATTATTGGGATTTATTTACTTATACATAAGTTTATATGTGTACAAAGCTTCATAACTCTAGGTTAGTAATTTATAAAAACACTCAATTCAGTCCCAGATTAAGGTTCTGCTTGTTCTTAAAATTAAGTAGTTTTTTAAGGAACGTACGGACCATGAACAATGAAAATTTAGTTTTCATATATTATTGTATTAAAGTAGAGAATGGAACTTGTACTTAAAACACACTGATTCCTTGTCCAAATGACAACGCTGTGTAAAAAGTCCACAGTAAAAAGTGTTACAGTCATAAATTGTGAAATAATGACTTCATGCCCCAAAATCGCTCTGTCTTGCTGAATTACGTCTGTTGATATATTATTTTCTTTCAGCTGAGTTCGTAAAGACATAACACTGTTTAGCTCTGCCTCAGCAAACTTCCTACTTAAAAGAAATAAATTTGGCCCTAAGCCAGTATAGCACAAGGAAAACAGACAATTGAAGAGCTAATTGTACTATTTTGAATAGTCTCCCTCACGTTACTTCTTTCATTATTAATATACACTCGTAAACAGCGAAAGGCTCTACTTATAGGTGAATAACAAGGACTACAAAAAAAAAGAACCCCTAAAATTTCACAATTGCTATAATTACATTAAAAGTGATGCAAGTCCATTTTTGACAAAAAGTTTATAATGACAATTGATATAACCTGCTATGCGTTTTTTTCATCTATATGCCTCCAAAAAATCCTTTAAAATTTTCAACATTTTATCAATAAAAATTTACTTAATGAATTTACAAATAAAGATACTTTAAAAGTGAAGTAAATCCACTTCCCGAAAAGTTGAAAAAATTATACTATACTGTTTTTACTAATATTTTTAAAACGATCACATTATAAACTTAAATCAGTTTAATATTTAAAATGAGCGTATTAAAACTTTCAAAGAAAACGGCTGATATAAGACTACGAATCTCTTAAATGACATTATTTCTTTAAAGCATTTGTCTAATGTAAACCTAGATAAAATAAACATCACTGAAAATTGAACTTTTCAGGACATTTTTGTGTATCAACTATTTGAGCAGTATTGCTATAGTGCATATATATTTTCTAATAACTTTTTATGAAATTAAGTATTTTTCATAAAAGTTATTAGAAAATAAGTATTAAGTATTAAGTATATAGTTATTAAGTATTTTATAGTGCAAAAATGTCTACATGTAAATTTTTTTATATACTGTAATTAATCTAGCCTACATATTGCTAGAAGCTTTCGAAAGAAAAGGAAATTTAATATACAGTCGAAACAGTTATAATGCATTTGAAGGGACAAAAGATTTTTTTTCTATATGTGAACCGTGTACTTACTCCTAGTATATTTTTTAAATTTAAGGTTGTTTTATTAAGGGTGCATAAAACTTTTCGAGGTGTAAAGTCTTTATTGTAATATCTCATTTTTCATTCATCATAAAATAAATTTAGCACTGTTTAAAATAAAAAATACATACTAAATATATGAAGAGAAAAAGTAGAAATCTACTGACCCACAAAACTTTTGAATAATTAAATCAGGAATTAATTTTTTATATTAAGTACAAGCTAACTTTTTATTTTTCTGAAACCCAATTTCATTGATGTAAGCAATATATTTTATTATTAACTTTTTTTTTCAATTTAGCGACACCTTTTAGTTTTTATAAGTGTTAAAATGTTCCAGTTTTAGAAGTTCAGGTTTACAGACCAAAAACAGCAACTTTACGTCAGTTTGATATAAAAAATTTAGTTAGTGATATGGGTTAAATTGTTTATTATATATTCTTTAATACCGTAGAACAGTTATAAATGGACAACAGTTGGTAGATTTACTCACTTTTAAAAACCTATTGAAAACTATAATAAATATGGTGTCTCAAAATTTCTATTTTATAACTTGATGTTGCATAAAAAGATGGTTGCATAAAGAAAAGGCAACAATAATCTGATCACGGTAGAGCTATTAGCCCCGGTAGCTCTTTCAGTAAAAGCAGACATCGCGTAACCGGAGGGTTGCGGGTTTGGTTTGGTTTTTGGAGAGCTACTCTTACATTTTACATTTTTTAGGTTACTTTTTTGCAACACGAGGGCTAATGAGACCAGGACCTACTGCTTAAAGCCGATTCCGAACGGCTACGAACATACATGCCATAGTGGGATTCGAACCCACGAACTCCGGTTCCGAAGATTCCTTAACCATTCGGGCCACCGTTCGGCCGGAGGGTTGCGGGATCGAGGTTAATTTGATTTAGTTTGGAGCTCTACGGTCTACTTTTTTGAAACAGAGTGTTAATGGGACCGGTAACTTACTGCTTAAAGCTGATTCCTAACGGTTGCGAACATCCCCGCCAGCAGTGTGATTCGAACCCGTGGACTCCAGTAGGAAGAGCAGAGCCCTACGATTCGCCTATCGTTCGGTTAGAAACTAAAGATTTTACGTAGTAAATACCACATATCTGATACACAATTAGCTGTTTTACAGTTCGATTTATGTACTGTAAAATAGAAAAAAAAGGGATGGTTTAAATTTTTTCTATTTTATATACATTTTAATTTTAATACTTATATATAAAATTCCATTTGATATTATTTACGAATTTATAATCAACAAACTTTTTTTATTTTAAATAAATACCATGTAGCAAAATTTAATATTGTACAACTGTGTAAAATATAAAAATAAATAAAATGAAAAGCTTACAACAAAAATAGTTCTAAGAACCAGAAGTTTTTTTTAATTATTTGGTATAATCCCGGGGCTTGTATTATATTTTGCGTTGCTTCAGTTTTTAAAGTTTATTTCACAGAAATAACACACCGCTCAACGAATCTTTTAGTCTAATTCTTTTTTTATTGACAAACAAGGAATGATCCAACCTGAAAGAAGAAAAGAAGAAAAATTATTAGTTACGTCTATAAAAAATATGAAAATGTAAAGGAACACAGAATATGTAAAAAAAAAGTTTGCAACACCAAAGACAATTCCATCTATTAGTAGTTTAGTTTGGAGCACTGCGGCCACGTTTTGCAATTTGAGGGCTAATGAGGCCTGGACCAACTTCCTATAGCGGATTCCGAAAGGCTACAAACATCCATGACCCAGTGGGATTCAAATCCACGAACTCTGTTATTAAAGATTAACGCCCTAACCATTCGGTTTGGTTTCGTTTGGTTTGGAGTGCTCCGGTCTACTGTTTTGCACACGAAGGCTAATGAGACCGAGACCTACTGCTTAAAGCCGATTCCGAACGGCTACGAACATCCATGCCATAGTGGGATTCGAACCCATGAACTCCGTTACCGACGATCAGCGCCCTAACCAATCGGCCAGCTTTCGGCCCCTAACCATTCAGCCATCTATTAGTGAAACTAAATATAATTAATGCTTTTAGAGATTTTATGATCTCAAAATCTTTTAAGAGATTAAAATATATGCCAAACTGTTTTCATATAAAGAAAATTCTGAATGTCATATGAAATATCCATTGTAGCTTAAACTGTTTAAAAATAATAAAAGATCAATAAATATGCATATAAATGACATCAGTAATTAAAAAAATCCCATAGCAAGCTTTGATAAAGACTGAATAAGGTGACAATTTCTGACATGTGCTATTTAAAGCTTCATTTAAATCACATCGGTGCAGCCTGTAAGCACTGTAAATTTTACGTTATTGTAATAACGCAGAATGTTCTGGGAAAAGTAAGTTATGGTGCAATTTCCATTGTTATTGAATTTTATTTGTAAATTAGGAAAATTAGTAATGTAATTTAGTTACTTTATGTAAAAGTCATTTTACATTTGTATATGATATATTGTCTTACTGGAAAGTTAAAGGATTATAATTTTAATAAACTGCTCTGTATTTATGAAATAGAAAAGTTTTAAGATTCATTTTTGGAGCAGTGAAGGAAAACAACGTCTGGAGAAGTTTATACAATCATGAAATTTACATAAAATTTAGACAGCCTAACATCTTAAGAGTCATAAAGTCCTACGGAATCTGATGGCTGGGACACATTTTTCGAAAAGAGTACCAAGAGCCTGTTAAAAAATTGACGTTTTCAAAGTTTGAGGGTAAACGCAAATGAGGAAGACCACCAATAAGGTGGATGGATTGTGTTGAGAGCGATTTGAGAGTACTGGGCATTAATAGATGGAGAAACATCGCGTCAAACCGTGCTGAATGGAGAAAACTGACAGAGAAAGCCTTGGCCTTCAGTAGGCTGTAGTGCTGCTGAAGAAGAAGAATTCAATCAATTCACCTCAGAGAGTCATTGTAAACCTTCAAATCTTATTCTAAAAATATATTTACTGACTACTTTATTTTAAATTCATATTATTCGTGGTCCACAATTAAAAACTTATGTAGTGGTCTTTGTAGTTATAAAGTTGGCCGACCGCTGCGGTACAGAAACAACTTTGAAAGGAATGATATCCATGTACAACACTAATGCGGCAATAGGATAGAAGTCGGATAAGCTAACGATTGCTGAGAACTACAGTGAATTTTCGCCATCTGTTGCACTCATGAAAAACAAATATGCAACATATATAAAGAACAGAAATGTTGTCAAATCAATAATAATACATTTAAAATTGTATAATTACGTCTGGATTTAATATGAAATTTATAAAACATCCTAACATCTTAAGAGTCATAATATATGTTACCTTAGGACTATCCTACACATTTTAAAATACCACATTTTTGTTAATAAAAAGACGTTTTCTTGAGGGTAAGAACTAGTACCACAATAAATATTGTGTTGAGATTAGTGACTTGAGGGTTGTTGTGCTATTCTGAATAGATATATTTCAACTCTGTATCACCTAGTAAACCCTTCTTCAGTCATTTTATTTGAGAAGAATTTTTTCACCTCAGAGAGTCAGAAAATTTGTTAGTTCTTTGCTTATTTTTATACATACATTACTATAGATTTAAAATATATCATATTTTCGTATAAAAATTTCCTACAATAAAAACTATGAGTAAACAAAAATCAATTTACATGTAAATATTGCATGTAAATTGGTCTTTCCTTTTGAATGAAATTATGACACTTTGGATAATTACCATAACTATGCAACATATTAAATAGAAATGTTTTACGAATAACTTTATTTAAACTATTGTATATTTACATAAAGTTTATGACATTACATTACTCTAAATTATTTAGATCTTTTGATACAAATCATAACAGGCATGCACAGACAGTTTAATAATCATGTTTTTAGAAAGATAGACCACCAATCTTTTTTCTTTTGATTTTTTTTATCGCGTCTTGGTGCTCTATTGGAGCATATAATTAATCTTTATTCCTTAGGAAAGTTTAAATAAAAACATTCATGAAACCTATAAAAGCGCTTAAATATATTCAAGACTGATTTGCACTGTTAAATTTTCATTATATGTTCTGACTAATTTATAGTGAGTATATTTATAAAATTTTCTCTTTATGTTATTCTACTTTAAAAAAGTATAATTTAATTATATCACTTAGTTGCTGAGAACTGCATTTTTCGCCATGGTTCACTCAAGAAAAAAAAACCGGGATGATATTACAATGTTGTAACAATCAATACAATTAAACGTATTTCATTAATTGTCAGATTAAAAAATGAAAATATGTGGTAATACTTACGATGAATTAAGATTATTTTATGCTCTTATTGTTTATATTATCACTAAAAATGTAGTAATTACATAATAGTATTTTCTTAAATTTTCGGTAAAATTTTTTTCTTCAGATTATGTCATTTTGTAATATAAATATAAATTTCTGATTATTATTCTATAAATATATTTACTGTCTATTTTATTTTAAATTCATATAATTAGTAGTCCACCAAATAAAAAATTATATATGTAGCGGTACTTGAAGTTCTAAAGTTCGCCAACCGCTGTTATAGCGTATATAAATGGTAGAAAATAAAAATTTAATTTTGAATGATAATGTTTCGGAATTTACTTGAAATTGATCTTATTTTCTCTAATCATTTATCATGTACAACATATAATAGTCTTGAATAGATGTCTTACTTTTACTATCTCCCCACTCATTATCAGAGAGAGATTTCTTTATTTTCAAGTCACATATAGGAAGGCTTCCCAAGTATTTTTCGTGTTCATTCCATTTTTCCATCTGTAAAGGGAACAACATATTAAGACTCTTTAAGACAAGATATATTACAAGCCTAATTTCATCCCAATTCACATACACTGGTAATCAAAGCTGAGGAAATTTCTACATTTTGCCGAATTTAAGAAAACACTGAACGATATACACACTTACTATGGTAGAACAAAGGTGCAAATTTTGCATATTGAATACATCAGTCTATACAGGTGTTGACAATGCTAGTACAGGAATACACTTTATGACCGCGCGTGGTAAAAATCGCATTTCATCTGCTCTTACAAAGTCTACCGAGTTGAGTTTTTCTTCAGAAATCAGTTGATTTGAGATAGAAAAAATTAGTAGCCACTAACGTTAAGATGATATAATGAAATGGTGAATAGTAGGAAGGCGATACATAGAACAAGGGCAATCTAGTCCAGATTTGTTGCACTAGTTGTTAACTTCAATGTTAAGAACTAGTGTAGTATAAAACATTTTGTGAGGTATCGGATTTATCTAGAGATAGACTGAGTAAGGGCGTCTAAGAGCCATGACAGCAAAGAAGATAGCTATTTGTCCATTACAGAGTGGCGTATAAGATTCACAGATAGGGCATTCTCACCTCTCTTGCTGGTTCGAAAAAGACAACTCAGTTTCGACTGTTGCTGTGTGCAGATGGCTTACTGAGAGAGATATATTAAAAAAAAAAAATGCATTTCTTATCCCACCCATTTCTGTGAACAGATTAACGTTTATAAGATACAGAGATCACAGGGATTAGAGCAACGGTGAATGAAAGACCATTTTCTTTACTGTCGCACTCTGGTTCAGCCTAACCTCTGAATCTTTGCATATTTTCATATGGAGATAAGCAGGGACTCTACACATGCTCTCCAATCTGCGAGAAATGGCCATTACGTAAGCAAAGATTTGATAGTTTGGATAGACAATATTGAATGGCTGCACATCCTTGTGTGTCTTTAAAGAGGTACTGTGACTGATGTGAGGTATAGGAATAATATCTGGGAGCCCTATGTTCAATTAATTTCACGTACTGTCACATAGAACTCATCTGTTTAACGGTTTTTTGGATAGTGAAAATAAACGCCGGATGGATTGGCCTCCAGGTCTACAATACAAGCTCTATAGTGCAAGTCTGGGATGCTGTGAAGGGACAACTTCAGCTCGTAAACCCCACCAAAATGTTTGTAGAACCCGGAAAAAGCATTGCTGAAAGAGTAGGACTAATTGTCACAGGAAGTCAAACTCCCTTATTTTCAGTATGAAATTATGGTGCGAGGTTTGTACAACTGTAAAGTGGGGACCTCACACCCAATTAACCCACTGTTTCATACCGTCTAGTATTGATGAATACTACGCACTATCACGCGTGCAAGATGCAACTACTGAAATAAAGTATATAAAGTATATAAACTTTTGTGCAAACCAAAATTTCATTCGACTCTTCCCATTAATTTTGGAGATAAACAATCCAGATAATTGTCTTAATTTTGAAGACCAATTTATCATACTTACACTGCTTTTAGTTTTCTTTCCACACCTTTTGTTGTTCGCCTTGGACTTTCTATTTTCTGTTAAAAAGATTTCATCATTAGCACAAGTATATATAACATAATGTGTATATAAAAGTACACATACGTATAAAATAGATATGCGCTATATATATATATATATATATATATATATATATATATATATATATATATATATATATATATATATGCATACATACATGCATACGCACAGGGTGTACAAGTACAGCAAATACAAATTTTCAAGACAAAAACCTACATGATGAAAAATCATATTGCAATACATGGTTGGTTTGGTTTGGAGCACTACGGTGTACTTTTTGCAACACGAGGGCTAATGATACCAGGACCTACTGCTTAAAGCCGATTCCGAAAGGCTACGAATATCCATACCAAAGTGGGATTCAAACTCACGAATTCCAGTACCGAAGGCCAGTACCCTAAACATTCTTCCATCGTTCGGTGCAATACATGGTTAGACAAGCTTTTCTGGCGCGGTAGTCACGATACAAAACACAAGAAAGGATCGCGAATAAGAAGAGAAAATATGGTTATTCTTAGTACAGTAAAAATGATGTGTAGGCTTTGGCTAGTGTTCGCGATAAATGTCGCTACGTGAACCAAATAATCAGAGTATGGTGCATGCGCACATGCAGTTTACGTTGCGTTCTCTATGAAGCAATATTTAGCCTGCCAATAGACTGATAGTATTATGGAACGTTACACGAACACTGAACACGATGATATACATTCACATACGAGAACCCTGATTGCAGTAGAAAATCCGCCTAGCTGTTGTATGCATAACGTTACTCCAGGAGGCAAACTATCAGTCACGTCTTTGTCCGCTTGCACAAGAGATTGTTAGAACTACAGATCCTTCCTCATGGGCACACAGAAAAGGAAGAGAAGAATAAGAGCGTCAAACAACGAGGAGATTGGGATGGATCAGGTACAGAACTATACTGATACCAGCACAAGGGCTATCGCCAGTCATATCGGGATTTCTAACTTCACCGTCTGGCGGATCTTGCATACAAACGATATGCACCTCTTTAACATTAAACGCGCGCAGTTGGACAAAGAAGATTTTGCCCCATGATCGGACAATGAACGTTGGTGTTCAGAGAATAGTGCAATAAATGGCCGTTTCCAAGACACTGTTTTGTTCACCAGTGAGTCGACCTTTATCCGGATGGGAATATTCAATTACACCCATGTGCGGTCGGAGATGAACCCACATGTAACAAGAACATGTGAAGACTAGGAGCGATTTTCAATAAATGCATGGCCGTACTTGTCGTCAGAACGTCTGACAGGTGCAAACTATCTGCTAATCATTCAGCACTTGTTGCCGCAGCTTCTGAACAATGCGCCCGTGTGCACTGCTATGCGTTCTTCTACGTAGTTTAAGCATGTTGGCTCCCCCGTTCTCATTACAGCATTGATGAGTCTCCTCCTAGATGCAACTATGTCCAATAGTGAATCAGGTGGGGGGATCCAGTGCATTGACTAGCTTAGTGAAGTCACTGGTGTTCTAAACACCCGTTAACAGTGCTAAGGACATTGTTGTACGCATCACTGCAACTGCTGGAGAAAGCTGATACACGCTTAGTATTTTCGATAATGCTCGATCTTCAGTGCGCCGAAAATGTGAAGCTTGCATTACGTCCCAGGGTATACTACTTTAAATGATGAGTTTTCCCTCTTGTGTTCCTTTTTTCGTAGATTATTTGCTTACTAAGGATAATAAATGTTTTCTTACTGTCTCTTTTGTTTAGTACCATCACTAAAGCTTTCCATTAAAACGCTTCTGATCATTCACTGCTGTGCAATTTTACATCGTCTTGGAGTACTCTATTTCACCTTAAAGTCTAACTCTTGAAGTGTCGCAAGACAAATTCAAGGTCGAGACTGAATTGACAAAACAACTCAAAAACAATCAAACACAGATAGAAATACAGAAAAAATCCTCACCGAAAACTCGACACTATTTGGTGCTTCAATATATAAACGAAGTTAAAGCACCAGAATCTTGAATTAAGCAAGTTACTCTTTCGTCTCCCTTTCTCTCTTTGGTGGCAATTTACTGAAAAACCTCCCGAATTCATGTGGACCTTGACGCCAACTTTTAGTGATAAAACTGCACGGGAATAGTATATAATTTATCTATAGTTCAGAGATTACAGTAGTGCACTATTACACTGCGAGGAATTCTGTAAAACTAATTACTTTGAACTTCATGAAGTTGTATGATACATTGAGGAAAAAGATCAAAGTTTAGGCAAATAACCTGAAAAACCCTTGAATGTATAAGACACTAAAAGATACGAATTCATATTACCCTTATATACGAGGTATTCTGGGATAGTTAAAAATTCAAGTACAAAAACTACAGAAATTCTTTCATTTTAATCAGTTCCCCAAATGTTCCGACTCTTACATCTCTGTAAATGAGCAACATCTGATGATAATGATGATAATATGGTTTTTTCATATATATATATATATATATATATATATATATATATATATATATATATATATATATATATATATATATTATATAATGATTTTTGGGAGCCCATTTAAGCAACTGTGTATTGATCTAGAGTGGTTCAAATTTAAACATTTCTCCTTTGACTATTTTCAGTGTTTAATTATATTGGATATTCTATATTATTTCTAGAGCATAAATGTGCATTAATTCAATTTTGTATTAATATTTCTACGACTTCGAATGAATTTTTTTTCTTCATTTCTCTAATTCAAATGGGTAAGAGGATAAAAGATTTAATTAGTGGTCTTACTTTCATTCTCACCCCACGCAGTATCAGAAAAATTTTTCTTTATACTGAAGTCACATATAGGAAGGCTTGCCAAGTATTTTTTGTATTCATTCCATTTTTCCTTCTGTAAAGGCAACAATAACATGTAAAAATCTTTATAAAATACTACAATATAATACATGACTAATTTTAGAATAATTCATATACACCAGTAACCAAAATTAAGAAAATTTCCCCATTTTTTTAATTGAAGAAAGAAAGCAAAACTATATAAAAACTTATTATTTTGGAACTAGGATGCAAATCTTGTGTGTCAAATATATCAACTTATGATTGTGTGTGGGCATTGCAATGAAATTACATTTCATTTGTTCTCACAAACTTCACCGAATTTTTTCAGTACTCGGTTGATTTAAGATAGAAAAAAATAGTAACCACTAACGCTAAGATATTAATAATGTGTCAAAAAGTAGGAAGGGAATATCTAGAAGCACACCAGATTTCTAGACTTTAACGTCCAGAGTCATAAAAAAGTCATGTAGACAATTTTTTTAACTACTGGATCCAATTAAAGAAGGCCTGTACAAGGGCTTCTAAGAGCCTTGACAACATAGAAAATAGCTATTTGTCCATCACAGAGAGGCTTAACTAGTACGCTTTTGATTTTTGAACCCTCTCGATGCTTCTATGCTGCCTTAAGTAACCCAGAATCGAGATTTACTGTGTACAGAATACTTCATATGAGAAGACTGCTTGAAAAAACCTTGCTTTTTGTGTCGTACTTATTTCTGCGAAAAGAATATTTAACAAGGTACAGAGAACAAAGCGCAACAATCAATGGGTGAACCGTTCTCTTAACTGATGAGTTCCGGTTCAGCCTAACCCTTGTTTCCCTGCATA
>CM063503.1:78300426-78415426 GCA_032207245.1 Pardosa pseudoannulata | reverse complement strand
TATATACTAAATAATATTTAATTACTGCATTGTGAAAAGATTAAAAGGTAATTATCGCAGATTCAAAATATTTAATTTACAATTAAGAATCCTAAACAAGTTAAAAATAGAGATTTTAAATACTAAATCGGATGCAAACTAGCATTAAAAAATTCTTATAAGACTGCTGGAATTCAAAGTTCTAAAGTTACAACACATATATTTTTTTTTCTCCTTCTCTCGAACATGCATTTACATGTTTAGAACTAGATATTTTTATGTTGCAATAATTTGCCCCTCAAAAGCTTAAAAAAAATAATATACTCTATACTTATATGTATCTAAAAATTCACTATAATGAAACATATAACTATTTGCAAATTTTGTATCTTCGTTTCTTTAGCTTTATAAATAATTGTGATTTATATCGGTATTTTTGATGCATTTGACCACCCCCCTATAATTATAAATTATCCAAAAATTTATTTAAGCATTATTAATTTTATTTCTGCTTTGGGAATTTTTTTCTTATTTCCAGTAAATTGTCAATATTAATTCAAACAGACACTGTTGAGTTTGGTTTGGAGCGCTACGGTCTACTTTTTGCAGCACCAGGTATATTACCATACTGCTTAACATTTAATACAGTGATCTTTGTAGAAACCTCCTTTAATTTATACTATTTTTTTTCTACTATTATTGTTGAGAATATAATATATTTCTTTCGGTTTTTATGTTTTTGATATTTAAAAAATTATAATAAATTATAATTCTACACTTAAATTTATTTATTTCTATTAAAATATATGTATTTATATTGTATGTACCTGGATATTAGTATTCGATTTATTTTCACGTTTGAAAGTTTTTTTTTTAGCAAAATATCTTATACATTAAAACACTTATAAAGTTAAGTATTTAATTATTTCACTGTTTCAAGAACACTTATATTTTTTTCCAATTAAGTTAAAATAAAAAAGTATTATGTCACGCTGTACAAGATTATTTGTCTTAATCTCAATTATAGTTCTCTATACAAAAAGAAGGATTGTAAAGAAATTCTTTAATCATTTGCATTTATAAGTTCATAGAACTATTATGAACTATATTTTATTTTCCAAAGATTTATATATAACTTCACAGGTAAAGCCACTTCCGAACGGTACTAATCTATGAACTCCGGTAAGCTGGAAACACATGAAATATACCATACTAAATGCCAATACAGTATAAATAACAGAAAAAATTTAAGTACTGATACAAACCAAATTTAAAAACAAATGAGATGAATAAATGCTTTAAATAGATTAATAGAATTTAAAGTGTTTTATGCTTAACAAGATTATTGAGCATATATTTAATTGGGAATATTAAGGGAAATTTTTCTCAACACTAAGGCTTTGGATACAAACGTACTACTTCTATACTTTTCCTAACTGATATAAACATCCATACCAACCGCAATATTCGTATCCACGGACTCCGATTATTGATTACAGGAAATTCTGAAAGTTTAACAGCTAAATTTGTAATTATAAATCGCTCTTCAAGTTTGGTTTGTTGCTATCTGCAAGGTCAATTTTTTTTCTATCATGTAAAGGCATTCATACGTATAAAAAACATTTGCGAAATTTAAATCTTGGATTCCTATATCAAAAAGCAGCACAGTGATTTCATAGGAAAAAGAAAATAATTCTAGTTTACTTAAATTAGGTTGTTTAGATTTTTATTGACCCAGAGAAAGTCACCGATTTTGAATTAAATTTTTCCGATATAATATACTAATATTAAATTACAAATATATTCTTTTATGAAAGAACCTTATGAACCTTATATTTTCTATTTGATTTTTCATATTTACGATACTATAAATTTATCCACTAAAAATATTTTGTTTACAAAAATCTTACGTTAGTTATTTATATATTTCTATATATATGCTTATATATTTCAATATAAAATACGAAAAGTTGGTTAAAAAATTAAATAATTATCGATATATTGAGATTTAACTGAATAACTAAATTTATGTGCAAAACGACAGCTCCCGGTACAATTCCGCTGCGAAATGTACCCGCACACAAAGCGTTAATAAAATTTTGCATTAATATTGCTTGCGATTTGTAATGAAATTCCTTTCTCTAATCAATTCAAATGTACAACATATAAAACTCTTGAATAGCTGTCTTACTTTTATTGTTTCCGAACTGAATATCAGAATAAGTTCTATTTTTACTTAAATGTCGAATTTATTTTTTTTATTATTTGTTTATATAATTTTTATTTCTTTTATATTTTAATCTGTTATATATTTTTAAATATAATTTTGTTAATATATTTTATTTGATTAATAATTTTATTTTTACATATTTATTGTACGATGAATTTTCTTTGTGTATTTGAACATTATTGTTTATAAATCAGTCTTACATTGTATGTTGCTTAGTAATTTATAACAAAAAAATCCTCATTTTAATTAGCACATACGAATAATCTTATATTTTCAACATCATTGATTTGTATGGATAGCAAAAATTTGTTTTAACTTTAACATAGAGCGATAATAAGTGTGGCGAATAGCATATACTATAAATACTTAAATAGCACTTAATTGCATAAAACAATGTAACGTCCGTCATATAAAACTTTTGAAACAGTTTCAAAATATTGGATTCATTTAGAGAAAGCCTGGAGAAGTACGTCTAAGGTCCGTGACTCCAATGAAGATAGCTTTTTATCCAGTACAGAGACGTAACAAGTATGCTGCAGCATTTTTAACTCCGTCGTTCTTCCCATGCAGCCTGGAGAAACCAAGTTTCGATGGTTACTGTGTTCAGCAAGCTTCATGACAGAAAGCTGTTTGGAAAATATACTCTTTGTGTCATACTCACTTCAGCGAACAGAAGATTGAGTTTAGCAAGGGGCACAAATAGAGGACGAGTCAATGGGATACCGTTCTCTACATTGATGAGTTCGGGTTCATCTCTCCTCTCCTATTCTCTATATTTTCATATAGAGAAAACAAGGAACCCGCTTTCTGTCCTCCAATGACAGAAAATTCGACCATTATGGTAACTGAAGTTTAATGGTCTGGACAGACATGATGTTTGATGGCCAACCCCCCCCCTTTGTTTTTGCTGGAATGGATAGTAAGTATTTCCTTATTCCAGCGTAATTAGCACACGAAGAGCATGTAACGGTAAAGGAAAGGTTAATTTTCAGATAGGTACTTAGATTACAGAATAGCTGAGGGCAATAGATGAGCCGATGTCCGCATTTATCAAGAACATTTCATAGACATCACCACAGTTTTTTTGTACGTCTGCATTAAAAGTTGTACAAATACGGGTTTTTAAGAAACGGCAGGACGAGTGAGGGCAGGCCATGATCAATGTTAAGAAAGTATTGGATGCCGTGGAAACTAGCTCAAACATACCATTGCCTCTCAAATACGGATTTCTCGTAGTCTCCAGCGTGTTTTGAACGCCTAAATAATAAAATATAAAAACCTAGCTTACTGGCCCAAAAATAATCGCCTCTGCTGTTTGGTAAAGTCGCTGGCAAGCTGGCTTGGCAGAACAAAGTACGATTTATTGGGTCATTCTGCCAATCACGGTCCAAGCCATCTTCCCCCCCTGATAAACTTTTAGGCACAGTGCTACTATCCCAAAATTTTTAGATAAATATATTTTTTAAATCTTGACTTATCCTCGACAAGGGGGGGGGGGGTTACACATCACACAAACACGCGACACTTTTCTCTCCCTTTCCTTCCAGCCTCAAGTGACCGTCATGGGGTAAGTCCTCTTTCCTAATTTTTAACATTCTTTCTTTCAGCCAGCTTTCTCTTTCAGGTTCGCGTTCTACTAGTTTCTAGGTTCCGCCCCTGATGTTGGCTATTCTGTGCTGCTTCCCGCATTCCCTCTTCTGACCCCTCAGTTTGAGCTTCAAAAATTCCCCTGGACTACCAGGAAGTCCACATTCGGCTGTAGGATTCCCCAACCTTACAGCCAGATAGTGGGTATTCCACAAGAAATAATAGGGTTATACCGGCCTAGGCCAAGAAATGGTTTGGTAGGATTAGGTCTAATGATGAGTGACTCGGCAAAGTGGTTAGCTTAGTCAAAGCCAAGACCCAAGGGGCTGACTTCCGCAGCAAACCCAAGGCCCCCCCCCCAAGGGAAACACTGCTCTCTTTTCAGCTCCCCCACTTCTTTCTTCGGCTCTTTTCAAACTTCAAAATTCGTTCGTTCTCCCCATTTTTTGCGGTCATCAGTTAAGGAATTTTTAGCCCCTGAAGCATTACGATGAGTTTCGCAGGGTGGACAAAGTTTCGTCTCAATGACTTCTTGAGTGATGGTCCCTTGGCCCAGGATTTCAATTGTCGCCTCTCAAAATCTCCTATTCTTCTAGTTTGGCTCACCGGTCTCCCGTCTCTAGGTACAATGAGCAAAATTATCTTTTCATTTCTTTCTTCTCGGCTCTCGTGGTTCGCGCCACCTTCACTAATTCTGGCGTCAAGAGGACCGCTAAGCATCCAGTAGTTTTCTTAGTTCTCTTTTCCAGTGTCAATCTCCTGCTTTCGCTCGTGGGTTGCGCCTGCGATGCTCCGGGCGCTTATCGGTTATCTTGCTTGGCAGGGTTGCCCGGTACCCTCGATCTGTCCACCCCCACACGGAGAAGCCTGGGGGAGCCTTACGACCATATGGGCCGGGTTCGGTGCTTGATTGTTTTGTACGCCAACTTCTTTAACGTCTCCAAATGGTCAAGTCACTGCTCTTCGATGACCATCCTAATCGTGTACCTTTCCCACAGTAGTTTCTTCAAAAATGACCTTGATACTTGAATTTCTCAGTTTATATGTTGTTTACTGATGAGGCCTTTGGGACAAGTCAATCCCACATCTATTGTTAGAGCGGTGGACCGGATCACTGCCCACTCATACTCACCAGATCTATTAAGCCTTTATTTCTTTCTGTGGGGAGCTATAAACTATATCATGTATCACGATCCTGTGAAGTCTGAAATGGATCTTATGAAAAGACTTGACTACTTAGCTGCAACAATCATAAAAACTCCCGGAGTGTACTATCGTGTCCGCCAACCAATGTTCCGTTGGTATACCACATGTTTGAGTCTAATAATGAAAACTTTTGCTGGGTACGGTGGCGTGTTCCTGTAAACCAGCTCCTTGGAAGCTGGGATTCTCGGACGAGTGGAGGGTTTGGGTCCAACTGCCCAGACAAAATTGTAATAATGAAAACTTCGAGAATCTGTTGTAACATACAAGCTGTATTCATGTCATACACTTTTAATATTCATTGTCTAAAATATGTTTTAATTAACCACTTTCTTTCTTCCATCCTTTCCTATCTTATCTTCGACCTCTATTTCCACTTACCTCCGACTTTTCTACCCATGATCTCCTATGCAATTATTCCTCTTTATGTGCTCTAGCTCCCCGAGAATTTTGTCACAACATTTACAGGTGACCATGTTTATGAATTTTGTTTTTTAATTGTACTTTTAATTTTATATTTGTAATATATTTGTACTAGTGACATGATGTTAATTTCTTTTAGCACTTAATTTTTTATATTTTTCTTTCTAATGTTTTATATATTTATATATATGTATGTAATCAATTTTCTCCCTTACAGTTACCAATCACCTTAAGTACTTTTTTTACTTTAGAGAACTAAAGATTAGGCTCTTGATCGGGGGATATCCCTTTGAAATTCTCTATTATTAGTTTTGCTTTATTCTTCTATAGAGAAGTGTGGAGTTTTCCAATACCTTAGTAGTAAGGGGAAGTACATTTAATTATTTCAATGTTCTATTTAAAATTATATACCCGAAAGTATCTCGTGATTCCGGATATTTTAGAAACACATTCAACAGTTAAAACTAGTTTCCCTATTTCCTAAATGAACTCGCCTTTTTAGACTTCACCAATGATTGACGAGAAGTTTCTGATCTGTGGTCAGACTATATGGCAAAACTTAAATAATAGGAAGTACTTTATTTTTATATACTACATATATCGTTTTAAACCTCATTATTGGCTGATAGTTATATATTGATTTATAAAATATATATAACCTGAGATTCTTCGATAGCCGTCTTCTGGAGCACTGCAACATTCATTTTAAAACGACTTGAGTCGTTGGAAGTTTTGAAGACTTCGTCCACAATATCACTAGTATTTAGTGTAGTTATATGTAAGTCTGAAATAAAAGGAAAAATATTTCTGAAATCTTGTATATTTTTTTAAAGAAAACTATATTTTTCAGTATGTTTTTAGAACAATATCTTGTGCATGAAGTATGCATACAGAAAATATGGTACTTGAGGTATTAAGAGCTGGTCTCACCAACATAAGGGGTTTAAGGACCGGTCTCCCTTAACTTTTTAAGGTATCCGTTGTAACGGCGTGATATAGCGGTGTATCGTCAAAGAACTTTGCTTTGAAAGGTGGACTTGTGTGGATACAAAAGAATTGTTTTCTACGGCACCATGAAGTCTACACGGCTGCGCACTATAGTGAAGGAACAATACGCCAGACTGGACGGTACCTTTTCTGTCAGCTAAAAAGATGATCGCGGAACGACAAAGGGTTTGCCGCTTCTCAGATGTTGCCGCTAATGCAATCTTAGCTTTACGGCTGATAATGGTTTAACTCGGACCAATGCAGTTGGTCGAAGATGAGGTCATCGCTAGGTGACCCAATAATAAAATTGTGGGTGAGGCCGTCTCTTGGAGGCCCCTCCCCTAGAAAGAGACGGAGAAGATATTTTTTTGGAAAGAAGTTAGTTAGCAAGCAATCAGCTAATTCGTAGGTCGCCTTGACCTGTCTCTCTACCGGAGAGTTTTATTTGCTATAATCCCATCTTGGGATCTTTTCTTGAGTAGCCCGCATCGGCTAACTCGAAGGTCGTCTCGACCAGTCTCTCCATCGGAGAGTTTTTATTAGCGAAATCCCGTCTTGGGATAAATCTCTTGTGAGATTGAAGTGATACCCTGTGCTTGGGGTTCTTCGTATACTATTATAATCCTCTTCAGGATTGTTGCTGTTCTTCAGAACTGTGCTAGAGTTTTTAAGTGTGTTTCAGTGATATAGTGAGAAAGCTACGAATTGTGTCTTCCGTCTATGCTACCATATTTCGGCAGAGTCTGAATTAGTTTAGGTACCCGTCTCTACTCAGGCCTACGTGTACTCATCACTTCCTGTGATCAGATTGTTTTATTTTATACTTGTGAATTGATGTATATAGCTGAAGTGTAAATAAATAAATTATCCCAGACATCGGATTCTTCCTTGTGTCTTCTGAAACAGGGACCGGATACGTTACACCGTCTACGTTCGTAGAACTTTTTTCTTTAAACTTAGAAACTAGTTCATGTTTTTACATTTTTAGATTTATTTTGTATATTATCATAGATAATTGCACTTAAGAAATTTATTCCTGGAGAAGTTTTTATAAAATTTCTAATAAATGAAGAAAATTTAGTAATAAAATCGTGTTTTTTCGAAGAGTCTAATTTTTTAATAAATTAAATTATTTTAATATTTTTGATGCAACACATTTATTATACACTGGACTAGTGAATTACCTTAAATCTTTGCTTAATTTACATTCTGTAAATAATTTTGGTCCTTCAAAATCATGCACACTGAATTTTTAAAGACTTTTCATTACCTTCATAACTAACTATGAGTGAAACATCATTAAAAATTATCCAAACTTAAACCTTTTAGGTCATTCACTAGTAAATACTATCAAAAGCATTCATAATAATTTTCAACAAAATATTTTAAGAACTTTTTGAGAAATCATATTTCAAGTTTCAACATTTTATTAAAAATACCATTATGAGAAAAATGCATTTGCAGTTTATGAAAGCAACTTTAACTATTAAAAAATTTAAATACATGTTTAAAATTCCCTACACTTTCTTGCTTAAAAACTTTCTAATTGCCAAGTTGCTAATTATTAAAAATACTATAAAAATTTTTAAACTAATCTTCATGAAAATTTTAAAAGTTTTGTCCAAAAAATGCTCTTTAAAAGGCTTTAAATTCACAACTTCCGGTCCCGAAGTCGCTACTTCCGTTTTGTTTCGACAGCTGTCACTGATGTTTAAACACTGTAACTTTTCTTTAAAATGCCGTAGAGACAAAACAAAAAAAGATTTAGAAACCTAAAAGTTGAAATTTTACAATAGAGAAATTAAAAAAAAATATGATTTTTGGCAAAAATGACGTTTTTAACGTAGACGGATACCTTAATAGATATTTCATAGGCTGTAACCTTGTGAAGTATTTAATTATTAAGGTTTTTTTTTAATTTTCTTGCTCTAACCTTATTTGTATAACATAATATAAAAAATTCCATATGTTTGAAATGACACTAAATTTGAGATATTTTAATGGTCTTTGAAAAAAAAGTTCAGCGTTGAATAATAGTTATATTGATATATTTTACATTATGAATTGCAGACTAAATCATTACCTTCAAAATTTTCACTTTTTAAGTCATATCTTTGGAAAGAAGACCATTGTGTTTCAGGACTTTCTTTTCCTTCGGAAAATTTCGAAATATGACCTTTATCTTCCTCCTTCACCAATGTTTTCAAAGAAATTGGAATTAGACTCTCCTCATTGACTTCCATAACTACAAAAGAGCCGCTCCCATTAACATGAATTAAATTTGCAATTGCTGGAATGATTCAGATAATTCATAAATGAAGGTACTACTTTAAAACAATTAATGATAACAAGATGCAACCTCTTTTAACGGGGAAATAACTGCTTAACATTTCAATTTTCTTTAATGCTTTCAGAAATTATTAAGATTCTTGGATTTTCCTCGACGCAAAGGGCGAAATAAACGGAATAAATAGTTGTAAAGCAAGTAATGCATTATCATGGAGAAGGGGAGAAATTAGCTAAACTAGTTGTTTAAATTTTGGGTTTTTACTACTGATAAATTACCAACTATACATTAAAATTCAGAAATAAGAGATAAGCATTCATTTTTATATATATTACAATCGAACCCCGTTATAACGGGCTCTGAAGAAAGATAGATTTCGTTTACTATAGCCAAAACATTAACAAATATGTTAGATCTAGGAAAATCCATCTCATTAGCACTGACATAAATAAAACCAAATTTAATGTGTGTCCTAAAAATACTATTAAATACTGCTGAACTGAATAATTATTTGCACAGAAAAAAAATCTTTATTTTGAGACATTATATAACATTTCATTGACTGAAGCATTATCATTTCTGTTATTTATGATAGTATTTAAGCATATACTCAAATACTGCCTGGTATGGCATTCACCGTACACGATCACTGCTATGCTAAATACTGCTTTTAATATGCTACTTTCTGATTTACTGATTTGTGTATGTAACTTTGTTATTGATAGTGTTAAGACGGTTTGAAACTTTGAACAGTGCAAATATACTAAAACTGACGCATGACAGAAGTAACTGGGTAGATTAATAACATACTGCACTGTATAGAGCCGCCGTAGCTCAGTCGGCAAAGGCAATGATCTCGTAATTGAGAGGCTGCGGGTTCGGAACCCGAGCTGGCCTAAGATCCGCTGTGTTCGCTAAAGGTGACTAGGGAACGTAAAATATGTTCGTGGTCTCAGTGTCCTCCGTGTTCTCAATCAATACCTCTGGAGGTGGCAGTCCAAGTCTATGGGTCTTCTGCTTGGTTATGGCTTCAAAATTATGAGGACCCACTCGAGCATAAGTCGTACTTTTACACTTGAGGTGCTCGTTGAAACGAAAGGAGCCCCATTCGTGTAGCCTCCGGCTCATACCGAGCCTGGTTTGACCAAGTGGTATAAGACAACAAAAACAACACAGCAACAATAAGACACAGCAACAATACTGTATAAGTTGAAAACACCTCGCGATGAGTAAATCTCATTAAAATCTACAGTGACACAAGAAATGACTGACGAAAACAACTCGTCATTGTATTTCAAGGAGTTAATTGCGAAGCGTATTTTCTAGTAATTTTAATGCAAAATTGATAATCTGTTTAAAAATTAATGAATCAAACCTATTAAAATCCATTAAATTTTATTCAATATCAAGCGAACTCAACACATCATGCCATGAAGAATGTAACAGACTTCATCAGAAGAGCAGAAGAAGAGAACAAGATCACACTCATGGTGGTATTAGACATCAAAGGGGCGTTCAGCAATGCTTCATGGAAAGTCATCAGAAGCAAGCTTGAAGACATAACTCTTCCTGAATACCTCAGGAAGAGCATTTTTTCTTTTATTTCCTCTAGAAGAGTGACGTGTGAGAGGACAGAGAAGAGCTACAACAAAAGAGTTCCCCAAGGATCCAGCTTAGGACCGAAGTTATGGCTCCTCCTGATCAACGAAGTTCTTATGGAAGAAGAGGATGTTACAAATCAAGCGTTTGCGAATTATCTGTGTATACTCCTCAAAGACAGTGCATTGTACAAATTCACAGACAAGGTGGCACCTATCATGAGAAGACTTGAAGACTGGGCGGATCTTAACGGTCTTCAATTAAACATCAAGAAATGTCTCTACACAATTATAAAGCGGAAAGGAAGAGTCACCAGGATTCAAAGCATCCAGCTTTGTGGTCACAGACTTCAATACCAGAAAGCAGTCCAGTATCTAGGAGTCACATTCGACAATAAGCTCAATTGGATTACACATCTACAAAAGCTGAAAGAGAAGATATCTGCAAACGTGGCATGTCTTTCCAGAGTTCAAGGCAATAATTGGGGTATTCGTGAGAACGTCATGAAGAAGATCTACAGTGCCATCATTGAAAAACAATTGACTTATGCCACAGAAATTTGGTGGGATGGCACAAAGAGAATGCAGAGACTCCTTGCATCAATACAGAGACCAGCCCTCCTACGTATAACTCGATTATACAGAACAGTCTCCACTGATGCGCTTAAAGTCCTCTCTGGTGTTCCTCCTATTCATCTTGTTTGCGACGACCTCTACAAGCTTCATCATCTCAAGGAAAATAAAGTCATCCACATCAATGATGAAGTCCTAGAAGGAGACAAGGTCAACTGGGAGCTCAACTTCATCTCTCCACCTTGGGATCAGCTCGACATCACTTGGAAGAACGACAGAGATATCAACACAAGATTGAAGGTCTACACCGACGGCTCGAAGATGAACGATAGAGTTGGATACTCCTTTATAGCCATTGAAGATGACATCATCACAGCGGAGATCACACAAAGACTCAACAATGAAGCTACTGTCTTCAATGCTGAAGTTCAAGCTATAGCAGAAGCAATTCGACACATTGTCTACTCCACCCATGATTCAGCTGTCATTAAATCGGACTCCAGATCGACATTAGATGCAATATGTCGACAAAGCAGAACCAAAGACATTGAAGAAATACGTCACATGCTGAAGAACACAGAGAAGACAATTCATCTGAAATGGGTCAAGGCACATGCTGGGGAACAATACAACGAACTGGTTGATCAACTCGCAAAGAGAGCTACAACAAAAGATGAGAATGACTTCCATTGTAAAATCTCAAAACAACAAGTGCGAAGAAAACTCAGAGCCTCCACACTCAAGAACTGGCCGACAATATGGGACAACTCAACGAAAGGCAGAGTCGTCTATCAGCTCATTTCCAAAGTCAGCTACAACAGAACACATGGAGACTTCAACTTGAATCAACTCATCACCCAGCATGGCACCTTCCCTGCGTACAGACACAGATTCTTCAATTATCCTAACAACTGCTGGTGTCAAGACAATATAGGAGATGTCCCTCACATCATCTACGACTGCAGATTAATGAAGGATATTCGTGAGAGACACTTCCCAGCGAACTTCAAATCTGTCAGCTTACAGAACCTGTTGAACTCATCCAAGTCAAGAAAAGGACTCAATGAGATAGTGGAAAGTTGCAAGATCCTCCCCTTAGAAGAATGAATGAAACCATTGTATATACTGTGTACAGCCTGTTTTCTTGTATAACTAATTTTGTATTGTATTTTACTTTTCTCTCTTTTCTCTGTAACTAATGTATTTTGTTTTCAATAAAGGACAAGACTCTTTGGACCAGGAAAACCCCTCAAAATTCAGAAGTTTCGTGTTTACGAGCCCAGACAAGTGTCGTCATCGAGTTGAGTTCCTGAAGCGATTTCCTGGATGGTTCTGTTCGTAACGGTCTCCCAAGATGTGCGTGAGGTGGATGGAGGAGTTGCTACGACTGGTACGGAGGTGTAGTTTCCCCTGAACTGTGACCTCAAAGTTCAGAGTTTGGAGAGTTGTCGAGGCGATCAGCGATCAGTGGCTGTATGGCTTCGGCCGGGGCAGCATAGGAATTCCCTTATTCAATATCAATAGGAAAACGGCGGAACCACAAATTTAGCTCTTTGATTCCGGATTCATTATATGCCGGTTTTGGTGTAACGGGATTCGAATGTATTTGCATCGTACATCTTCATTTCCTTTGTAGCTTCATGATTTCTGGTAAGGTTAGCCCTGTACAACTCATGTGATTTATAGCCTGCAGATATTCCATTTAGAGCTTAACTTTTCTTACTCTGAGAATTTTTTTTTTTCACAACAACGTTCGCTTCGTAGATTTTTACATTATTTACAAGTTGCATGTGCAGGGAAAGCTTCAGATATGAACGTAATCTAAAATCAACCTTTCCTGACGTGCATTTACAGATAAATTAATAAATGATATATTTTATAAGTATATTTCTAAAAAAATGTTAAGTTGTTAAAATAAATATTTCATATCTGTATTATTCTTTTATTCATATATTTAATTTTAGCAATTTTAATGTTTGCGACTAATACTTTATAAATTTATTTTTAAATTATTATTCTTTTATTATTAATTATTTTTTTATTATTTTTTATTTTTATATTATTTTATTATATTATTAAATAATAATAATAATAATGATAATATTAAATTATATTATTTTATTTTATTAAAAAATGATAATATATTATCATTATTTAATATAATAGTTTATTATATTTAATATAATAGTTAATATAATAGTTTATTATATTATTAAATAATGATAATATATTTAATTATGATATTATATTGTTATCAATAATATTAATAAACACACAAACATAAAATTGTACATATTTAGTAACCCTTTCTTACTTTTTATGTTGTGCTTCGAAAAAAATTACCAGGTAAATGGTATTCAAATTTTCAGTTACCAAATTATCTCCAAGTAAAAAGGTCTATATTTACAAACCCTGTTCACAATGAAATGAATTATATATTTACATTTCGATACAATAATAAACTAAAAATTTCCGAACTATTGTAGATCGATTGTGGTTCTGAAATGGCTGTTCTATTCTTAATTTTATCCAATTTGTGTCCTTGTTCATGATAGCTTTGGCTTTTATATTTTTTTACTAGACTTACGAATTTAGATTAAAATGAAGCGTGCAATATCTAGGTTTTTAGTTTAAAAAAACTGTAGTACCTGGTCACTATGGCACCAGATAGCTTTTCGGCGATTCAAACAAATGTTCAACGGAAATATAATTTGCTATAATATACTTTACTAGAGAAAGGGAATATTAGCTAAGTCAGTTATACAAAAGGAAACAAGGTGACAATAACGCATAGAAAGGGCGACAATACAGATCAAAGTTTCAAATAGTTTTAGACACTAATAATTGTTTTTTATATTCAGATTTCCATTCTAATTCAATGAAAATATTGCACCAGAGTTTTATGACTTAGATTTGGAAAACAATGAAGACCAATAACATTTCTTCTGTCTTTTCGGTAGCTTATAAAAAACTTTATTGCACTTTTAAAAATCTACAAGAAATTTATTATAAAATATATCTGTTATAATTACTGTAACTATGTTATTAAAAACCATATAATAGTTTTTTTCGCAAAAAATAATATAGAATCTAGGCTGTTACTGTACATTAAAAAATTTTTTTACGCGTGAATATTTTGACTTTAAGCTCACAAAGACACTATAAATATTTGAATATTTAAGAACTATCGAATTAATCAATTTGTAAGAAAACTAACCTTCCTCCTTAACTTTGTAATCAAAATCTTCCAAAGAAGGTGTCTTGATAAAATTGTTGATGTAGTCTATTCCAACTGGGACTGAAAGAAACAGGAAATAAAGTAAAAGTGGATTATTATCCTCATTAATTATCCCCATAATTCATTTTTTTTACTATAAGGAAAAAACTTAGTGCGAATTTCCTTATAAATAGCACTATCTTCCACTTGCTAATTCATCTCTTTACAGCAGGGGTGGGCAAATACTATTAAGCGCGGGCCAAAATGAAATTTTCAAAATGTCTCCCGGGCCGGAGGACTATACCGCGTACTCTGTGCACACGCGAATGTTTTGGGTGGAGTTTTTTCCCTGCCCAAGAAAATATTTTGACAAAAACACTAAAAGTATCATTTTAAAGCATTTGGACACAGAAATTTGACAGTTAATAAAAGATAAGAGTAATAATAAATTTTCTTACTTTGGTGTATAAGTACACAATTTGTGCCCAGTAAAATATATCACTTAACTTTTAAAGAAATATGATCCATTATATTAAATTAATGGTCATTAAATAAATCAGTTAATGAAAGATTTTATTTTGATATTTATATCTTAACGATACAATTTTATTTTGGTTATAGTTATTATATTTTTATATTTATATTTATGTTACATTTTGTAAATATAATAGTAAATAGAATTATAAAAAGAAAAGACATCAAACCTTAAAACAGAATAGTTTTAGTTAATGCGAAACGTGAAATCTGGCATTTTCATTTGATATTATTTCTTCAAATTTTGGAACCAAATCACTTGTAGCAATCCTTAATACCGAGTGTAGATTTTCGTCAGTAATTTGTGATCGATATTTATTTTTCGTGTAAATCATTAACGAAAAAGTTCTTTCACAAATATATGTTGAACCAAATAAAACTAGGTATTTTTGAACATAGTTCAAAAAATGTTTGAAATGTTCTGTATTCAAAGCACCGTAGAAAACACTCAACTCGTTTGAGTGAAAATTTTCTTTTAGTAAATTATTTGACTATAAGTCAATTAGTTCTAGTTGAATTTCAACAGAAGCTTCTTGCGCGTCAAAATTGAAAGGTTGACAAATTAACGATAAAGGTTTTTCAATAGCTTTGAAATCTTGAAATCTTCTTCGGAATTTAGAATGCAGGTCTTGCACTATATTTAAGAAATATATTGCACTATATTTAAGAAAATCGGTATTTTTCAATGATTCTCGTCGTGATTGTAATGAAGGGAAATGATTTAGTAATTTCTTTTTAAAGTTTTTAGCAAATAAATTTAGTTTTATCATAAATGCTTTGATGTTTGTAGCATATTAAAAGCATATTAAAAGCGAATTGGTTTTTCCTCGTAGATTTATATTTAGTTCATTCAAATATTTTACAATATCTACTGAAAACGAGAAATCGTTGCCTCATTTTGCAATTCAACCCGCGGGCCGGCTTTTGCCCACCTCTGCTTCACAGTGTCACGGCACTTCATCGTGGCACCAACTATGTGGTGCCATTAGCAATCTGACTATTATTTGACTGTGACATCAACGTGTTGCCACCGTTATACTTTAAATAATGCCACTTTAATAAAATGCAGAATTTTTTTAAAATTAAGTATAAATTTAGAATTAAGTATAAAAAATATAATTAAACTAGAAAATATTTCAGTATTTTTCAGTAACTTCGATAAATCATATTTACGTGTACCATTTCATAAAAAAGCAGCAATGTTTATTATATTGTAATAAATTTTGCACTTTATATTTGTACATTCTAATGAACTTTTGCAAATAATTTCGGCGACAAAGAAAGTCTTTGATATCCTCCAAAATAGGACCCAATGAATGTTTTAAGGCAAAAATTAATGCAAGAAAAGCTGGTCTTATTTCGAAGATTTGGTTTGGTTTGGTTTGCAGCTTTACGGTCTACTTTTTGGGGAACAAGGGGCTAAGGAGACTGGGACCTACTGTTTAAGCAGATTCTGAAAGGCTACGAACATCCATATCATAGGGATTGGGATTTAGTTTGGAGTTCTACGGTCTACTTTTTGCAACACGAGGACTAATGAGACCGGGACCTACAGCTTAAAGCAGATTCCGAACGGCTACGAACATCCATGCCAATGTGAGATTCGAACCTACAAACTCCGTTGGCCAGCACACTAACCAATCGGCCATCATTCGGCTCCATATCATAGGGGGATTAAAATTCACGAACTGCGGTACCAAAAATCAACGTTCTAACATTTCGGCCATCCTTCGGCTTATTTCGAAGAAAGAACAAGGAAATCTCTGACAAGGAAAACCTTATGGAATATATTTAGATAGAGGTTTCAGTTTATCTTTCCCCAGACAACAAAAAATTTATTTTAAAAGCATTTTAACAATCGAAACTTCCTCCCGACGAAGCTCCATAAACAACTCAAATTCACACATTAATTTTCGGTACAAGGAGGATTTATTATATTGATCAGTGAATCGCCTCAAATATTTTATCGTTATTACCACGGAGTTTTGATAGCATATCATTTATTGGCACAACTTTCGCAAGTCATATATATATATATATATATATATATATATATATATATATATATCTTCTGGGATGAACCTGTCAAGGTATGGAGAGCGCAACTATATTAATGGATGGATATAACAAGGGCATACATCTATTTTAAAAGTGGATAACAAGAAGGTTTTGAGCATTTGGGCTTAAAGAATGATGCTTTAACTCAAACTTCTAACACGACAGCACGCCCCACAATATTTAAATTTTAGATCAAAACTGGTGCATCGTATTGTTTAAGAAATAAATTACAAGTTTCATTCTTTCAGTAGAGTACATTACTCTCATTAGGTTGGTAGAAAAGCATTTAAACGCATTTACTTGTTCTTTCAATTGTCTAAATTGAAATAACATTTTCCACATGAAACAACTGACGAAATAAGTAATAAATTTCGTATTGTGATCAATATTATTTCGGTAAGTTTTGATCCTAAATATAAATTTAGTAGATGAAATATTTCTTTTAAATTTTTGAACTCACTATTGTAATATATTATAATGAAGGGATTTTTTTTCTACCCTGTAAACTCGGCTTTGTAAGAAATACATCATTTTGTCGTGTTAACATTCTTAGTTCTAAAATAAAGATTAAATATAGAATATTTACGTCTGGGATAACTCTCAGCATCCACATAATCACAGTCTATAAAGTTCCCCTTTCCTTTGAAACTACCTAAAATAGGCACAGTTATTCGGTTTGAGCAAAATATAAAACAATCAGAAAAATTGTATTATAATATTACAAACCGTTTTCAAACAACCACTGCGATAATTCCTCAAGGATTTTCAGTATTGTCATAGGAAAGCCGAAACTTAATTTCAGCCAAGCACTGACTGAATGGGTAGGGATGCTATTCAGTATTGGAGTTCACGAGTTCGAATTTCGCTGCTTGCAATGTTGGTAGCCGTTCAAAATCGGCACTACGCAGTAAGTACCGTTATGAATAGCCCTTGTGTAACAAAACAGTACATCGTTGCGTCCCAAACGAAATCAATTTCTTTTAATTTTGTGCCGGTACATTTCGCAGAGGAATTCTACTAGAAGCAGGCGTTTTGCGCCTAAATTTAGTTATTCAGTTAAGTCTTAATAGATATTTTTTAACCAAATTTTCGTATTTTATATTGAAATATATAAACAAATATATAAAAATATATAAATAACAACCATAAGATTTTTGTAAACAAAAAAAAATATTTTTAGTGGATAAATGTGTAGTATCGTAAATATGAAAAATGAAATAAAAATAGTATATAGTTTTATTTTTATTCCGTTCTGTGGTTCCGCATCGCCTGATGTAAAAACTAGTTTTTTTGTCTAATTTTTTCCAAAATCAATGTAGTAGACAAGAACATTCGGCTTCGTTTTCCTGTATATACCGTTATTTTTGTACCCACAAACCAATGTTATAATAAATATATAGAATATAAAATTTATAATAGTAATAGGCCAGCACTCTAATCATTAGGCCATCGTTTGGCCCAAAAGGATATGAAGCATAATTTAAGCACGAATCAATAGTAGTAATA
Source organism: Pardosa pseudoannulata (assembly GCA_032207245.1). NCBI lineage: Eukaryota > Metazoa > Arthropoda > Arachnida > Araneae > Lycosidae > Pardosa > Pardosa pseudoannulata. The sequence goes on along the minus strand of CM063503.1, from coordinate 78,397,244 downwards.
GGAATGTATGCTTATATAAATAGAATGATTATATATTTTGTCTATTTTAACAACAATTAAAGAAAAAGGTATTTATGACTTTTTATTTCCCATATTACAACCAATCTTAATTTTTTTTTAAAGTAAATAGCAAGACTTCATGTTCACTGTACAGTGGCTATGAGTCATTCTTAGCTATATATCACCTTTTTACTAAGTTGTTTTGATAGTAGATAGATACTTTGTGCGAAAGCGTCACATCCGACCTCGGGTTATTGAAACCACCATTAAAGACTTCCTTAATACTTTTCATTCTAACTCCACATACCACTCGCTTTAGTCAACTCCGTAAAACAAATGAACAACGGTGGAATTTTGCACAAGTTCTATTCAATCACAACAAGACTGCTTGTCCCTCAATCCTTAAAACTTCAATGATTATGCATGGGTGTACACTTTATTTAAATTATACGATTAGCATTAAAAAAAATTTCAGCAGCCTATTTGAATAAGTGACAGTTTAAAAAAACCCACTAAATTTAATATTTGGGAAAGTTACTGGAAGAAGTACCTTGTTCGCGTTATTAACACATTGTGTGCGGATACATTTCGCAGCGGAATTGCATCGGGAGCTGGCGTTTTGCGCGTAAATTTAGTTTTTCAGTTAAATCTCAATAGATCGAAAATTATTTGATTTTTTAACCAACTTTTCGTATTTTATATTGAAATATATAAACAAATATATAAATAGAAATATATAAATAACATCCATATGATTTTTGTAAACAAAAAATATATTTTTTAGTGGATAAATTTATAATAGTATCGTAAATATGAAAAATCAAATAAAAATAGTAGCATATAGTTTTAATTTTTTCGAATTATGCTATATATAAACATTTTTACATTATAAAAAAATGAGAATAGCAATCATAAAATAATGTAAAAACTAGTTTTTATTTGTCTAAACTTTTTCAGAATCTATGAAGTAGAATCAATGACGTTTCTCACGCACATAAAAATTGAGCCCTTTAATGCATTAAAATTTAAACAGTTTATACATAAGTGATACTAATTAATTGAACTATTTTTAACTTCTACTAGTGATATCAAGCACTAGATACGAATATTTATAATACATTGAGATGTAAACTCTAATGCAGGTGATACTTTGCTAAATCGTAGGAGAAAAATCTACTACAGTCATTAAAAGCACATTTGCTAAAACACTAAAGAATTAGATTAATTTTAATACTGAAATTTATAATCTGTATTGAGACTAACATTTATCTTTTCAATTAAGGTTTAAAATTATTAAGGATTCTTACTGGTGTTAACAACTTCTGGTAGACAATTGAATATACTGAAAAGAAATTAAATCTCATATTAATAAAATGGAATTTAAAAGTGTTAAATTTATATTTTGACGTTTAGCCAAAATTGGAACTTAATAAGGAATTATGATCGTGAATGTTGTCTTACACGTGCGCACTTTAATTTTTAGTTGTACTGGTGATACCCACAGAATATGACACCGTTATCATTACTTGCAATACACGAGTTAATGAAATTAATGTGATAAATTAATTTTTAGAGAACAAGTACCAGTGTTGCATATCTTGATATAAAAATTTAGTTTCTAAGACATATTTCAAAAGTTATTTAGCGGGTAAGTGATTTCATTTTTTTTCCCTATTTGGTGTATATATTTGTTATTTTTTTAAAAATGTATTCCTTGAAATGACAAGAGGAAATTTTTTTAAATTAAATTTTTAGAGCGATATCAAAAACTTCATTCTAAAATATTATATTTATTTAATTTTAAGAATGATGTTTATCAATATCTGCATCAAGAAGAATATCAACATTTATCTTTTCGACTAATGTTTATAATCATTTAGAACTTCCAATTGTAATTAACTAGAATTCTGGTACATTATAAAATATAACTGAACTTAAAAGGAATCTCGTTTAATATTAATACGGTATTTAAAATTGTCTATTAATTTATATTAAGTTTTAAACAAATTCAAATTTAATAAAATGTAAATTGTTATCTTACGTAAGCATACTTACCTCTAGTTTTAGTTGAAGAGGCGACACTCTCAAGGAATATGACATCATTTCCACTACCTGCAAAATATTAGCTTATGAATTATAGTTGAGTAAATTTAATTTTAAAAAAGTGCTGATATTACATACCCTCAATTCCTGTTGACGCAAATTTAGGGTTTCCAAAGCCGTATTCTAGGATGTAAAATATAGTTCATTTCAGGCATTTTCAGATGAGTAGTTGAATTTAAAATTAACAAATTTACGTTTTAGAAAAAGTGTGCTAGTATTACATACCTTCAATTCCTGTTGACGCTAATTTAGGGTTGCCAAAATCATACTCTGGAAGGGAAAAAAGGGTTTATTTCAGGTATTATAAAAAGAATATTGATAATGGTATTGATTGATAAAGAATATTTATATTGATGATCTGTTAATATTTTTCATAGAAATAATAACCGACTCATAAAATATTTAAAAATGTCACCTAAAATCAACGATAATTCTTCAAAAAAATTTTTTTCAAAGAGAAAACCAGTATTTACTGTAAAAGTTTTGTTAGAAATTGTGCATTGTTAGTTGGATTTGGAGCGGTACCGCCTACTTTAACATTATTACATACAGGCTAAAGAAACCAGTATATATCATAAAGGCAAATTACAATGGGTTCGAGAGTGGAAGACCACAGGGAATTCGAACCCATGAACTCGAGAACCAATCATTCGCAATGTGACGTCGCGACACCCCATTAGTTTTACAAACTGGTTTTGTTAAAACCCAGGCCAAGGCGACATTCTGTCTTTAAAATTGACACTAAAAGGCAAAGGATTTTCTGTTCGACAGGCCTTGCGATGTCCGAGGTGATTAGAAGGTCGGACGCGATGCGGAAATGACAGACTCTCAGACTCCAACGAAAGGACCAACAGGAGGCTAGCAGGACAGCGACGCGGGAAGGAAAACTCGAAAGGTGACGCTAGTTTTCGCCGGAGAAGATTGACGGAGAGAGAGCGAGAGCGAAGGCAAAGCAAGGTTGCGTTTCTGGAGAGACGATCTCCATTTTTTTGGTGGGACTCAAGGAGTCCAAGTTTTACCCCCTGTATAACCGATATCTGACGGGCACCTGACCGCAGACTTCTATTTAGGCTTCCCTCGAACCTGGGACTTTTGGGTCCGTACCCAGCTCATACTGAGTCCCTGTGATGTCTGTTCGGAAACTTTGTAAATAGCTTTGCATTTAGTCCAGAATTAAAGTTATTGTTTTAAGCTGTACGTCGTGTAACTACAACTTCGATACCCACACGCTACCAGAGGATCCAGTGATGATCAGCACCCTACCCATTCGATCATCGTTTGGCCGTTGGTTGGCTGGGTTTGATTTGGTTTGGTTTACTTTGGTTTGGAATGCTACGGTCTACTTTTTTGCAACACGAGGGCTAATGAGACCAGGACCTACAGCTTAAAGCAGATTCCGAATGGCTAAGAACATCCATGCCACAGTGGGATTCGAACCCACGAGCTCTAATACCGAAGACCAGTACCCTAACCAATCGGCCATCGTTCGGCGTTGGTTGGCTAGGAGCGAGCACTATATTTTCTACCCGTCTAACTAATCAGTCTCTACCCTACTGTTAAAGTAGAATCCTAGTGCTTATATCTATTCATACGAGAAGTTAGACTTTTAAGCAGAATTTAACAAATGTAAAGCCAACGGAAGTAAAGCAAAAATAAAGAGATTGAGATATGACACCAGATTTAAAGCAACAGTGTTAAATTTGTTTTGAGATTTAGTTAAAAAAATTTAATACTGAATGCTAACTGTTGTATTACACATACACACTTACTTTTAGTAATAGTTTTATTGATGGTACTCTCCTCGGATACGACATCCATATCATTACCTGCAATATACGAGCAAATGAAATTAAGATGATAAATTAATTTTGAGCAAACAAGTACCAGTGTTATATACCTTCATTTCTGGTTGATGTCAATTTAGGGTTTCCAAATTTGTTTTCTAGAAGACAAAACAGAATTCATTTCAGGTATTATAATAAGAACATTGATATCTACCATTTAATATTTTTTTACATGTAAACACTTATTAAGGTGATAAAATGATGATAGTTGTTGCATCTAAATCAATGATATAAATCCCCTATAATAGCCTAAGTTGTTTATCCATCTGTCTGCGAATTTATGAAGCGGTTGTACCTGGAATGGATAGAGCATCCATATTGGATTTTTGATGAGTTAGGGTTAGCAAAATTCAGAGCGGGTAAAGTTTATCTTTCCCTAAACTATAGATCAGATTCTAAAATAAATTGCCATGGATAAGCGTCGTATCACAGTGAAAAATTCTGTCATCTTTAAAACGTTCGAAAACCATCCCGTTTCCATTTTCGAGCGTTTAATGCCATTATATCAAGCCCCATTTTAAGAGCAGGCGATTAAATTTATCAATTTATCACATAATAAATAGGTAAAAATAACAATTTTTTTCTAGCATTATGACGTCATTCCTTTAATCATCTCATTTAATCATCTATTTTAGATTATTTAAATACCTTCTGCGTTATTCCCATACGTTTTATCACTAAACTTAGATATTACGTAAATAATTTTCTTTTATATTTGGCTTAAATAAAAGATTAGGCACATACGTGATAGTTTTAATCGATTATTTTTGTTGAAAGATAATTCTCAGCCAAAAAAACAAATAATTTATTTTACCTGCCTCATAGGGTACTTTACAATTCTGAAAAATTAAAAATTTTACTGATCTCGTCATATGACGGGCTATATGCTAGTTTTTTTTTAATAAAAAAGCGAAAATTAGAAATCCAAAATATAGTTTATACACTGTAAATTTTTCATTAAAACTATTCATTGTTGGATGGATGAGAAGGTACACTGTAGACCAATTATTTCCTAACCTTGAACGGACAGATCAATGAATATTAAATGGAATACAAACGACTACAATTATTCATACCAGAAGGTAAAACTACGAGTTTGAATATAGGAATAAATGTAAAATCAAAGTAAGGAATGAAAAATAGAAAGAGGGTGATTGCAGATAGCTGCTTCGCTACTACGAGAGAGCTGCATTATCAGTGCAATTTCAGTTACTCTGTGCATGGTCAATATTTTGTTTTAGTATATAATAGTGGAGATCACTCAGAACTTCCCTTTTTACACCTGCTTTAGTTTATATGCCTGTTGTAATGTATTTACAACACATACACCAGTGTTCGTTATCAAAGAGAAAACCAGTAAAATATATGCTATAGAATAAATGGTAAATGCCTTATATTTAAACTCCCATTTATTATATACATTATTTAGAGATTAATACATGACTTGATTAATATATGACACTACCTGCTTTATTTGGTTTTGATATTCATCAATATTTTTAAAATGGTATTCCTTAATCAAAATATTACGAGACCCAGGTAACAACAATCATGAATATTAAGTTGGTTTACCTCCAGTAATTACAGGGAGGAAGGGTGGGGTTCTAAGCAGGCTGAACGTCGGTGCTGTCGTAAAGGTCTTCACTTTGTCGGATGCGGGATCGGGCAAATATTGCTGGCCCGGGCTCTCTGGCTTGCTCACGGGATCTGGATGCACCTGTTCCCTCTGGCTTCCGACCTCGACTTCTCTTCCAACTTTTTTCCCACAACTTTACACCTCGGTTCAACTCCCCTTTTCTTCTGTCTCTTTTCCAATCACTTGTTAGTGAAATTTTCTCCACATCTGCACCCCCTTCTGGTGTGCAGGTGGGCTCATTAAAATGGCCCCTTTGGTGAAAATTGATATTATTGCCCAGCCCTTACCCCCATACCTCATGGCTGCATCCCTGCCTGGGCTTGAGCGTTACACTTGCGTCACACCATCAGCTATAACTCACCCTCTAGGGTCCCCATTAAAACTCCAAGTCAACAGCTGCGTTTATAATCTTTTTAGAAATTTAGTCCACAGCTGTGTGTGCACTTGCTGACCATCGTGGGAAAGTACATCAGTACACTGTCCAAGATTGCAGAGAGAGAAAGGGAAGAGGGGGAGGTGCCACGTGGGATGGCGTACAGCATTTAACACATTGAAGACGGTATGCGCTGAAAAGTGTCTAGCCTCAGTTCTCGCATATTTTTTGTTAAAGTGATAACAAAAAAATCCAAAAATTGTGAATTTCTGTCATTCGTCGCCAACAGTTGAAAAATAAAAGACGGGAATTCCCGTCTCCCGTCTTCAATATGTTAAGTACAGTGCGGTTTTTTACACTACGAAAATTTGGAATGCAGCTACTTATATTATTAAATATTGGAATGATTCTCTAAGTGATTTCATGCATGGCTACCCTTACACTATAATCTAAACAGGGGTGAGGAATGAATCTAAAAATGTCCTTTTCTTGTTAAAAAGAAACTCTCAAATTTTAAGTAATATTAATAGGGATAAAAAAATTAAGACTAATGCATATTAAAATTGATGTCTATAATACATTAAATTTAGAAACTCTGAACAAGCATCTTATAAACTAAGTTTTCTTTAAAATTTGTACTCGTACTATCAGATAATAGATGCATAGGAATATTTTAATCTATTGATATAGTCTCAAAATTGCGCAAGGAATACTTTACCGAATTGGATGAGAAATAACTACTTTAACAATTAAACTTAAAGGACCATTTGCTTAAGTACTTATGGAGACATAGTAACTTTCAAGTTAAAGCTTTCACTACAAAAACCTGTTCTTGATTTATAATATAAAACAAAAAAAGTAAACTTTTTTTCGATCATTAATAAAGTCCTGACTTCATAAAAAAAATTTATATGAAGTGATGGATTTTAGAAACAAAATTTGTATTCAAATTTTTAAAAAAAATCTTACCAGCAAAATAAGTTATGAAACTTGTAATTTAGAACCTAATTTTTTTATACCAAATAGAAGCTAATTTTATTTTTATTCTTGGAATCTCAATTATATAAATAAGAGAAATATATTTTACTTTATAGCATGATAGAGGCTAATGTTTTTTCTATTTTCTGTTTTTTAAACAGTTTTTAGTTCTTTTTAAATTTTAAAATGTAAGAAGATTTTTACTTCGAATTAATATAAAAGCTTAATTTCTAATACACATTTAAAAAGATACTTAGCGGTAAGGGAATTTCACATTTTTTTTTCTATTTGATGTATATTTTTATGTATTACTTGAAATGACAAAACTATTTCTTTTTAAATCTAGACCGTTGCCAAAAAGTTTCCTTCTGAAAGAAACAGAACATTGTTTTATATTGAATTGAAGGAAGGCTGTTTTAATGAAGATGTTGAATATTAATTTTAAAACCGAAGTTTATCATTACCTGTATCAAGAATAACATCAACATTTATCTTTTCAATTACTTTTTATATTCAAATGATTATACCTTGCGATTGTAAATAACTACAATTCTGGTTAAAAAAAAATATATAACTGAACTTAAACGGAATCTCATTTAAAATCATTAATACGGTATTTAAAATTTTTTGTTTTAATTTACTTCTTAAGTTTTAAATTCAAATTTAATAAAAGAGTAAATTGTTACCTGAAGACTGTGTGCGGGTACATTTCGCAGTGAAATTGTACCGGGAGCGGCCGTTTTGAGCATAAATTTAGTTATTCAGTTAAATCTCAATAGAACGAAAATCATTTAATTTTTTAACCAACTTTTCGTATTTTATATTGAATATATAAACAAATATATAAATAGAAATATATAAATAACAACCATAAGATTTTTGTAAACAAAAAATATATTTTTTAGTGGATAAATTTATAATAGTATCGTAAATATGAAAATTCAAATAGAAATAGTAGTATATAGTTTTAATTTTTTCCCGTTCTGTGGTTCCGCATCGACTGATGTAAAAACTAGTTTTTATTTGTCTAAATTTTTCCAGAATCTGTGTAGTAGACAAGAACATTCGGCTTCGTTTTCCTGTATGTACCCTTATTTTTGTACTCACAAACAAACCGTGTTACACTAACCCGTACTAGTACGTGACCCACGTTCAAGTATCAATCGTCAGAAAAAGTACTAGTACGTGTCCCGCATACAATGTGTTAAGTATGTACACTTACTTCTAGCTTTAGTTGCAGGGATAACATTCTTGAATGTGACATCGCTTCCACTATCTGCAAAATATGAGCTTATAAGTTAAAATATGAGTAAGTTTAAGATCTGTAAGATAAGTAAAATGTGTAATTAAGTTTAAAATAAATAAATTTTAGAAAAAAGTGCTAGCATTACATACCCTCATTTCTTGTTGATGCTAATTTAGGGTTCCCAAAGTCATACTCTAGAAGGTAAAAAAAGGGGTTTTTCAGGTATTATAAAAAGAATATTGATAACTATCATTTAATGATATTTTTCATATAAATAATAATTAAGAGATAAAATATTTAAAAAATTAACATCTAAAATCAACGATAATTAGTTCTTAAACTTTTAAAAAATGGAAGAGAAAAATAGTATTTGTTACACTAATGTTTTCCTTTGAAATTGTGCATTGTTGATTAGTTTGATTTGGAGCTGTACCGTCTACTTTTTTTACTGCTTGATGGTTAATGAAACCGGTATGTGTCGTGTAGCCAATTTTTGATGGCCACGAGTGGGGAATTTCTTGAACTCCAGAACCAATCAGTCGCACCCTACCCATTGGGCCATGGTTCGGACGTAAGTTGGCTGGGAGGAAGCACTATAAGCCTATATTTTCTGCCCATGAAGTAGTCCGTCTCTTCCCTACTGTTAACGTGAAATCAGAGTGCTTATATCTATTCATACGAGATGTTATAACCTTTTAAGCAGAATTTAACATATGTAAAGCCAACGGAAGTAATGAACAAATAAAGACAGAACAAGCTTAGCCAACAGCTTCGCAGCTATGAACAAGCAACATGATACGAGTAATATCAGTTGCAGAAAAACAGCCTGACTAGGAGATAGAAAATCATATCTATACATAATAATTGAACTAAATGAAAGTAACATTTCTAATAGAAATGCTTAGACCGATTCCGAAGCCAGCATGATAAATATTCTTTAGACAATTGTGTAATAGGTATGGCGTACCGGCATTTCAGTACCGAAGCCACTGGGTGCGAATTCCGCTATTATGTATGCTGTTGCTGTTCCAAATCATTTTAACATTAAGTCACATTAGGTATGCTGCGTCACTCAGTAAGGACCACCGTAGAGTACGTATAGTAATTTGAATAAAAAGTATAAACTAGAACTAGTAGATTCAGTATTAGGCGGTTTAGAAAGACTTATTTCGACTTTGATTCTAAATATACAATCTAAGCAAACATTGTAAAATTTGCTCATGATTTAAGCTTTAGTTCATCGTATGCTTTCGATGTCATGAAGTGCATACCAATGAACTCCCCGAGTCCTGATGACGAGTTCCTCATCAGCGCAGTAAAACAGGCTTATGAAGGAAAAAGTGAAATTGGGGAAGTATGACCTTATCCGAAAATCTTGACATGGAATAATATTGGAGAATTGTTCGGTGCCATTCGAAAATGTGACCTGACTGAAAAAAAAATCCAAAATGAAAAAGAAGCCTTGATACAATTCAAAAAAAGCTGGTTCCAAAAGGATTCTATGGAGAAGGTAGTCAGTAGAAGTTAAAGCGCACCTGGCATCAATTGTATGCAAGCTTATGATGTTCGTATTCTCATTTTAGTTCATCCTGTCTACAGGCTCGACCGAACCTTAAAAATGCAACAGATGTACACCCTTATATTCTGCATGGACCTTAAAAAGTTCGATTTAGAGATGTTGGCCATGATTCAGCAAGTGTTCAGTAGTAAGACATTCAGAATCTGCTATTTTTATAGGCACAAATGCTTCAAAAGTCAGTTGAGAGTATGCTGAAAACGAATTTCATGTAGAACATTCATCCAAGAGGCGAAACGAAGACAATGCGCATTATTATATTAATTTAGCAGTTTGATTATATGTAAATGAAAAGTACATATGATCATAAACATAATAATAACAATTGGCAAAAGGACAGTGCACATCATCATTAACCAGCGATTTGCAGATGAGAAAAACATGTGCCAATTGGAAGCTTCATCTTTGTAATGCACCTTGCCTCACCTCTTTCGTGGTCAACTTTCTACCATCGAACAGCATCGCAACGCTTTTCTAGCTTTACTTCAATCCCGATCTTGGTTCGACAGACTTTTTACAGTTCCCTATAGCGGAAACAACCTTCACAAAATACCCCCATGGACGACGTGCAGCTTGGAAATATTACAGAAAAGCACTTCAAGGGCGCATTCGAACCATGGAAAACTCTTCAGCAGAAGTGTGCTGATGCTCCAAAGATTCTATATTTTGAAGAATTTTAATTGCGTCGATACCTTTAATCTATTTTTTCACAAATTCAGTTCAATACTTTTTAAATAAACATTCTAGATTTTTACTATGCTACAGAAGATTATTCTAAATTTTTCGATAGAAAATATATACAGTAGAATCAATAGAAAAGTTCCTTAATTACGATTAAGAAAATTTAACAAATTTTGATGTTATTAAAATTAAAACTCTTACCTTCAATTTCAGTGGAACTAAAGACGCTATCCCTTAATTGAATATCATCATCCCTATCTGAAAAATACAATTTTTGCATAAAATTAATGTGATAATCTTAATTACATTCAATAGTTTCAATAGTTTATTTTATATTAGAATTTCTGATATAGTACTTTAGAAAAAAATCAAAGAATATTTTAAATGAAAAGACAGTGTTAATTATCACTAATTTATCCATTTGATAACTTCTAACAAAAAAATGTAAGTTTCTGAATATATTACTACAATAAACCGAAATCCATGTAAATTTAGCAATTTTAATATATTACCGAAAATTGAATCTTCGCGATACATCTCATCAATTAACTTTCTATATTAAAATTTATTTTCCCGATGCTTTAAATGAGCTATGAAAATTATAAATCAATATAAAACCTTTTATTAAAATAAGGTTTGGTTTGGAGAGCTATGGTCTACTATTTTGCTCATGAGGGCAAGCGAGGCCGGGACCTACTGCTTAAAGCCGATTCTGAATTGCTACGAACATTCATACCAAAAGCAGCTATTAAAATAAGAGCAAGAGGAAATAATACTGATTATTTAAAGAATTCTTCTTGAATTTCTTCAATATTAATGAAGCAGGTATTACGCACATGCTAAATCAGCGAACTCCCTAATAGAAATTTGGTTAGGGGAAATTACTTTTTCCCCCCTAACAATAAGTTGTTGATTGGAAACATTACAGACAATTTATTACACAAGGCCTAATTTAGACTGCAAACTATTGCTTAAAAGCGACTACGAATAGCTACGACCACCTATGCCCGCAGTGGTATTCAAAAGTGGGTTTTAATATCGAATAACTACCCATTTGGCCATCATCGGATATTTACCCGACAGATCTATGAAAATCAAAAGCATTTTGTAACATGACTCGTTATGTTATACCACCCAGAAATTTGTAGTGAATTAAAATGTGTAACTGAAGTGTGAGAAACTCCATTACAGAAACGAGTTTCTCTCTATAAAATTTGTTGTTGAAGTTGTTTCTAATGCCATTTGAACTATATAAGCTGTCAGGTAGCAGGTTACTCGATTTAAGGCGAAGGATTGCATATTTCATTTTGAAGAATCCGGATAGGGTGAAAAACGACATTTCCCTCAGTTGTTGGCCGTCGTATTTCGGATGCAGGGGACAAGCTGAAGAACCCCCCCCTCCCCAGGCTTGCCTGCCACCTCCAGAGGAATTGCATAAATTTGGAGAACATTGTGAACCTAATGTATGCGTCTGTTTCTCAGTAAATACAAAATAATCATTAGTTGGCTTGAGCCTGAAACTTACAACCTCTCCAGCTATGAATTCGTACATCTGCCAACTGAGCTTCTGTGGCTGCACAAACTCATATTTTAGAGCTGTAAAAGAGCTCCACTCCTTTGTATCTGCACAGCTGTAATTTGTACCTTTTAGTCTTTACATTTATTCTTAAGGGTACATGAACCATTAAAACAAGGAAAAGTGGTATTTCAGATAACTGCTTATGAGAACGTATTTCAATAATAAAGTTATAGATATTTTAAAATTTGAATAGGGTGTTTCTTAAATTAACCCCTTTATGAAACTAGTGAACGCCTGTATATACATACGTAAGCTTAAGATCTGAAATTTGCCTACAAGACTTCATAGCTATCAGTAACAAACCACTCTGATCACCTACAGGCAAAATCCTTATGATTAAGAAACATATCATGTAATCCCATTCATAATTTTCTTAGTCTTGAAACATCCGTATGTAGCTTAATGTTGAAGCATTTCACTTATGCGCCTTATCCATTGTCCATTTATATATCATGAATGTTATAATTCACCGATAATTGCTTTAAACTTCCGTTCAGTATACCGTTCAGTTGTTTCGTTGTGACACATCACTAAATTATAAATTTCGTCTTGTTTGTGAATTATATTGAATTATACAAGTACAGAAATATATGTTAATGCATTAGTACTGTGCAATCTGATATTTCTAAGTAATATTTCCTTCATACGTTATCTTTTTCTCTGTATCTAAAAACGTATAAATGGTGCTCCAATGTTCGTTTATAAGTTTTTCTTCATCGGTCTGTTTCATTGTAAATAAGCAACATTATTCTTTATTTAATCCATATTTCAAATTAGATATTCATTTATTTTTTAATATATTATTTCTTTGTATGAAGATTTAACAGATGTAAAAACATACAAAACGTAATACAATCTAAGTTCTATATAACTGTACTGAGTAATTTTCCACAATGGCTAGCACGTGCACACACAGCTGTGGACTTCGAGTTTTAATGGGGACCCCTGCGGAGGAGTTATAGCTGATGGAGTGGCACAAGTGTACAGGTCAAGCTCAGGCAGGGATGCAGCAGTGAGATATGGGGGCAGGGGCTAATCAATAATACCAATTATTTTAACCAAAGTAGCCACTGTAATGAGCCTACTTGCACACCCGAAGGAGATGCAGATGTGGAAAAATTTCACTAAGAAGCGATTGGAAAAGTGAAAAAAAGGGGCGTTGAACCGAGGTGTTAAGTTGTGAAAAAAAGTTGGAAAAAGGAGTCGAGGTCGGGAGCTAGAGTGTACGGGTATATCCAGATCCCGTGAGCAAGCCAGAGAGCCCGGCACAGCAGACAGCAATATTGCTAGCACCGACGTTCAGCCTTCCTTGAGCCCCGCCTTGCTTCCTGTGGATGCCTGGAGGTAAACAGACTCAATATTCATGATTGTTACCTGGGCATCATAACATTTTGATTAAGGAATACCATTTTAAAGATATTGACGAATATCAAAACAAAATAATGAATGCCATGTCATATTAATCAACTCGTATATTAATTTGTAATTAATGTTCATAATAAATGTTTTAGTTTTAATATAAGGCTTTTACTTTTAATTCTATAGAGTATATTTTACTGTGTTTCCCCTTTGAAGAACAAACACTGGTGTATGTGTTGCAAGTACCTTACAACAGTAACTATTCTCTAATTTGCAAAATTTTCAATTTTGAGATTCAATTTTTTTCCTGTGAACTACTTTCCTGTGTTTTCTATTTCTCAATATATTTCTGGACATTTCAACCATAACATTTGATAACACATTTTATGATAACCAAAAACCTCGAAATGATTTTACTAGACTCTTAACATTCTTCTTAAATTAAAAATACAGTATTTTTGGAAGATGTTCTACTTTATTTTTGTTTTCATTGCAGACTTCTTTTTTACAAGTAAAATAAATTGAACAGATTCTAATTCATACAACAAATGCGATTACAAACTATTCTCTTCCTTGCACAGGGTAATAAAGGAAGTACAGTACACTCTCGAGTATCCGGTTTGCGACTCTCTAGCTTCCGTACTATCCGACCTAATTTTCTTTTATCGTAATTAAACCAGGAAGCCAAGGCATTGCATTGATAACGTTGCCAAGGCATTGGAAGCGAGTGTCTGCTACGATCCTCCTACGTCTCGCGTGCAAAATACAAATTGCGAAAGAAAAAGAACAACGTTCTGTTAGTTTTCGTCAGTGTATAACGGACCTCAATTGTTGGCACTGTTCCCAATTGTAACTGCACAGTACGTACAGTATTCACAAACTATTCTTGGAGTATGCTTAATTTTTTTTAAGTGTAACACAATGGAGATTTCATAACGAGTGATAAAAGAAATGTACTACAGGGGAGAAATCATGCGCTATACATTGACTAGACTCTGGTATAACAGAACAAAACTTCCTACTACAAAGTAATAAATCATTAATAAATTTAAATGAAAATTAAAAAAATTTTAGGTTTAAATGCGATTTACGGGAAATTTTTTAACTTGCCTACACTACAAACAAACTGTTGCACACATATATTTCAAATCTTCAAGGTAAGTAAGTACTTTACAGTCTGACAAAAAACTCCACTTCTTTTACTTTGCCACTTTTTGATGCTTAAAACCTATAGTATTTTAAATATTTTATCATTTTTTTTAATTTCTTTTTTCTTTAAATGTGGTGTAAAATTTCATACTTTTTTAAATTTAAATAAATGGGGAATTATACTTTATTATTATAGTTCACAAAGATATCTTTAATGAAACTTTAAGTAAACCTGCAGTGTGTCAGCAATATTTTAAAATAAGCATTTATCTTTTTTAAAGAAAACTCCCGGAAAAAAAATAGTTTGAAGAAAATCCCCTGTATAATATTAGTCTAAGTTAGCTGTCCGTTTGTTCTCGTATTTATGAAGAGGTTGGACCTGGAATGGATAGAAGCATCCATATTGGATTTTTGATGAGTTAAGGTTAGCAAAATTCAAAGTGAGTAAAGTTTATCTTCTCCTAAACTATCGATCCGATTCTAAAATAAATTGGTATAAATATTCTTCATATCACAGCGAAAAATACTGTCGCCTTTAAAATGTTAGAAATACACCCCTTTCCCCCCTTTTCGATCGATTAATGCCATTATATCAAGCCCCATCTTAGAAGTAGGTGATTAATTTTATTTATCATATGTGTAAAAATAACATTTTTTCTAGCATTATGAAGTCATTTCTTTAACCATCTCGTTTAATCATTGCTTATTTTAAATTATTTAAATATCGTCTGCATTATTTTCATACGTTTTATCACTGAACTTAGATATTAAGTAAATAATTTTCTTTTATATTTGGTTTAATAGATTAGGTATATAAATAATAATTTTAAATTTATCTTAACGATTACCTTAACGATTAACGGGAGGAAACGATCTCCTAAATGCAGAGTTGAGGGTTTAGGGCTCGAGCTGGCATAAGAACCGCCGTGTCCGCTAATGGCGACTGGGGCACATAAAATACGTTCTTGGGTTTTCACATAATACCTCTGGGGATAGCAGGCCAAGCCTCGGGGTATTCTGCTTGGCCCTTGCTTCTAAATTACTAGGACCCAATTGAACTCAGACGTTCTTTCACCCTAGAGGTGTTCGTCAAACGAAAGACAAACCTCTCCACCTTAATTGGTGCCGCCTGTGACCACGTGCTAGGTTCGTCCAAGTGGCATTGGTGACAACAAGTTCAAGCTGTCACCAAGGGAAATTTGGTTCATATTGTTCTAATAAATATGAAAGTTTATGAAATGCAATTTTTATTTTGCATGAACAAGAGATTAGTGTAAGAAAATTTCACGTGACATTCTTTCCAGTACCCCCAGAATTAAAAGTAAAAATATCTAAAGAAAATAAAACAAAGATTCCAGTTACTAAATGTAAACATTTAATTTAAAAATCTATCCTTATACCTTTGTATAGATGAAAAATTACAAAATGAATATTACCTCGAAATCTCATTGTTTCCGGCGAAGAGAGTTCTAGAATTTCGCTTTCTAAAAAAATAAATTTGTATTAAGCAATAAAATAATTACAGTAATCAAATGTATAATGAAAATGAGCAGTTTTACGATCACTTTTAGGATCACGTTAAACTCGTGAAAACTACGAAACTGGCACGCAAAATTTATTTCCTTTCAAACACAAAAACTTTTTTCTATTTACGTACCTACCATTTATATTGGTATAAATCATACTGACGTTTCAGTTACACACTCATAAAAGTATCATTTATCCTCATTTATCAAGCATAGTAATATCATTTAGACATAACAAAATGTATTTACAATTTTGCACACAAAGACGACTAGATTCTTTTGAAAATTACCTGAAGCAGTCTCATTGCCATCTATAATTATCCAGCTATTACTTATAAAATAGCATATAACAAAATTATATGAACTGTTGAAAACCTACAATAATCCTTAAGACGATTTAAATGCTTATACCAGATATCGCCAAGATGTTCATCTTGAACTTCTAAAAGCTCCCAGGAAAAATTTTGGTAGATTATAGTATGGTCAAGTTGGCGAACCTGAAGTGATTTATCTTTGAAACCGATCTAAAAATATTTCACCCCTTGGTCCTAAAGAAAAATACCAACCTTTTTGCCAAGTTGGTGTAAAAGGAATAGCAATGTCCAGCACTATAGAGTATATAGCAGGGGTGGCCAAGCTTTTTGAAAATGCAAGCCATTTTTCAAAATTTGAGCTGTCCTTAGCTGTATTTCGCGAGCCTTAATTAAATACGCATTTAAAAGGTATGCAAAAAAGGTATTAAAATTCTTTTTACAGAAGTTATATTTATTGAATATCATTTGGAAGTTCTTCGTTCTTTAATTTTTCAAGGAAAAATTTTCAATTGTCGATAAATTTTTGCATTGGTGCGAATGTAATTTACTATGTGTTGCACTCATAACATTAGGATATCTCAAATATTTTGTAACGAGATGTTCTCGGTGAATTATGCAGTGAATCTGTATTAGTTGTGGAATTTAAGAATCTCTTAAAAGCCCAGTAAGACCAGTTTAGCCCAGATTTTTTTACCCAGCATTGCCGGAACTCCAGTTGTATTATTTTTTTAAATATAATAACACAAAAATGAAAAGGGAACTCGAGTTCATTTATCGAGAGCCACAAATAATCCTTCAAAGAGCCGCATGTGGCTCGCGAGCCTCAGGTCGGTCACCCCTGGTTTATAGTACTGGGCATGTGTAATATACCCAGCGATTTGCTGATGAGAAAAATCTGTGTCAATTATAAGCTTCATCGTGGCAGTGCTCCTTGCACCAACTGCTTCGGAATTCCTAGTATCGAACAGCATTGCAAAGTTTTTCCATCTCCGATCCTGATCTGGGCCCTGCAAACTTTTGCAGGTTCTCTCGAGGGCAAACAACCTGTAAATCGCCGTTCACATGTGCCAAAAAGCAGCGCAAAAGCAAGGTAAAGTCATGAATCGTACTTCCCTTTCAAAACATCCCTAGCTAGGGAAAAAATTCCACCATTCCTACCAGAGTTATTGCAGAGTTTAACCTCTTTCCTACTGATACTTTCCGTTTGTTTCCGCTAGATTTAAAATGGTCGATTCTGCTGTTGCAAAATGTACAGTCATAAAATGCAATTGAAACATTTTCACAGATGCAATTGCAACTGAATATGAGAGGCTAACGGATCGAATTAATTCCTTCATTATCCTCCTTCTTTTTTGCATCTAAAATTTTCTTTATGAATTGAATGAGTTTTTCGTGCGATTCATTAAAAACAGTAAAAAGAAATGTAGATGTCGGAACTGATAATGAGAGGATAACTGATCGAATTTCTTTCATTATCCTTCTTATTCTTCTACATCTAAATTTTTTATTATGAATTCAATGAGTTTTTTATGCGATTCATTAAAAGTAGTAAGAAGAAATGTAGATCTCGCAACTGATAATGAGAGGCTAACGGATCGAATTAATTCCTTCATTATCCTTCTGATTCTGCATCTAAAATTTTCATTATGAATGAGTTTTTCATGCGATTCATTAAAAATTGTAAAGAGAAATGTAGATGTCGCATTTTGTATCAAGTAAACAAAAGCACAACACACGGAATGATGGGATTGCACTGTCGTCTGATCACGTGACTTCTGACGACAATCTCGGTAAAACGGATGGTTGAAACCATTGTTCATGTAAACGGGGCTGAAAGAACCATTGCAACGGGACCATACTTTATGTCCAAGCGTTTTCAATGCGCTCCTTTGGGAACATTCTAGATAAACACTTCTAGTACCTCTAAAAAAGGTGGAAACGAGTTGGCAGATGCGCGCTAGTACTCAAAGGTTCTACATTTTATAGAATTTTAATTGCTTGTTCGACATGTTCAATACATTCTTTGCAAGATGAATCCAGAATTCTCGATGGAAAATAATTAACAGACTTCGGAAAATTTTATTATGAAAAAAAGTTAAATTAATTTCGTGTTATTAAAATTTAAACTCTTACCTTCAGTTTTCTTGGTAACGAATACACTATCAATGAATTGAATATCATCATCACTATCTAAAAATTACAATCCGTGAATTAATGATTATAAAAATTTTGCATAAAATTACTGTAATAATTTTACTAACGTTCAGTGTTGTTTCATTTTATGTTAAGATATCTAATATTACGGTTAACAAAAAAAGAAATAGTTAAAGAACTATTTAAAATAAAATAGTGTTAATAAAGACAAGTTTAGTTTACATTTTTGATAACTTCTAATATGAAAAAATAAATTTTTGAATATTTTACTTAGAACTTTAGACAACTGAATTCTGCATAAGTTTAGAAGTTTTATTAACACATTGTGTGCCGGCACATTTCGCAATCTGAAATGTACCGGGAGCGGGCGTTTTGCTCGTAAATTTAGTTATTCAATTAAATCTCAATAGATCGAAATTTTTAACCAACTTTTCGTATTTTATACTGAAATATATAAACAAATATATAAATAGAAATATATAAACAACAATAAGATTTTTGTAAACAAATATATTTTTCAGTGGATAAATTTATAATAGTATCATAAATATGAAAAATCAAATAGAAATAGTAGCATATAGTTTTAATTTTTTCGAATTATGTTATATATAAACATTTTTACATTATAAAAAAATGAAAAACAAGAACATTCGGCTTCGTTTTCCTGTATATACCGTTATTTTTGTACCCACAAACAAACCATGTTGTTACACTAACCCGTACTAGTACGTGCCCCGAGATCAAGTATCATTAGTCAGAAAACGTACTAGTACGTGTCCCGCATACAATGTGTTAATTACCGAAAAAATCTTGATTATTTTTAATCCATCTCATCAATTAGTCTTAAATATTGAAATTTATTATTCAGCTGCTATTACTAGGCTATGTGAAATATAAATCCATTTAAATCCTTTATTAAGAGGGGAGAAGTAACAATACTGCAACTCTTACATGTATAATATTGTATATAGCAATCTTATTGGAGGGGGGATTAGAACACCCATATACCGCCTTCTACTTACCTACTTTCCCTATGCCACTGGTTGTTTTATTTGTCCCCTATATGGTGACAAAATTGAAGAAACTTTCTACACTAAAATTGTAATACCTCAAAGAATTTTTCGGAAAAATGTAAAACTAGTATTACTATCTAGGATATACTTATCTAGGATATACTATCTTAAACTCAAAAATATCCTTATAACGGGCAGCTAATCAATAGTCTGTAGCAGAAATCAAGTAAGAAAGCAGATCTCAATGGCGACTGATGTCATGAAATTCATTGCTTTATTCAGCATACGGGAAAAATGAGAAAACATTTTTCAAATTGGGTCAGAAAACTATCTAGGATATACTATCTAGGATATACTTACCTAGGATATACTATCTTAAACTTAAAAAAATCCTAAAAATGGGCAACTAAACCATCTGTAGCAGAAATGAAGTAAGAGAGCAGATCTCAATGTGACTGATGCCATGGCATTCATTGCTTTATTCAACATACGGGATAAATGAGAAAACTCTTTTCGAATTGGGTCAAAAAAGAAAGAAAATTAACGTATCAATGAAGTTTAGTGTAAAATTTTTATCAACTAAAAATATTTTCAGATCCTTTCATCTTCAAGAGCACGACACCCTTGAATCAATTTTTATTCCACAGTTTTTGAGTTGAAATATTACGAATATCCACAATAACCCCCCTAAAACATCAGCTACAATTTTTATTTTAATAATTTCATCACTATTCAACATTTTCGCTATTTGTTGGCAAATCTTACCATGTGAAATAAGTAATATTGATACTTTTGCTGAAAAGAAAAAGGTGGTGGGTGGAACTGAAAACGGATATCCTCTCTAATGCGAGTTATAATTTATCTATAATGCATTCTTTTTGTTAATAATAAAAAAATTCCTCACACATCTCTATGTTTTCCAGTTTAAAATGAACCCCCTTTATGTATCTAATTAATTAGAATGAAAAGTTATTAGCACTATACTTAACCCTTAATTTGACAAGATGTTTTTTCAAATATTTTTTAATTTTAATTTCTGTTATTTTCCCATGCCTGTATAGACATTAGGATCTCTGTAAAATAAACAAAAAATATATCATTTTCCATTTTTGAGATTGTGGCGTTCTGATAACCGTATCGAAGAAGCTCCCGCAAATGCAAATTGACATGGATGCAAATTTCCCAGGATGCTGCGCGCGGAGTATGTTGCAGTATATAAGGTGAGCGGCGCAGTTCAGTCAAGGGCCCACTCTTCCAAATTTCTACAGACATTTAGCTGAAAACTTTTATAACAATATAAGAAATGAGCTCCTTCTGGAATACTTCGACTATGACCATGCCAAAGATAGCAACCGTAAGCGGCCTAGAGCCGCACTTTCCCTTTAAATTCCTTTTCCTGTTTGTTTACAAAAAAAAAATTATAAAATGTTTAACAACCTTAAAAGACAATACGTGCTTGCACGGC
Organism: Pardosa pseudoannulata; assembly: GCA_032207245.1. Taxonomy (NCBI): domain Eukaryota; kingdom Metazoa; phylum Arthropoda; class Arachnida; order Araneae; family Lycosidae; genus Pardosa; species Pardosa pseudoannulata. The sequence continues at coordinate 78,376,248 of CM063503.1, read as the reverse complement.
AAAAAAATTGCTTAAAAATTTTTTAAAAAATAATACGCTATGAAGACCTTACTCTTCATAACGGTAAAAAAAACTCCCTTTCCTTTAGTTCATTCTCTGAACCCTTACTAGTGTACGAGAGTATTATCTCCCGGACTCTAGTCACATGAAGTTCGTGAATATTTGACTCTATCCTTTACTCTCTCCTTCTCCCTTCTGTTTACTAACAATTAGCCGACCTCCACTGACAAGTCACTGCAGAGAAAATGCCGGCGCCCGTGGGGATTCTACCCAGATGACGCTGAACCTACACTTCATCCTGATGGTCCTGATGGTCAGTCAAGAGGGGGAAATCACTCTCGGCTTTGGAATCAGCGGGCTTGAGTAAATCAACTTTTCGCCAGATTGTCACTTGCAAGCCGCAAGGGTTATCAAAGCACTGATGTCTTTATACTTTACCTTTTTACTCTTTATTTACTTATTAGTCTTTTAATAAAAACGTTTTGATCAAAAGCTCATGATTACGATTAGTTTGTTCCGCTTCAATATCCCTCTACAAAATAATGTCCACTGTGGCGAACACTGACAATTATGTTATATAGTAGTTATAAATATACATGTCCGGTGTAGCGACCAGACTTAGCCAAATTAAGGGTTAAATTGTAGATAATTATTTTTGTTATTGTAATTTGATGCATTACATACCATATATTTTTAAATATGCGGTGACCCGGAGGTAGCCCGGAGGTGGTCCGCAAACTAGATTGCCCATCCCTAGTATAGGCAGAAGGACTTATTTGTGGACTATAAGTCAATTATTTTAGTGGTTATTTGTTTGGAATTTAGGTATTTCAGTATTTCTTGAATTTCAGGTAAATAATGCTATAGTTTCCAGCTGACTACCTTAAATTATTCCAAATTGGAGTCCGACTCACCTGTATCACTTCCTAGAGAAGTCCAACTTGAGTCAGTACATGCGTCATTTTCTTCAGTATTCCAGCTCGTGTCGCTTGAGAAACTGTATGGATCTGAAGGAAAATTAAATATGCAGACGTAAAATACTTAGACAAACTAAAGATATATTTATTTTCCATTGTTTCCGTTAGATGCAGTTCGGAAAACTAAATGGGTAAAACGCATATTAATTTAAAAATTTACTGTAGTAATTCAGTGCCATGTAGTTTAAAAAAAATTTAGCAAATTTATCAAATTATGAAACTGTAACGAACATTTATCTACCTAGCTAATCTAAATCCCCAGTTTCGAATGTTTTATAACAGTGAAGTTTAAGTATGTTTAGATTTTATTAATTTACTTGCATGACTAAGGATATTTCATTTTTAGAATCCCTGGTGCAAACTATCTTTGCGTAAATGCGCATTGAAATAAATACAGACTAAGTGAAAAGATTTTTCCTCCTAGAAATGGTTTTGATCTCACGAGGAAAAAAAATTTTTTTTTGAAAGCATAATCCATAATTTCTCTTGGACTTGGTGAAGCTTGAGTTTTGATTGCTGCAACAATAAGTTAGATTCGCTTCAGTTTTTACCTCTTCCAATGAGTCATAGTCAAAGACATACCAGAACAGGACCGGTTTGAACTAGAGAGAAACTTCGGATTTCTGCCAACCAATAGAAGGGTACGTTGGTTTGGAGGATTCTAACCCCCGCCGTTCTGGAGTGGACTCCTGTTTTTTTCTCCGCGAGGCAGTCTGATTTTTTAACCGACAAGATTGTTACTAGAGGAGAGAAGAAAGTGAACGCTGCTGGAATCCGCAGCTTGCGGGATAGACATTTTTTTTGGAGCGTCACAAAAAAAAAAAAAAAAAAAAAAAAAAAAAAAAAAAAGGAAAAACGGCTATGATGGCGAGACGAAGCCGAATCCAAAGTAGTCTCCCCTATCTACAAATGATAAGTTGATTCCAGTTGTATGCCTTAGGCATTTAACGGTATAAAATTATTTAATCAAGACATTTGTCCATGTGTTTTTAATGAGTTTTAATTTCTTCTCTCTCAAACACTAGGCCAACGTAACATTATTTTTACAATTGTGAAAACAAAATTTATCATTTTATTTTACCTTTTAAAGCTCATTTTTACAGAAAATCTTCAGACATGTTGGAGAATCCTTCAAACATTGACGAGCCGAATGCGACTCCAGAACATATATTCCTCCAACAAATAGAAAATAAGATGCTATAATTTTCTAATTGAGATCTATACAAAATTAGTTTTCTTTATCGGAAATGGGCTTTCAGAAGCGTTTCAACTCTAATTTTTGAGATTCTTTAATTGATAATTCATATACCCCTACTTAAAGAAAATTTTGTGAGGAAGAATTTAGATTACTATGTTTTCAAGTTCCTTTCATACTGATTTACTGTAGTACTAATTGCTAAATCGCATGATTATATATATGAACACAGGGAAGAGTTTTGGTTTAGAGAAATAATGAATTATAAAATTAAAGGTATTTTTCTAAGAAGTGATGGGAGTATTAAGATTTAGTTTTTGATGGAATGATAAAATGATTTTTTGAAAATAAAAAGCGAGCCAATTCAATCTACAAAAAAATAAAGAAGTAGGAAATCACTGGTATCTATTGAAGTTTGATTCTTTTGGTACTAACTCTGGAATATCTTTATATATCGAGAAATACTAATTCTGTCAATATACAGTGATCCCTAAGATTGAGCAAACATGTAAAGTAGGTTTTTGCTCAACAGGCTAAAGTTTTCCTAAAGAAAATCAGTTTTTCACGTCAAGACACTTGTTAATATTCTTTCAACGTATAAAGAAAAAATTGTTATTAACTTATAATTTATTTATTTCAGAAAAATATAAGTATGACAGTATGTAACTATCAATCTATAATGCTATCGTTGACGACAGTTCCTCATAATCCTATTGCTGACAAATTACCACACACTAGTACTGATGCAGTCATATTTTTAATGGTCTTTATAGAGTATATAATCCAGTTCTTTTTCAACTTCCAACTTCACTTTATGCTTCCCTCGAACTTGTTAAGTTTGAACTTACTGTCATTGGATGACAACAGTATCCTGGAATAATTCCGGATTTGGAACATGATTTTTTTTCCAAGTTCCTTTTCTATTGACGTAACAAACGAAGGGCTTCCGTATTACAATAAGACCCAGATGTTCTGCATTATAAAGAAACACTTATTGTTTCCCATCTTCTATTTCTTAAAGCATTGAAAACGCAATTTTGGGGATACTGCGAATTTTTCTTTAACCTGTCTTTCTCTTTGCAGTAACGTTCAAAATTTCTTTGCTATCTCTTCCTGGAATATTTACTATAAATCCCCGTATTACAATACTTATGCAGAATGTTTTGGGCTTAACTATAGCTTTTCCCTACCAACAAAGAATATTTGTCACAGATTTGCCATTCTTAGCTAGTTAGGTTTGGTTCGCTACATTTTTTTTGGCATAATATGAGGACGAACAACCACTCCACAATGGGATTCGAATCCCCGAAATTCGGTACCGAAGATTTAAGCCATTCGGACATCGTTCGGCTCTTAGTTATTTAATGATTAAACAATGACCATTTTCAGAAGTTTGTCTTGCAGAATTTCTTTCAAAAGCATTAAAATGTAAAATAATTATATTAGAAAATGATTGATTACTTTTAAATTCTCCATTTTTTAAACTATATGTAGATTAAAAATAAGTAGGTAACTGAAAATGTGTTAATGTTTTAAGCGGTCATAAACTGAGTAATTTGTTAAAAATAGGCTTTGGTGATATCATTTTTCAAAAAAAATTCATTCTTAAAAAAAAAAGACTAATTTGCTTTTCATATAGAGAAAAAGGATTCTTAAGTGTACGACAGTGAGAAATTTGGTTATTTTAAGTTGAATTTAGCCTCTTATACGTTAAATTCTTTAAAAGTGTTAAATTATTGAGTATGTTTTCTTCTTTACCTTCCCAATTTCCCCAAATGAAATGTCAAAAGAAAGTCTCTTTAAAAATATAATAAACTTTTCTCCCTGTTTAATACCACCTATGAATATGAAACTTTCTATATCCAATACTAAAAGGAATTAATAAAATTCAGAGAATAATACGAATAACTAAAAGAGGGGGAATTCAGACTGCAAAGATTTAACAGGAGAGTGTGACCTAGCTAATAAGCTAACGTCATAAGGATTCAGTTGCTAAATATAAAAATAATCCTATATTCCAATGTTTCAACGCTACTTTTAAACCTAATCGAGTTAACATTCTGTGAAATACACCGAATTCAGTCAACGCTGATTTAAAAGATGCAGTTTAAAATTATTTTAATATATTAAATATTGAAAATTTATCCAAAAAGGGGATCCAACTCAAAATAAGTTTAAATTTTTTATGCATTATTATTGAATAAATTGCGGTAAACAAGGTACCATATAAAATAACACTTTACCGGTCGAGCATCAGAATACCAGATATATTGGGGAAAATGACTCATTTTGTAAAAAGCAATACATTATAAGTTTTCACTTCTATTTGATATAGAAGTGAAAAACTTACAATGCATTGTTAAAGTTAAAGCTAGAGTTAAAGTTTTTTTTTTTATTTATAGCAGAATTACTGATGTTATAAAGACGTACACTAAAGGTTTGGTTTGGTTTGGAGCGCTATGGTCTATTGTTTTGTACATGAAGGCTGATGAGACTGGGACTTACTGCTTAAAGCCGATTCCGAACGTCTACAAACATCCATGCCATAGTGGGATTCGAACCCACGAACTCCGGTACCGACGATCAGCGCCCTAACCAATCGGCCAGCATTCAGCACGTACACTAAAGGACATTTGTATTAGGTTTCACTGAAATTTTGGGTTTTTATGTAGATTTTTTTTATTTTACATGACGTTTTTACGTTAACCACAGTCAACTGGTTAAATTTCTTTCCGAGTGGTGTATCGGAAAATAAAAGAAGTCTTATGCAAAAACCCAAACAAGGAATCGACAAAACTAAATTGTTTATAATAATTTTATAGATATATTGTAGATAAAAATTATTGTACTGTTGTGGGCAGTTTTTTTTTTATTCTTACCAGATTACTATCTGAGTTTCTTTACTGTGTCAATGATATTATGCAGTTAAAAGAATGAATACACATGTTTTTGTTACAATTCTTTGATATTAATAAATTGGGTAACACTTACCCTTTATTCTCCCTTTAGCATCCTTTACTTTGTCCAAGTGAACAGGATTTTTGGAGCACTATAATTTTCAGGAAAAAAAATTACAACGCATTGAACAATTTTTCTGTCATAATTGGATAAAAATTTAAAATTTTGCGTAATAATGCATTAACACTTTATGTAAGATTTTATTAAATTATATATGTTTAGGAGCTTTTATTTATTTTTTGTTATTTGTCTGGAACAAATAAACTTAGACACTACAGGGGTTGTGCTAGAAGACATTTCATTTGATTGCCCCAAAACTTGAAGACATAGGAGTATTGAGTGTTAAAGAGCATTAAGGGGTTGCCTAACTACCAAATTCTCAAAATTTTCGCTATATATATATATATATATATATATATATTATATATATATATATATATATATATATATATATAAACTGAAATTATTTCTGCATACTTTGATACATTATATTTGTTTCGTTTCAAATAATAGAATGACGAATTAGATTACTTGCATCATTCTGCCCGTTCCTACATAACTTTAAAATAATTTCATATTAAGTTTGTGCCCAAGATATCGCAAACTATTTCTAATACTAACATACATTACAGAAACAGGTTCAAACATATGGACTGTGATTCTGAAAAGCAGCGCACTAACAATTCGACCTTTGACCGACAGATGGGTAATGTTGATGAAGGCAGTGTTCTTGTTGTACGACAATGCTAAGTTTCAGCCAAAAAATGCACTATATTCAGGCAAAGCTTCTCTCCGATTTATTTTGCTGGGAAATCATCAACTTTCCGACTCATAGCCCTTATCTGGCACCTATAGAATTTCATCTATTCACTTTTCTGATGTCGTTTGATTGAAAAAAGTCTTCGACCTACGATAAAAATCAACAGTGCTATCAAACAAAGGGCCATAATGGCAGCAGGAAATATTTTGGGGTGAAGATATAAGACAGCTCAATCCCCCCCCCCCTATTCCCGGATCTCAAAATGCATGGAGTAGGAAGGAGACTGTGTCAAAGAATAGTGTTTAAAGTATATATTTTAAAGTCAATTTTTAAAAACTATTATCTTTTTGATAATTGAGAAACAGTTCTCTTTGTGAACATACTTCGTATCTAGAAAAAAAATTTCGTTCACATATTTAAAAACTGCACAAATTTACCTGCAATTACGAGTACTTCAAAAATCGTTTATACTCTGAGGGATTTTTCCATTTAGTGTGCTTTCGAGCTGGCTTAAGCTGAGTAAAAAGCTTTTTATGTAAAGCTTATAAAATGAAACTAGTTTACGGACATTTATACATTTAAGTATGGGAGACGTCAGTCATTTCATGTGCCATTGAAGACTGACTTCTCCAAGACATCAAGAACTGTCTTCAGTGGAGTTCATACTTTACAGAAATACTAATTTATTTTATACCATTACTCATTGTCTAATAACATCATATAACATCAAAACTAAACAATATTTTTCAGACATCAAATTCCGATTTATTTGTATGTCAAGGTTTAACCTTAAAGTTGATTTTTGATTTAAAATATTTTACTCTGAGAAAGAAACATAAAAGAAATTAATAAGCTAGTGTTGATTTTATGAATAAAATTTTAAAATTTAGAAATAAGTATGGTATTACTACTACAAAATGGCTCTATTAAGTATCGATAATAAATCAACTTGGATGAGGAAACGTGGATTTTTTTAGTATTTGGAGATCTGGTTTGCACGGAACAGTCACGTTTAAATAATACAACAGTTGAAAGAAATTTAAAAAAATAGTTACCGTTTCTTCAGATTTATTATCCACATTTCGGAGATTTTTCGATCGGAAAAGTTGCCTGTAAAATAAATAAAATAATTAATAATATAACTTCTAGTTTTAGAAGAATGTGAAGATAATCCCTTACATGTAAATGACTAAACCTTATATTTTAAGAATATTACTTTTACAACTTAACTACGCTCAGAAAATTTTAAAATAACTGCAATAATAAAATGGTTCATCGACAAATTACTATCAAATTCATATGTTAAGGGTAATAGTAAAGTGGAGGAGGTGGGGGGAGCTCCTGCAATCCGGTCTCGGTTCTAAACCAGACCAATCCGAAATTACAGTAAAACTTGAATCAGGTATCAAGGGGAATTTAAAACCCCAAGGGATTTTTTTTTCCTTGTCTTATTTGTATTTTAATAAGGATCTGCACTGTGTGTCTTTATTATGTGTTCCAATAATACGTTTAAAATTACGCATCTCACATTCTACTCTTGATAAGCAAAATATGTATGTTGAACCTTTTGCAGGACCAGATCATTACATAGACCAGTGATTCTCAACCTTTTATAAGCTGCCACCCTCTTACGGAGCCGAAATGTTTCCAATGTCCCATTTTGTAAGAAAAATTAATAAAAAAAAAAAAAAAATAGTATAGGGAAGGAGAAGTCCTCATAAAAAGAAAAATGTTATTTTACAATTGCCGAACAATTAGCGCCTAAGCCATTAGTTCACGGGCTCTCCAACACTTTTTAACAATGTTCTCATAAAGTACAACATAATTATTTAGATGTTCAAAAATCATTGGATGACTAGACTCACACGAAACACTGTCCAGTGAATCTACCACCTCAATTCTCAGAGATGGTCTTGTAAAAAGTCATGTCCAGTCAGACCTCTCTGGGTCAGAATCTCTAGGTTCACATTCCATTACAGGCATGGATGTTTGTAATTATTCGGAATCAGCTTAGAGCGGTTGGACCAAATATAATTACTCTTCTTGTTGTAAAATACTGACAATAAAAAGCTTCAAACCAAATCTTGAGATACCAATGAACAATGGCCGAATGGTTAGGGTGCTGGCCTTCGGAACCGGAGTTCATAGGTTGAATCCCATTATGGCATGGATGTTAGTGTCAGTTCGAATCGTTTTTAAGCAGTAGGTCCCGGTCTCATTAGCCCACGTGTTGTAAAAAGTAGACCGTAGCTCTCTGAACCAAAACCAAACCTCTAAAAAGGGCCACTACAGCGGTTCTTGGAAAACTGGGACCATCTCTCTCTTGCCTCCAAATTCTCCATCTTTTATTCGTCGCAAGTTGAACCATACCTTGTTTAAGAGTCTTAGAGTAAGAGTTTAAGAGTAAGAGGCAAAATGTTTAAGTAATTTTCAAGTTACACACCAAATTTTTGTTACTAAGACAGGCTTTCACAACTCTCAAGCGAATGCTTTTGATTAAATATATTTTTCTGAATATCAACCCAATTTCACACACTAGAACATAAGGATGAAAATTCCCGTTTCTGGTAAAGTTCGTTTCATTACTGATAAAAATCATAAATTAGATAATGTAGTAAATTAAATTGACTTTTAAAAATTAAGTTTGAAAGTCAAAATATTCTCATATTGCCCTCCTATCTCTCGAAATACGTTCACTACCCACCAGCACTGTTCCACCGCCACGCGGGGGGAGGTGTCGCTCCCGTTGAGATAACCATATAACCCTGTTGAAATACGCTCACTGCACACTAGCATCGTCCTACCGCTCCCCAAAAGTAGGTGCCGCCGCCCTTGAGAGCCAAAGACAGACAAATCAGACTAATGTCTAGGGTCCGAAATTTGAAGCAGCCTTTTAAACTGTTATTTTCAAGATTTGTAAATAAATTAGTTTACTTTTCTATTTGATAAATGTATATAATAAGCACATCAAAATGTATTGCTTTTTATATAGTTACAAGTTTTATCTTGTACGTGCAGAGCACCTAAGTTACATTTCGTTGTAGTTCATAAAAAGCACCAACATTTCCAAATATAGAAATATTAATATTTTGCCTCTATGAAAGGCATCTGGGGAAAGGTCCTTAAAGTACTAAAATGTAAAAAATTTTTGATAAAACTGAGAGCCAAATTAATTTTTTTAGCTGTTTCATACACTGAACAAAATGTTTTGGATAATATGATGAAATAGATAATTTTGCTGATATGGATAAGTTGCTGAATTAAGACTAGAAAATAAAACTTTTAAATAAAGTATAATTTTATTTATAAACTTGTTAGACATTTAATAATTTTTTTTAAAAAATTTATAAACTATTCAAACTTTTCTATAAAAAGATAAAATTTAATGGTGTGCATTACATATTTAATAAAAATTTAAGATGTTTTTAGCTTTTCACACTATTTAGTTTTGTTTTATTGACTGTATTTTATAATTCTGTTTCTTGAGAGTAAGAGGTGGTACCCAGAAAAAAGGAAAAAACATCAAGGGCCCCGAAATGTGTTAATTCAGCCTCGAACATTTCTGTCACTTATGGTCTTTGTAGGGCGATTTCTAAGCTAAGCAATGTAGACGACTGCCTACAACGGCAAAACTTGGGAGCGCCTGAAACCGCCTGAATTAGAAAGTAAAATTTGCTTTTCAATAGAACAATTTTGTATTAGTATTGCCTTCAGTTTTTTTTTTTAATAACTCGTATTTTATTAATGATTTTTTTTTTAAGTTTAGGAGTGATATATTGCCTACGGTGGTAAAAGCGCTGAAACCAGCCATGGACGTTGATGGCAAAGAGAACCAGACTCCTATTGAGAAAATTGCAGAATGTATTCAATAAAATAAAGTGCAGAATATTTTTACTTTTTAGTGAAGACAGATATGGCCCTCCTATAAGCAAAACCCCAATTTTTTATGTATCTGCTGTTATTTTTTTATTAGAACTAGAATTATACGAATTTAAAAGTTTTACATAAATGAAAATGAAGACGAAAAATTATATCTATTATAAATATTCACTTAATAACTTAGTTTCCATATGATAGCAAATATATCTGTTATATAGAAATTTTCTATTTTATAAATGACAAGTTTAATGATGTAGCATATTAAATACAAGGACACGGCGTAGTGCTAAAACAAAAGATGCTTAAATTTAATTTTTATTTACCCTCTAGCATTCATAACTGTGATTAAAAATTTTCATCAATACATTCTCAGAAAAAAATAGTTAATAAGTTAATGGGTAATTATTGTAAAAAAATAATTAACTAAAAGTAGATAAAATATTGATAAAATGTGAAAGAATTACTAAAAGAGTTAAATATTTTCTTTTAAAATATGCATTTAAATAGTAAATAAAATGAGGTTAATCACACTTACAATAAAACTTTTAGTTTAGTTTATAAACAACAGATAGAGCCACTGCAAAGGAAATCTCTTCCCCATTTAGTGGCGACATCTATTATTTTAGATATAAACTAATTGTGGATGCTACATAATTAGTAATGGTATGCATATTATCTTTTGAGGAGTAGAAAAGGCGGGAAGGGAAAAGGAAAATTAAATTAAAGGATGGAAATTAGAATTAACGATATATAGGATAAGCTCTTGTCTAGCATTTTTTAAGGGAAGGGACCAGAGAAGATTATGTAAATCGTAAAATGTTTAAATTACAGATACTGCTAACTATGCACTCAACTAATGATTATTGTAATACAATTCATTTTACAATATTAAATCATTCATTTATCATCCTTAATAAAATACTAAGCTTTAAAACAATTTATGCCTACTCTTTAGAAAGCATATGTATTACTTATGTTATGAGATGTGTCCTAGAGTCGAGAACATCTGCTAAAAGAATCTGTTAAGAGAATGAAAACAAAGTTAAGAAAAGTAGAAATGTCAGCCGAGTCTTAAGATTAATAGATTAGGTAATGAAGTGATAATTGTAAACGATACCTTAATTATACCCTCATCCAGTAACTAAAAAATAAATGTCAGACAAATTGTATATATTTTTTGTTAAGGCCCACTCAAGGTGACAGCAAATCGGACAAATGCCTCTACTGCCGCCACCAAACTCCGAAGGGTGGCATTTCGGCTATGCGAGAAAAAATATTGATAATAATAGACGTTTAAATATATCTTAAATAGACGTTTAAATATATCAATATCCTCTTCCTTTTTTTTTTTTTTTTTTTAAATTTATCACAGCTGAGCCTCTGCTCTGTATAGCGACCTTTCATTTAACGAAATTTTCTAAACGAATATTTTTACAGAATCTTACAGAACACAACTGTTTTACATGAAATGAAAAACTTCCATTTAACTAATTTAATTACAATTTGGTACATTTTTTTCTCGCAATCAACACTATCAGAAATTTTTTGGTTAAGGCATTTTAGGCAAACTTTCCATCTTTCTCACCATGCGAATTGTCTAATCAAATAAATAAATAGAAAGTGGAAAATCCTTTCTTTCGTGGTAAACAAAATATAAATATACAAATCCTGTTAAGGTACATAGTACCTATCCAAGGCCGAAGGGGGGGGGGGAGATTTAGGGGACCGGTTCCTTTCGGAAACTCTGAAAAGTCCATATCGTGGAAAGAATATGGACCACGTGTGTGGTTGTGTCATCTGCCTAGCTGTGCAAAGACAGTGTGCTTAGAACAGCCTGTTTAGTAAAGATGAGTTAAATAGAAGGCACAAATTGTATTCGACAAGTAAGAGCAGATTGACTAGCACTCGTAGCAAATCATCACAATATTGAAGCACAATCCGAAGAAATTGTGAAAATATTTTGCAAATCTTCAAGGCTAGCATATTTTATAATATACAGGTAAAAATTTTTCAACATGTTCACTTTCATTCAAAATCTTTTAGTTTGGTTATACACCTTGGTCCTCATCCGAAAATAATTTCTGGCTACGACCCTATACCTATCCACTTAAAATGTTCATACCAGCTTATTTACTAATCATAGTAAAATAAAAGATTCTTGTAAAATACTTTTTATACATATTCATCAATACCTGTTTAATTTTAACAAGTGTTTACTTTCGTCATTTGAATTAGTATACTTCTTAAACAAAAAGTATACAACAAATAAAAAACGGTCAAAACTCAATTACCCACAAGATAGTTTCTAATATATATATTTCAGAAGTTAAATTTTTATATCAAAAGGAAGATAAATATATTTTTCACTTTGAAAGCCTAAACATGTAAAGTTGTCTGGCACTTTAAATTTGAAAATATTATAAAACTTTAAAACTTAAGTCAAAGTTAGAAAAAATGACATTTATCATGCTATATTATAAAATATCTCTCTTTATAATATAACTGACGTACACAGGATTAAAAAAATTAACTTCTATTTTATAAAAAAAAGTTTTTACTTATTTATAAATTTCTAGAGTTCTTTTCTAGCGAATTTAAGTTTGCCATTTTAACGACCAAATATTAAAATATAAAAAATCTCAAGTAAAAGCTTGTACGGCTTAAATAGATTTATTTACAAGCCAATAACACATTGTGACGTCGCGATCTTCAGATTTCAACGCACAATAAACAATCAATCTAGTAGGATAAAAGAATCACCATGAAGTCTGCGAGGATAACACTAATGAACAACAATTTGTTCCCTTCCCGCCTTTTATTAGTATCTCTTAATGATTGAAGTTGATATACTGGGGTGGGGCCAGATTTTTCGGTTCCGGTTAGTAGCAAATACCAAGTTAGTCACTTCCCCAAAGTGACCAACCAGAGATAGATATTTGAAAATCCTGAGAGAGAACAAAAAGAGAAAGTTTTGCAGCAAAAAGGAGCTCCAGAGTGGGGATGAAATATCAGAAAACAACTCTCATCCCCTTTTTAAACGAGTTGCCTGAGCACACCCTGAGTTGTGAATGTACATCAAGCCCGACTTGCTTCCGGAGACCTGACATCTTATCTGATATTTTTAGGTTTGCGGGGAGACTTCTGATATTTACAAATTGACTTGCACCCAGTGCAAATTCCCATTCGACTGGAATCCTTTTGTCTCTTCAGAAAAACTTTTGGAAATTTAATCTGTACATTAAATAATTGTTTTTGCGACTAAAGCTGTGTTCGAGATCTTTGGGTTTCCGTGACACTATGCTCTACAAAAATAGAGAAATCCCCAAAAAGCCCCAACATATCTATAAAGAAGATATTCACTCCAGTCTTTGGTCCCTTAGATGTAACGGATTTAAATATTCGAAGCGAATAAGCCAAAGATATCAAAAGACCATCAGAAGCAAGCAAAATTTCTACTCCTTGACAGGTGGTGATAATCACACAAAAAATAAAAAGGTTCAAATAGAAATCAACATTTTACCTGAATAGGTATAATGTTGCAAGAATATAAAAGAGTAGTTTTAATAGAAATATATAACACGAATATAGTCATAAACGTAATATAACTATTAACCGATGAGGTAGAGCTAAACAAGCAATTCACGAAAAAAAATCTCCTGTATATATCAAGTTAGTACGAAACTTCAACTAAAAGTTGGATTCCTCGGTCGGACCCAATACAATGTTTGAATACCTGGAATTGATTTATATTCTTTAAAAATCTCAGCTAAAAATGACCTTCTGACCTAAAGGAGGATTTTGAGTCTTCGGCTAGGTTTTTTTTTTTTCTTTTCCAGGCATTGGATACGTGAATGGGCCTGTCAGGAAAGAGGGACCAAAATCAGCCAATTATGAATCTTTAGCAGGGAACTTAGCCGTCTCATATTTGATTCGGAGACACACACAGGGAATAATCATTTTTCTGTAGTTTCACGAAGAATCTGCAAGAATAAGAAATGGCCACAGTCCGTGACTTAACATCGTCTAGCGCAAGACAGAGCAGATAAAATGGGAGTAAATAATTATTTGTCTTCGTATCGATAGTTTTATTCAGAAGGGTAAAAAAGCTCTTCCATATAATTGCTTAAAAACCACGAACACAACTTTACAACAGCTTCAACTAACAGGCACCGAAATGTTCTACTACTCACGTGTATTAAAACACAATAGAATATTGGAGAATACAAGCTTAAGTGCAGATTTTGAAATTGAACTAAAACTTGTTTGCTGACGTTTATTAAACAAAACCTTATGATATGAAGTGCACAAACACATTTAACCCCTTCCGGTAAAATGACGAGTCTAGCTCGTCATTAGTTTTTCATTCCATACCGCACAATGACGAGCTACACTCGTCATACGATTAAAGTTACTGTTAAATATGATAATTAATTTAGTTTAAAATTTCTAGTGTACTGAATTTGGCAACACTTTTATCACTTGTGAAACTCACAAGTCACTATTGCATATTGTTTACTTAGAATTTCTTGGTACAAGTCATTGCCAAATTAATGAGTCAGAATAAAAGAAAACCTACTAAGAAATGCCGTGTGTGTTACAAGAATCAAATTAAAAGTGAGACTACTTGGTGGTGTAAACAATTAAGAATTCCTTTGCACTTTGTTTTGAAAAGTACCACTAGCTTGAAGACTATTATCTGTATACCTTATTAATGTTTTGCTTTGATATTTTCTTAATTTTACTGTTTCTGATATTATTTAACACTATGTAAAAAGTGGATTTAATTAAGAATATGTAAGAATTGTAAAATGAAACAAGTTTTTTAAATAAAAATTAAATGGTTATTTCATGCACAGTTTTTCATTATTAAATCATACCGGAAGTGGTTAAGAAACACTGTCTAGGGCATAAGACAATTTAAGCAGTTAATTTATCAGTTCACTTTTGAAAATAGTTAATTCGATTTATATTTTGGGGTTTATATCTTTGGGCTTGCCAGCATGAGGTTTTGAGACTACAAAAATGTTTCATAACCCTATTTTCACCTCCCCCCATTTGAAAGGTGTTAAATCCCGTATTCACACGACTTCAGATATCGACCACCAAACTACACTGCTCAAAACAGTTAGGGAAGCACATGGTTTTAACGAAATTACTCAAATACTTACTCTGATAAGTAACATAAAATAAATCATCCATAATTTAAAACTTAGCAGGAAACAGAAGAAAACTTCATATGCAAATCAAAGTTCATGATGTCAAAAACCATAAAAAGACTATAAGAGCAGAAATCGGGAGGTTGCAGAAACGTCTGTTTCACTGCCTTAACTGTGAAATTCAATTGCTCAGTTTTGAGAAAAGAAGACTTGAAAATGTTTCAACGTGAGGACCGGAATCCATGTCATGGCGTATTATAGGCAGACCTTAATCCGGGCAAACACAACGTAGTGTCGCGGATGCTGTTGGAGTTGCCAGAACTGTCTTTGCAAGGCTGTGGAATCAATTCCAAGAAACAGGGAATGTTAGACGTCGACCAGGGCAACTGGTGAACGGCATATACTGTTAACAGCTTGTCGAAACAGAACAAACAATGATAATCAGCTGCAAAGACAGTTGCTCTTAGCAACAGGACGAAGGGTGTCCAGCCAAATAATACATATGCTTCATCAGGTAGGTCTATGCACGTAAGCCAATGATCTGCATTCCGTTGACCTCACGCCACCGTGTGGCCCGAAGAAGATGGACTGCTGAACATCAAGATTGGGAGCGACATGATTGGAGCCAAGTGATGTTTACAGACAAGTCCCGATTTAGTCTGGAGTGTGACACCCGATGTGTTTTGGTATGGAGGGAAAGGGACATTCGAAATAACCCCACATTCATTCGTGAAAGTTCACAATACAGGTTGGATGGTATGGGGTGGAATCAGCATAGGGGGACGTACTGACCTGCATATCATTCAGAATGGTACTTTGAAGGCCCGAAAGTATGCAGACGAGATACTGAGACCTCATGCCATACT
The DNA here is from genome assembly GCA_032207245.1 of Pardosa pseudoannulata. Classification (NCBI taxonomy): domain Eukaryota; kingdom Metazoa; phylum Arthropoda; class Arachnida; order Araneae; family Lycosidae; genus Pardosa; species Pardosa pseudoannulata. The sequence goes on along the minus strand of CM063503.1, from coordinate 78,360,457 downwards.
TTACGCTGCAGTCATTGAAGATTCCTTTGTTATACAGGATAATGAAAGACCACATACAGCTGTTGTGGAGAATACGCTGGAAGCTGAAACAATGTAGTGTATGGAAATGGAGAGCGTGCTCTCCTACCTCAATCCAATGGAGCATGTTTGGGACATGCTCAGACGATGCATTGCTACGAGACAAAAGCGTTCTTTTACTTTCCCAGACTTGGAGATTGTACTTCTTGAGGAGTCTTATCGATAACATCATCGTATCCATGGGAAACAGGTGTGCAGCAGTCTTAGCTGTTCGAGTAGACCACACGCCATATTAAAAATCTTGCACGATTTCTAAACAATACTTTTTTTATCGTTTACATGTAATGAAATTATTGCCCTAAATCATCTTTTCATGTATTTCCCATATTTTTAAAGAATTAAAAGTGAATTACAAATTTTTAGCTTCTTTTCTTTCTGTATTGCGCATTGTCACGCGTGTACATTTTTATGCCAATACGTCGCTGTTTCGCACGGTTTTCTTAACTTCTTTGCTTGCTCCCTTAACTTATTTAGCAGTATTTTATGTTGCTTGGGGCCTCCTTGAGTAGCTTAAATATTTTGTCAATTGAAACGTATGAATTTCGTAAAATTTAAAACTTGACAAAAAACAATCTTTTCAGAAATAGTAAATTTCGCATTTTAGGAACATTTCATTATTTTTTTTCCTCTATATGAGATAAAAATTTATCAAATGAATTTTTTCATCTTATAACATTATATTGCACACCTTGTAAATCATAAAAAATTTTTGCAATTATAGTAAACAAAGTTTGGAGAAAAAATATAGTTCTGATTTCAATTAAATCAGAGGTTCCAATTGGCTGCTCGTAGGCCGTAAGCGCATAGCTAGGTCAATATTCCAAACCACGATAGCTTTTTGAAACAGAAAACATCTCATAGCTCTACAGCGTTTTATCTGTGATAAAATTTAAAATCAGTACGAGATCAATTTTGCATATTTGTCTTTGCTTCATTTTCTAAGATTCTAACATTAACAGATCTGGTGGACATCGTTTATTGGTTAATACAAATGGCCATTCACAATACTCCGAATAAAAAATCCTTTTAAGTTCTATTTTAATTATACTATTTTTTTTTTTTTTTTTTTTTTGCCATTTCCAACTTTAATTCAAATAAACACTGTGATGCGATCATTTACGAAACTCAATTGTTTGGGGGTGTAATAGCATTTTGCTAATTTTTAATTTCACTTTTTATGCACCTGTAGAATTATCAGTGATATAAGAACTTAAATTATTTTACTTAAACTTTATAAAAAAAAACATTTATCGGTTAATTTCGTTCTTATGTTTATTCCTACATTGAAAATGCACAAAAGTCATCTTCCCTCCCTTTTTTTCTTCGGTGCCGGAGATCGTAGGTTTGAATCTCCCTGTGGCATGACTGTTCGCTAACGTTCGGAATTGGCTTTAGCAGTAGCTCCCGGTATCTTTAGTACTCGTGTTGCAAGACAGAGTGTATCTCTCCAAATCAAACCTCCCATTTGAAGTGTTTCTTACAGCAAAGGGTTTTATCAATTGCAACTAATATGACTGAACTTTGGTTTCAATCACTATACACATTTCATTCTGGTACAGCTTTTCTATTTGAAGAATGAAAATTGGCCGGGCCCGGAAAAATTGCAGAATGAAAACTTCCCTTGGAAAATTTGTGAAAATTGGCCGATTATGAAAAGTGCAGCCTTTAATCATGCATAAAGTTTCCAATGTGGACCTATAATCCTTACAAGTTAGAAACCTCTGGGCAAAAAATATATGCTGCTAAATTTTATTAATGTTCCAAATATTGCATCTAAATATTTTTTTTATTCACGATAAGAAGAAATAAAATTTAGAAAGTTTCACTTAAACTCTCAGCTAAAAAGGAACCGATGAAAGCGATCTCTTTTGAATCCGATAACGTCATCTTGTTTTTTTTTCTGTTTATAATCTTGATTTCGTTTTCGGGTGAGAATAATTTGCTCCTTTATGCAAGCCGACAACCACGATGATTTGTTCAGTTATCACTTTGAACTTTTTCACTCAATATTGTATCGAAATATGAGAATGAATCATTAAAAAGTTATCTTAGACCCCATACATAACACATCCCAACCAGGATTTTATTAACTTTCTGATTAGACGGAAACGAGATCAATGCGTTCTTTTAAACGGATAAAAAGTTACTATCTAGCAACTATTTACATTATCTCTGAAGCTGCGATATGATTTTTATTACGAACAAATCATAAAGAAGAGTAACGGAGTTAACGAGATTCTGCCGAACAAGAAGCTCGAACTTAAACATGACTACAAGGTCGTGAGCACTCAAGGATGGAAAGAAAACTAGATGCGGACATTAGAAAGGCCAAATATAATTACGGTTGTAGAAATTTAGATGACTCGTTAAAATCATGAAATCCAATAACGTGATATTCAATACAGGGAGTAAACATGTATGATCATGGAGGTTGGGAGTGCTAGCAGGAAGACTGAACTGTAAACAAGTTGGAGAAAGGAGATTAAAGTTTGGAAGACTGAAACACTGTCTTATGTTTCCTGCATAAAGGAGGCATAACACCTTTTGAAACAAAAGATCTCCATTACAACAGCTTTTCATTTTGATTCATCATAGAATAAAATAAATTTGCTTATTTTAGAGTAATATTTTAACCCCTTAAAGCGAGTATTATTCGGTAAAACTGGTAAAAAATGATAGGTTTTTTTGAACAGAAAATGAATGTATAGGTATAATGCAAGTTATTTTTTTAATTTCATTTGGGGGAGGAGGTGACTAAGGATCGGGAAAGAGGGTAAAAGCTATAAAAATTTCTTATACAAACGAAGTGTAAACGATATGATTACATGTTTATTTTTGGTTTCACCCGTGTCAGAAACGCAAATGCGTTACGAGGTTAAGTCCTTTGTAATTTTAACTTTATAAAACTATTAAAATCTGTCTTTATTAGTAATATTATTTTGAAACATAAAATCTATGCATTTAAAGAAAAATAAATTTATACATAGGCGTATTATTTATATACGTTTATACTATTTATATAACTAAAAGTTTTGTGTCAAACTGAAGTAAAATATTTTTATTCTAAAAAGCTAAAACTTCAAAAAGTATCCAAGAGAGAAAAGTTTTTTACGCTATAAAATATGCTGCTTGTATTAACACTTTGTGTGCGGGTACATTTCGTAGCGGAATTGTAGCGGGAGCGGGCGTTTCGAGCGTAAATTTAGTTATTCAGTTAAATCTCAATATATCGAAAATTATTTAATTTTTTAACCAACTTTTTGTATTTTATATTGAAATATATAAACAAATATATAAATAACAACCATAAGATTTTTGTAAACAAAAAATATATGTTTTAGCGGATAAATTTATAATAGTATCATAAATATGAAAAATGAAATAGAAATAGTATATAGTTTTAATTTTTATTCCGTTCTGTTGATCCGCATCGACTGATGTAAAAACTAGTTTTTATTTGTCTAAATTTTTCCAGAATATGTAGTAGAGAAGAACATTCGGTTTCATTTTTCTGTATATACCGTTATTTTTGTACCCACAAACAAACCATGTTGTTACACTAACCCGTACTAGTACGTGACCCGCCCTCAAGTATCAATCGTCAGAAAACGCACTAGTTCGTGTTCTGCATACAATGTGTTAGTATAACTGATTTTCAGAAAACAGAAATAATTATTTATATTATATTTGTTATAAAAATTTAGTTTCTAATATTTGTTTCCAAAGTTATCCAAAACGTATTTTTTTTTTCATTTTGTGAATATGCAGTGACCGGCCATGATCAACACTGCTAAATATTTAGCCTGGACGGAATATGCACAAGCACATATTCAAACAATGGACTAAACAGCTAATAAATCTATGATGCTAGTGTTAAATACTCTTCGTTGCCGGGTGAAAGCTAATATGAATCTTCTCCAGCTATGAAAGTTATAAAGTTATCTATTTGCAGAAACGAAAAATTTGAATATTCAATGTAAAAATGTTTATATTTGATCTGTTTATCGTTATCAATCTTTCCTCACTTTATCCCTTCACTGACCAACGCATTGCCGATCTTTTATGCCTACTTTTGTTTTTCAGCTTTGCGAACAAGCGTCTGGCGTCTGGAATATGCCGTTCATGGAAGATAATGGAAAGGATCCTAACTAAAGTCTCCTTTCCATTATCCTCCAGACGCTAGAAGAGGGTTATTAATCTCAAATGGGAAGGGCGGATTAATTACTCCTGAGCAAATGAAGGCGGTTACCCGCTAAAACAATAATAGGAATAATAAATACTTATACAGTGGACTCCGCTTATTGCGATCAGTTTGGGACACCGTGATTTTGTTAACAATAAAGGATTGATAACAAACGATATGCAAAATTAGATGAATTTACCCCTCCCCCCCCCTTAATTCACAGTACTACATTTCAAAATAAAATTAAAAACTCACCTTATATTTATGTACTATATATTAGCCTTTAAAACATTATATACATAATTAAAAAAATTGATCAAGTGTTCATTGTCTACAATATTTTTCTAAGAAGCTCATTGATAAGTTGTTCGTAATCAATGTTTTTTAACACTAAACATACCAACACTTAATACATACCTATTTCTACCATAGCCGGTCAAATGACCGGACTTTATTTTTTCTGATTATAAATGTATGAAATATGAAAATTGGAAGGAAATAGACAAATAAACTTTATTATAATTAAACAAAATTGTATATTGTCAATTTTTATATATTGCAAACACAAAGAATAAGAATTTTTAATTCATTTCCCATCGCATTTTTTACATAAACCTTATGGGTCATTTGACCCGTTATATGGTATGTTTAGTGTTAAAATCATCGGAGCGGTGTTCTACTCCACGTTTCCACACTTTCAATGCAATTCAGAGGCTGAGAAATGTTTAACTGCGCTGCAGCATTGCGCAGATTCATTTTTGGTAACCTGTCATAACGATTTAAAATTTCGATGTTTTGTTTTAATGTTAAATCCTTTCGCTCTCTGGCTTCCATATCGGCAAGCTGCATGTGTTTGAATCATTTATTAATGTTTTGTATTTTGTTTTGTTGTTTATCCTCGAACTCAATGTGTTACATTTTGTACTGTTATGTTTTATGCTCCGTGTGCTATGTTTTATTTTTGTAGTATAATTTAGTTGCATTTTTGTGGCAACACTATTTTAGTTTAGTTTATGAAGGAGAACTTTTTGTGAGTGATGGCCGCACGTTGCTGCTGGCATTATGATTAAAATAAGTTTAAAGACAAATGTTATAGTCTTCGTTTTTTGTTTGTGTTATTGGTCCGCGTCGACAGCATGTACGCGAGAAAGGCGTAAATTGTGAAGATGCTCCTTCTCAAATCCTATAAGAATGAGTTTCCTTTCTGATTATCTGACAACCATTGACCACCAGCGAAGGGAAAGAAATTTTGATATTGTGAATATTCCTTTCCCAGTTAAAATGAGGTTCAAAAACTGATAACATTAAAATTGTATCTTAACTGAGCTGAATTAAAAATCATTTCTCGGATATTAGAATATATTATTTCAAAGATATAAAGTAATTAACCCATATTGTACCACACCAACTAAATATTTCTGTAAATTATTAAAACTTAATCCGTATCATTAATATGGTATAACTATGTATATAAAACCAAAATTTTGAAAAAATATTTTTAATTTTTTATGTAATTGGTTGTCCTATAAATAGGTCCAATACACTACTAAAGCTTAACAAATATCACTTACATTGCATGAAGCTGATTCATAGATCAAATTTGGGGAAATAGTCAAAACAAAGTCCAGCATTACATTTTAAGTATATTGTTGTTGGTTTTCTCTTGCAGTTATTGAACTGGCAGTAAGAGAGTAAGTTTATCTTGCATCTCCAGCTTTTCTGAACAGAATAGACATCTAATTACCCCTTGTTGTGTCCAGGTGTGTGAACAGGGGTTTGAACTGGTTTTCAATGAAAGATAAGAAAAGACTATGCACTATCAATGCAATATCAAATTCATGGAAAAATAATCGGTATTGGACCATCGTCTTAATTTTAGGGCACCTTTTTTACACTTACAAAATACACGTGTAAAATATATTTTTCAACAAAAACTTTCAGCTACATTATTAGCTCTGTTTTAAAAAACTAAAAGTACCTCCACAATGTTTGAAAAAAATAATATAAAATTAAAGATTAAAAAATGACAATTTTTAAGAGGTTGCTGAAAATAAATTTTACAATACAATATAATTTGATTTCTCAGTTTTCTTTTGTTACTATGCTAAAGTGTGTCAATTTTAAAGATGTTAAAATAAAATACACTCAGAAAATATTTATAACTTTATTATTAAATGGAATTTTATTTGCTGTCCTGTTTATAGGACAGCGGTCCAATATGGGTTAAAATATTTAAAGCATAATGAAATTTTATGGGTCTATTTAAATGACTAAAAATCAATATTCTATTGCTCAACTGATGAAAGCTACAGTTCAATATGGCATCATCAATAGTAGAATACCCTAAAGGGATTCACATTTGAAGGATTATATTACAACGGTGTATTAAAAATTTAAAAAAAAAAAGTCTAAGCCAAAAATAATTTACTCTACTTTCATTACAATAACATCTGAAGAAGAAATTGTAACCTTAAATGGAAAGGACATCAATGAAGTTGAAATTTATATGATCAAAGCCTCTAGTCACACTAAATCAACTGCTATTTATATAACACAGAAAGAAAGATTAAAGTTTCATAGTAATAAAGTGTGTCCCATTTAATAAAATACCTCTAAAACTACCTGACGCTTCTCCAATGCACATTTGCCCTTTTTGTTTAGTTAAAACGAGCTTTAGGAAAACGACATCCAAGAACTCATAACTAATTAAGGAAACGAGTCAACTAGATAAATAGCAATATACTTGTTTAACCCACTTTATGCTAATTCAAGTTTGAAAATAATTATGTTGTCTCAAATATACTTAAACTGAAAATTCAACAAATAGATTTTTTTAATAAAGGATATATGACCCATTCCGTGAATAAGACACTGACATAAAGGGAATAAAATACGTACTTCCAAAAGTTATATTTTAGCTGTCGTTTAAATAGGACAAAACACAATGGGTTAACTAGTATAAACAAAAACAATGTCATCTTCGTTGGGTCTATCCTTGAACAAATAAGACTATGGAGGTGCTATCATTATATCAAAAATATATCAGAATTTTGTGTAATTATAAGTGTTTTAAACTGTAATTTTTTAAATTTTAAATGTGTAAATTTTGAGTATATAATTGGATTCGAGTGGAGAGTAAGTTGGCTCACTTTAACTCCTTCCCGGTTTTACCCGAGCTGAACTCGGGCAGGCGAAATGTACCATACTGGCTCATCCCGAGTGTAGTTCGGGCACTATGAAATTTTACATTGTGCAATGTCTTTCCCGAATTATCTCACATGTGCTTTTTATAGTTTCGAATGCTTTTGTTTACTTTTTTGGCTATTAGATTATTTGCTGCTCAAAAAGAGACAGCAAAGGAAAGAAGGTAAGGAGAGAAACAAGGTTCTACTGTCGAGATTGCGATGTTGGACTCTCTGCAATGCTGTGTTACCGATTGTATCATACACGATCAAATTTTGATTAATAATTTCATAATCATTTGTGTAAATGCAAAGGATATACATAAAATTTTATTCAAGATAAAAGCTAGGTATTTTAAGCTTTATATTTATAGTTAGTGTATGACTCCAAAGTCTAATGATTTCTGACCCACAAAAAGCCAACTATACAGGTAAATTACTCATATATTTAAATTGGTTTTTTTACATTAATTTTAAGGAAATTCTGTATGCGAATGATGCTATTATTCTTAAAAAGCTATGTATGTATGAAAATAACCATACAAAAAATTGGCATTCTTTGACCCATAATCCCAATATAAAATGAACCTAGAAGGGATTAAGTTCATTAGAGAATTTCCTTCATCAGACTCCGGAGAATTATCTTCTTTAGGGGGGAGGAAGCGTACACTCTAGCTGTGATTATCCCATGAAAATAATTCTGTCATTATCAGTATTTTGATTCTACGCTCTATTTAAATATATATATATATATATATATACATATATACATATATACATATACATATATACATATACATATATATATATACATATATACATATACATATATATATACATATATATATACATATACATACACATATATATATATCATATATATATATATATATATATATATATACATATATATACACATATATATATATACATATACATATATATACATATATATATATATATACATATACATATTATATTATATATATATATATATACACATATATACATATATATATATATACATATATACATATATACATATATATATATATATATATATATATATACATATATATATATATATATATATACATATATATATATATATATATATATATATATATATACATATATATATATATACATATATATATACATATATATATATATATACATATATATATATATATATATATATATATATATACATATATATATATATATATATATATATATATATATATTATATATATACACATATACATACATTATACACATATATATATACATATAACATATATACACAAATAAAGGTGTCAAAACTGTGGTCTATAAAATTCACTTATCGCTGTCTTCAGACGAATTCATTGATTGGTTAATGCCTTCCACCTGAAATCTGTTTGAGATTAATACCTGAAGAGACATCGCGTGCGTGTTGTTTCCAAGCTTCATCGCACGTATATCGTCAACGCTTATTCAGTTATCGCTTACCTGAGTCATGTAGTGTGACTCATTTCTTACAGATAGGCAGTATCGGATAGAATCGAGCGGACAGAATTATTTAAATCAATTGTGAAGGAATATTTTACATCCGTATTATAACGTTTGTTCTTTTCACGAGATTTCAAACGGGTTTCTTAAAGTCTACGTTGAAAACTTCCTTTTATGCCAAAAATCAAATTCTTTTTTATTTCTCTATTGTAAAATTTCAACTTTTAGACTTCTAAATCTGTTTTTGTGTTGTTTCTACGGCATTTTAAAGAAAAGTTACAGCTGTTTAAACATCAGTGACAGCTGTCAAAACAAAATGGAAGTAGCTTTCGGAACCGGAAGTTCTGAATTTAAATCCTTTTAAAGAGCATTTTTTGGACAAAACTTTTTAAATTTTCATGAAGATTAAACATTTTTCTAGTATTTTTAATAATTAGCAACTTAGCAATAAGAAAGTTTTGAAGCAAGGAAGTGTAGGGAATTTTAAACATGTATTTTAATTTTTTAACAGTTAAAGTTGCCTTCATAAACTTCAAATGCTTTTTTCTCTGAACGGTATTTTTAATAAAATGTTGAAACTTGAAACGTGATTTCTCAAAAAGTTCTTAAAATATTTAATTGAAATTATGAACGATTTTGATAGTATTTACTGGTAAATGACCTAAAAGCTTTAAATTTGGATAATTTTTAATGATGTTACACTCATAGTTAGATATAAAAGTAGTGAAAATTCGTTAAAAATTCAATATGTATGATTTTGAAAGACCAAAATTTTTTACCTGATGTAAATTAAGCGAAGATTTTGGGTGATTCACTAGTATAAGAAATGTGTTGCATCAAAAATATTGAAATAATTTAATTTATTAAAAAAATTAGACCCTTCGAAAAAACCCGATTTTTATACTAAATTTTCTTCATTTATTAGAAATTTTATAAAAACTTCTCCAGGAATAAATTTTTTAAGTGCAATTATCTATGATAATATACAAAATAAATCTAAAAATGTAAAAACATGAACTAGTTTCTACGTTTAAAGAAAAATGTTCTCCCAACGTAAACGGTTACCGTAATGTACGCAAGACTCGTAAATCAACTTTAATGAAAGAGCTACAGATTTTTTAAAACAGCCCTTTAATACATATGTATTTTCTCTTCACTGGAGAGAAGAAACCAAATTTGAAAACTAATACATTAAAATAGTGAGATAGATTAAAGACATCTATAAAGTTTATTATTCAACGGGATAACAAAATGCCTTTTTTTTTTAAGTGTTCTTTAAATATTTCTTCCTTTCTTATATAGACATATAGATTACCTTGCATTTTATAAAGGCAACTATTTAAAATTTGAATTTAAAGTACGCTGTAAAAACCTTTCATGTTTGTCTAAAAAAATTTTTAAATATTAGTACCTATGTCCGAGAAACTAAAATATTTAATAAACATACGGAATTATGTTTAAGAACGTCAAAAGTTTATACAAACACCAGTCATGATCGGATATTCTATTTGTATTCCTATTTCGAAATAATTTTGAGACAATACCTATTTAGATCATTATTCTTGCAAGATATGATAAATACTTTGATAAAAACTTTGTCTATTAAGTTCTAGGATTCGGAAAGTTTGGAGAAAATGAGTAAGAAAATAATACTACGGCGTTTAGATTATTTTGATTCTACGCTCGACAGATAGCGTCGTGAAAATGTTATTTAGCTTGCATATTTTGCCATCGTTTGCTGACAATATAGATATAAATTATGTTGCATTAAGGTTTGATTTAGAATGGATTGCTATTGTCCTCTGCTTTGTAACGCGGAAATGTTGCTTTAATAATCTTCATAGATGAAAGAGGAACGGGCAGTTTCTGTAAAATGTGAATTGAGACTGAAATGTATAAAATGAAAAAATACAACAACACTGCATTGTACCTTTCTCGCATTTTTGAGAAGTATTCATGGATTTGTGGGAGAGGAAGCGCAGGAGTTCTTTGATATTATGACCAGCTTCCAGAATCAAAATTATGTTAATCCAGGGTTCCCACTTTTTCCAGAAGAAAAATTAAGGACTTTTTAAGGACCAAAGTAACATTTTATAAGGACCTAATTGAAATACACGACATAAACCCTATTTCCTGAGGAGCATATTTTAATGATTATAAACCATACAAGGCATGTTCAATAAATGCCCTACAATATTTCAGAATTAAGTTTTTAAAAATGCCTAAAAATTAATATAAGATAAATCTATTTAACAAAACCTAATTTTGAAAAATGTACGTCTAAAGTTTTTGGTGTGATCAAACAAAAAATAAATTGGGAATAAAAACAATATTACAAACAGTATTTTTTGATGGTTTAAAAATGACCCCCCCCCCCCTCCACACACACACACACACACACACACACACACACACACACACGCACGCACACACACACACACACACACACACACACACACACACACACACCTAATTATACCCGCCGTTGCCTGGGAAGGAAGAAAGTTTAAGACTTTTCTATTACATTTAATGCAAGGAAACTTCCATAAGTAACTGAAATAACTACAAATCCCTCCATGCTTCGTTTAATTAAAATCTGCTTGACTGTTAGCTATTAGAAAAGGGAAGCCGACTTTATACTTTACATCTTTAAAGTATACGAAAGATTATATATTTGTCATATAAGAAAACTGACAGGAAATCGCATGACGACTGCAGATTTCGTCAATGTAGAAATTGATCATGTTCTAATTTAAAAATTAAGGAGTTTTTAAGGACCTTTGACAAAAATTAAGTAGCTTTAAGGGCCCTTATAAATGAAAGCTAAAATCAAGGAGTTTTTAAGGACCGTGGGAACCCTGTAATCTTTTTACTAGTAAACAGGGAGGATTTATTTATTTTATGTTTTTTGGCACAAAATCCTCGGTTACAAGTTTTGTAAATTATATATACCAGAGGCATAACGCAGACTAAAAACATCAAATAAAGATAATTTTGGTAAAGCACAACATAAAAGTTAATACAAGGACATTCAAAGTTAAAGTATAAATACAAGATACAATTATATATTTACAATATATATTAATAAAATACGATCAAAAAAATATACATAAGTGAAATTTAACCAAAGAAAAGGATTACAGACATCAGATTTCATGGAACTGTCCTGAACAGCGGAGAAAGTTAAACAAGCCCGTATGCGGTGTTTCCCAGAGCCGTAATTAGGGTTTGGCAAAGGTGGCATTTACCACTGGCGCATCAGTCATCGGGGCGCCGTACTGTTAGGAAAGTGAGGTCCAAAAGAAGATGATTCGCCCCAAGTAGAATTAAGGAAAAGTTAAAAATATTTTTTATTATAGAATCAGATTTTTTAAATTCAATGCGTTTAAAAAATACTGGAGTTTTAATTTTCTTATTTTTTTAAAAAAATGCCCCTAGAGACTAAACTTGTTATAGATTCTTACAAAATGTTTACCAAACACTTTTAATATGTTTTTATATAAATTCGGTTATTCGTTTTAAATTTTCAGTTTATTAAAGTTTTTAAAACTAAATTTAAATTTAGAAAATCATCAATTTTTTTTTATGAAAATTTAACGTACAAATAAAAATACTACCCTAAAATAAACTAACCAGTTTATCGGCAAAATAATACTCCTAGAATGTTCGAAAATATTTTTAAGCATTAATGAAATATAGAAGAAAAAATTAAAAGTTAATGTACTAGGAACATTTTAAGAATAAAAATATTTTGATTTCGTTCTAAATATATGATATAGAAAAAAATATTCATATATTTTCTCACTATATTGGGGGGTAGAGGCTCAGATCCGTTTTTCGCCACAGGCACTAAACGTCCTAGTTACGGGCCTGGTGTTTCCCCAATGATTGTCTTAAGAATAGGCGACGAAGATTTAAAATTTTTTAAATACATTAGCTGGAAGCAAAAACACGAAGTCAGAATGTGTGCGACTGTGTGAGGTGACTTGCAATATGCACACTGAGGTTTGGTTTAGTTTTCGAGTGCTACGATCTACTTTTTGCAACATTAGGGCTAATAAGACCGGGACCTACTGCTGAAAGCCGATTCCGAACGGCTACGAACATCCATGTATGGCATGGATGTTCGTAGCCGTTATTTCCGATTCGAACCCACGAACTCCGGTTCCGAAGGCCAGCACCCTAACCATTCGGTCATCGTTCGGCATGCACACTGGGGAGGTGCTTCCCCAAGTAACAAATGCGCATGGGTGAGCCGGCAGTGACCAACGCGAAGACACGTGAGAACTACGTCGCACTTTCTCACAGACAGCGTAAACAGGGAGGAATATGGTTTGAATTGATTTCCTCTAGTCAGAGTTGTCAGATAATTAAATAAAAAAAATCAGCATTTTTGACGACTAGGAAAATAAGTTCGTAGTGCTATTTCAGTTCTGAAAGATGAGCTGTCATGCATGGCACATTAGTAACCTAAGACCACACAAGGATTTTTATACGATGCAGATCTTTAACAAAAAATGCATTAAACATGTGAATCTCCCTAGCTGAACTAGTCAATGAAGCAGTCAGACTATTTTTATGTTTTCTAGAACTGGAATTTATTTGAAACGACCTGATTTCTTAAGCAGAGGATATTTAAAAAAATCATAAGAGGAACTTCGAATGCTAACAATGGACAATGAAATCCGTTTCAACAATTTGTAGAACCACTCACTAAAGCATATTCCTTCAGTCGACTTTAAAATTCAAAACTTAACAAGGTCTTTTCAAATTCATTTCTTGCATCCTGATACTGTCATCAACCCTGGAACTTTTCACATAAGTAATCGCATAAAATCTAAATCTATTCCAACTATTATAAAAAAATTGGATTTTAGACAATAAATACCGATTAACTTCGTTGCATTAATTTTTTTTTAGATGATTAAAACTTTTGAGCCCAAAATGGCGCAGTAAGTTTGGAGTGTTTGAAAAATTAATCTTAAAAATATGTTCTGCAAAGATTTCGAGAAACAGCCTTAAGCAAAAACCTCAGTGAAATTCCATTTGTAATAACCACTTTCAGAAAAAAAGCAAGCATATGGACTTTACCACAGGGTATAGAAAATATAAACCGCAAGATCGCTAAAGAAACACAATACTAATGTAAACATCTGTCCATAGTTTAGTAAAATTACTCTCAGCTAGTTTTCAGTAGGGATTAAGGAGATAATATACTTTCAAAACAGTTTTGAAGGAATTCTTATTAAGACAGTTGTAGTTAATTTCAAATTACAAAGTTTTTGATAAAATTTAACCCCATGGCTATTTGTTTTCAATGTAGTGATGAAAATTTTAATCACTACGATTCTTTCTACATTTTGGAGTCAAACAAGATTTGTGTAAGGAAAAAAAAGGGGGGGTATTCAAATGTAAACAAGAACAAAAATTTCATTAATTTTTTTTCTATTTAAAAAATACTTTCAACTAGTCAATTATATATCAATTTTTATAAATTGAATTTTAAAGTGATAAATTTTGAAAAAAAATTATGCCATTATATATAGAATACTGAACACTAATTGAAATTAATGCATTGAAATGCATTGAAATTAATGCAATTCAAAATGTTACATAAATTGTAAATTGTATTTTGCAATAAAATTTAATTTTATGCATAGCTGATACATTTTTCAAAATGTTACTCAAGAAAAATGCCGATAATTACATATTTGCAAATAATTCTCAGAATATTCAATATTATTAAAACTCGTTAAAAGTAAAATAACCAAATTTTGAAGACAGCAATCTATTTTCAAAATTCTATTCTTTTGGTTTTGATCTGCTATTCCATTTTGACAAAATAGGTAATCACCTTTTCGCAATGTTTATCACGAACAAAAATCATTTTTCAGTGAATCTTGCATCAGATGCAGACAGGCAACATAAAATTACGCTTGATTTTCTTTACTTCATTTATAACTCAGTACATTAAAACTATGAATGGAAGCAAATTTGTACTAATACTTGAAAAGCAGAACTAATGGCCGTTTTCAATTTCGGTAAATTTCCAACGCTTGCACGATATAAATTCATCATTTGAAAGCTCTTGAAAGGAAAAAAACATCAATATTTTTGTGTAATATTTTTATTCAGATTACCATATTTTTCAATCTTGAGCGTTGCATAAAAACTCATTTTGATTGCCTATTCAACAAAATGCTAACTTCCTCATCATTATAAATTCAATAGCTTACAAACTGCAGAAGTTGCTTGATAAAAAAAGAAGAAAATTTTCTAAATGGATTCAAACAGCTTCTGCTTGTCGTAAAAAGTTAATGAAATATAAATTTTTGAAATTCCTAGACAAGTGGGCAAAATTTTAATAGCTATAGAAGCAGTTTATGCTTTTATAAATGGCATATATAGTGCTTAACATTTTATATAATTCTTTTTAACAAAGGTAAATTTCAGACCAAATTTTTTTTTATTTGATAATTTTCTTTTCCTTACAAACATTTGTTTGAAAACACATGATTTTTTTTATTAAATCATGAGTGTTAATATTAAATCGTGAAATATTTTAATCCTATACTATAATACGAGGAATGGTTGTCAAGTCGAAAATCGCCCCAGAATTAATAAACTGTAGTAAACTTGGGGATATGGGGTTTTGGGTCACGAGGAATCGATTAGCATCGGTTTTGACGCGCTAAGGTCACGTAGTTCGGCGCTACAGATAGGGCCGGGTTCGAACCCCGGTGCGGGCAAACTTTTTTCTCATGCGTCCAAACCAAGTGAAAATTGGTACCCGGGGGTTTTCGACCACGAGGAATCGATTGGCTGTAGTTCTGACGAATTAATAATAATAATAATAATAAGTCTTTATTGATTTGTCTTTATTCCTTGATATCGGTTTCCATTTTTATTTTCTATCAACTCTAAATATTAAATTAATGTAGCAAAGTATATATAACACATAAACGATATAGTAAAAAAAAAATAATGCAAACAAAAATTTTGAAAACCAACCACAAAAAATTAAAAAATAATGCTTCACTAACGTGCCGAAACAACCTCGCCGTTCAATTTCCAAAGCCACACTAAACACAGAGCATATAACTTATCAAGTCCGTCGCCGCGTTAGTGCGTCGTCGGCATACCAGGAGGTGCCGATTTGACGCGCCAGTGCGTCGGTGGCAGCGAACGTGTTAAGGAACTGATTTCGATTTCAAATGACCGTCAACAAAGTTCGACATTTCAACATTCATCAGATTTCAAGCTACATTTTCAACATGCAGAACGCACCTCTACATGAAATGCTTCAAGGAGCCGGAATTTTGGAACAACAAGCGATCAACTCAATTATACCCGCAAATGGACAACTAGAAGATACCGTCATTGTCAGAATGCTTCTCCATTCAACACACTTCAATCTTTACACTGCTCACTTTGTACCATTTCTTTAATTGTATAATTTTTTGTTATCAATTACATTTTATTTTCTATGACTTTTCAAACTTTACCTTTGTATAGAATAGTTTCCTTTCCAAACAACTTTGTTTAGAATAGTTTACAATGGTGCACTTTAACCGGTTATCTTTTCACTAATGGTTTCACAAATTTTCTTATGGCATGTCTTGTTTTGATAAATCATAATTGAAAATTTAAATCTTCGAGTTAGCTTCGATACCTGTTTTCTCCGAGCGGAGCTCGGTCACCCGGTACTAATTTAATTAAATGATAGATTAAATATGCATTAATATTTTATCTACATTTACTGTAAGTAATATGTAAAGCCATTGAGTTATAAATTACCTTCATGTTTTATAAAATGCTAATTTTTTTTATTTCATGTAAAAGAAAAATTTTTTTTAAACTCTAAACCTAAAATTAGGCAATCTAAAATTCCATATGTAATTTTGTGTAATATATCTTAATAAACCTCTGAAAAATGTAAATATTTAAAACAGATAATCAATATAAAAAATACTACACTTTTTAATTTAAATTTTTGTAATTAAATGTACAATTTGTATACTTTCTTTATATGTAGTTCTAAATGTAATGCGTTTCAATATTCAAAATTTATAAGTTTTAAAATTTAAAAAAAGTTTGAAAAAATAACTTTTCCTCTTAAACTTTGTTAAATTTGAAATTCAAAGTGTATTATGCACTTATCAGTTGAGTGTAAGAAACAGTTACCGACGACATTGTTTTTACATGTACATAAGTTACGACCGCACTAGCGTACAAAATATAAAAACATTAACGCTTAGTTTGGCTAAGTCTGGCCGCTACACCGGACATGTATATTTATAACTACTATATAACATAATTGTCAGTGTTCGCCACAGCGGACATTATCTGGAATTATTAATATATACTATTAATTATTATTAATTATTATTATTAATATAACTATTAAAATGGAAAATATTTTTTTTGTTTATCTTACAAAGATCTTAATATCTATACAGACATGGGAAAATAACAAATTAAAAAATATTTGAAAAATATCTTGTCAAATTAAGGGTTAAAGTTATTTTTAGGCATTGCATTATCGGATGTTAGATGCAACTTAAATTTAGTTATCCTACTTTACTATAACATTACTAATTCTGCTTCACTTTCATTTTAAACTCAGCTTGGAGTATCTGCATGAATCTACTATTTAAGCAACAGGAAAAACACTGCAAACCAGGAAATAAAAACGGAACCTATCACTCATCTACTGCAATCGTGAATGTTTCACCTCTGTTACACAACGGACAGGTCATACATTACAATTTTTTAAATGCCCAATTGTTTTGCATCTTCAGTTCTTATGTACAGAAGACAAACATTTTAGGACATGATTTCCATAAAAGTCAGTGACAAACATTTGCCGATGGCCAACAAAAAATTTGTCAGGCACTCAATTTTACTAAGAAATTTGGTGTCATATCAAACATTGTTACCCATCAAAACGTTGAATGGGAGAATGGTTAATAAAATAGTATATAGAATTTTGTTTTCTTAGAGCTTTTACTTTAGTGAAGGTAGACGGAAATACATTTTTATGTTTAACACTAGATTTACGGACCGAGCCAATTTGACTCATTAAAAACTTGATCACTATATATATATAACTTTAATATCACTTTTCAAAAACATACTTTGGTTTTTAGTTAACACTAAACATACCATATAACGGGTCAAATGACCCATAAAGTTTATGTAAAAAATGCGATGGGAAATGAATTAAAAATTCTTATTCTTTGTGTTTGCAATACATAAAAATTGACAATATACAATTTTGTTTAATTATAATGAAGTTTATTTGTCTATTTCCTTCCAATTTTCATATTTCATACATTTATAATCAGAAAAAATAAAGTCCGGTCATTTGACCGGCTATGGTAGAAATAGGTATGTATTAAGTGTTGGTATGTTTAGTGTTAAGTAATAAAATATATGTAAACTTTCATTCCTCTTCCCTGTAGACCCCTTCATTTCTCATTATCAAATGTGGTATACCTATTTTCACGGTTGTGTCCAATGTGACTCCTAGAACGGTTTAATAGTTAATCGCATAACATGAAATTTATTGGTCCTATCAGCCTGGGATATTTTCCAATTGGATATAGAGCTAAGAAGTAAATATAGAGAAGAAGTCGAGAACACTTCCATTCCAATGACAGCAATGCTACTGACGCACGGAAGAATTGTCAATTTCAACAATCATGCAAAAGAAACAGATGTAGAAACCATTGTGCTAAATGCAATAGAAATGTTTGCGGAAAATGTATTTCAAAAACTGATTTTACCTGTAAAAAATGTTTTCCATGAATTTTTTGATAATAAACATTTTATTTAAATTAATTTGGAGCTATTTTCTTTGCAAAAGCTTCAATTTTCTTGCATGAGTCAAATTGGCTCACTTTAGTAAAAATAAGTATATGATCAACATCCGTAAATCTAGTTTTAAGATGTACTTTATAACTTCCTTATTGCAATTGATATTTAGCGATTTTTAAAGTCTAGCCTATGAAAATAACGTCTAGGTACATCAAGAAAAATCAGGGTGTATGATTGTATCTCTAATAATACTTTGCTCTGCAGTTCAATTTTAAAAAACAATATGATTGAAACAAAGCAACTGAAAATTTTCATTATTATGGGCCTATTTTCGCATTATGATAAAATTTTATCTTTAAGTTTTGTTCCTTTTTTGAAAGAATATTTTAGTTCTTAATTAACACTGTCTTAATTAACTGTTTTTAATTAATATTGTTTTTACAACTGTTATTTAGTACTACCATATATTAGTACATCATATGACGAGATCAGTTAAGTTTTTATTTTTCCAGAATTGTTAAGTACCCTATGAGGCAGATAAAAAAAGGTTTGTTTTTTGGCTGGGAATTATCTGGTACACACTCAATAATTTGTTTATCTTCATACTCCTCTAAAGTATTCCGATACTGCGAGTGCAGTTTAGAATCACGATGAATTAATTTAGTCAAACCATATGGACAGTATTAAACACACAAACAAACAAACTTCTTAATTTTCAAACATATATAACAAACGCAAGATATTTTTTAGTCCATGAAATAGACTCCTAGAATTTTATGAAAAGAATTTGTTGTCAATACCGGTGATAAAATTTTCGTTTCAACAAAAAATAATAGATGATTAAATTTGAAATTATCACATATGTACCTAGCCTATTACTTAAGCCAAATTCAGTGATAAAACGTATGAAAATAATGCAGATGATATTTAAATGTACTTACAAAAATAATTATACATTCAAATAAAACCATGGGTTATGAAATAAAGGGAAAAAATGAAGCATTTTCGGCTATACAATGCGAAATGTAGATTTTATTTTCATCTCTAGACTTGAACTTTTAGGAGTTAAAAAATCCCCTTTGGTATCAAACATAAGCGATCGGAGTGGAGACTGGCCATAATAGCTGATCTTCCCTTTTTATCTCCCTTTCTCGCAGCTAATCTGCACACATAAACTTCCGTCCTGTAACACATTCTTGTGAATCCGTGTCCTTCCCTCCCCCCTCCCCGAAAATTACAAGGAGAAACTTGTCCGAAATCTCCCCCTGTGCGCTAATCGCCTCTCCATCAAGTGAACCTAGAATTATCAGTTCCGGTTTTCCTAGTTCCATCCCCTCCTTTCCTGTAACGAGAGAGGTCATGGTAAGTCTCCAGGGTCAACCCCGCCAACATACCCCACAGCCACTTTCAATAGGAAAGGTGGGTTCTTAGATTAATAGGGCGAAAAACGTGAGACCACTTTCTACGATTCGGAATATAGCTTTCAATTATCTTTATGGAACATGCGCCCAGAATATGAAATGCTGGGACAGTTAGTGCCTTGCAGACGGGAGCACTTTCATCCAGTTTAAGGAGTCTTGGGAGTTTAAAATACTCAATATAATCTGAAAGATTAAATATGATTTATATTTCTAAAATAAGCTCTCAACATATAAATAAAAACCCTCTAATTATCATCGATTAGATTAGAGTTTTGTAAATTTTTTATGTGATTTTTTTATGGATTCTAGTGTAGGAAAACTCTTACTAATCCAGAATAACATTCACTGGATACGTTCCAGATAAATAACTAATAAAGAATTTTCTTAAAAAAAAATTAAAACCTATATAGGGGATTTAATTTTTTTTAAAGAAAATTCTTTATTAGTTATTTATCTGGAACGTATCCAGTGAATGTTATTCTGGATTAGTAAGAGTTTTCCTACACTAGAATCCATAAAATTCAAAATCACATAATCCACAAAATCCATAAAATAATAGCTAAGTTGTCTGTCCATCTGTCCAAGAATTCATGAAGCGGTTGTGCCTGGAATGGATAGAGGCATCCATATTGTATTTTTGATGAGTTAGGGTTAGCAAAATTCAAATAGAGTTCGGAAACGCTCGAAATCCACCCCTTCTCCCCTTTTCAAGTGTTTAATGCCATTGTTTCAGCTCTGTTGTCAAGCAGAAAATTAAATTCATCACATAATAAATAGGTAGAAGTAATATTTTTCTCTAACATTATGACGTCAGTCCTTTAACCATCTCCTTTAATCATTTCTTACTTTAAATTATTTAAATATCGTCGGCATTCTTTTCATACGTTTTATTGCTGAACTTAGATATTACGTAAATAATTTTCTTTTATATTTGGCTTAAATAATAGATTAGGTACATATGTGATAATTTTAAATTTAATCATGGATTATTTTTGTTGCAATGAAAATTTTATCGCCAGTATTAACAACAAATTCTTTTCCTAAAAATCTAGGAGTCTATTTCACGGACTCATAAATATCTAGCGTTTAAGTGATATATCTTTGAAAATTAAGAAGTTTGTTCATTTGGTGTTTGTACTTTATACATAACCGCACGGTTTGCAAACCGTGGACATCATTCATATATATCGTCAAATAATCACTGTTAATATTAAAACTTCTGTTGTCCATCCTATCACGTAATATGAGAAGATAAATTAAAGTTGGCAACTAAGATGCGGTCAGTAAAGATAAACAAATTATTGAGCGTGTACCAGATAATTCTCAACCAAAAAACAATTTTTTTTATCTGCCTTATAGGGTACTTTACTATTCTAGAAAGTTAAAAAAATTTACTGATCCCGTCATATGACGGGCTATATGCTAGTGTACAGAAAATATAAATTTACTAAAAAAACAAAAAAAAAAAAAAAAAAAAAAAAAAAACTTTTAAATACTTGCATATTTTAATACAGCATCTGAGTATACAAATGAATTAATTGACTGTATATTTTTCAGATCGCCACAGTGTTAGTTTTCTATAACCAAGTTATGGCCAGTTGAGATCACTGAATTTTATTCTGTACAGTTTGTTTAGATTATTACTTTTTAACTGTAATTATCCAGAATTATTGGACCAGATCCCTATGATCGAATATTCGAAATATTTGAAAATTTATAAAAATAGTATCTCATTAGAAATAAAAAAAAAACCGAGTTTGATTATAAGAGTAATGTAATGGCTACAAAAAAATGGGTGATTTGTACACTTTTATAGAGTATATAAGTATACAGGTGAATAACTATAATATAGTGCAGTGTCAGGTGATTAACTTTATATTTTAATTCTAAGACAGAACAAGGAAAATTTTGAATAAGTAACAATCCTGAAAATATAATACAATTATAAGAATGACTTTAATTACTTGGGTTAATTCAAACATTAACTGTAATCTGTCGATTAAGTGTAGCCACTTGGAATGTCACTTATGAGAAAACCCAGCACCAATGTGTAAAACTGTCTTGTATACTCCGTGCCTTTGGCGGAATGACAGCGTTATGTGGAAAGCAAGTAAAATTAAACGTTTCTATTAAAAAAAAAAAAAGCGTCGAAACTTTTTTTTTTGGCTTGTGTTTATTGTTTTTATTTTCAGATACATTGTATAAAAGTATTTGGTAATTTTAAAATTAGCGTAATAAGTTAAAGAAATATCTAAAAATTACTAAAAATTTTCGCGACCCACAAGTTCAAGAAACTATAGCATAGACAAATATCTAGTGCAAGATTTGTTTTGAAGGCCCCAGTCTAACTGCTATTTTGAAAATAAGTCTGAATAAGTCTGAATAAGTCTGAATAAGTCTGAATAAGTCTGAATAAGTCTGAATAAGTCTGAATAAGTCTGAATAAGTCTGAATAAGTCTGAATAAGTCTGAATAAGTCTGAATAAGTCTGAATAAGTCTGAATAAGTCTGAATAAGTCTGAATAAGTCTGAATAAGTCTGAATAAGTCTGAATAAGTCTGAATAAGTCTGAATAAGTCTGAATAAGTCTGAATAAGTCTAAATAGGTCTAAATAGGTCTAAATAGGTCTAAATAGGTCTAAATAAGTCTAAATAAGTCTAAATAAGTCTAAATAAGTCTAAATAAGTCTAAATAAGTCTAAATAAGTCTAAATAAGTCTAAATAAGTCTAAATAAGTCTAAATAAGTCTAAATAAGTCTAAATAAGTCTGTTATTCAGACTTATTAAAGACCTGAATAAGCAACTGAAAGAACTTTTCTGTTGGACAACTGTATATAATAAATAAAAAATATTGCTTTATAAAGTTATTGTGAACATTTTTTAACTTTCCCTTTATCAAATTCATCTGGTGAAAGTCCATTATCACTATTAAAACTTGTAAATAATTTACAAAACTCAGGGTCGAAATTTAAATCATTTAGCAGTTTTATTCTGATTAATGTTAAACAAGATAAAATAATTGATAATTTTATTCATGGAATTAAGATAAGAAAACATTTTTAAATAAATTCCTATTCTTATACTTTTGTGCTTATATGTTTAACCCTTCTTTGCATGATTTTTTTTTTCTCTTTTTGAGTGAAATACATCAGGGTGATAATTCATGCTGTAGATTAACCCTTTAAAGTTCACTAATGAAAATTCTTTGGGATTTAATGGAGATGGATTATAAATGTTATCTACGAACCTTATGTATGTGAAAAATATTAAAATGCTTTTCGGTAGTTTCGTGGAGGGAGGGGCAGTGGTGGGTTTAAACTGTGAAACTCTCAACCCCCTTGTACAGTTCGAAAATATTACATTCTTAAAATTTTAGTAATATTGAAAGAATACTACATAATTACATGTAATAGATAAATAGCTAACTAAACAATTTATAAGTGATGTTTTGGGTAAGTATATTTATTTGAGATCGTGACAAAAGAAAATCGAATTTTATTTTATTTATTTATTTTTTTTTTTTCAGGGAAAGAGGTTTGAACTTTTATATTTTAAAGAAAATAAACTGTGTTGTGCTACCATTTATTAAGAGTTTGAAGTGTCAAAAACACCAAAAAAAAAAAATCATTAATATACCTTAAAAAAGAAGCGAAGAAATATTTTAGCTGGTTGTTTCACTACGAAATAAATGTTCTTTAAAGGGTTAAATTAAAAGTATGTTTAAAAAATCTTAGTATAAATATAAAATAAAAAGTATGATGGAAATATCCATCATGCAAATATACATGTTAAGCTCAGTACAAATTAAATGAAAATCGTCATTTAAAAGAAATGAAAAGTATCATTTTTATTCCCTGTGATAATTAAAAAAAACTTATTTAGACAGAATTTAATTCATCATACATTAGAAGTGAAACAACTGCATAGCGGTATAAATTTCTTTCCCATAGTTTAGGGAAGATTATTTGAGGTATTCGATATAAATTGCGCAGAAAATAACACAAAAATCAAACTATTTTTCCATTCATTATCGGCTTTGTTAGCAAAAAAATATTTAGGAAATTGCACGTTTCTTCAAACCAAAATAAATTGCGAAATGACAATTTCAAACCCACTATAATGATTGGGACATTTTTTAAAATTTTTTTAGAGCTACATTCCTTTTTACGCAAGTCAAGAAAAAAGTTGCCAGCATCAACCAGTTTACAATACACCTGTTTTGAGTACATTTTTTGTTCACTAAATATTGTGATGGAAATTTCCATAATGCCAAGAAGGGTTAGTAAAATTGATTTCAATTTTTCTTAATTTATAAACAAAACGCTTTAAATTTTTCACAGAAAAATAAAACATTTGTTAATAAACCTAAGATTTGTTTTAGTCTTTCCCACTATTTGGTTAGATTTTATTTATTTATTTTTTTTGTGTGTGTTTTCTTGTGGGAAAGGGCAGGGAAACGGTAAGAAAAAAAAATGTCTAGGACACCAAAGATTTAATACGGTCCTGTTAACACATTGTATGCGGGATACGTACTACAGTCGAACTCGTTTATAACGAGCTCGGATTTAACGAAGGAAGCGAGAATATTTGGTTGGATCAATGTTAAGTCTATGAAACAGAAGTCGCTTTTAACGAGCAAGACCTGGTTCTAGTGAGCAATATTTTTCTGTCTTGCAGTCTTTTTTTCTCGTCTTTCTGTCTTTTTTCTTCTCTTAATACTTTTGTAGGAATAATTCCTCCAGCATTCCAATGTCAATAGGGAGGGTTCACAATTCCGGTGCAATTGGATTTTGGCCACAAAATTCTACATCTGTTATCCAGCCTATGGACCAAGGAATCATAAGAAGTTTCAAGTGCCACTTCCGTAAGCAACTGATTTTGATGATTCTGGACAGATGAGATAAAAGTGGAACACCATCAAATACCAATGTCAACGTACTGGAAGCGATACGTTTGATGAACGATCCATGGGGAAAATGTCACATCAACATGCATGAAGTATTTCCATAATTCTGGATTGGAGTAAGCTAACAAACTACAATTTTAAATATGTAGATTAATGAAAAAAAAGTTTTGGTAAGAATCTTTTCCTTTATTTTTCTTTCCGTTTATTGTTTCTTTCCTTTAAGACTGTAGCGAGACTAGAAATTTTTCGCTGGTTAGGGGAGGGGGTTAATTGTCATTAAATAAGGAAAAGTACTTAAATTAGTGTAATTATATTAATTAAATTTTAAGTAAACTCAATCATTTGACCTCCCAAGCCCCCTCCCCTTTCTGGTTGCACGCTTGCCTTCAGGACCCGTTTATTACGAGCACTCTGATTTAACGAGTAAAAGCTACTGTCCCTTTGTTGCTCGTTATAAACGAGTTCGACTGTAGTACGTTTTCTGACGATTCATACATGAGCGCGGGACAAGTACTGGTACGGGTTAGTGAAATAACATGGTTTGTGTGTACAAAAATGGCGGTATATACAGGAAAACGAAGCCGAATTTTCTTGTCTACTACATAGATTCCGGAATGTAAAAATGTTTATATATAACATAATTCGAAAAGATTAAAACTATATACTACTATTTCTATTTGATTTTTCATATTTAAGAAACTATTATAAATTTATTCACTAAAAAATATATTTTTTGTTTACGAAAATCTTATGGTTGTTATTTATATATTTCTATTTATATATTTGTTTATATGTTTCAATATATAATACGAAAAATGGGTTAAAATATTAAATAATTGTCGATCTACTGAGATTTAACTGAATAACTAAATTTACGTGCAAAACGCCCGCTCCCGGTACAGTTCCTCTGCGAAATGTACCCGCAAGTAATGTGTTAATAGAAAAGAAGGATTCTTAGATTAATAGGGCTCAAAATGCGAGATCATTTCACTTTTAACGATTCGAAAATTAGTTTTCAAATATTTTTACCGAACATAACCCCAGAATAGGGAATAAAATCAGGGTGATATAAATCATGCTGTAGATCAAAGGAAAAGTATTTTTAAAAATATCCTGGTATAAATATATAATAAAATAATTAAAAAGTATGATGGAAACATCCATAAGGCAAGTATACCTGTTAAGTTCATTACAAATTAAATAAAAAGTAATATATTTTTGGTGTATTAAAGATGGGATCATTTTGATTCAGTTAATTGAGTCAGATTTTAAACTTTCAAAAAGTCTAAAAGATTTATAACGATTTAGTTTTCTACAATTCCATATATATTAACCCATAATTTGACAAGATGTTTTTCAAATATTTTTTAATTTCTGTTATTTTCCCATGTCTGTATAGACATTAGGATCTCTGTAAAATATAAACAAAAAAAATATATCCTTTTCCATTTTTGAGATAATGTCCGCTGTGGCGAACACTGACAATTATGTTATATAGTAGTTATAAATATACATGTCCGGTGTAGCGGCCAGACTTAACCAAATTAAGGGTTAAAAACCTCCGAATTTATTTGGCTTCAATATGCTTCTTACGAGTTTCGATAGGAAAGTTCTTAGATTAAAACATTCACGATCACTGATGCGAATTCACGTCATTTTAAATTTAATTCTAGTTATCGCTGACGTG
The DNA here is from genome assembly GCA_032207245.1 of Pardosa pseudoannulata. NCBI lineage: Eukaryota > Metazoa > Arthropoda > Arachnida > Araneae > Lycosidae > Pardosa > Pardosa pseudoannulata. Next base: position 78,333,686 of record CM063503.1, on the reverse strand, counting down.
AATTCACATACTGCAATTTTTTGAATACAGCAAAATTATCACGTGAGTTATTGTGAAAAAAAGAGAAATATTTACATAATATAGCTATTGTTTTATTTAGGTTGTATTTTAATACATCAGAGCTTTATATATTTGAAACTGATAGAATAAATTTTCATCCTTGTGTTAACGATACAACCAGATTCAGAATTTCATTATTCTCATCGGTACTAAGCATTAGAAACAAAAACTGCCGATCACGAATGTATTAATAGTGATAATCATATTAACGCCTTCTGCTATTCAAGAACTCGCTTTTAATTACCTTTATGGAACATGCGAACAGAATCTGAAATGTTGGAAATGTGTTAATGCCTTGAAGACAGGGCCTGATTAAAGCACGGGCCTACTGGGCGTAGGCCCAGGACCCCCTAAAATTTGGTACTTAATTATTAAATTTTAAATAATTTAACAAAACTTGAAAATGCTTTTTGTTAACACTAAACATACCAACACTTAATACATACCTATTTATACCATAGCCGGTCAAATGACCGGACTTTATTTTTTCTGATTATAAATGTATGAAATATGAAAATTTGAAGGAGATAGACAAATAAGCTTTATTATAATTAAACAAAAATGTATATTGTCCATTTTTATGCATTGCGAAGAATAAGAATTTCTAATTAATTTCCCATCGCATTTTTTACATAAACCTTATGGGTCATCTGACCCGTTATATGGTATGTTTAGTGTTAAATATATTATAAATCTCTTGATTGTATAGAGCTTTCTAAGTATTTTCACTAACAGGAAAAGATTTTCCAAAGATTTTACGGAGAATTTTCCTTTCAAAAATTAAGAGTTACTCCTTAATTTCAGGGCCCCCTAAAATTTGGTACTTAATAAATTTTAAATAATTTAACAAAATTTGAAAATGTTTTTTTCAAGTAGTTCAATTCTTCAAGTAGTATTTCATGAAACATTATTCAGAAATTAAATAAAAACAGTTAAAATGTTGACAATTTTATCTGAAACACACTCCAGTTTGCTTATTTACTTCACTCCAGTCAATTTTTTTTTACTCATTACTTACTCCATGGTTCTGAGTAGAAAATTCCTTTGCTTTTCAGGTTATACTAAATCGAGTAACTGTATTCATAACTGTAAGGGGGAGGGCGAAAGAGTACCAGGTCCTGGGCTCAACTTTTCCTTGATCGGGCCCTGCTTGCAGACCGCATAATTTCAATTTAATTCGTAAATTTTTAAACACTCAGAAAATCGAAAAGAAAAATTATAATGAATATTTTTCCTTTATAAAAATATTTCGTTTTAAATTCTTTATTATATAAAAAGATCACAATGAAAGATTATTTTCTAGAGTTATAGTCCCACTTCCGTAAGTAGCAGTAAGTCCGTAAGTAAGTTCCATCCGTAAGTAGCATATGTACCTGCTACTTACGGATTGTATGTATCCGTTTCTGAGTTTCTTTATCAAAACCAGTTTCACCATTATTAGCAAGATTAAAAAACAACTAATGAATAAAAATTGAAATTTGAAACTTTAAAATTTCAGCGATAGGGGTGAAAATTATAGTTTACAGAAAAAAGCACATAAAGTCAACAACCCGTAAGTGATGCAAATAATATACTCTATTAATATTTCTTCCGCTCATGTTTTAGGAGTAATATTTCAATGGGATTTTATTTAAGAAGAAATAGTACTTTCCGAGCTGTAAATTGTTCATTATGACAGGTTATTTTTGATTGGATATAAAATTAAAAACAGCCTTAGTGTATTCTGAATCTTTTCCTAGATCATTAGTAAGGATCCACTTTTATAAAAACTGATATTTTGGTTCATGAAGCAATAATTAAAAAATATGTACACCAAGTGAAAATATCAATTTACTTGTATAATAACTTTTGAAATATGTAAATAAGAAACTAATTTCTTATAGGAAATAGAAGCTAATTACATTTTTTTATTCTGTGAATCCCAGTTGTATTAATACGAGAAATTTTATAGGATGATAAAGACTACTTTTTTATAAAATTTTTTTTTCAAAATTTTGTTTTTATTTATTTTTTAATTTTAACATTTTGGATTCCTTTGAACTTTTGGTTTACATAATAAAACAAATATTTTACTTCAATGTGATATATTCTCCGAGATTTCATTTCTAATATACATATCTGAAAAGTTATGTTGTGGGTAAGTGAACTTAATTTTTTTCATTTGCGCTATTTTTATTTACTTAAAAATATATTACTTGAAATGACAATCTCCTATATAATAACAGCCTAAGTTATCTGTCCGTCTGTCCATGAATTTATAAAGCGGTAGGATCTGGAATGGATAGGGGCATCTATATTGGATTCTTAATGAGTTAGGGTTAGCAAAATTCAAAGCAAGTGTATATATATATATATATATATATATATATATATATATATATATATATATATATATATATATATATATATATATATATCGAAATCTAACCCTTCCCCCCTTTTCGAGCTTTTAATATCATTATTTCGAGACCCATTTTCCCTGGTTTAGAGCCTATGATTAAATTTATCAATTTATCATATAAACAGGTAAAAATATTTTTTCTAGAATTATGACGTCTTTCCTTTGACCATCTCATTTAATCATTTCTTATTTTAAATTATTTAAATATCGTCTGCATTATTTTCGTACGCTTTATCACTGAACTTAGGTATTACATAAATAATTTTATTTTATATTTGGCTTAAATAGATTAAGTACATATGTGATAATTTTAAATTTAATCTATTATTTTTTGTTGCAATAAAAATTTTATCACCGATATTGACAACAAATTCTTTTCATAAAATTTTAGGAGTCTATTTCATGGACTAATAAATATCTAGCGTTTAAGTTATATATCTTTGAAAATTAAGACGTTTGTCCGTTTGTGTGTTTTATACGGTTTGACTAAAAGAATAGAACGTGATTCTAAACTGCATTCAAAGTATCGGAAGACTTTAGAGGAGTAAGAAGATAAACAAATTATTGAGAGTGTACCAGATAATTCTCAGCCAAAAAACAAATCATTTTCTTAACTACCTTATAGGCCTCACTTTACAATTCTGGAAAATTAAAAATTTTACTAATCCCGTCATATGACGGGCTATATGATATTAATTAATAATCGTCTGAATAAGGCTCAAACCTTAGTATTCAAGTGGGGAACATTATAAAAGCTAGTTCGTGTATTAGTTATATTTAATATTTATTTATAGAGAGTACTACTTTCAAATATTAATAGAATTATATTGTTATGTTAGTTTTTATAATTTAATATTTTTATATTGCATTTCTTTTATAATGTTATAAATTTATGTAAAAACTGTTTCTACTTTTTTATTTAAAGGGGTACTTAAATGTTTTGCTGTTTAATAAAAAATTAAACATTATAAAAAAAAATAATCATCCGTATGTGAATACAAAATTGTATTGTGTTGCAATGGGAAGACCTCAACGATAATTTCGACGTAGCTAAAAAAATTTCAATTATCTTTCTAAATGAATTCAACATGATTATAAACTGCATTTTAGAGTACCGGGAGACTTTAGGAGTATGAAGATAAGTTATTGAGGGTGTACCAGATAATTCTCAGCCAAAAAAACAAACCATATTATTTTACTTGCTTTACAGGGTACTTTACAATTCTAGAAAATTAAAAACTTTCGTGATCCCGTCATATGACGGGCTATATGCTAGTACTAAATAATAGTTGTAAAAACTACAGTGTTAATCAAGAACTAAAATATTCTTTAAAAAAAGGAACAAAACTTAAAGATAAAAATTTATCACGATGCAAAAATAGGCTCATGTAATGAAGATTTTAAGTTGCTTTGTCCCTTGTAAGGATCCCTTCATATTTGCTTTGTCCGTTTCATATTTGTTTTTTAAATTTTCATATCCCGAGACCCTTATAAAGGGGATAAAAACGTGAGACTGCTTTCTACGATTCCAAATTCACTTTCATTTTCTTTTATGGATCATGTGCCCAGAATATAAAATGCTTTAACACTGTTTGTGCTTTGCAGAAAAAAACTTTTTCATCAAGTTCAAAGATATCTCGTGGGTTTTAAACATTAAAAAATTCATAACGAATTACTCTATTATTCTTGCCATAAAAAAACTTCACTAAAAATTCTTTATAGAACGTGAGGTACACAGCAGGCGTTATATGAAGGACAATTTTGTGGCCCGTGAATGTTTCTTTTTTTTAATAATTTTTTCCCAGTTTTTCGTCGATGGAATTTATTAAAATTCAGCACACAACTCGACTGGCAAATTCATCCTTGCTATATATTTTCATATTAACATTAGCAGTGCTGGTGGTGTACATCTGTTCATTGGTTAATGCTATGATCATCCACAATACTTTCACTAAATTATACTTTCAAAATTATATTTTAATAACTAATTTTATGTCGTCTTAAGGCAATTTTCTTTTTCTTGGCAGTTGTTCATATTAATTTCTATAAACTGACACAGTTGAGTGATTGTATACAAAATTCAATTGCTTGGGTCTGTAATAGCTTTTTACTTATTTTTAATTTTATAAAAGCTATTTCTCTTTATTGATTTCCTACTTTCACATGCTTATTCTTACATTTAACCCTTTCTAGGTTCATTTTATATAGAGATTATGGGTCAAAAATGTCAATTTTTTATGCTTGTTTTCATACATACATAGCTTTTTAAAAATAGCATTATTCGCATACAAAATTTTCTAAAATTTAATGTAGAAAAATAAATTTAAATAAATGAGTAACTTACCCGTAGAGTTGGCTTTCTGTGAGTCAGAAATCATTAGACTTTGGAGTCAATTAACACTAACTATAAATATAAAGTTTAGAATATCTAGCTATTATCTTGAATTAAATTTTTATCCTTTACATTTACACAAGTGATTATGAAATTATTAATCAAAATTTGATCGTGTATGATACAATCGGAAACATGGCACTGCACAGAGTCCAAATTAGCAATCTCGACAGTAGAACCTTGTTTCTCTCCTTACCTTCTTCCCTCTGCTGTCTCTCTTTGAGCAGCAAATAATCTAGTAGCCAGAAAAGTAACCAAAAGCGTTCGAAACCATAAAAAGCACATGTGAGATAATTCGGGAACGACTGATTGCACAGTGTAAAATTTCATAGTGCCCGAACTACACTCGGGATGATCCAGGATGGTACATTTCGCCTGCCCGACTTGAGCTCGAGTAAAACCGGGAAGGGGTTAATACATTGTGTGCTGGTATATTTCGCAGCGGAATTGTACCGGGAGCGGGAGTTTTGAGCGTAAATTTAGTTATTCAGTTAAATCTCAATAGATCGAAAACTATTTAAATTTTTAACCAACTTTTCGTATTTTATATTGAAATCGATAAACAAATATATAAATAGAAATATATAAGATTTTTGTAAACAAAAAATATAGTTTACAGTATTTTTCTAAACTAAAATAGAAGCGATATAAGTTTTGCTATTACATGTACAAACAAGTAAATTTATTTTTATATTAAATTCCAAATTACTTCTAACGCCAAAATTTAATGCTTGGGTAATTGCACAAAGTCCATATTTTGGAGCAACATGGAGAATGCCACTCCCAACTCTTTTGACTATTAATCTGGTTCGATATTTGGTTTTCACTGCAGCTAGTGCCAAAAAGCGAGTTTTGCATGGATAAGAGGTTACAAACAGTACAAACAGACAGCTTGTGTAGGCTCCAAATGCAAAGGCTTTCTCTCCGGATAATTTTAATATATTAACACATTGTGTGCGGGTACATTTTGCAGCGGAATTATACCGGGAGCGGGCGTTTTGTGCGTAAATTTAGTTATTCAGTTCAATCTCAATAGATCGAAAATTAATTTTTGAACCAACTTTTCGTATTTTATATTGAAATATGTAAACAAATATATAAATAGAAATATATAAATAACAACCATAAAATTTTCGTAAACAAAAATATATTTGTGAATAAATTTATAATAGTATCGCAAATATGAAAAATTGAATAGAAATAGTAGTATATAGTTTTAATTTTTTCGAATTGTGTTATATATAAACACTTTTACATTATAAAAAAAGGAAAGACAAGAACATTCGGCTTCGTTTTCATGTATATACCGTTATTTTTGTACTCACAAACAAACCATGTTGTTACACTAACCCGTACTAGTACGTGACCCTCGCTCAAGTATCAATCGTCAGAAAAAGTACTAGTACGTGTCCCGCATACAATATGTGCTAATTGATACTATTTTTATAATTTTTTTGGATATTTGATCATAGGTATTGAATCTGGTCCAACAATTCTGGATAATTACAGTTCCACTGTAAACTGTAAATTGAAACAAACTGTACAGAATAAAATTAAACTGGCCATAACTTGTTTATAGAAAATGAACACTGTGGAGATCTGAAAATTATTCAGTCGATTTATTTGTATGCTTAGATGCTGTATTAAAACATACAAGTATATAAAAAGTTTTTTTGAGAGAATTTAAATTATATCTGTACATTTAATTTTCTAAAAAATTCTTTCAGTTACTTAATTATCTGGAACGTATCTAATGAATACTATTCTAGATAATTAAAAGTTTTCCTATACTAAACTAGACTGTGAGCATAGAATTATATGTTCTACCTTGAGATTGTTCTAATTTAAGGTAAAATACTACTGCACTATACTCTCAGCCTTCATTCTAATTTTAAAGCTTAATTTGTTTACAGGAAATAAATACTGGTGAATATCTTAAAAATACAGCTGATTCATTTGTATACTGAGATACTGCAATAAAATATGTAAGCATAAAGAAAATTTTGAAGTAATTAAATTTACACGTTATCTGTATATTTAACCTTTTTTATTCTAAGAAATAACTTAATTTTTCGATTACTCAATTATTCGGATATTTGATAGCTCGTATTGTATCTATTCACAATTATTCTGGATAATTAGAGTTCCACTATACTACATGAAAAACTAAGTTTTTTCCCTACCCAAGAAATTTTTTTGACAAAAACACTATCATTTTAAAGCATTTGGACAGAGAAATTTGACCGTTAATAGAAGATAAGTAAGACAATTTATTATTACTATTAGGTGTATATGCGAACAATTTGTGTTCAGTTAAATATGTCACGTAATTTTTAAAGAAATATGATCCATTATATTAAATTAATGGTCATTGAATAAATCAGTTAATGAAAGATTTTATTTTGATATTTATTTATATCTTAATGATACAAATTATTTTATTTTGATCATAGTTATTACATTTTTACATTTATTACATTTTGTAAATATAGTAAATAGAATTATAAAAATAAAGACAAACATAGTAGGGATATGGTTACAGCTGTTCAAATTATAATATTTTTTATTATTCATATACTTTTCATTATTTATATGTACACTACGCATAAAAATACTGTTGATTTCAACAAAATCGCATATAAGAGATTAAAAAAAATTGCATGCAGGATTTTTCAACGGGCCGGATAAAGTAAGCAAAAGGGCAGGATCCGGCCCGCGGGCCGGCTTTTTCCTACCTCTGGCTTAACCCCTTGTCTGGGACGGACACCCGAACTTAGTGCGGGCAACGCAGATGCACTAATTTTGGAATGCCCAACCTGAGTTTGGTCAAGATAAACTATTTCAATTCCGTGAAGCCCGAAATCTATTCGTCCATTGCATAATATTTAATTTGCCATTTTCTCAGTAGATAAACTTTCCGGCGAAAAGTTTATCAGTTTCGCGCCATTTATCGCTATTTCTTGGATACTGTATAGGATTTGTGAAATTCAAAGGAATCTGCGTGACACTGAATTCGTGACAGTTGATACAGATATTATATTAGTTTATTATATTTATCCAGAAAAAAATGTAATTTGATATATTTTGCTGTCATTTGAGCATAAATTACTGTAATCCATTAACATTACATACATGTGAAAATATTATTTAATATTATTATTATATATATATTATATATTATATAATATATATTATACATTATTATATAATATATAATTATATAATATTATATTATATATTATAATATAATTATAATATATATATATAAATATATATATATATATATATAAATATAAATATATATATATAAATAATAATAGATTTATTATATATATATTATATAAGTTATTTATTATATATAATTATATAAGTTATTTATTATATAAATAATATAATAAATAAATATATATACATTATAATATATATATAATACATATTTATATAATATATATATAAATATAATATAATTTATATTATATTATATATTATTGTTATTATATTATATTATATTATATTATATATATTACGTAATATCATTATATTATTATATATTATAGTTATTACGTTTAAATGTTTTTCAAAAATAATTTATAATATTTTGATGATAAATAAAATTAAAGAGAAAAAATTTTTTGGCACTTTTTCTCTAATATATTCCTCAGGCAAGGAGTTAAAGCATATTTCGAACATCCATTGTAATTACTTCTCCCATAAATTGTTTTACATTCATTGCAGTTATAATCATCCGTAACTTATCAAATGATAAATGAATGATAAGAAAATTATGCTTAGTGCAACATTATATAAGAATTTTTCAAGCATAGTATTAATTTAATCGTTGCAGGATAGGAACAACCAACAAAACCACCTTTTAAAATTAATTGTGAAAATGAAATTTGAATATGTTGCAGATCTGTAACATGGTGATACCAAAGGGTTAATAGATATTCTAGAATGCATTTTACTTTTAGTCTGAAAAGTGAAGGGATTCTTGAGAAATTTTATAACTAAAAGCTTAAAGAGCTGGGAATTTTCTCTTTAAATTAATAAGTTAAGGAATTTTTGGGTTTTAGTATGAAAATATGGGTAAATTTTCCTTTGAAAAAGAGAGGAACAATCTTTAAGTTTCTGGAAACACTAATATAAAATTAGGTCTTGTGGATTCTTCAAGCCTAAAAACTTTAAACCTGACCTACAGATTTTTCCCCCTATTTCATAAAAGTCGTAAAATGTTTAAAAATGCATCAAGCATATGAATGATTAAATGTTAAAGATCTGAAATGTTTTTTTACTCTAAAACATATATACATTAGTAAGTTGATTCTTTTTCTGTAGACTACATTTACACTGAATATTAGTTTAAAATAATACAAACAAGAAATTTAGCGCAATGTTCCTTCTGCTTTTGAAAAAACTAAAACTATTAAACTAAAGTTTCAATAAGAGAAAGTATACACATTTAAAACTGTTAAACGAAAAACAAAATTTTAGTTTTATTTGTGAAATTGAAGGTTTTACGAATACAGCTTAATGAGTAAATAAATCAGTACAAAAAATAGATAATTTACTTTACATAATTTGAAATGTCTATAAATTGTCAACCTGCTTGGGATAGAATTATCAATGCAGTAATGATATAAGACTTAATTACTGACTCAGAATAGGATTATTAGTTGAACTTGCGAGACAAAAATTGAAATGCAACATTCTGTAGGTATAAACAAGTTTCATGCAATATATAAAAATTACGACAATAACAAATAGGTTTTTTGACATTGAACAATGCCAGGCGAAGAGTTTTGTCACCTAATTTTGGTAACAAGGGTTAAATGACCTATTGCAGTAAGTCCAATTGTATATATTTTTCCACAAAAAAGTAAATATTGAAAATTACAATAAATACAATGACAAATGTATTATGTAAGTCATTGTAACGACAAGCAACATTCTGCATCTATAAACATTGGTATAATCTTTTCCCGTACACCAAGGGACGATCCTCGAATGGAGCATTATAGAAGTGGTCAAGAGGAAGTTTGAAAACTTTGGTCAACCAATAGGTCATATCCATTGGTTTGCTCAAGGGCACTAAACCAAATGGTGAGGCAGTATCTAACCTTACGTCTTCGCGGGGGCAATTATTTTTTCAGTTAATAGAGGAGTTGTGAAGAGCGACACCACGGGACGATCCTCGAATAGACCATTACAGGAGTGGTCAAGAGAAAGTTTGAAAACTTTGGTCAACCCTTTGGTTTGCTCAAGGGTGCCAAACCAATTGGTTTGGCAGTATCTAACCCCACGTCTTCGCGGGGGAGGCAAAATTTTTTAGTTAGGAGTTGTGAAGAGCGACTCTGGTTTTTATCCTCTACTCGTCACATCAACAGACGCTCTAATCCCAGACAAAGGAAACGGAAAATAACTTCGATGAGGTGATGCCTTTTTAGTCCCTAGCCAGAGCAAATCACCTGTACCAACAACTGATAAGTCTATTGATTGTATTTTCTTAGGCATATATATCTGTGTAGTAAAGAACTACATCTGCTAGACTAAAAAGAACTAATTCTACTACTCTCGTAGAATGTGTTCTAATTGAGAAGTATTGAGTTCGTGAGTTTCTAAGCTCGATGATGAGTCGGTAGGATTGTATTAAGTTGCGATTCATTAAAGTGTTCTAAAATTTTATTTATGGAGTTTTACGTTTGACTGGTGAATGTTAATCTGGGCAACGCGTCTACCATGTATACGAAGAACAGATAATTCACGACAGCGTGTATAAACTAATATTTCAATCCAGAAAATTTCTGGTATCGATTACAAATCATTTTTACAGTCATTTGACCAGTCATGGTAATTTAAAGTTAAAATCTAATCTTAGAAAAAAAAAACCTTATTTTGTATTCACGACAACAGTGAAATAAACTAATGAGCTTAAGGTATTCGACTACGCTAAAAATGTGATTTTTTGCCCCAAATCATAATTTTTTTTATTTCTCTATTGTACAATTTCAACTTTTAGGATTCTAAATCTGTTTTTGTTTTGTCTCTACAGCATTTTAAAGAAAAATTACAGTTGTTTAAACATCAGCAACAGCTGTCATAACAAAACGGAAGTACCGACTTTGAAACCAGAAGTTGTGAATTTTTGAAAGTATCTTTTGGACAAAACTTTTTAAATTTTCATGAAGATTAGTTTAACATTTTTCTAATATTTTTAATAATTAGAAACTTGGCAATTATAAAGTTTTGAATCAAGAAAGTGTGGGGAATTTTAAACATGTGTTTTAATTTTTTAATAGCTAAAGTTGCTTTCATAAATTCATATGCGTTTTTTTCAGAATGGTATTTTTAATAAAATGTTGAAACTTGAAATTTAATTTCTCAAAAAGTTCTTAAAATATTTTGTTGAAAATTATTATGAATGTTTTTGATAGTATTTACTAGTAAATGACCTAAAAAACTTTAAATTTGGATATTTTTTAATGATGTTACACTCATAGTTAGATATAAAGGTAATGAAAATTCGTTTAATATTCAATGTGTATTATTTTGAAGGACCAAAAATTTCCCAAATGTAAATTAAGCAAAGATTCTAGGTGATTCACTAGTCCAGTGTATAAAAAATATGTTGCATCAAAAAATATTGAAATAATTTAATTTATTAAAAAATTAGACCTTTTGACAAAACCTGAATTTTTTACTAAATTTTCTTCATTTATTAGAAATTTTATAAAAACTTCTCCAGTAATAAGTTTTTTTAAGTGCAATTATCTATGATAATATAAAAAATAAATCTACAAATGTAAAAACATGAAGTAGTTTCTACGTTTAAAGAAAAAAGTTCTCCGAATGTAGACGGATACCTTAAGTACTGGAGTCAGTGACTTATTTCTTAAGTCATCACCGACCTAACTAGCTAACGCAAAAACGCGCACTGTATTTTGCCGCCTCTTGTATTTTGAAATTCCAGTCACTCTATTAGCAGTAAATTGGACTCAGAAAACTATATTTAATATTTGATATCTTAAAACCTTCTATTCTCCGAAAAAAAAATATATATGTAAACTAGTTTAATTTTTTTCTACAACCAGCTCACCCACGGAGTAACGACACATAATGGGCAAGTATTCCCTTTCTCGCGACTTCTGGAAGGTATAATTCATAATTTCCCTCAGAGTTGTCCTTTCCCCACTGGCTTTCTCATGGAAAGGACACTATTCATCACACAGAATTATAGTCATCTCTTTGAAAATCCCGCCGAGACATTCATATTTTTTAATAAAAAATAAGTGTTTATTTATGAAAACTGACAGGCCTTAACATATTTTCCGAGAATATAAAAAACTCAAAACTATTTTTGAATATCAAGAAAATGAAATATTGCCTCGCCGACTTTTCAAGTTCAAATTTCGGCTGAAGAACCCATACGAGGAACACTTCTAATTGCGAAAAAAAAACTTCAAACGTTGGTTTATTCCTTTCCGTCCTGCTTATTGTATGAATAAAATGATCTCATTGGACTCCCCGTAGTGGAATTTATGTTTCCCTCCCAATTTCCGCCTAACTGGCGTCAAAGTGAGAAAATACCACCAAGGTAGACTTAAAAAATCTACCATGGATCAATACATTTTTACCGAACATAGAGAAAATAATTGGACAAATTTAAAATTACTTTAAAACAGCACATAATGAATGTGTAAATCTAAAGTTATTGAGACAGCAAGATAAAGCATTAATTATATTTAAAAATTACTCCATAAATTAAAATCTATAATACTTATTTTTAAACTAGCATATAGTCTGTCATATGACGGATCAGTAATTTTTTTTATTTTCCAGCATTGTAAAGTACCTTATAAGCCAGGTAAAAAAATGGTTTGTTTTTTGGCTGATAATTATCTTGCAACAAAAAACAATCTGTGATTAATTTAAAATTATCACATGTGTACCAAATCTATTATTTTAGCCAAATGTAAAAGAAAATCATTTACATAATATCTAAGTTTAGCGATGAAATGCATGAAAATATACAGACGATATAAGAAATGAGGCTAAAAAAAAGGGAAGAACTTAACGATAATTTAAACGTAGCTAAGAAAATTTTGATTACCTTATTTAATGAATTCAATGTGATTCTAAATGGCATTCCCAGTATCGGGAGACTTTAGAGGAGTATGAACATAAACACATTATTGGGCGTGTACCAGATAATTCTCAGCAAAAAACAAACCATTGTTTATCTGCCTTATAGGGTACTTTACAATTCTGGAAAATTAAAAATTTTACTGATCCAATATGACGGATTATATGTTAGTTCACTATAAGCATTTAAATCAGTGGTACTGAAACTTTTTATGCTCACGGACCCTGTGACGTCGCTACAACCCATTTTCTTCACAAAGAGGTTTTGTTGAAGCCCAGGCCAAGGCTACTTTCTGTCTGGGTTTTTGACACTATACTACAAAATGTTTTCGCTTCGAACATACCTTGAGATGTCAGAGGTGATTGGAAGGTTGGACGCGATGCCGAAATGTCAGACTGAGGCAACAAAGGACCAATCAGAGGCTAGCGAGGGAAGAAAAAGCCAATGGCAAGAGGCGAAAGGTGACGTCAGGCGGTGCTAGTTTTACGTTGGTGAGTCCCTAGGACGAGAACAAACAGAGGCTTCGACTTATGGAGGTTGTTTTTTTTGGAGAGATTTTCTCCAGTTTTGTGTGGAACTTTAGGAGGCCCAGTTGTACCCCTGCACAATGGTACCTGTCGGCACCTGAGTGCAGATTTTTTTTTTAGGTTCGCCTCGAACCTGGGACTTTTAGGTCCGCACCAGCTCACCTGAGTCCTGTGATTTCCATTCGGAAAATTTGTATATAACCTCATTTTAATCAAGAATAAGCCTTGTTTTTGTTCTAAGCTGTACGTCGTGTCATAACCTCTTCGACACCCACACGCTAACCGAGGATCCCGTGACGTTACAGGCTCTTTGTCATAGACACCATATGAACCCCAATGAAATAACTATACAACCATATAACATTAGAAATTATAATTGGATGTTTGAATTTTTTAACATTGACGATTTTGAATGTTCTATTTTAAAGTTATTTGTTTAAACGTTTGAACAATTGAAACTTTGTTTACATTTTATAATACTACCAATTCTTATTTATACCCATAGATTGTTTTTCGAAGATTTCATTTGTAATTTCTTTATATAAAAGCCTTATCACAACGTCAACTTGCATGTGCTGAAAAAACAACGAATTCAACTTAGGATTATTTTTTCCTATAAAGATTGTGAGGAATTTTTTTGTGCGATTTTTTACCCAATTTATTCCGTTTCATATTAAGGTGTGATTAGGCCTTTTTTCAACACAACATTTTTCGCTATCATTCAAGAAACCCACGCATTCCTTATCTGCAAATGGATTGTAAATTGAATCCGTTGCTTTTTCAAAGCGTACAAGTTGACGCATGATAAGATCTTTACCTATAGAAATTACAAATGAGTTTGAAACACAACAATTTGAATACAAATACGAGTTGATAGTATTAAAAAATGTGAAATAGGATTTCATTCTAACTCAAGAAAAACAATTTTTTTTCGAAAAAAAATTTATCGTAAAACACAATTTCCATCACTTTCTTAATCTAGTAATCTCAATATAAATGAACAAATGCAATTGGTGCATAAGAATAAATTTAAATAAGAGCTGCACTTTTAATATTTATTTGCTTAAACTCTTGCGGAGTCTTTTGCATTAACAGAAACTCAAAATGAATAATTCATACAAAAACACTTGTAATACTGGAAGACAGATATAGGAGCAGATTTTATGTCCTTATTTTCCATTCACGCCATCTAAATTCTTAAAATAAGAACTTTGAAAACATAACAGAAAACTTACTAAAGAAACACCTGAATACAACTAAATATTTTCTTCGCCTAAATATTACCATAATAAGATTTTGCTTTCGCCTACACTGAATGTAAATTACTTCTTCCTCAACCTGTCAAAATGCATAAACTTGCAAAACGTGCAATGGAATTTCAGGAACATCAGAGAAGCATTTTATACTCCTTAAAATATTAGGATTTAACTATAATTTTCTTTTTTTTTAACTTATCTAATATTTCACTTTAAATTAAATGAAGCGTAAAAGATTTTTTTTAACGAATCTGAATTTAAAATAAGAGTTGCAAAATATTTCCTGAGTGGAATATTTTGGGTGTACTCTTGACACAGGTGGGAAACTATCTTGAAAAGTTTTGTTTTTGTTTTTTAGTTAAATAAAAAAACAGGGAGAGAAAAGAAACTAAAAAAAAATTGCTAAAATTTCCTACATTTTTAAGGATTACTGTTTTTAAGGCAAGTATGGCTTTTAAAATGTTTTATTTTTAACCCTCTTGCTCACTTTTATGAAAATCAATGGAAAAAATTGATAATATTTATAATCAAAATTGCTTTCTTAATTGTGTAAAAAATTGTTTAACCTGATGTCTTATTTGGATAAAGCCGGGAAATGGCTTAGCTTGGTTTGGTGTGCTACGGCTTACAGTTTTGCAACACGAAGGTCAATGAGACCGGAACCTACTGCTTAAAGCCGATTCCTAACTACTATGAAAAGCCATACCACAGTGGGTCTCGAACCCACGAACTCCGGTACTGAAGATCAGCGCCTTAACTATTTGGCCAACATTCATCGCCGGACAATGGCCGAATGAATGCCTTTCTTCAATATCAGAGTCCGTGGTCTCGAATCTCACTGCTGGTATGGATGCTAGTAGCCATTCGCAACCCAGATAGCAGGTATACTTGCAGCAAGTTTGTTTTTTTTTCTAGATAGCATCTTGTCATAACAAATTTGACAAGAAACTAAGAAAATCTCCTTCAAGTTTTACGGGCCATAAAGCGACCACTCCTTTGCAACATATTTTGCTGCAAAACTGTGGCAACCTTGTCATGACAACCTTGAAGCAAGCAGAAATTCCTAGACTTGCTGCAGTCTTGTTTCAGATTTGTAAAGTTATGCTGAACTTGCTGCAAGTTTGAAGGTTTGCAAAGCATGACTGTTGCAAGTTTGCTGCAAACTAAATTTGCTATCTGATAATTGACTTTGAAGGTATCAGTCTCCTTATATATTTTGTATGTTAGGTTAATAAAAATCTCGCCTTTCAATGAAATGTAAAAAGGAGATTTAGAGGAACTAAAACTTTTTCAGTGGGAATTTATCTTTTTAAATTAAACTTCTTAAACCGAGAAATTTATTATAATAGATTTAAGGACAAAATCGAGACCACATAAATAAAATGTCTTAAGAGGGGAAAAAATTCTTAAACGTGAACTTCTTAAGCGGGTTCCATTGTATATACCATGTCTTATAGTTTAAACAAGTGTTTTTGTAATATGTAAGCACATTTGATTTGCCGGTGCTAGACAGTGGTCTGCAAATTAACCCCATTAACTGTACGAATCAAAGATAAACCCACAGCCTGTAATCATTACGAACAGATAAAATTTATTCCCTTGTACAAAAAAAAAAAAAGACAGCATTCTAACAGAAACTATCCAGGCTGAGCGTAAAGCTGTCGAATGATGATTCTTTGAAACCACCCAAAAACAGTCCATAGAGAAACGCTGGAGAATTATGTTTATTAGTTTTTTCGGAACAGCCGAAACCACTAACTTGCAAAAATAGGAGGCTAAGATAACACCTTGATGATTCGTGAAGTTCTTCAGAGAGCATTTCAAAAGGTATAGAAAGAGAATTCAAGTCAGCAATTTCATTCATTGGGAAACTTCAGTTACTGCGCTCTCAAAACCCACGGCTTGGTTTGTTTTAGGAATAGGAGTTAAAATCGGTAATTTATTATTTAGTAACTATTCAGATATTTTTTAATATATTACATACAAACAGGCATTCTATTAATTGTATATTTATTACTTCAATAAGGAGTCTCATATGAGGCTCAAGCGAGCGAAAATTATAAAAGGGGTTTCTGAAAATAAAAGTTTGCTGAAAAAATAAACTTTCTTTTTACCTAAATTATGAGCTTTATACGAGGTTCAGTTGAAAAAGGGTTAATCAGTTGAGAAAATGGCCTAAAAATTTAATGAAATTAGTAATATATTTATGGAAAAGCGGTTAAAATCTCTAACATTTAAATGTTAGAAAGTAGCCTTTTTGAAAATGCTCCATAAGCATTTTTGCCTATATTCATTTATAAAACTAGAAATTTAGCATATGTCAAATTTCTCAATTTAGAAATATTCAATTTTAAATTTTTTTAAAAATCTGTGATACACAATAAAAACATAGCATAAGAGATGATCAGAAAAGATTTAGTATAGTACATTCGACAAGTTTCGGTTCTTGAGACCATTTAGGTCGACAGTTAAACTGTGTAATAATATATACCAAAGAAAATTTAAATTCATTAATCACACAAATTGAAATAAACGCAAAAAGAATTTATATAGAACCGCATTTATATAGAAGTCGCTTTATAAAAATAACCTCCTATAGAACTTATCTTAAACACATCAAGTAAAAACTAAGTCTACTTTACTTAAACCGCATCGCATGAAAAAATTTTAAATCATTTATAATAAAATTCTCCCAGTCAAATGTTTATTGCATTTCTTCAAATTCATCATAATGCATTAATGCTTACAAAACACAAGATTGATACACACCTACAATGTGAATTTAACCTCTTATAAAATGATTCGAGCAACCCACATTTCTTATTTTAACAAAGAGAATGATATATGGTCAATGCTGCTGCATACTCCCTACTAAAGAAATTTAGTCAACCACAGGTGGGAATATCTTACTCTACCCCTACCTCGTAAACACATTATGCCATTCAATTCAGCACGAAATGCTTTCGCGAATCAAACTGATGGTATTTGTAGCCGCAGAGGGACACAAACGAGATCTTCTTTGCTGTAAAATGTAGAGTAGACTGGGCTAGTTGGATCGTTGAGAATGTGAAAGAGAGAAAGTGTACGTAAATAGAAAGAAAGATAGATAAAGACAAAAAGAAAAAGCGAAAGTAAGTTTGCGTTCGTGCATCTATCAGGGAAAGATTGAAGCTGGCTTATCTAGCCTGGAGTAAGTCCAACTACTGTCTGTTGCATAAAAAGTAGTAGCAAAACAACCTAACAACCCTGGAGTTTGTTCATATAGGAAAAAGACAAGATTATTGAATAGAAATCAGACTCATTTACCTAACATTTCAATAGCCTTCGTTGAAAGGGGGGGAAGTCCTATCGTTGATTTTGCAGTAGCAACGCCCTGTTAGTTGATTGGGGGATTGTGATGTCTGCATACATAGCAATGATGCGAAATTCGCAGTCTAGGCTTCGTTTGCTACAGAAATAGCTTTCTATATTTCTGCGGCGTTCATCAATACGGCAAAGGAATAACTCGTTTGTTTTAATGCAATCAAGTTTATTGCGTCACAATCCACTGCCAGAACAATGGAGGTTGAAATTCCTTGGACGTTCTTGGGTCAAAGTAAAGAAAAGACTTTGTTTTAAAATTTCAAATGAGCACATCTTTTCTAACGAGTCATTTGCTGTGAAATAAATCCTATGTTACCCCCCCCCCCCAGTCTAAAGAAATCGAATAAAGTAACCGATTTAGTAACTGGAAACATACCCGTGGAGCTTTAATTGAAAGGCCTATTATATAATTGTCAAGCATTGTATAAAAAAAAGGGAACTAAACAGAAGTAAATGGCATAGTTGGTAAACATCATTAATTTTTTAAAAAATCAATTAGGTTTATTTTCTCATTTAAAATCCGGGTTTTCAATTTAAAAATCAGAATTTTTAAAGTTAATTAAACAATGCAAATAAAATTAATTTAGGATTAAATTTGTCATCTTCAAAAATTAAGCTCTATTATACTACTTACTTTTTAGTGTGTTATATTGTTTGATTATGACAATTATGTTTTAACTGCATGAAATATGATTTTCTTTACCTCGTCAACAAACTAAAACTCTTCTCATTTTTCTCATTGTTTACAAATAAACTATATCAAATCACTCTTTAAAGCACAGTTATTTAAACAAACAAAAACACAAGATAAAATATTATGAATCTGATATCAGATTAATGGAAAATCTTGAAATAAATCCTATATGCACAGAAGTTTAGTTACTAAAGGAAAGATGTTTAAACCTCATTTTCTTTTACAAATGCTAAGATATGATCCAGTTGCTATCTAATGCTATTGATGGGCGTCTTATTCACGCAATACTCATGCTTAAAAAAAGCACAAATTAACACTTTGTGTGCAGGCACATTTCGCAACGGAATTCTACCGGGAGCGGGCGTTTTACGCGTAAATTTAGTTATTCAGTTAAATGTGAATAGATCGAAAATAATATAATTTAATCAACTTTCCGTATTTTATATTGAAATATATAAACAATTATATAAATATACATAAATACATATATAATATATAAATACACACACACACACACACACACATATATATATATATATATATATATATATATATATATATATATAATATTTTCGCAAAGATAAATAAAAAGTTAATTTTTAAATCTAAATTGATTTTTTTAAATCTTCCTTCCCGTTCTGTGGTTCCGCATCGACTGATGTAAAAAGTTTTTGTCTAAATTTTTCCAGAATCTATGTAGTAGACAAGAACATTCAGCTTCGTTTTTCTGTATGTACCGTTATTTTTGTACCCACAAACAAACCATGTTGTTACACAAACCCGTATTAGTACGTGTCCCGCGTTCAAGTATCAATCGTCAGAAAACGTACTAGTACGTATCCCACATACAATGTGTTAACAGGACCATATTAAACCACTTTGGTTTCCTAGACATTTTGAACATTCGGCTTCGTTTGACTGTATATACCGTTATTTTTGTATCCACAAAAAAAAACCATGTTGTTACCATAACCCGTACTAGTACGTGTCCCGCGCTCAAGTATCAGTAATCAGTAAACGTACTAGTACGTGTTCCGCATACAATGCGTTAAGAAAAAGGATATTGTTGATTTAAATGAATAATTTTTTTAAAAATTCAGCGATTTAAATCATGATTTATGTCAAGGCAAAATAAATCATCCCAAAAAAAAAACCATCCTGATGACAAACTAATATTGTCGCTTTTATCACATACTCCATGTTTGTTAAAAGATTTGCTGTGTAACAACTTATTTGAAGCTAAAACTTATAGGCAACATATCCGCAAATAGAAAGCCGCCTTATCTATTGTCTCAATGGGAGAAGAAATTAAATTTCCTCCTAGAACTGGATCATATTGCTTTAGTATGCATTGTGTCCGGTATGGCTCGGTCAGGTCCTTGGAGATAAATTAATCTCAAGATCAATTGTTTGATAAAAACTTAGCACGCCCGCAATTTGTGGAAATTTTATATTAATAGTTCTCATTAGCATCTTGAAATAAAGGAATGAAATTTTCAGTATACACGTCTGTTAATTGCTTTGATTGGAATGGAGAGCAAGTTTTTAAAATAATGGTTCCTAAATTGAGAAACGTAAAAAATTATAAATGACTTATAAATAAACCAACAGAAAACATCCGTATCAACAAATCATATGGCAGAGAAAAAACTGGAGGTCATAACATTTCAAAAGGCAGGCATTTTGATATATCAGCCCTTTGCACTCGAATGTATGTAGTATTTGTAGTTATTGCACTCATACAAATAAACAAGCTGTTACTTAACTTGTATTCTCATATTCGATCAAAATATTTTATGGCAAATATTACATCTCAACTTGTAGACTTAATGGAAAATTTAAAAATACAAAAATATCTAGTCTGTTAACAGTGTATAATGTAAACCCTCTGCAA
Source organism: Pardosa pseudoannulata (assembly GCA_032207245.1). Classification (NCBI taxonomy): domain Eukaryota; kingdom Metazoa; phylum Arthropoda; class Arachnida; order Araneae; family Lycosidae; genus Pardosa; species Pardosa pseudoannulata. Next base: position 78,312,959 of record CM063503.1, on the reverse strand, counting down.
CAGGCAAAATGAAATGTTTTCCAAAGCTAATAAAATAAATTAATAAAAGTTCCTTAGCGCCTAACGGAAAAATTAAACTTTCCTTTATATACCGTATATGTCTTTATAATTAATATTTATAACATAACATGGTACAGTATCGGCACCTCTACTATAATATACGATTGAATATTGTATTTGATCTAGAAATGTCTATAGGATATATATATATATATATATATATATATATATATATATATATATATATATATATCAGTAACATGAATTAAAAAAATAACAAAAAGGTAAAACTAAATGAAAACATGAAAGCACAATAGAAGAAAATCCTAGTAACCCTGGTAAAACCATGACTAACTACTAAATACATACACAAAAAAATTGACTTCTATAGTGTTTTTAAAAAAAATAATTAGGAAAACTATGAAAATACAGCATGAATTTTGGAAAATGACAAGGAGCGGAAGAAATTTGACATGACGGTGTTAAAAACTTTTATGAAAAATTAGATATATATATATATATATATATATATATATATATATATATATATATATATATATATATATATATATATATATATATATACATGTCTGTGTGAGTGTGTGTGTGTGTGGGGGGGGGGAGGTTACAACATGAAAATAGTGACCGATGCTGAAGACGTAAAAGACCTCGGGTCTCGCGAATTTTGGGTGGCCATCCAAAATTACTTGGAAAATGAAAAGAAACTAGCCAAAGTTTGTTTTGCTGGTACTACACTCAGTAAAATGGTAGCATTCAAGAACCTAATTCTTTAACACTCAACTTTAATGACGCTAAAACTTATGCAGCAGAGCTGCTCTTTTTTTTCTAAGTTCATCAGTTAAGACAGTTGCAAAAAATTGATAGGGGCTTGACTCCCTCAAGCGAGACGAATCCACTTCTCAAGCGATTTAGTAAATTCACCATTCCTGTGGTTTGTTAGCGGGGTAATTGGTTGCTCACTACTGCAAAATAAGTGATCAGAATCCAAATTGAACAACACGGGTTCTGTGAGATTTGTTAAAGGAATAAGAATTGCAAGTTACGATTTTACTTATGGGAAAATAAATGGAAGAGATTATGTTCTTTGTTTTTTTTCTTTGATATGGAATTATAATTGAGAAAAATGAGTTTAGAAACTTTTAATTACATATATATATATATATATATATATATAGAGAGAGAGAGAGAATAATGAATATTTTGCGTTAAAAACATTCGCTGAAAGGTATACTCTTTATGAATAAAATATTATCAAAATAGTTTTCTGAAATGGAAAAGGACCTTCTGCGTTTACAAAACAAGTCATGTAAAGTTCATATTTTCAAGTTTATTCAGTCCCCCATTTGTTTAGTATTTAAAATAATTCGATGTGGACACCACACGACTTTCATGTACGCCTATTAAGTTTAACACATTTTCTGCTGCACTTCATTTAAACTTGCTTTATTTGAATAGGAGATAAGCACCTTCAACTTTTAACACTAGAAAGGTTGGTTGGTTGTGGTTTACTGGCGCAAGATCCAAGTTTGGATAAGCTGCGCCAGGATAACACTAGAAAGACTGAAACTTAGTATATACCTATATTGCCCCAAAGAAGTCAAAATGACTGCATTGGGAAAAAATAACTAATGTGTAAAGAAATTTGCTTAAAATTAATTTTAAATATTTCTTATATTTGCTGTCATACAAGTTATTAGTATTGACAATGAAAAAATTTACTTCACTTCGGAAAAAACTTATGCATTATTTGTACATTTTAAGCAAATGAAGGTGGAAATATTTATGTGTACATCTTCCGCAAACATACTTTTCACATATATATTACTTGTTTTGTTATTGTAGCAAAGTTGTACTTGACAAATTTTTCGTTTGTTAGAATATGTTGTATTTGATGTTTGTGGGTGTTCATTTTCTGATGACTTGTTCTGTCTTGCAGCTCTAATCAGTGGAAAGCTGTTCTGCTAACTGAGAGAACTATTTTCGTTGTGACGGTAATCAAAAATAAACTTATGTGATTAAAATGACTGCTTTTGGGCAATACAGGTATAACACATATACCGGAAATGAAAGAGGAGGGGAAGGCAGCTACGATTAATAAACGCATTTATACGTTGTACAAAAAGTCACAAAATTCTAAGACGCTCTGTCATTATATACACAATTGTTTTTCTAATTGAAATTGAAAAGCAGTCAGAATGACATCCTTAGGCAATCTAGGGTAAATAAAGTGGACAGTTTTGTCAAATTATTAGTTTTAACAACATCAAAATGTTATGCACAACATGTAAAGATTAAATATAAACACATTTATAATCATGCCTCCCCCCCAGTTCGAAAACAAACATTGTACCAATATACATGTTATAACCCTAAATGAATTTTTCGAAAATAAATCTTTCATGATTAATTGCAATTTTGGTCGGTTGGGTATTTTTTCAACAGTCCAATCGTGTTAAACAAGCTACGACGGTCATTTAGAAAGTAAGTCTTTTAAGGCTGAATAAACAAATCATTAACTGGAAAGATTTATAGCAAAAAATAAATCAATATGAAAGCTACTATATAACAACTTGAAAGATTTCAGGACATTCGTTGCTTTGGTTATCCCCGATTCGATGTTGGACACTTTTGCAACTCAATCAACAAAATCATATGAATTCTTATAGATACAGAAGTCACTTATTAAATTATTCCGAAATGAAGAGCTGTTTTAATAATTACTATAAATTCTAATTAGAAAAATTAATACTTTTTTATATAAGATATTATAGATCATTGTAAAGAATTTGTAGTCTTCCTCTTTGGATTTAGCACAATTATCAGTCTCATCACGAAAAGAGGGAATCTAATGGAAATTGTGCTTGCGAATGCTACTCACAAGCTTACAAACAAACTCAAACTATTCAAGCTCACCAAATCTCCTAAGTAGTATTGAATAGTGTTTTAACACGAGGTAATAAGTTCAACAGATATATTAAATATAAAAATGTTTAATATTATATTCTTACGTTGCTACTGAAAATATCTTATTTAAATTTGTTATGTAGTTGTATGGTTATTGGGGAAGTGTTGGTATGGGAAGTAGTTCTTGGATCAAAGAGTTTGGGAACCACTGATCTATAAACAAGGACGAACAATTATTTTCCACTTATTAAATAAAAATTGTAGCCTACAAATAAAAAGATAAGTGAAGACATTTATTTAACTTTGCACACATTTGTATATTTTCACCAGGTTTTAAATGACCCCTGGTTCTTCAAATGCATTGAAGTCGAAGGCTCGGTGTACTTTGATTTGAAGTGCTACGGTCAATATTTTCATACATGAAGGATAATTAGACCAGAACCTATTGCCGGAAGAAGCACGTCTACAGACACTCATGTCAACAGGGAGTTATAACCTGCAGACCGTGCCTTATCGATTCAGAGATTGTAAACCAATATATTCGACTTATATCAAAAACGGAAGACGAGATAATATATATTTAGCTTAACTAATACCGCTATCTGTCTAGAAATTGAAGAAAAATTCTCAAATGGGAAAATGCGCACTTATGGCCTACTAGTCCATGCTATTCTCTTGTAAGTGTAGAAAGTAACCATCTAATCATACTAACAACAATTGAGGCTATCACACTTAAAATATTTTCGTATAAAACACATGACTTAATAAAATGGAGCCAAACTTGATAAAATCCTCTTGGGTGTTACTCAGGTGGGCAAACTGGGAAAAAAATAAACCCTACTTTCCGCCAAAAGTTTTCAGTATTTCAGTATTATATTTAGAACTCTTGATAAAATGATATGGTTTATTGAATAATAAAAACCCTTATTCATAATCAAGGGTTTTTACAATAAAAAAATAAATGAAAGAAAATTTATTGAAGTAAAATACATCAAACTTGTATGAAGTACTAAGCAATCTGCTAGACTAAGTAAATTGCCTGATGGTTTTAAGTACAAACAATGCAATACCCAGATAACAATATCTAAGATTTACAAGCAGAGAACATTTTTCTAATTTTTTTTCAAATAAATAGGATTGATAAAAGTACTCAGAAAAAAATTAATTATCAATACTGAAAAAGTAATCAGTATTTTCATTGCTATTATATGAAATAGTTTTTCTGCATTTAAACAGTATAAATCTTATTTCCTTTTTATTTAAAAACTAGATAATCTTGCATCTTGTCCATCGACTAGTAACCCCCCCTTTTGTTTTTGGTTATTTTCCTATTCTGAATTAGTATTTAAAAAAAACCACGATACCACTAGAGCACGCTTTTCCTCATAATCACTTAAACCCTTTTTCTTTCAACTTTCAAGCAATATTTGATAATTTTCAATGGTATTAAGAAGCTAGACACCCAAACAAATGTTCATTTTAAGAAAGTCAGAAAAAGTGTTAGAGAGGGTGTAGGTAAATCATAAGGAAATCGAAAGGAAACCAAGAGCAGTGTAAACTATAACTTTATAAACTTAAAACTTTTAATATTAGATTTGCAAAATTTTGTTACTATATATCGAGTAAACAGCCTTAGAGCATTTTTCATACCCTGCAGAATATGCATAATTATTATACGTCACTGCAATTTATGCAAACGCATGTAATTAGCAAATGAAAATTCCAACTTAAATAAAATTTTGACGGAGGCACCAAATCCCTACTCCTCTCCCTTTGGGTATGGCCTTGATTACAAAAACATCTACTTGAAGAAATTTTCAACTTTTTCATTAAAAATTTAGTACAATGTAGCTGCTATGAATTATCCATGATAAAAGTTTAGTTTTTAAAGTACCCCTTATTTACACAGAGGTAATCTAAACCCCCAATGGACATTTTTTGGTTGCATGCATACATTTCTTAAGTTTCAAGATTAAAATTTTTATAGATAAAAACTACTGAAGTTTAATTACATTAAGAAGCAACTGCATGTCAACAGATGAATAATTCATCCCTCAGTATACGAAGTCGTTAAATGCAAAGGATCCAATATTTCGGCTAAAATTAATTACGGAACTCAGGCATTTAACGCTCTCGCATACTTATGTGCATATGAAAAATGTATTGTGAATTTTCATGCTTAACACTGTAATTTTAGATTACGTAGAAAAATAGTTTGTTCAGCATGATCCTTGACACAAAAATTAAACGTAGTTTTGCCCGTGCGAAAATACTATTTAATTTGGTTTAACTGAATAGTTGTCTAGTTTTGTAATTTAATAATATACCAATATTTTGGCTTGCACCAAAAACAGCTTTTGAGGAGTTATACTCGTCAGAGTTTACATTGTTCAAATGATATATATATATATGACATATTACAATACTCGTATATTTTGGATATATTATATATACTTTTTATAATATATATATTATAATATTATATAATATATATATATAGATTAATATATATATATAATATAACCAAATATTATTATTAATATATAAATTTACGTATAATATATAATTATATATATATATATTGCAAATATAATAAAATATAAACAGATAAATATTTATTTTAACATATATTTCATACTATATTAGCATACATTATATATATATATAAATATATAAATATATATACAATATATTTTATTACCCTCCATTTTGGAAACTGTATCATGTAATGTATAAGTAACTTTCCCTTAATGCATCGTTTATGAAAATTACGTTAAGCACGACATATCTGATTATTCATTGACTTTTCATTGTCAGTCAGCCAACCTTCTAAGGCAAATGATACAACTAGAACATAGTTTTAAAATATCTCAACATCGCTTAATTTTCACATACTCTAATACTAGGGGCAATTTAATTTTCATCTAGTTAAGTCCAAGTGTGAATCACTAATAAGTGAATTTCAAAAGGTCTCACCTATTAACCACTTGCGCTACAAAGACGTGCCAGGCACGTCGAGATGCTTTTGTTACAGAACCGAAAGCGACGTGTATACCACGTCGATAGTCATTTCGCGCAGAAACAAATGCGACGTGAATACCATGTCGATAGTTACTTCGCGCAGAAACAAATGCGAGTTGTGCGTGGTACCTCGGCTAATCGTAAGAGTTCAGCCGTTCATTCTTCCAGCTCCAGTTCTACAGTATTTTTTGAAGTATTTTTTAAAGTTATGTCGCGGAGCGCGGCGCGGTCACCGGCAGTTAAATCGTAGCGCAAGTGGTTAAACTACTTAATCATTTATCAGGGTTTTTGTCAGATATTTTTAATAATTTGAAACTTTTGTGGCTTTTTAACATGAAAATAAATTCAAAATAATTTTACATAGTTAATTGACTGATGCTCATATAGTATAATTTCCAAGACTAGTACTCAGTAATAATTTTTAATAAAATATAAAATGATTTGGTTTTGGTTTGGAGCGCTACGATCTACTTTTTGCAACACGAGGGCTAATGAGACCGGGACCTACAGCTTAAAGACGATTCCAAACGGCTACGAACATCCATGCCACTGTGGGATTCGAACCCACGAACTCCGGTATGGAAGGCCAGCATCCTAACCAATCGGCCATCTTTCGGCAAAATATAAAATGGAATTGCATTACATTGTAAACACTTTATTTAACCCCTTCCGGTAAAATGACGAGTCTAGCTCGTCATTGGTTTTTCATTCCATACCGCACAATGACGAGCTACACTCATCATGCGATTAAAGTTACTGTTAAATATGATAATTTAGTTTAAAATTTCTAGTGTACTGAATTTGGCAACACTTATCACTTGTGAAAATCACAAGTCACTATTGCATATTGTTTACTTAGAATTTCTTGGTACAAGTCATTGCCAAATTAATGAGTCAGAATAAAAGAAAACCTACTAAGAAATGCCGTGTGTGTTACAAGAATCAAATTAAAAGTTAGACTACTTGGCGGTGTAAACAATTAAGAATTCCTTTGCACTTTGTTTTGAAAAGTACCACTAGCTTGAAGACTATTATCTGTATACCTTATTAATGTTTTGCTTTGATATTTTCTTAATTTTACTGTTTCTGATATTATTTAACACTATGTAAAAAGTGGATTTTAATTAAGAATATGTAAGAATTGTAAAATGAAACAAGTTTTTTAAATAAAAATTAAATGGTTATTTCATGCACAGTTTTTCATTATTAAATCATACCGGAAGGGGTTAATGATAAAAAATTACAATTAATGCGGAATTTGAGTTTTATTTCTTTATAGCTCCATCTATATGCGGATGTAAAAAAGCTTTCTATTCTTATTTCTTGATGCAGGTCTTGTTTTTATTTGTCAAAGCCACATCCAAATTCTTACAAATTAAATGTGGAAAATTGTCGGCACACTTCAAGAATCTCACGGCACACTGAAGTGCCGCGGTACAATCGTTGAGAATCACGAAACTACTTCATCAAACGAAAAAGTGAAAAAAAAAAAAAAAGATTTTTACACATGCTCGGGAAAACTAGAATTTCAGTTAATGGTTGAAAACACTTGCTGCGTAGCTTATTTTCCTTGTACTCGTCACTGATAATACCACAGACAATATGCAACGTATGACGGCTCGAAAGTTCTGACATCTCCAAGATACGAGAAAACTTCACGTGATTAATTTTCCGTTTAATGAGGAAAAGGTCAACACTGCTTCAAAAAATCAACATCCAGACTGACACCAACTCTCCGAGTTGGCCATGTTGGAGGAAAATTGAATGCCCGAGATTATTTTGCCGCCTGTCTTCATCGCGGAAAGCAAGTGTCACGGCGGGAATTCCCGTCCCCTTATAAAGCCCCTCGAGAAACCCAACTCTCGGGCCTTCACCTGACATCTATTGCTAGGAGGGTGACAGTCAGGAAGCAAAGAAAAATTGTGAAATGAATCTTAATACCAGACACCAACGTCATTAAAGTCTGTCCTGCGACACGATCCGAGTAATGTGATGCCGCGTAAACCAACTTGGGGGTTTATAATTTTCAGCTAGCCTGGATCACCCACACGGAAGTTACAATAAGTATCCCTTACCCTGAACATGGAAAAACTTTCTCAGATATGATTAAGTGGAAGTATTTAGCTTTTAATTTTTATTTGCATTTTAAATCTGTGTGAAAATTTATAACTCAAACAAAATTTATTTTGTTTCCTATCCAATTGAATTTTTAAATTACATATAAAAAAAGATTAAAACTTTGATTTTTCAAAAGTCCACGAGAATGAAATACATTCATAAATGAATTGCCTTGTGTCTAGAGGAACGATCCACTATATAATAATAGCCTAAGCTATCTGTCCATCTGTCCTCGAATTTATGAAGCGGTTGTACCTGGAATGGATAGTGGCATCCCTATTGGATTCTTAACACTAGATTGCCCGAGATTTCTTGTATACCTATATTGCCCCAAAACAGTCAAAATGACTGCATTGTGAAAAAATAACAAATATGTAAAGAAATTTGTTTAAAATTAATTTTTAATATTATATAAAGGAGGCGGAAGTAACTACAATTATTCATAAACCCATTTATATGTTATAGAAAAAGTCTCCAAATTCTAAGAAATTGTGTCATTATATTTCATAATTGTTTTTCTAATTGAAATTAAAAAAACAGTCAAAATGACTGCCTTGGGCAATCTAATGTTAATGATAGGATCAGTAAACGTTCGAAATTCATTTTTTCGAGCATTAATGCCATTATTTCAAGCCCTTACCCTCCCCCACTGTTAAGAGCAGGCGATTAAATTATCAATTTATCACATAATAAATAGGTAAAAATAACTTTTTTAGCATTATGAAATCATCTCATTTAATCATTTCTTCTTTTACATTAGATAAATATCGTCTGCATTATTTTCATACGTTTTATCACTGAACTTAGAAATTAAATAATTTTCTTTTATATTTGGCTTAAATAATAGATCTGGTACGTATGTGATAATTTTAAGTGGCATCTCTATTGGATTCTTAATGAAATAGGATCAGCAACGTTCGAAATTCAGCCCTTCCCCCTTTTCGAGCATTTAATGCCATTATTTCAAGCCCTTACCCTCCCCCACTGTTAAGAGCAGGCGATTAAATTATCAATTTATCACATAATAAATAGGTAATAATAACTTTTTTAGCATTATGAAATCATCTCATTTAATCATTTCTTCTTTTACATTAGATAAATATCGTCTGCATTATTTTCATACGTTTTATTACTGAACTTAGAAATTAAATAATTTTCTTTTGTATTTGGCTTAAATAATAGATCTGGTACGTATGTGATAATTTTAAATTTAATCATTGATTATTTTTGGTTGGAATGAAAATTTTATCACCGGTATAAACAAATTATATATACCTGTAGGGTGTAGTGGAAATGCTAATTTCATTCCTTTACTTACATTAATTACTGTGACAAAAAATTGGGAAGAACTTAACGATAATTTCAACTTAGAAAAGCCGGTAAGAAAACTTTGAATTATCTTTCTAAATGAACTCAACTTGATTCTAAACTGCATTCACAGTATCAGAAGACTTTAGAGGAGTATGAAGATAAATTTTTGAGTGTGTACCAGATAATTCTCAGCAAAAAAAAAAAAAAAAAAAAAAAAAATTCTTTTATCTGCCTCATAGGGTATTTTACAACTTTGGAAAATTAAAAATTTTACTGATCCCGACATATGACGGGTTATATGCTAGTTCCTATATAAATATAGCTATGTGTGAATTAGATGACTAATTCTTATTTAGATTTGGATATTCAACTCTAATAAATATTTGTTTTTACCTAACGACAATTTATTTCTGCTGCAAATTACTTTCATAGTGAATGTTTTCCATTATGAGATGGATCTCTTTTCATTTATATTCCAGCCACTAGTTTTAGCTTTAAACACTGCTGATTAAAATCTACAGTTAAAGTATATTTTCCTTCTTGAAAGTCTAATTTTTCTTAGAAATTTCCTTGAATTTTTTCATCTATTGTCTAATCTATTTACAATTCTAACGTTTGAAATTATTTGTTAATTGAAACTGGCTCTGCAAATTCCCGTGGGGAGAAATTACATGATGTTATCCTATATGTAATGAATTTTCTTTTAAATCTATTTTCCTGTTTTCATTTTGCTTAACACTTTGACTGCCATGGCTATCATATGTGATATCCAGTGATATTTCCGTTGAGACACTGGCTATCCGATATGATAGCCATGGTGTTTTAACACTTCAGGCCATGGCTATCAAAGATGTTATCAGTTACATGAAAATCGTATTGGAGTTTGATTGTTGGGCTCCCTACGATGTGTTAGGTATACGTGGTTTGCGCAAATTGGTATATGTGACGATTTTATGAGCTAAGTTTTATGAAAAATTAAATATTTGGAACATGCAACAAAAAAGGGAATATATATATAAATAGAGAGAGTTTGTTTTAAAATATTGTTTTTATATATAGTTTTATGTTGAAAAAATACAAATTACACAAAAAAAAAAGTTTGGCCCCGTTGTGAACATTTGCAATTTTGGCTTGGCAGTCAAAGTGTTAATGGATCATTTTTATTGTGGCATACATTTCAGCCAAACTTACCAATTTTTTTTTTATCTGCCTCACAGCTTATTTTACAATTCTGGAAAATTAAAAATTTTACTGATCTCGTCATATGACGGGTTATATGCTAGTATCGTAATATTAATACCATAATGAAGTTTGATATTAGTTTAAGGGAAGATCGCGTTCAAACTCTTAGAATTCAGCTAAGATTTATCTTGTCTTTCAAAAATCTTAAGTTTGATTTGGAGTACTGTGGTTATTTTTTAACACGAGGTTAATTAGTCTCGAGCCTAGTTTTTAAAGCCGATTCCCATAGGTTACAAATATTCATACCTTCAACCAGCGAGTTCTTGTTCCAAAAAGGCAATGTCCCAAAGCTAATCAAGATAGTAGTACCCTTTCATCGACACTTTTGCAGCAAAATGGTTATGTTATTTCAATAAACCTATTTTGCAGTGCACTGTTTTAAAATTTAATTTTTTTATAATTTTAACCACTTTCTTATCTTTCATTATATATCAGACGCATTGTTTTCTAAATTTCTTCCAAATTTCGTTAAATAGTAAACAGGGTGTGAAATTTTAAAACGCAAAGTATTTTATTGTTCTAGAAATGTAATACTACAAAGCGAAAAAAAAATGGTAAATTATTGCACATTTCAAGCAACTATTTTATACGATTTGTATTTAACATAAAGGAATTTCATATCCAGCTACCCTAATAAATATCAAAATAAATATATGTATTTTAAGTTCCTACTTTATTGAATTTCAGTCTAAAAACAAAAAGTTCTAAATTCCATGAAAATTCAAAGCACAGACAGAATTATTTTTCACAAATTAGCTATTCAATTGATTTACAAAATAATGCTATATAAACCAAAAGCTGCAAGCCAAAAATGCAAAACCAACTAAGTAAGACACAAATAGAAAAAGATTGAATACAGATAGCTGTTTTGCAGCTACGAAGGATTTGAATTATCAATGCAAACGAACTGAGTAGCTGAAAATGCAGACTGAGAGAAAACAAACCTAAATGTTAAAATTTCAAACAAAGCAAAATTATAAAAGAATTTAAAATAAAAAGCAAGAAAAGTTTTAAATATTAAGAAATTTTAAAATTTTCATTTCTAATGTATGATTTGAATAAACATCTTGTTGATGAAATTGGTTTATTTCTACCTCCATTTATAAGCGTACACTGCCGGACGATGGTCAAATGGTCTTCGGTATCGGAGTTCTTGGGTTCGAAACCCACTGTGACATGGATGTTTGTAGCCGTTTGGAATCGGCTTTAAGCAGTAGGTCTCGGTCTCATTAGATCTAGTTTTTTCAAAAACATGCCGTAGAGCTCACACCAAATATAAGCTTATAGATTCATAACATAGTTAATTATTTACAAAATTTCATTATAACCTTCATAGTCCTTTATTAAATTTGGCTTGTTGACCTTTTGTTATCTTAACGTGGCTAATATTATATAACTCATCTTTATAACATAAGGAGGCAGGTTAAAAGCTAATTATCTTTTCATAAATTTTACTAGGAACTCTTTATTTATAGTAAAAAAATTCGGTTACTTGTTCTTCACTTTAAATTCTACTAATCAGAAGTCTTATCCTACAAACCAACAATTAAAATTGTCATACCTCTAATTATTTTACTAATGAATTATGGATTATTTCAATCAATCGATAAGAAAATACTTATATATAGTTACAACGTTATTTTACATACCTTTCGTTTTTTATAACAATTTTCCGTTTTTTGGGATTTTTTCCAATACAACTACAAAATGTCTTGCATTATCATACACCATATCAAAATATATTTCACTAAAATTTATAACTATCACAATTTTCTATTTTTAACTCCTACTATTCTTGTACCCCAGAGCAGTGTTCGGCAAAGTGCGGCTCCACAGCCGCGTGTGGCTCTTTGGCTCCTTAAGTGCGGCTCTTCCACAAATATCCACGGAAGGCGCAATAATATTTTCATTTTAAA